>OX336884.1:28730211-29930211 GCA_946959425.1 Argyrosomus regius
CAGGTTGTGTGAGGCCATATTGACTGTATTTGAACCTACTGTTGAGAAGTGACACTGATGGCTTTAGGGTTAAAGGAAAATATTTTAATTTTTCTATGTGCAGGCAGCAGGACTATTTTAGACATACTGAGGTTAAGCAAAAGCATCATGGTAGGGGAGGGTGAGGTTTGGTTGCAATCTGCAATCCTTCACACTGGACCTTTAAAGCAGTCAGAGAATCAACTTGTGCTTCACACAGTGCTTTCATTTCAACTTTAGAGTACAAACCATCTTGATCACTGATGTTTGAGGGAATAGAAACTAAAATAACACTTATAGCTTTCTTCTTTTTATCCATCATGTGAACAAAGCTATCCAGAACCAACAGGAACCGATGCAGGACCCACAGAACAAATCCTCCAAAACTAACAAATCCATGTAATGAGACATTCCTGTCAATCCAACAGTCTGACATTCTTCCATCTCAGAGAGCATCCTTGTGTCCGCCTGCTAATTTTGATAGAAATCTGTTGCAACCGAGGTCTTCATCCTGCTGTCTGCTTCTGTAGTAACTGCAGTCAAATGAGATCTTCCACCTACACTCATATCATCTCAGCCTCTGCTCATCTCCCATCACTCTGCATGTTGTAATTATGAGCTCAAATTAGAAGGTGAGGAGATGAAAGAGGCACAACGGAAACTGAGGGCTTGATGATCATGCGAGGAGACGAGCTGTTAAACAGAATGAGATGAAGCCTTATGCACCGAAGGCCATGGGATTTTCTTTCTGTAGTGATGAGAAGCAGACACTAAATCCAACATGTCTCTGTACATCATTGGCTGCCTGAACACTGAACTTCACTGTGTGCCCAATCATAGACATCTCTTTCAATTCAAATATATCAATAAAGGTCAAATCTTGCAGGACGTCTAAAGCTAAAAATTGGAAGTAGTTCTTCCTGTGTCAAGTAGCTCTGGGAATATTGTTGCCACATCGTTTGGTACAGACATCAACATGTTGCATTGCATTTAGCTCAAAGCACCGCTGAACTGAAGCACAAATTCACATATTTGCTAACATGGCTGTAGACTCTTCGTGTGATTTTTCTCCAAACTATCTTTCCCTAACCTTAAAGGACCAGTGTTCAGGATTTAGCGGTGTTGTTGCAAGCCACTCATACAACCCTCCTTTTTTTCTTTTAATCATTTCGTGTCCGGCTTCCTCTGTGACATCTCTCTTTCTTCTCCTCTCTGACAACACCCATAGCAAACACGCCCAGACAGCTACGATGGTTCGCCTAACAGGAAACAGCGAGGGGGTCGCCGTGGGAACGCAAACTCTCTTTCCACGCCTGTCGTCATCTGAAGCAGGGAGCTTTGTTGTCTAACCTCCTGACATTCAGAGAAACACTCATCCTGATCCCCTCTGCGCCTCGCCTTCGAGCTCAGCCGCCGGCTCAATCTGCCTGAATATCATCTGTCAAACAGTTATCGCATGTTACCATAACAACACAAATCAGGAGATGAGCTGGGTGTTTCTTCGTCAGTATGAAGGAGATGATGATGTTCTCATTCAGTCCCTCCAGCGTTAATCGGTGGCTGCAAATTAGTGATCTCTGGTTTTAAGTAAGCGTGAGACGATGTTATGAGCAAAGACAGCACAAAGCTAAGATAACTGCCGCCTTTCACTTCACCCAGCCTGGATGCTCTACTTGCACAATAATGGTCCCTTCACAGGACATAATTCTTGTATTGTCCAGCAGTCCTGAGCAGTAAAAGGCCTTTCTTGTGAGCGAGGCAGCTGTGGCCACAGAGCTCCCTTCATCTGCTCTCCCTCCTTCACAGGCAGCCAGTCTTTGGGCAGGCAGAATAAGGATCTGATTGATGCAGGCTCTTCCTACTGGCCCACAGCACTCTCTTGACTTGATAAGCCGATGATTAAATGGGGGCTGGAGAGGCGCCGCAGGTGAAAGAGCTGCCTTCTGAAGAATGGAATTGTCCACTGATGTGAAATCAAACATGGTTTTCATCCCAAATGCTTCAGGAAGTCTGACAGTCTGTTGTCTCTGCTCGTCAAACTGTGTGCTACTATACTGTGTTTAGTTATTAGGGTGTATTAATACACAAGCAGACGGTTGAGAGCAGCGTTTTTCCATGATCTAGTGTTCATTTCATTAACAACAAAAGCCTTAATATAATTTAATCTAAAATTCAGCTACCTTATTTTCATGATGAAGTTGGACAAAAAAGAGGCGCCTAAAATCTAATTTAAAAATAAAAACTACACGATGGTGCCTCGTTAACAAATTTCAAATATAACGGTGCAGAGAGAAAAAGTGAATGTGTGGTAACCAAGTGGCAACCTCGGTGGCTGTTAAGTGCCAAAAACTGCAGTTTCCTCAAATGTCTGCTTGAGGCTGGTTCCAGTCTCCATAAGTCCCCATGTTAAAGTGTCCAACTTCACAACAGAAATAAACATGTTTACAGCCTGGTACAAAAAACAGTTTTGGTCTCTATAGCTAATTTCCCCGTTCATGACAACTGTATGGTGACACTGATGGTGAATCTTTATACGACTCACTTGTTCAAATCATATTAAGGCTTAAAGTTATGCAGAATTAAGAGCGTGGCTGCTTTGATTGACAGGTGGATGCTGTTACAGGTGGCTTGTTTGAACACCCAGGGTCATTCAGCCCGCCTCAGCTCCACCCATGCTCCACGTCTTTGCCCACTGTTGGATTAGCAGACAGGACTGCCAAGATGGAGACACTAAGCTTCACAGAGACTACGTCCATATTTTATACAGCCTGTGGTAGTGACGATAATGTTAAAAGAAAAGTCTTGTGGCTATGGAAGAATATCAGAAACCTAAAGGGACAATAAATAAAGTGACACTGCTTTTTAAGTTATAGAATAAGTTATATCTGTCAAAGTTATGTTATGTATTATTAGCATCTCACAACAACAGGACGTTGCTTACTTATGGGGCTTTGGCCAAACTTTTTGCTAGCTAATTTGGATAACTTCTTGCTTAAGATACGTTTGTTTAATTGTCAGACGTATTTTTCATAAGTAATTTTGAATGGCTCTATGCAGCTAAATTTAGTCTATTGTGTGAATTTACTGAAACAAGCAGCACTTATGTGGACAACTGATTAGTTAAGTTAAAACACGTCTTTGACAGAGTTGTTGTCTTTACAACAGACACATATTGAGACATCAACAATGTCTATTTAACCAGGAGCCTCATTGGTTGAATGGTGCGCATTCAAAATAAAGATGCAGATCAGAGCATGTTTCATGTCTGGATTGCTTAAATTAACATCAGGCCAGACAACCTCTCTGCAAAGCTACATTCTTAATCATACAACCTGTCATTCTGTGGCTAATTCCCTTGTTTATTTAGCCTAAAATTAATACACAAAATCTCATGTTGTTGATTAAAGTTGATTAAATGTGACTAAAACTAACTTTTGATCTCTAAGTCTAGACACCATTTAACTAACAAAATATATATACCAACATTCAAAATCCGTAGCAGTACCATCAATTCCTGTCAGACCTCACCTGAGAGCCAGCAGCTTTAACTGTTTCTGCTCTGTCCTCTCCATCAGTCTGCTGATTGGCCTTTTTGGCCTGAGATTCCTGCATTCATGATGAAGGCATTCACACATGAATGTGGCTAATTCTGCATATGAATAATGTCCATGTGCTGATAACCCATAAAATAAGAAGTCAAGTTATGAAAGTGGAGGAGGGATGGTGTTGTATTACCAAACATTAGCCTGTAAGTTACCA
Source organism: Argyrosomus regius (assembly GCA_946959425.1). NCBI lineage: Eukaryota > Metazoa > Chordata > Actinopteri > Sciaenidae > Argyrosomus > Argyrosomus regius. Next base: position 28,733,989 of record OX336884.1, read on the forward strand.
CATTTAAAATTGCACAGTGTAAATGGATCCTTGTTAACCTGCTGCTGACACCCACACATGGAATAGGTAAGACAAAAGCACCACTTGGCCAATGGAAAGAAAAAATAAATAAACCTGGGGCCTTTGTGTTTGTCACCAGAGGCAATCAACAAGATGTTCCTCAGTAAAAGTGATCATCCGCAGGTGCAGAGTGAGTAAATGTTGTCTGAACGTTAGAGGCAAAACTAATCCATCCTCCAAATAGTGAGTGAGGGTGTTCGTTCCTCCTCAGTGCGTCAGATATGTGCCGTCTCCTGCAGCCCACTCATCTCCATAAAGCCTCTGACTGCCAATCACACGTCCAGGACACCTTTGTTTCCATGGAGATGTCACACTGCCAGGCAGTGTGGGTTAAACGTACTGAGTCAAGTCACTACAGCTAAAGGGTTGATGTGTGTGCGTGTGAGTATGTCGTGTGTCACCACCCACAGCTCACATCACTTCTCTGTGGACCAGAGTCGTTCAAATGGCCCCGTTCACAAAGACATCTCCACCTGCCAACACATGGAGAGAGCACTCACACCCTTCTGTTTGTTTCCTGTTTGTAAGATTAAGGTTTGACTTCTGCTCTCTTCTTTGTTTAACAGTTGTGTTACTCGTGATGATAGCCAATTTATTCAATCCAACTAAAGTAGCACTTCCTGATTTCCTGCATGCCAGAGAGCATTTCCTGGAAATAATGTTTCCAGTGAAGAGTGAAAAGTTTTTAATAGATAGACTGAGATTATGACATAGCAAATGGAAAATGGAATAGCATTCATTAAGATGAAAATGTCATATGACAGTTATCAGTACTATTATCTGTACATGTGACATCTATTGCACGTCTGTCTATTATCTATTATTGTTATGTATGTACACTGGTCGCTTGCAGAGAAATGCTTCGCAGCAGTGACTTTGACAGGAATGGAAAGTGCATAAAGACAGCTGGCATTAGTCTCCAAATCATCTGAGAGGAGATCACAGATCTGTCCTACTACAGACTGGCAGGATCAGCAAAGTTTACAGTGGCACTCATGTTTGCTGATGGACAGGTATGCAATTCTTGGCCGGTGGACTCTGCCATCTATCAGTTCTAGTGTCTAATGAAAGCATATTATATTTCATTTCTGCCATATTGTAAATAGAGCTGCCTAAATCTGACACACTGGGCCTTTAATGTGGATCAGGTATCAGCTGATATTTGCCCGATGAACTTGAAGTCAGTATGAGAGCCTCTGTAAGTAAAAGATATGTGATTTCATCATGTACTCAAACAATAAATTACTATTCAAACGATCTGCTGATTGTGGGAACCATCGGGTGATCTCCTCAGTAACAGAAACAATTTTGCAACATAAATTCGAGGCTCAGTTGGCAGAGCGGGTCATCTAGTTATCAGAGGGTTACTTGTTTGATTCCCGGCGCCTTCTGACCTGCTCCTGATGGCTGTGCCGACAGTGTGTCAGTGAGGGCCTGGTATCATCAAGCACTGAATTCCTCCTGTTGATCAGGTGTGTGAATGTGTGTGTGAATGGGTTAATGTGACGTGTGTTGGGGAGCACTTTGAGTGGTTGATAGAGCAGAAAAACACTGTATAAATACAAGTCCATTTACCATAACCATGGTAACACATACGTCACATCAGCACAAGTGGGCCTGGTATCAGTCACCAGAATTAGAGTCCATGTAGCTGTGATGATGTAGGATGACATCAATACAACGGTCCAATCAATGAGTTGCCTGTCAGACCATATGATTTTATGTTTACAGCTCGTAGCCCATTTGAAATAAAACATGAAACAGAACTAAAAGCAACAATTGATCCTTTTGATTCTTGGTTTGGACCCTGATGACCTGAACTACAGCGGAGATGACACCCTTAGACCCTTTGCTCAGAATGGATTGTGACGCTGACACAGGACAATAACACCTCCATTCTTTATCTGTATCAGTAGAAGGGAAAGAGCCATCAGTGAGTACAACACCAGAATTAATTGACTTACTGAAATAAACGGAGCTGTGGAACCAGGCTCATTATCCAGAGAAATTTTGAAATCGTGAATATATCTTGTGTCTAATGGCTTCAAAGTTATTTGTTTTTCTCCTGCGTTTTTGTTACTGTTTTTTCATCAGACTAGTGATCAGTATGTTTCATTCTAGCAACAAGAGAATAGAGAAAGAGCAGAGAAGCAGCAGCATCCTCCTATGTATGTATGTCTGTATCATATCCATGCACAATATGAGAGCAGAAGTGCATCATTTATTATTTATGTTGGATAAATCATGTTCTTTGTACATGTGTGATGTGTGTGTTGTGTACAATATACCCATCTAAGTAGGTATTATATGTTTTGTATGTGTTTGCGGACACATGCATATAAATGGTGGCTGCCCTGAGGCTGCACATGCTCTGTGTGGAGCTGTCTGTGTGTGTGTGTGTGTGTGTGTGTGTGTGTGTGTGTGTGTGTGTGTGTGTGTGTGTGTGTGTGTGTGTGTACTGTCATGGCTGGTCTGTGGGAGAGAGCATGAGGTCATCAAACATTTATGTTGGCTGTGTGGAAACAAACTACATCATGCCTCTTCCTCCTCGTCTCTCTCTTTCTCTCTGCCTCTTTCCATCCACTCTGCCTGTGGTTACAGGAGTCACACTGACTTCATGATGAGAGTCTCTGAGCCAGAGCTGCTCTGCCTTTTAAACAGACATCACTTAATGTTATCTTCTGTCATCATATGCATATTTGTAAATTTTCCTTTAAACTAAATGTCTGTAATGTATTTTATGTAACAATGAAAGTTAAAGGCCACAAGAGGATTGGATTGTTGGATTCAACCTCTGTGTTTGTGAAATGAAGCCTCCACAAAGTGCTAAAAACTGCCGTTCCTCAAACGTCCACTTGAGGCTGGCTCCAGAAGTGAGTCAGTCTCCATAAGTCCCCATGTTAAAATGTCCAACTTCACAGCAGAAATAAACATGTTTACAGCCTGGTACAAAAAACAGTTTTGGTCTCTTTCGTCTGCCACCCACCTCCTTTACTCCAGAACAAATAGACCAATTTCTCGAACACACACTTTGTTTTTTTCCGTTTGTCAGATATTGAGTTTAATCATAACCAGTTAGCTTAGCTGTCAGTCATGTTTCATATTGCAGTTTAGTGGATTAAAGATAAGTGAATGTTTAGCAAACAGTGCAGAAAGAGCCTGAAACAGCTCCCCCTTTTCCATTTACTGAATCAGAACTGATTCTGAACCCAGAGACTTTCAGATAAAAAAAACCTGGCACAGTCATACCTTGTTGGGAACTCATATTACTGACTAGACTTAAGTTTCTATGAGGAGTTAGCACTCCAACTGCTTATCCTATGGTGACAACACAGATAAGAAATGCTTTGTAAGACACAGAGATGAAAGACATTATTCTATCAACTCACAAACACTGACCCAGAATCCAACTGATCTTAAGACACCATTCGTGATAAAGACTTGTAGCAGACATACTAAAGAACATCTGAGGAATCCTCAAATGAAATTTTGCTCCACCAGTTGATCAGGATGTAGAACAGATGATTCTGGTTACATCATCAGATTCAACAGAGCTACAGTGAAGAAAAAAGAAAGAACTGCTCCTGATGGCTGAACATCGTTATGACAGGAAACAACTTGCGTCAAATTACAGAGTGAATTGGAAACCAGGTGAAACACAAGAGGTGAAAAATTAAATAAAATTGCATTTCATGATAGTCAAGTGCACTTAGCATACCTCTGCCAAAAGAAATCCTCATGCAAATATGAAATATCTTCAATCAGATCTGTCTGTATGGCATCATTGAACCCTGGTGAAAACAGTCTGGAGTGTATTGTATCTGTTTCATTAGTCTCGGGGTGTAAATGGCTGCACTGTAGCAGCAGCGAGCAGGCAGTCAGTCAGTCTGCTCAGCTGGGCCGCAGACTGCAGGGGCACTAATGAGCAAGGAGTGCTGCCACATGTGTCTGAATAATTTAACTGTTTCCAAGAAGACAAGTGAACCTCTATATCTGTTGCTGTGGCCACAACAAACCATCTCACATGCATATAACCTCACTGTAATACCTCTGCCTTACAAGCTGGCTGCAGATTCGACCGGATTAAAAGATAGAGTCTTAATACATCTTAATACAACACAAACATGCCCTGCAAGTGTTATAGGTCACTGTCCATGCTGCCAAGTGATACCTTCAGCTACACAATAAGACATGGAGAACACAATATGTCCTTATTCTTAGCAGAGGTTTATATGAGGCTCCAGCAGTGAGTTTGGAGAACAAAGTGGGAATCTACGCCCTAGCAGCCATGTGTAGGTTTATTGCTGGTGTTTTGTACAAACCACAGCCCAATGAGGACACTCAAAGAGGGAAGTCTGAACACATGTAGAAGAACCTTAGAATTTAGTAAAGCAGAAAGGCATACTTTGCTTTCTCAGCACGGTAAGGAAAAGTCCATACTGTCACACGCATGGTACAGAAATAAAGAGAGATCCAACTTCCTGTAACATAACATGTGTAGTCTACATTACAATACAGAAAACAAGTCTTTTTCTTTTCATTCACTATGATTAAACTGATCTGCTTCCAGCTAATTTCTCCTCATCATCCACCAGCCAGTCAAAGTAGAAACTCTCCTCTGCCGCTTCCATGTGTCTATTAAATGAGCAGCTTTGCAAACAGGCTCATTGGCAGGGAACCTATGAGACACCTTTAGCCTCCCGTAGTGTCTAATTTAGCCCTCCCCATGATACGGGGCCCCTGGGGATCGAGGTAATCCAATCCGGGGCCTCTCCCTGCTCTTTCTGCTTGGACCGGACTGTGAAAGTCTTGATCAGGACCTGAAAAGCCTTTTCCTCGCGGAGCGACAACAGATGGCGCAAGGACTCACCTCCCTAACCGCCTCCCCCAACCCCTTCCCACCCCCCACCTCTCTATGTAATCTTCTCCGACATCCTCGTCTCCATCTCAACGGCCGTCCTCGCCTTTCCCTCCCTCATTTTCTGTCCCAGAGCACTTTGTAGCCTGATGTCTCTCTGCTGTTTTATCAGGAGGTCTCCTTGTGACAAACAGAATGAGAGTCAGTTATCGGTCGGTAACATATCGTGCCCAGCTACAGAACCAGAAACCAAGCTAACATATGCCAACTGTTCGGATTATCAACATGCAATGTACGGTGAAAGAGCACCAACAATTGGATGCTGGGATGGCATTGACCTATTTAGAGGAGAGGGTGACCACATAAACCCCATCTCTCTGATCTGACATTAAAAACATATGTTTATTCATGTTTCCTAAATAATATAGCTGCACACATAAATCAAGTAAGTCTAATGCTGAATGTTTATTAAAAGATATACCTCTCTTATCTTAACACTGTGTTAGTCCGTCTAGCCAGCTAGCCACTGTATTTTTTAATCAAACAGGAGCAAATGATGCTTTTTTGGGGGGGAGTGGGGGACTAATTGAAGCGGTGGATTAATCCACATTTGTGCTCGAGTGAGTATTTGGGACAGCAGGACGGTGTAGTAAATAAACATACAGTGTGTGCGTGTGTTCATGGTAATGAAGGAACATGACACCCAGTACAACAGTGTGGCTCACTGATGTGTTTTTTATCGTTTTTAGACAAAGCTCTATGGCACAGAGGAAGAAGATATAGGAGGCTTTAATACACACACACAATAGTTGTTAGCAGCATACACACACACACACACGCCTCAATGAAAATGGAGGGTTTAATGTTTTGTGTTGACCTGTTCTAACTGGCTCTCTCCCTCACCCTCCTGCGTCCATAAATCTGTATAGTGAGCAGCTTGTGGTTACTGAAGAGGCCTCGCAGATGAGGAGATGAATGGATACTGCTGATCTGGCCAAACATTAACAGCTTCTGTGTCATTAGTGGCCATGCCAGAGAGATGGCTGAGCATGGACAGATCATCATTTTGATTTGTTAAACATGAAGTTGAATGTGATCATGTTTATTTATATAAAAACAGCATGATGTGATTCAAATGTACAGGAAATGACATATCAAGGTTTAGATATGTGGCTAATGTCATATCACAAGGTTCGTGCATCATAGCAGACAGGAGAATGTGGAGTTATTATGAAACAGCAGCATGAGGCCAGTTAGTGGGTGTAGACAGAAATCATCCAGTTTGTCTGTGATTTGACATTGGAGATTAAAATGAAATAAAAGTCAAACAGCATGTGCAGGGAGCTTTGTGGTGCTGTGCTCTGACCTTTGACCTCCCAAAATCCCTAAAAAAAAAAAATCAGAATTATGTGAACAGCACAGCATGAATTTATGTCAAACATGACCGGGCTGCTAGCAGGGCTGTAGACAGGGTTTTAAAAAATGCTGAGGTCTTTAGTCTAAGATCCCCCAGTGTAGTCCTACAGAAGTCTAGACACAAAACGCCTCTACTGAGTTTGAATTATTACGATTTGTAAGCAGGAATAGAAGCGGCAACATAAGTAGCCGTGATAGTTCTGGTGACAGCAGCAGTAGCAGTAATGGTAGGGGTAGTAACAGTACACACAGTGTTAGTAGCAGTAGAAGGGCAGCAGAAGTAGTGACAGAAGCTAGTTTACTAGCAAGAGTAGTAAAAGCAATAATAACAACACGACCAGTAGCAGTAGCAGTAGTTGTAGTATCACTAGCACAAGTGGAAGCAAGCAGTAGCATGTGAAGTAGACACAGCAGTAGTAGTTAGTACCAGGAGTAGCAGTGGCTGTTGCAGTAGCAGTAATACTAGTGGTAGCGGTGGTAATGGAAGCAGTAGCACAAGCAGTGATAGTGGTAGCAGTTTTAGTAGCAGTATGCACTGGCTGTGGTAGTTGCAGTAGAAGGGCAGCAAAAGTAGTGACAGAAGCAGTAACAGTAGCTGTAGCACTGGAGCTGTGACACTGGAAATAGTAATAAAAGGAGCAGAAGTAGTGGCACTAGCAGTAGTAGCAGCAATTACAGTACCTGTAGTATCAGTAGTACATAGTTAGCAGAAGCAGTGGTAATACTAGTGGTAGTAGCAGTACTGGTTATTGTATTTGTTACTGTAGCAGTACTTGTTGTAGTAGCAGTACTACTTGTTGTAGCAGTACTTGTAGTAGCAGTACTAACAGTTGCTTATTGGTTGCATGCTGAATGTGAGCTGTCAGTGCTGTTAGTGGATACAGGACTGCACATGCAGAGCACACAGAGATAAACAGTGTTTCATTCTTATTGACCCGTTAATATGAAGTTATTGTCAGATGCATCACGATGAAAAACCATGCTGTACTGTTGCATGCTGATGGAGCTGAGCTGAGAGCTGGAACAGATCAGACCTCTCTATGGAGGCATTCATCTGATCACTGAGCACACTGACTGTGGGCTGCCCATTACTGCAGATGGTAGGCCATCAAGGCCATTGAGGCATCCTCAAAGGAAGGCACAGCTGCAGCACACACACACATACACACACCCTCTCCTCTTCCAGCTTGGACTCAGACCAGTAACCTCCATCAGAAACCTCAGCCTGCCTGCCTTTTTAACACACAACATGTCTGTGTGGAGGTGGAAACTTTCTTTGAGTTTTGTCTGCAGCACATTGACGCTGATCACAAGCATCTCTGTAATATATGAAGTGTGCTGGTTGTTGTAATGATTTTGAATAGAGTAGTTTTGTCTTCAAATTGCTTATTTAGTTTCACCATGATGCAGTAAGAGATGATAAACAATCAAACTCAACACCTCTCTCTTTAGTCTGGCTTGTACTTATTATAGAGCGCAGTCTAGACCTGCTCTATATGGAAATGTCATGATTGTCACTGTTATGATTTGATGTCATATAAATAAAACAGAAAAAATGAGATGAACTATATTTATTCATTTCTCTATTTAGACATTTGAACCTGTCCTCGCCCAGTGTCAGCTGAGATAGGCTCTATTGTCGTCATCATCAGTATTATTATTATTATTGTTATTATTATTATTATTATTTAGTTCGTTAGTTTGTTTTTCCAATTATACTTTTAATATGTTTTAATTGTTATTTCATTTTGTCTATCTATCTGTACATTATGTTTATAAAGTCTAATAGATAGGTGTGTCCCGAAGGGTGGTGTCATTCTTTGCTGCCTGAGCCTCTGTCAAAATCTAGTTTGCAGTTTGCGTGATACTATGATACTATACTGTGATACTATAAATGTTGCACATATCTAAATTCATCTGTGGGCCAAGTATCTCTTCCAGCACTGTGGGAAGACTCTGGGGATCAAAAGGGGGGATCCAACAGCTGCAGGTGAATCCAGCAGTGCACATTAGACCCGTGTAGATCCAGAACTAACTGAGTAAAGGTCTCTGTGGACCAGAGCAAGAGAAGAGCATTAGTAGAATACACACTGAACTCTTGATGGAACATATAGAACCCCCCCACCCCTTCCTGTCTCATTCTGAGTGCTTACTGGCTAGCCTGAAATGATTATGTCATTATTTGCAGTTGCAGGGTCAGCCGAGCACCACTTCAAACTGAGAGAGAGCTACAATCAGACCTGATCCAGGGACGGCACGTACCGTGCGTGCCCATATTCAGCGTCATCATTTACATGCGCCCCTCTTCAGCAAAATAGCATGACAACAAGCAGTCTGCAGCCACAGGCCGCTCACACACACACACACCTACACACACACACACACACACACACACACACACACACACACACACACACACACACACACACACACACACACACATCGAGACAGTGACGCTCTGCGTGCCTCTGGACAAACATCTGCTTCTAGAATCACAGGAGAGCAGCTCGGTGCCCTTGTTCGCCCTTTGGTCAAATGAACAATCACCACAGATTGATTTCCTCCTTAGAGGAGTCAGACACAGCCCCGCACAGCCCCGCACAGCGCGTCTCAAACTGTCTCACTTGTTTATTTCATTCTTACCTTTCTGGATTTTGGCTTCGATGTCCTGATCGAAGCCCAGCCGGTGACATTTCCTCCACAGCCCCATGTTGGTTGAGTTATACTGCCTGTTGCACTCATCCGCGGCGCTCATGGCGAACAGCTGCCGCCGGTTCCGGGCCAGCAGCAGCTTCTCCTCCCAGCGGGGCAGGCTGCTCCGGCTGGCCCGCAGCGGCAGGCTGTTATTGGGGATGTAGATGAAGCCCGGGTCCTTGCGGCGGCCTGAAAAGCTTCGGCACCGGTCCTTGTACCTCCTGGCGTCAGTCTCGTACCAGTGGTCGGAGCACATCGCCACGGCCAGCATGCCCAGGGCGCAGAGAGAAAGAGAGAGCCCGGCGTAGAGCAGTAACTTCCCGGCAGCCATGCTCGCTTCTGTCACAGCCGCATCAGCACCTCGACAGACGGACAGCTCCTCTGCGGCTTCCCCGCAACTTCAGCTCACATCACCTCTGGAGAGCAGCGGCAGGAGCATTATCGAGGCGGGAACTGGGTGCGAACGGAAGGCAAACCTTGACTGGTTGAAGAGGAGCTGGATTCGGTGTATTCCGGTGGTTTCGGCTACGAAGTGACAACGTCTTTCCTGCGTGCTCGCGCTGCAGCAGCTCGGTGTAGACAGAGGACGCTTATCTCATCTCAGCCCCGGATCTCCAGCAGCCGTCCGTCTGAGCACACCACAAAACACACAGCACAGCGGTCAGCTCTCCACTCAGCCACACAGCAGACTGTAATGTACACAGAATACAGCTTTACTGCATAACCCACCCACTGAAATAAACGGCGGACAAAGAGGGGGGAGCGAAGGCAAACAGAGAGAGAGACAGAGAGAGAGAGACAGAGAGAGACGAGCGACTGCTGTCAGCTGAAGCCTCTTTACAAACACTAAAGCAGCACCATCCTCACCCTCACTGACTGATTAGAGAGTGTGACTGTACCTGATGTGTGTCCGAACACAGCACACGCAGACCGCAGTCCATCAGCAGCAGGACGGTCAGGGAGCAGCCAGCAGAGTCAGCATCCTCAGCACGTTTGAGAGGATGACGGCAGCTGCTCCAGCTCCAGAGCAGGCCTGTCCACCGACCAATCAACGACAGCCTGTCTGCAGGAGAGAGGAGGAGAGCGTGTTAGCTTTCAGGCTACATGATATTTGACTGAGCACAAACTGCCTCCACTTCTGTTACTGCTGCTGCTCACAGCCTACACGATTACAGTCTGAACCCGAACCCTGCATGTCCTACAGGACGGCCCAATATATTATAATAACATTTATAAACACTAGCAATATGAGATATAGGTTTGTAGGCTGGATTACCAACGGGGCAAAGCATGTCCCTGTACCTGTCCTCAGGAATACATGAACGCACACATTCTGATAACATGTTTTCTACACTTTTATAAATATCTTTGGACATTTGTGAACTTACCTGGTGAACACTTTACACATTCCTGCAGAAACTGTGCAGCTCCTTTCATTTAAAAACACATTGTACGTATATTAGATACTTTGTCTTCTTTATATGTTATGCACCAAACCACTAAGACAAATTCCTTGTAAGTGAAATCTTGTTTCTGACACTGCTTGAACCACTAAAGTCCATTATGAAGTGAAATGATGAGGTCCAGACTGAGGCGCCCACAGCCTTAAAGCTTTCATTACTTCGGCTGGTTATACATGGTTATATATGTGCATAGTGCTTGTATGGTACATTTTACTGAAGACATTTGTAATCAATCAAATTCCTATGAAATAATTATTAATTTTTAACTAAAACACATCATGTACAGTAAATAGGTAGAAGTGGGGTCAGCCAAGGCCACAGGGCCCGCAGAGTAGTGCTGGCTCCAGTGTTTCAGAGCTTCAGACAAAGCACTATTGTTGTCATGTTATACTTCACAGCAGACACACCTACTGCTTTTTACTTAACTATGACTACAATTTCTACACTTCCTCAAAGTTATATTACTACCCATTATGCTGCTTTTTATCACTACCATGCAGCTTTCTGCTAAAGTTTGAAAATCTTAATTCAAATCTTAATCTTCATCTCTATAACATTAAATATTAATGACAAAATGAGCAACAATCAAACACATTTAAGGTATTGTTTATAATAAAGACAAAGACACTTTACAGGACTTCATCAAACAACACAATGAAAATATACAACACACAACATTAATCACATTAAATCCGTTCTAAAAGGTGAATTTTGAGTATAGTGTTTTGAATGTAGACAGGTTGATGCAATGGCAGGGGCCTGGTTATGAAGGGTTAGGAGAAGGACTTTGTATTGGATCCATTGTGGAACAGGGAGGGAGGATTTATTCAGATTTGATACCTCTTTCTCTAGTGTCAAGAGCATTCACAGTCCCACAATACAAAGAATCGCATTTCATACATGCAAAATTAACAATGATGGGACACTGGTCAGTGATGCAAGATCACAATGATTCATAAGTGTTGAAACTCTCACTTTGTTTTCAGCTAATTGTTTTAGTTCAGTGTCAGAGCTCTGATCCAGCAGCAGGCAGCTGTTTTTTGTACACTACCTGCTCAGCTCCAAACAGCAGACAGACTGTTAGAGACCAGCTGGTGGACATAGTGGAGTGTTCAGCAGAGATGTTTCTCAGAAATTGTTGGAATGCTAAAAGGAATAATGATTGCAACTCTACTGTGGCTTCAATAAACATGCATGAAGGTGTGTGCACAGTAATGATGTGCTGCTCTGGTGAGACCCAAGGGCAGAATAGAACTTGAATCCTGACGCTGTGCGTAGCAGAGGTGCCTCTAATTCATTTTGACCTGTCCCTGCCTGAGTCTGAGCTGCAAGTCTGTGTTCATGGCCCATTTATTTCCTGTCAGGCGGTGTCACTCCGCTCAGCAGGAAAAGCTTTGAAAATGTCCAGAAGCATCTGTGGCTGCAGCTTCCTGTTCCTTCATATCTGGCGCCCTCTTCTGGCCATACGTTGTAAAGACACAATAGAAACTGCTGCCATGTAAGCAGCATTCTCTGCTTCTTTGCCAAAAACTACAGGTGCTGCCAGCATGCAGGCCTCTAACATTTCTTTATGATTCTTTGAAAATCACCATTCACTTAGCTGCACAGACTTGGCTGTAATGCTTCCTTTACACTGAATGCACCTGTACTATTGATTTGTCAGAGACACTATCAGGATGGTTCATTTATTCTTAAACTTTTTCTGATCAACTACTAGTCCCAGTTACTACTGAGGAGAACATGACTGTTGGTTAGAGATGCTGATGTTTGACAGCTTTAGGACTGTTCACAAACTAACTGTGGCTTAGAGAAGAGTGTACAAAAAGTGTGTTCATTTAACACGGGCAACAACAGGGGAAGTTCTGAAAAACACACTCATGTATAAAAACAGTAATGCAGAGCTTTGGATGCTATTGATTTAGATATTAGATTAAAAATAGCTTTTGCTCAAAGTATTCGCACTCTCTGGACAGAAATGTTCTCTGCTCCGCAGATCTCTCCATGTGGAGAAAGAGGAGAGAGATATTCTCAATGATCATATGGCGATTTCATTTCTGGACACAAACATTTACAGGAAGACTGGTCTGACCTTTAAAGTAAAATGAATTAAGAATAAATTATGTTAAAGGTGGTGGTTTAATTGAAATGAAAGATTTGACTAATAATTTGGGCACTGAGGTGATAAAAATTCTGAAAAAAAAGCTCAGGGGTCTGGTCTATAGTGGTTTTCATTTTAAATCATGACTCTTATGTAGGTCTGATGAAAGAAAAAAAAAAGAACTGTCCCAACTACTCATCAGTATAGTGTGTGTAAAATTGAACTGTGATTGACAGCAACATAGTCATCAAACACATGCTTGCTGACCTCAGAAGAAGGTGAACTCTGGATGAAAGTCAGATCCTTTCTCGGCACGTTTTATATTTTTTGAACTCATGAACACTTCCAGTCTGATCTGATTTGGGGAAGAAACAAGTGTGATTGTGTGTGTACTATCATATACCCCATGTGAACTGTGTATTCTTTGGTAAATTATATGTAAACTAGTTAAAATGTTTGTTTTTTAAAGAAGAGTCTAAAGCCATGCTGCAGTAGTGGCTTGTAAATATTCACAATAACAATGGTTTAATGTTTACAATTTCTCATGGGTAGGAGCAGTAGTTAGTACTGCCTCACAGCAAGAAGGTTCCTGGTTTGAACCTCGGCTGGTTCTTTCTGTGTGGAGTTTGCATGTTCTCCCATGTCTGCGTGGGTTCTCTCCGGGTACTCCAGCTTCCTCCCAGTGAGAATGTGAGTGTGAATGGTTGTTTGTCTCTATGTGCCCTGATAGGCTGGCCACTTGTCCAGGGTGTACCCCACCTCTCGCCCTAAGTCAGCTGGGATAGGCTCCAGGCCCATGTGACCCTGATGAAGAGAAGCAGTTACAGATAATGGATGGAAGTTTTCTATGTTAGCATGCACCGAGCATGTCAGCATGCATCGAGCATGTTGCATGTCAGCATGCATCGGGCATGTCAGCATGCATCGAGCATGTTGCATGTCAGCATGCATCGGGCATGTCAGCATGCATCGAGCATGTTGCATGTCAGCATGCATCGAACATGTTGCATGTCAGCATGCATCGGGCATGTCAGCATGCATTGAGCATGGATGTCACTGATGTCATTAGTTGTGCGGATTTGGTTATAAACAAAAAAGTGTTTGAAAAAATGAAGGTTGATGCATCGATTCATCCCGAGGGGACCATGAAATAGTACAGATTACACAGCAATCCATCCAATAGGAAAGACAATATCATGAAAAGTAACCAAAGTCTTTAGGATTCATTAATGGGACCATCCATCAAGTAGATGTTGAAAAACTGTATGTCAAAGTGAAAACTGATCACACAGTCATCAGGATTCATCCTCTGAGAACCAATACTACATTTAATGGCAACATTTATACTGTGGGCTTATTGAAGATGACATCAAATGACACAATCAAACATACTCAGCCTTCTTACGTACCTACGGTGGCCGTGAAGTTAAGAAATAACATCCGACTGAACCGGAACTCTGTACAGAAACTGTCAAACCCTCAGGTCTCTTTAAAGCGACGGACCTGGAGTGTTCAAAATAAGAGACGTTTATATAAAAATAGATATTAAACTGCAATGATGAAGGACAGACTGCCAGCGTTAATTTAATGAGAACTAATTAATACATGAGTGTGTAGTTTATAAAACATATATCACTTTACACAAACCGGAAGGAAAAAGGCAACCGGAAGACAAAGCAACTAACCAATCAGCTCGGAGGCAGATGTGTCATGCGCAGTAGGCTCTGTGATGGCACTATGGCGTGTGAAGGTTAACGTTAACTGGAACATTAGTCCAATATATTGAACAGTGTTTGTCATGTAACCGGAGTTCAGTGTGTGTTCACGGCGTGTGTATTGTCTGACTGAAGGACAGAGCGTACGTCACCACAGGATAGACACTCAGGTAAGACAGACGCCATGTTGTTACTGCTGAGAAGCACGCGCTGACAGCTACTTAATGTATGGGCGCGACGGGGCCAGAGTCAGGCACACTCAACATTTCTTTAGAAATTTTCTAGTTTTTCATCACATTTATACAGACTGTGTTCATCACATTTATACAGACTGTGTTCATCACATTTGTACAGACTGTGTTCATCACATTTATACAGACTGTGTTCATCACATTTGTACAGACTGTGTTCGTCACATTTATACAGACTGTTCATCACATTTATACAGACTGTGTTCATCACATTTATACAAACTGTGTTCATCACTGTTCATCACATTTATACAGACTGTGTTCATCACATTTATACAAACTGTGTTCATCACTGTTCATCACATTTATACAGACTGTTCATCACTGTTCATCACATTTATACAGACTGTGTTCATCACATTTATACAGACTGTGTTCATCACATTTGTACAGACTGTGTTCATCACATTTGTACAGACTGTTCATCACATTTGTACAGACTGTGTTCATCACATTTGTACAGACTGTGTTCATCACATTTATACAGACTGTGTTCATCACATTTGTACAGACTGTGTTCATCACATTTGTACAGACTGTTCGTCACATTTATACAGACTGTTCGTCACATTTATACAGACTGTTCGTCACATTTATACAGACTGTGTTCATCACATTTGTACAGACTGTGTTCATCACATTTGTACAGACTGTGTTCATCACATTTGTACAGACTGCGGTAAAAAGCTTAAAGAATGCTAACACCAGCTAGCTTCAGTGTGACGCACTAATAACATACATGATGTATGATATGATGACAGACAGACACTCATCACACATGGCTCATTTTAGAGGTATTTTTATAGATATGGTTTCTACCAAATGTTTGCTGACCATCACAACAATAATGAAGAAATTATGAAAATGATTTTATTAAAATGATGAAACATTGAATAACTTACATTACTGAGTAGGATTGTAGGATGTTTTCATGACTTTTATATTGCTGGATGTTCTGCTCAAATATTTTTTATTTCACCAGCTCTTAACAAATTAAAGAAAAATCTCATTTCAAATCAAATCAAATCAAATCAAATTTTATTTGTATAGCCCAAAGTCGCAAAATACATTTTGCCTCGGAGGGCTTCACAATCTGTACAGGGAGTGACACCCTCTGTCCTTAGACCCTCGGTTCGAGTGAGGAAAAACTTGCCCACAAAAAACCCTTTTAACAGGGAAAAAAGTGGAAGAAACCTCAGGAAGAGCCACAGAGGAGGGATCCCTCTCCCAGGACGGACAGACGTGCAATAGATGTCACGTGTACAGTCAACAAGTCAACAGAAACATTTTGTGTAATTACAATGAAAAATGACAATGGATTACAATGAATGATAAAATGATTACAGTAGCAGTGGAACCTGTGATAGAGATAGAGAGACACAGATGCACAGCAGCAGCAAATCATTAACTAAGTCACTATAAACTGTAATGGAGATCTGGTAACATTAATGACAGTAATAATATATGTAGTGGACGTCATGCAGGACCACAGCAGCAGTCACGATCCACGAGAACCTGCTGGACGAAAGAGCACAGAAACTCCGGGAAGAAGTTTAGTTAGTAAGATGCATTAATGTACATGTATGACAGACATGTATGTTTACAGATGGTGGTGGTGATGGTGAGAGAGAGAGGGAGAGAGAGAGAGAGAGAGAGAGAGAGAGAGAGGGTTTTCAGTAAAGGGAGATGTGACTGCATCTTCAACCAATACCATGCCTGGCTAGGCATAACCCTGAAAGGAGGAGTCCCCCGACAGTATAGTCCTATAGCAGCATAACTAAGGGATGACCTGAGCCAGCCCTAACTATAAGCTCTATCAAAAAGGAAAGTCTTAAGTTTACTCTTAAAAGTGTTGACCGTGTCTGCCTCCCGAACTTAAAATGGTAGTTTGTTCCACAGAAGAGGAGCTTGATAGCTGAAAGCTCTGGCTCCCAATCTACTTTTGGAAACTATAGGAACTACAAGGAACCCAGCATTCTGAGAGCGCAGTGTTCTAGAGGGGTAGTAAGGTACTATGAGCTCTTTTAGATATGATGGTGCCTGACCATGAAGAGCTTTGTATGTAAGGAGAAGAATTTTAAATTCTATTCTAGATTTAACAGGTAGCCAATGCAAGGAAGCCAAAATGGGAGAGATGTGATCTCTGATCTTGGTTCCTGTCAGAACACGTGCAGCAGCATTCTGAATTAGCTGCAAAGTCCTAAGAGACTTATTGGAGCAGCCTGATAACAATGAGTTACAATAGTCCAGCCTAGAAGTAACAAATGCGTGGACTAGTTTTTCTGCATCTGCTTGAGATACAATGCGTCTGATTTTGGCAATGTTACGTAAATGGAAGAATGCAGTCCTTGAAATTTGTTTTATGTGGACATTAAAGGACAAATCCTGATCAAAAACAACTCCAAGATTCTTTGCGGTGGAGCTGGAGGCCAGGGTGATCCCATCTAAGGTAACTAAGTCTCTAGAGAGAGAGTCTCTGATGTTTTTGGGTCCAATTACAAGAACTTCAGTTTTGTCTGAATTTAACATCAGAAAATTGAAGGTCATCCAACTTTTTATATCTTTAAGGCATGCTTGGAGTTTAGTTAATTGATTGGTTTCATCAGGCTTGATCGATAAATATAATTGGGTGTCGTCGGCATAACAATGAAAATTAACGGAGTGATTCCTAATAATGTTCCCTAGAGGAAGCATATATAAACTGAATAGAAGTGGTCCGAGTACAGAACCTTGTGGGACTCCATGACAAACTTTGGTATGCATGGAGGATTCATCATTGACAAGAACAAACTGAGAACGATCTAAAAAATAAGACTTAAACCAGCTTAGGGCGGTTCCTTTGATGCCAATTTGATGTTCCAGTCTCTGTAAAAGAATTTGATGGTCAATGGTGTCAAATGCGGCACTAAGATCTAACAGGACAAGTACAGAGATGAGTCCTTTGTCTGATGCCATTAGGAGGTCGTTTGTAACTTTGACTAGTGCGGTCTCTGTGCTATGATGCACTCTAAATCCTGACTGAAAATCCTCATATAAGCTGTTCTTATGGAGAAAGTCGCACAGCTGATTGGCTACAGCTTTCTCAAGTATCTTAGAGAGAAAGGGAAGGTTTGATATCGGTCTGTAATTGGCTAAAACCTCTGGGTCTAGAGTGGGCTTTTTAAGAAGAGGTTTAATTACAGCTACTTTAAAGGACTGTGGTACATATCCTGATAATAAAGACAGATTAATCATATCCAATAAAGAAGGGCTAACTAGAGGTAAAACATCCTTGACCAGCCTGGTTGGGAGCTGGTCAAGGATCATTTGCAGCATAAACACATTCAAATATTTTATTAGTTACAGATACGTGACGGTAATAGATTACTCATGACAACCCAGCTGATACAGGATTTTGAGGCTGATTATATTTGATTATCATTAATATTTGAGAATTTAGTTACTAGTTACCAACATTTTTTGTGAACAGAGCTGTCTTAATTGTGTGTTTTTGTTCCTGATTACAGTCTTTTAATATTCAAGTCCTGTGCAGCTTTCAGAAATGGAGCCTTACTGTGACATTAGCTGTGTTCATACTATCAGCTGAATTTCTCCAATCATAGATGTATGATAGTGATGTCCTGTATATGTCGACAGATGAGTCAGAAGAAATGTGTCCGATGTTTGAGGTCATTTTAGTTCATCCACCAGAGACACTTACAAGCTAATTTTTACGCTGTAAGATGTCTCGCTCACTTCATGTGCCACTATTATTACTTAAACAAGTTCAACGTATTATCATCAACAGTGTTTGTTTATGTTATGTGTTTATTTCATCATTATGAGATGTCGGTATGTCTCGTGCACCATCCACACTCAGAGTGCTGATTTTAAAACTGTGAACATCTGTTATGTTCTTATGGTTACATGTTGTTTTGAGTGTTACATGGGCTCCTTTTCCTGCTTCGTTACTGTTGGTCTACCTTGCACTGAACACTCTACTACTACTTCACTGATTGTAAGTGACAGAACAACTCAGTGAGCCTTTACACTTACTAAACTGTACCATTTTAAACTGTGCTTAATCGTGAAATCAGTTAATAGCTGCCTCTTTAGATGTAAATGCCTGTGATTGATCAGCAAGCACACCTGTCAATTAGAAGTGCTTGATGCAACACACACACACACACACACACACACACACACACACACACACTTAAAACACAAAGCTGAGTGTCTCACCTGATCAGTCAGTGCCCCACAGATGTAATATTGGAATCTCTCCTTTACTTGTCTCAGGTTTGAAATTCAGCAGTCATGGCCGGTCTGTCCACCTATGCCATGCGCATGGCCAGACTGAGTGCCCAGATCTTTGGGGAGGTTGTGCGTCCGACAGACTCTAGATCTATGAAGGTGGTCCAGCTGTTCAAGGAGCCTCCCATGGCCAAGACGAAGGAGGTGTATGACTGGTACCCACAGCATAAGATTTACTACGCCATGACCCAGAAGCTCAGGTTCATGGGATTGTTCAGGTAAAATAAACCCAAACAAACCTTGTCAATTCAGTATCATTTACAGAAAATGACAAAGAAGAATTAATCAGTGAGTCAGAATGGTCCATTCTCAGAGAAACACTGAGCATGTGTGAATCTAACCATTAGCAATTATGTAACAATGTTTTATCTTCCTTCTCAGAGACGAGCACGAAGACTTCAAGGAGGAGATGCGTCGTCTGAGGAAACTGAGAGGAAAAGGGAAACCAAAGAAAGGAGAGGGGAAGAGAGCGACCAAGAAGAAATGAGCTGCGACATGTCTACTGATCCATCTTTACACAGGACTTTCCTTTTCCTTTGTCACAGCAGACTGTATTACTGAGTGAGGATGATAATCCTGAAAGAATTCCATTGACTCTGGTCAGGACTGTCCAGCTCCTTTGTCATATGAGACATGCTCATCTATGTTGGTTATACTCAAGTGGATTCCATCATTTTATTGTTGAACTGCATTTTGTCAAGGGTGAAACAGTATGGAGCAACAAACAGCCAATCAAATGCTTTCAGTTGGGTACTACTGAAACAACCTGATAGTTCTGATCGTCTGAGAGCTCATAAAACAATACAATGTGTGAACACGTCTCAAATGTTGGTCTGTTGCATCAAATGTTGGTCTGTTGCAGCTGTGTTGTAGCTCATGTCAAAATTAGCTACTGTTATCTGTTCATGGCTGAAAATGATGCAAAGAAACTGACATCTTTCATATTTTCAAAATAAAATGAATGTGAGTAATGTGTAGTGTCACAAAGGTCTTTCTGCCTGCTGTACACACACACTGCAGTAAAACTACAACACAGAACACAGATGTTGGTTATATTTCACATACACATATTACCTGTCCCAGTAAAGACGTAGGTGTCTCTTACTCAGGTGTATGTCCTACGTCTCACATGTCAGCGGTGGAACCTTGTAAAAACAAAAACTAAACTAAAGCCCTCAGAAGTCCCACTGCATGTCAGTTCTGTTCAGATCTACTGTTCAGTTCAGTAGATCTGGCAACTTGTAAATTTGTCGTACAATATTAATGACTTTGTCTTTAGGCCCTGTCTCGTGCCAGTCAAATTTTGATCAAATCTGTCAGAAGGAACAGGATGAAATCCTGGAAAATGATCAAGCATGAGCTCCAGCTACGGGAAGTTGCATTAGACGACAATCGTTTTCAAGTCTCCAGAAAGCTTGTGTGGTTTGGAGTAGTTAACTGACTTTCCCAATATATCCCCATATTCCCACTTGGATGGTGGATTAGGTAGAGATTCATTTGCCTGGTATATTTGGAGATTTGCTTGCTGAGGGCAACATGTGTACTGTATTAACTGTGGAAAGACATCTGAGCAGACACATGGAGGACCAGAGAGAGATGATACATTCTGGTTAACAGTCTTCATATTCAGGTTCTGTAGCATGGAGAGGCTCTGTGGAAAAGACAAAACAGACAATAGTTTGTTCCCACAGGTCACCATGAACACTTTAAATTCAGCTTTGTTCTTTAAACATGTAAATATCATCATTCTTACTGTTTATACTGTATTTATTGTCATATCCACCTACCTCATGGATATAAAGGAACCTGCTACATAGAATAGATACTTTATTGATCCCTCGAGGGGAAATTATTTTTATATGCATTTTACCCGAAATATATAAACACACACACAGGGATCATAGACATGCACATGTGGAGAGATGGGCAGCCACACATAGCGGTCACCTGTTAGGGGTTTGGTACCTTGCTCAAGGGCACCTATTATTTGACCAGGAGGTGACCTGGCACCTCTCCAGCTATCAATCCATCCTCCATACTTTGTCCATACTGGACTTGAACCGACCACCCTCCAGTTCCCAAGCCAAGTCACTACGGAGTGATCTACTGCCACCCAGAATCAGATTTGTTTTAACATCCTTTGCTCTCTGCACCATTGCATCTTATCTTCTTCTGTCTGAAAATATTATTGTTATACATATTGATCCATGTATTGATAATGGTAGTTTCATGTTTATGTATTTATGTCTATATCTGTGCATGCACATTGAAAGCAAAGTGAAATTTATGTGTACACATATCCGACCAATGAAAGTCCTTATGTGACTTGATGTCAAATGGTAAATATTCAGAAAATAAAGTTGTAATTAATTAAATTATCAGCGACTAACTGGGAGAACATGGAGGGGTCATAGTGCACAGACAGAGGGCAGAGTGTGTGGGGGCTCTTTTTATATTAAAGGTCCAGTGTGTAGGATTTAGTTGCATCAAGCTGTGTTATTATTGCATTGCAATCTCCTCACATCACCCTCATCTTATAAAGGAGAAACAACATTTAAAGGGCCCTGTCTAGAGTCAGTATTTAGTTTGTCTGTTCTGGGCTACTGTAGAAACACGGTGTTTCAACATAGCGGCCTCCATGAAAGAGGACCTGCTCCCACTGTAGATATAAAAGAATCATTTTTAATTACCAAAAATAAAAAATATTCTTGTTTTCAGGTGATCATACATGCATGAAAACATAGTTATGAATATTATATACAATGTCTGCCTTATTCTGAAAATCTTACACACTGGACCTTTAAAGTACTTTTCAAGATGAGCTTTTTTTTAAAATTTTGAACTCTCTTTTTGAATTCATAATGTGTCCAAATGAAACTAAATATGTGTTTGTAACCGTGGTTAATAATTCAAATTGTAGAGAGTAAATAAACCTATAACGAAGCAGGGTTTGATCATATTAACAGCATATCATAATAATAAGTACATTAATGAATGGATGAATGATAAGAACGGATCTTTGTGTCAGTCAGAAGTCAGTTGTCCAGTATCAGGCTGTCGGTGCTCGGTTCTGCGCCTCTGTCTCCCCCTGCTGGCCGGACACGCAGCCTGCGTTTCCCTCCTTTATTTTCCACTCACTTTCTCGCAGTTTAAAATGGCGGCGTTGAGCAGCGCCGAGTCCCCACCGCCCGTCTTTAACGGAGACACCGCGGAGCGGGAGCCGGGCAGAGAGCGGGGCCTGGAGGAGCTTGGTGCCAGGCTGGACTCCTCTTGCACGTCGGAGATCCCGGGAGGTCCGCAGGATGAGGAGGTAAGCGCTACGGCGGCGTCGGTTAGCGGGTCTGAGCTGGGCAGGGGACACGGGCTCTGAGCGGAGGTAATTGGATGTAAATGTTCAGGAAACACCGGCTGTAACACGGATCGCGGGGGGATGCGGCGCAGGGGGTTCAGACGATGCACTAAATGTGAACGATTAGTGCGGGAGCCAAGCTCTGACGAGCCGCGGCGGCCACCGGACAGACTAATGCGACAGAGCGATGCGAGCGGGAGGGGAAGGCTTTTATTCGGCGGAGCCTGTGTTTATTTCGGGCCTGCTTTATTCCAGTCGCTCCTGGCTTTGGTTTTCCAGGCTCACTGCAGCTGCAGCCTGGTGCGCCAGCAGAACACACACACACACACACGCACACACACACACAGACACATACACGCACACACCGCTGTTGACGCAACAAAGACACGCAATTACACCGCTTTCTAACGCATTGTGGTGAATTCTAATGTGCATAAAGTTCCATTTTCACCAATCCGCTGAGGCTCTTTACCTCAGAGGGATGATGGTGGTGGTGATGGTGGTGATGATGATGATGGAGGTGATGATGATGATGATGATGATGATGATGATGGAGGTGATGATGATGATGGAGGTGGAGGCTAACTCAAGTCGTGCTTGTGTTTTTTGAGGTGTAATGTAGCTACACAGGCTACTTTTTATTTGGATTCCAGGCTTTACAATCACCGCCCCCATGTCCACACACACACACACACACACACACACACACACACGGACACACACACACACACACACACCATCAGTCAGGCTGTGTCCTCATCATTTAATTCACAGTGACCATGGAGCCTAGCCTGGACATTTGTCTCCAGTCTGCAGGTCAGAGGCCTCCCTGCTGGACCGTGAAAGCAGCTACAGCACGTTTACACTCCACTTTATGATATATACTATTACTACTAACATCATAGGTCCTGTCCTGCCTCAAACAGTCTTTTGTGCTCATAAAACATCTCACCCAGTCATCTGTCCCTCTACACTTGCAGGATGTGGCTCCTGGCTCCATCTTAAGGTCCAAAATATTTTTTTTTCATGAACATGTCAGTATGTTCACATCAAAAGATGGAACAAATCTGTGCTGTAGAGATGAACATATGAAGACTTTTGTATTTCCCAGTATGGCCCAATTAAATCCTACATTACCCATAATGCAACAAATACCACTTTTTTGTTAGACCCTTCCTGCCTGGTCAATGCCCATGTTTGGAACATTATTTGTAGTTTTCAAATCCAACCTCTGATACCCTTATGACATCACTGTGACATCATCAGGGTTAACTGTGTTTGGGTCTTCCCTTTGATTGAAGTTCCAGTTCCCAATTAATCAAATAAAGCTAAACATGTCAGTTTTAGAGCTCAGTTGAGGACATGTGTGCATATCAAACAGTTGTTCTAGTGCAGGGCTGGGATTTCTGACCATTCACAGCAAAAAGGTATTACTAATATTCTAATATCTCCTGGAGGTCTTATTGAACCGTATCAGTTTGTTGACATACGCATTGTTTTGCTCTTTAACATAAAATATTAAAGGGCCACACTGATGGTTTTGTGTGTTTTAAGCTCATAAACAAGCAGTCAATATCTCACCACTGGACATTTTCTAGAGCGTCACTTTTCCACCCACAAAGCCGCTGACTTCACTTCGTTTGACTTTGATATGAAAATAGCAAATGAATAGTCCATCACACTGAAATATTTATAGTCCTCTTCATCAAAATTTTGGTCCCAGGAACTAATGATTATTTTTAAAATTGATTCATTTAAAGATTATTTTATGGATTTATGCAATGAATTGCTTCATTTGTAAAATATCAATAAACAGAGAAAAGCTGTAAATCTTCACGTTTACTGTTGCAGCTTTTTTAAAATTGTCAGCTGTTAAATTCTGTGCACTGATGTCCAGTTCAACAAGCTCCATCACAAAGGTTTTGGCACAAAGTACACCTCCTCAAGCTGGAACTTTTTGGGGAACTTCATTTTGACCCTGGTGCATGGAGCTGAAATTCAGATGAAGTTCCAGACCAGAACAGAAATAAAATAGTCACAGCAGCTACTCTGGGGTGCATTCTTTAACATCCAAAAGGTGAATGTCAGCTGTCAAACCTGTCACAGTGTAAAGTTGAGTTATGTTTAGGGTTGCAAAATTCTGGGAATATTCAAGGTGGAACCTTCCCAAGGTGATTAACAGGAAGTTATGAGAATGAACTGTAA
This sequence comes from Argyrosomus regius, assembly GCA_946959425.1. NCBI lineage: Eukaryota > Metazoa > Chordata > Actinopteri > Sciaenidae > Argyrosomus > Argyrosomus regius. The sequence goes on from OX336884.1 coordinate 28,758,391, forward strand.
ATAACTGAATTTATTTGCTCTGCTTTTATTTAATGTCATATGCAGACATAAACAAACCTTTATAATAGAAATTAAAATATTAATAAATTGAGCTCTCATTCCCGATGACCCCACTCCAAAATAAGACTTCCTCTCTGGCCTCCATATCATCTCTCCCTGGACGACTATCCAGACTTGTTGAAGATGACTCTGTGTCAAAGAGCCTCAAGTTACTCAGCTCAGGCATCAGTCAGGGTTGTGCGAGTGCACTCGAAGGCGGCTGATGTTGGTGCGATCTTGATGATGATTGCGGTAACGGGGAAGTGCCTCAGATCCACAAAGTTCCTTAAACCAGGTGGCTGGTGATACAATTCATACCACATCTGATCTGGTTTTTATGTTGAAATTTTGCAAAATTCCTGAGCTTAACTTTCATTGGAACATTTCTGGAAATAAACAGACCCTTTACAACTCTAGTTATGCTGTCAGTGAATCAAATCCTGAACACACTTAACAGGATTATGTAAGCAAAGCGGAAATGGTTTCTTCCATTAACGTGGTTGTTCTGCCTGTTGACACACTGTCTTGTTGTGAGTAGCTGTGAGGTCTGACAGCTGGGATGCTCCGCTCCTTTTCTCGGCCTTCATCATGCTGAAGTGTAGATTTTTTTTACTCTTTAATTTCTCACATACATTCTATTTGTTTGTCAGCAGACTGGGTTCAGTTTTATTGACAGCAGGTTAAAAACTGCAGACTAGAGCTTGGGATTGGGATTGAGATTTTAGGATTCTCAGAGCAGGTATGTGGACACGGTGACATTTGTTTTCAAGAGATCAACAGCTTTAATACCTCAATGTGCAGGATGTCAGAGTATGACTGAAGGCTAGTTTAAAGGGATAGTTCAGGTATTTTGGCATCAGGGCCATAGTGAGTGTGGAGAAGCAGAGATGTCTGCACAGTATCAGAGCTTAATACGTCGTATTAAATGTCCAGTGTGTCAGATTTAGGGGGCTCTATGTACAGGTTATAATATTCATAACTGCTTTTATTAATCAGCTGAAGATAACAAATGTTATGTTTTGTTACCTCAGAATGAATCTTCTGTATCTGCGGATGTTGCAGGTCTACATAGTCTGCCATGTTTGAACGTACAAACTAAAGACTGGCTCTGGATGGAGCGTTTTTCATGTGTTTTGTGGTCACGGTAGTTTCTCCTTCATGCCAGGGACTACAGGGCAAGTGGAGTTCGGGGTTACAATCTGCGATTACACCGCTGGATTCCAACAAATCCTACTCACTGATCCTTGAATGTTTTCACTGCTTTACCTTCCCATCACACAGCCTCTTTCTTTGGGGCACTAACAGTACTTCCGTATTCCTACGCATTAGCCCAACTGCGCAACTCACTGTGTTATGCTATAGATGAGCTGTGTGGATCAGAAAGTTGAGAGATCAGACTGACATCAAACATCATGTTTCTGAAATGGTGCGTACCTGTGCTTTTCTGGCTTCAGTTGGGATTATTTGTAGGAATATTATTTGTTTTATTTTCTATGGCTAAAGAACGTGTTTCTGCTTAATTAGCTTCCAGAGCAGGTCTGAATATGACTGCTGTACTAAAGGAAACCAAACAGCTATCTGCTACATTTCCAATGTGAATCCAGCCCTCAGTGTTTTTACCTGCTTATTGTTAGTTGTTGGTGCTGTGACTTTCTAATAAAGTGTGCTGGGTTTGGTCCCTGTTCCTGAAGCTGCACACACAGTCTGATCATTGCAGCAAGTTTGATGTTTTAGTAACATACAGAGCAGTCAGCATGTCCAGCAGTTCAATTCAATTTTATTTATATAGCGCCAAATCATAACAGAAGTTATCTCATCACACTTTCCATACAGAGCAGGTCTAGACCGTACTCTTCATAATATTATTTACAGAGACCAACAGTTCCACCATGAACAAGCACTTGGTGACAGTGGCGAGGAAAAACTTTCTTTTAACACGATGCCCAGCTAAGCTTCTTTTAAAATCCACTAAATTTACATTATTGCTGTTTGCTGTTTTCTGTTCAGGTTTGCAAAATTCTGGGAATTTTCAAAGTTGGAAACTTTCCAAGGGAATTAACAGGAATTTATTGGCACAAACTGGAATAAACTGGGAATTTACAAAATTGAAGATTGGCCCTGAACAGGGAACTTAAATACACACTTGAACACTTGTACACTTGAATATCTGCTATTCCTCAATCACATGCACATAGCACACTGCTTACTGCAGGGCTATTGAGGCCACGCCCCCTACCTGCACAGGTGATTTCTGTACCTGGACCACACTTTAGAGCCCAGAGCACACAGAGACTATTGAAGACACACATTTGAGCTGGTGGACTACATAATATTGTTCAATAAAATAATTCAAACTTGATAAAGTTCTACTGACAAATAAATCTGTTGAAATGTTTTTAATTGTTTTATTTTGCATGTCTGCTTATGACAAAACAAAATGTTTAGATTAATGTTTGGATATGATACGGTTTGTTTAAATTACCCCCAATTTACACTTAATTCACATACTTTTCAATAATTCCCATGGAGTTTCCGACTTGGAATATTTCCAAAATTCCCGAGCTTAACTTCCTATGGAAAGTTTCCAGAACGTTTCTGGAAATTTACAAGAAACTTTCCACCCCTTTGCAACCCTTATCAGCAGTGACAGTGTATTACGTGTCCATCCCAGCAACGTTATTTATATTTTTATATATTTATTTATTTTTTATTTATTTCACCATATCAGATCATAAAAATATTATCATGATATCTTGAAATAGAAAATGCTAGAAGTCAGATTGATCTTAAACCTTTTGTGTGTGTTTTGTCTCTCTTTGGCAAATGATGGCTGGTTGCAGCAGATATTTTGACATCATAGCAGGAAACTTGCACTTTTATTGAGAATAGCTGCTTTCCAGGAGTGCTGCTTCACTGTCTGCTACCAGGGCACTTAATATACGTCCACAAGTTAAAATGTCCATCACAATCAAAATATGAGTGAAAGTCTGTAATCATTATATCATATTTTAAATATCGTGTTTATTGTCAGTCCCAGTAGGCCAACATTGTGACCTCCAGCTTCAGCTGTGTCATGCTGTTGCCTTCAGAAGTTAAAATGTTGTCAGATGATATTCGATGAGTTCTGAGATTGTTGGAATGAGAAACTAAAATGAGCGTCTGGAGTGACAGTTCCTTTTTTTTATCCTGTGTAGAAGGATGTCTGCTACGCCTCACAACATCACAACATCACAACAACAAGTCTAGCATGTCCCAATTTTTTTTGCCGCCTTTGCCAAGTTTGACGACTTCTACAGTGTGTCCTGTGATGTTAACCAATGAGAGCACAGATTGCTCTGCTACATACAGCTGTAAGGATGGAGAGGTGCTGTTATGGCCCTCTCAAAACACAATGCAACAACAGTAGCACTGTGCCCTGAAATGCATTTATTTTCAATGGCTTGTGCCACACCACAACTGTTATCACTGCATCAAGCAATGTGCGGTGCACATCACACCGGCATTACACTTGAGCCCAAAGTTCAACCAAGTTGAACATCCACAGTAAACTCTGGCTGTGGAGTGTGCTAAACGCAGAAAGGTCCATTAGATGGAAAGTAGGATTGGGTTATATGTTGACCATGTGAAGGTTATCAGTGACTGCAAACAGTGATGATCATCCATCAACCGGCTGCGTTCCTTTACTCTTTGATCTAACGCTCATTCTAATGTAACTGATGCAAACATGATCACATGTAAAGACGCTTTAGAATGAGAGAGGCAAACTAAAGACAGATCCGGTGAAACACGTCACATGGGCAGGGTGCAGCAGGTTGTAACGTGCGATTGCGTGCCAGCTTCATTTGCTTTGCATGTTGACTTTGGCCAGAACTTGGAAGCATAGACCTTATTAATGAATGAAGTGAATTATTGCATGGACAGACATCGATTTGTTTGATTTATTTCAGTGTGAAATATATAAACACCCACAAGGTTGCTCTGCTGCATCACAACGGCTCTGCTACAATGAAGTAGTTATTAGTGCCTGGTGTTAAATGATGTAACATGTTAAAGAATATTTTGGTTAATTATTCTGAATAAAGTCTGAAAGTTCTTTGTTTAAGATGCATTGTATAGTATTTGTATAGTGATGGATGCACATAAATCCACCACACCAGCCTCCATGTTGGTCGTAGTTGATCTCTGAAATCAGTATCGTTCTCAAAAATCAAAAATCCATCTCAGTCAGGCACTAGAATTATTTCGTACTTGTTTGTTCCACAGTTCTGCACAGTTTGCAGCTGTTGGAGGGTTCATAGCCGTGTGGAGAAACAGTGCAGCGTGGCTCATCTCCACCATGGTCAGCTTCAGTCGATTGTATTGCGCTGCATCAGCTTTGTCGTCTGTGTCTCGTGTCATTTCAGCCAATAAAGTAAACTTCCCCCCCAAATCATGACATCATACCTGCATGCATATTCATACAAATGTAACTTGTTGACGTTCTGATTTCGTCACAGACTTGTCCGTCAGATTCTTGGATAAACGCAGCTCAATGTTGCTGTAACAGTCAAACCTTATTTTTACCAATCAATCCATTCGAACAGTGAAATAGACCACACACTCCAGTGAGCTCTGCTATAACGCAGTGGTAAGCTATGGTAACCATGACAACAGATTAGCTCACTAGCTGTAGAGCTAACTCTGTTCTGCTGCTCGTCCTGGGACCTCCTGCAAGTCACACTGGTCTGTCCACAGTCTGTCCCTGGTCACCACTGTACACCCACAAGTAGTGACATGTTAAGCTCTGATTGGTCCGCGTCCAAAATGTAGTCTGCCATTTGTCTTGGCCAAGTCATGGTTTGATTTTCTGAAGCAGTGACCGTTTCAAAGGTAAATACATGGTGCAGTCTGACACTGGACATCAACAGTGGCCTGTAACAGGGGAGTCAGGGGAAGATTCAGTCAGTAGGCTTCAGACTCTGCTTGTTGGTTCAGTGAAGAATCTCCATGTGTTGACGTTGTTTGTTGTGTTCCTCACAGATCTGGAACATCAAACAGATGATAAAGTTGACACAAGAACACTTAGAGGCTCTTCTGGACAAGTTTGGAGGAGAACACAATCCTCCTTCCATTTATCTCGAGGTAAGATGCTTCGGCTTTAATGAATATAGTTTCAGAAAAATGGATCTTGTGAACGATGGTGTGTGTGTGTGTCTGTGTGTGTCTGTTAGGCCTATGAGGAGTACACCAGTAAACTGGACGCCTTGCAGCAGAGGGAGCAGCAGCTGCTGGAGGCTATGGGCAACGGTACAGACTTTTCCTGCTCTCCTTCTCCAATGCCAGCCCTTCTGGAGGTCAAGATGGGAGGTTGCGGGGTCGGAGGTGGGGCTCAGGCCTTTCCCACAGCCCCCAACACCTTGGCTGTCCTGCAGACCCCCACCGACGCCAGCCGAGCTAACCCTCGCTCCCCTCAGAAGCCCATTGTCAGGGTTTTCCTGCCCAACAAACAGAGGACAGTGGTATGTGTGACGTCCTATCAGAGGGTACACAGTGGACAGGATTGTAACCCGACCTGGTTATGTTGTTGTTGTTAATCAAAATGCAGATACCCTCGCAGGTAGCACTCCGTAATATCATTAAAGATTGAGAGAATCCAGAGAAACATAAGGGGCAAGGCCCTAAAGCACCACTGAATGTCTGTGACCTTTGACCCCTCAGGCAGCACTGCATTAAAATCACGCATGACTGTATAAAGGATATTACTACATGAGCTCAGAAACACTTCAGGAAACCGTTGTCAGGAAACACAGTTCATCTCTGCATCTACAAATGAAGTTCACACAGATATCAACAACATCCAGAAACACTGCAGAATTCTCTGGACCTGAGTTCATCTGAGACGGGCTGTCCACATTTTTTTTTTAATAGTTTTTGGAAATCATGGATGTCATGACCTTCTAACTTTACAGTTTGCACAGCTCACACAACTTTTAGTACACTTTAGACAAAAAAAAACATTTTTTTCTTGAAAAGGCTGCGTAACTCTAGCCTCTGTTCCACTAGATTCTGTAACTCAGTGCAGTCCCTCTTTCTTCCATCAGGCATGTTCCTGATGTTTCCTTTCTTTATTCTAAGACCGTGTTTCTAGGAGAAACATAAAGACCATGTAAAGGCAATTCAGAGATTTCTTTCAAAATACATTAAATATGTTGGAAAATAGTTGCTGAAAACATGTGAAAAGACTTCAAACAGTTCAAACAGTTTTTCACCAGTTTTCAGTCCAGGATTTTGTGGGCGGTCCTTAAAGGGTGGCTCGATGACACGCTGAGGCCACCCTGAGCATACCCTAGCACCCCTAGCAGCGAGATAGAGATGAATTAATCTCGCTCAGAGTGTTTCACAGTTAGTCATGTCATTTTCTGAACTCATCTGACACGTTTCAGTCGCTTCAAAATGGCTGCTTGACTGCTTTTGGGAGTGGGCGTGGCTTCAGCACATTCAGAGGACACGCCCCCACAGTGCTAGAGCTGAGAATTCATTTTTACCTGATTTTGACACCTAATTTCATAAACTTGTTGATATTTTTAATCATTCAAATTTGACTGGCTAGTTAATAACACTTTATTCTTTGGTCTGACAAACTCAGAACACATATTTATTCTTACTTTACATGGACTTCATCATGAAGGTTTCAAAGTTAAACAACATTTAGCAGGTCCTCATGTCATGCATCCACGTTCATATGAGAAATGTGGTAAAATATTCAGTCATCAGCGCCAAAAAAGTGCTCAACATGGATCAAATTCCAGATTCTCACATTGTGACAGCTGCTAAACCCACGTCTACAAACCATCCAATCAAATGTGGAATCACAGCAGAGGGGGCTGATACAAGGCTGGTTGCATTGGCCACATTCATGAAACTTTGGGTGGTTTAAATACACATTTTCTTTAAGGCTGTCAACACTTTGCTGATCACTGCAAAGCAATTTCATATTGAACGCAGCCCCTATGTGATGGTAAAATCATGATGAAAGCGTTTTTCAGCATGGCTCAGACTGAGGAAAAGGAAGTGTAAGTTTAGGATCGGATTAGATGGTTTACATTATGGATGTTCAGAGGAAGGTTTCCTCAGAGTTTGGCTCTGTGCAGGTTGATGATCAGTGTGAGGCCCAGACCTCCTGAATGTTCACCATGTTCACCAGACTAAAAGCTGCAGGAGACATTGTCACTGCCACTTTGCAGTTGAAAGTTTCAACATTCACACTCGGTGTGGTTGTGTCAGCTCATTTCCTTTCTGATGTCAGCCTTCTCTGCTCCGCCATGTCAGTTAAGTGAGTGTTGCTGTGCTTGTGTTCAGGTCCCAGCACGCTGTGGGATGACTGTGAGAGACTCGCTGAAGAAAGCTCTGATGATGCGAGGCCTCATTCCAGAGTGCTGCGCGGTCTACAGGATACAGGACGGGTAAGTGTGGCCTGCAGAGAGACCCTGAGCGCACCGTAACTGATAATCCTGATCCATCACACGCTCTGTGGCAGGAGGTGGTCCAAAGATGATCCTACAAAATGGATCTTTCTTTTAATCATGGTTCCTGCAGCTCCTTGAAAGTTTGTGAATTTGAGGGAAAAAAGATGAAGGCCCTTCAAAATGTTTCAAAGTAGACATGGGTCATTGAAAGTGCTTGAATTTCTACATTCTGTGCATGAAAAGAAAGTGAAGTTGGGTTCATCTGTCTGCATATGTCTCCTGGACAACCTGCCCAGAGAGAGTGTGTGTGTGTGTGTATGTGTGTAACTGCAGTAAGCGAGAAAGCTAACATTTTCCTGGAAAATGTCAATTCCACTTATTAAGTCCTTGAATTCAAGGTAATTGGCCTGAAAAGTCAACGGTCGTGATTTTGATGTTTAAGAAGGTGTGGGAAACCTGTTAAATGTTTCATGTGCTGGTTTTCTGCTGGAAACCAGCGTGGTTTAATTTGCACAACTTTGAATTTGATGGTTTAGCGGTGAGGTGTAGACAGTTCCCCTAACTCTCCACTTCCTGTTTCAGAGAGAAGAAGCCGATTGGCTGGGATACAGACATCTCCTGGCTGACAGGAGAGGAGCTGCATGTAGAAGTGTTGGAGAATGTGCCGCTCACCACACACAACTTTGTAAGTACTAAGACTCCAGTGACGGACAGTAAACACTGATGATGTCACTGAGCCTTGGTTGGTCCTAATTGTGTGTGTACGTATGTGTTTGATTGACAGGTGAGGAAGACCTTCTTCACGCTGGCCTTCTGTGACTTCTGCAGAAAGCTGCTGTTCCAGGGTTTCCGCTGTCAGACCTGTGGATACAAGTTTCACCAGCGCTGCAGCACAGAGGTTCCCCTCATGTGTGTCAACTATGACCAGCTAGAGTGAGTCCACACAGGGACCAGCAGCGTTTGAAATGGGTCACATGTTACTCTGACTCTGTAGATGTGTGATTTAGTTATTGTACATGTAGGGCTGCTTGAACAGGCCACAAGACGAGTCCACAATGTGCCTCTGAGTGAGCTACAATATTGCTCAGTCCCAAATACAGGTGTGACTTTTCACTCCATCACGAGTCACCTGTCAGCACTCACTGATTCTCTGTGCATGTGGATCAGGGTGGGTAATTAGCAGAGGCCAACAACCAAATGCTGCTATATAAATATGTATATACACATAAAGTGGACGGCAAAGTTGACTGCCTCCTCGTTTCCTGTCGATTAGCTGCTCGCTATAAGTGAGTGAAAACGACTGATATGGTTTTTAAAATTTGTTGTACTTCCGTTCTGGCCAGTTTGTGCTTCCCAGTAAATTCATAAAATCCACTTTCAAAATAAAACAATCAAATCTAAGTAACAAGAGGAAGAGCCACCACTTCAAAGACGAGAGATCGATTTATTACAGTCGAGAAACAACCAGTAAGCCCTGGTCAGAAGACCTACGTGCCCTACTGGTGATACGAGGATGGAGCAGATCTCCTGACCCTGCAGGGCTCTGTGTGTGAAAACTAGAACCTTCAAGTGAATCCTGAACGTATCTTAGAATTCCATATTTGACAACAGGCTCTGTGTGTTCCAGTGGATGGCTCTATCTGGTTAACATTCTACATCAGCTGTTCTGATTCAGGTTAGACTTAGTGGGACTTCCTCAATGCTGTGAGGCTTCACACTGACATGTGGTCACTGTGTTCATCCACGGCTCTTTACTTTTAAAGGGGAACTCCACAGATTCACACTATCTGAGACGGTGTTGGTTAGGCTGAAAACTACAAGTTTGAAAATGAGTTGTCATGTTGAGAAGTAATGTAATGCTAACCCTGATCATGTGTGTTTCACAGCTTGTTGCTTGTGTCCAAGTTCTTTGAGCATCACCCATTCACCCAAGAGGAGGTCTCCTCAGAGGGAACCACCCCTGTGTCTGAGGCCTGTCCGTCACTCCCCCCATCCGACTCCACCGGGTGAGTCAGGAGTGTTTTCATTCCCTTTCCCTTTGCAAACACAGGAAATGTCTCCTGCAAGTTCTCAAACTTTCACTAACAGATGTGGTTTTTGCAGGTCTATATGCCACCCCACTGTGTCCCCGTCCAAGTCCATACCCATCCCTCCCAGTTTCCGGCCCAACGAGGAGGACCACCGGAACCAGTTTGGCCAGCGGGACCGTTCGTCCTCCGCCCCCAATGTCCATATCAATACCATCGAGCCTGTCAACATCGATGTGAGTCTGCTCTCTCTGTTACCGTCTCTGTGCTGGAGAAGCTGATCAACAGAGAGCTGCGCTTGTGTTTTGATTCTTGATCCGCCAGCCTCCACGGTTCCCCCTAAAAGTTGCCCATGTTGACTGCTGACTAGTCTTGCATAGCCGCACTTGGTTGGTTGATACAGGAGGACGAATAGTGGAATTTTCATATTCATGAGCTAGATTCAATTAAATCCAGTCCTTAATTGGGAGTCATGCACAGCCAGAGAATTTAGTGTCATTTCATCTAAAATAACAAGTCTGAATATTCGTCAGTGATACTGGACGATATGATCACTGCAGGAAAACTAGAACTGTATTTTTTTTTTTTGGACTGTATATGCAGAACGATGGCAGCCTTGCAGGTTGTGCTGGTCTTTTAATATTCTAAGACTACAGGTTATGCCACACAGCTACAGAGTGTCAGGACCACAATCTTACATCCAGATCAGTAATCGGGTTCAGGCCATTCCACACACACACACACACAAACAGGGGTGGATGTATGTGTGTATACATCCACTCCTGTTTGACACCAGCTATACTGCTGCTAGGAGCTAGACTGCTACACGTAGGCAGCTGTCTGGCTAACATTAGCTCAGTGGCTGCATGTCAGGGACAGACAGAGCTTTGATCAGTCGACGGCGTTGACTTCAGCTCTCACAAATCACATACCGTGTCAACAAACACAAGTGCAGAGTCATGACGGAGCCGTAAACTGTTTCACTTTACGAGAGTCATGGGAGCATTTGTAGCAGCTTTCATCATTTTGACTAATAGTAATCTTTTTACACATTTAAATAACTTGATGTTCTTATTATAGACTTTAACACAAAGCTCTAATTAGTTAAATGAATTGAATACATCATCCAGCCATGCTGTACCTGTAGCAGCCTGTGAAAACCAGTGTGTGGTTTGTCATCTTAAACTGGTACTTTCCTCCAGAACTCTTCTTCTCTGGATGTTCGTGAAGTGGAGTGGAGTGAATTCACCTCTTACTTATGCCTATTCATATTTTTCACTGTGTTGCCTCTAAAACGGACACATTCAGTGTGAACACACCTTCAGGACTCGTTCTGCTTGTTTCACCTCAAGCTGCTTCACTTCATGTGACAGTAGTTCCAAAGAGGGCTGCTCCAGTAAACAGTACGGTAATCAGTGCAGTATAGTAAAAAGTCTTTGTACAAAGTGTCATTCATTTCCCCTCTGCCTTCCTTTCAGGACCTGATTCGAGATCAGGGCTTACCGAGGTCAGATGGAGGTAAGGATCAAAGAAGGAGACATGTGGCTCATTCTGTTTGTTTTTTTTCCACCATCCCGCGTCTGCGTGCTCTTGGTCTTTTGTGTGTGTGTGTGTGTGTGTGTGTGTGTGTGTGTGTGTTGTGTGTGTGTGTGTGGAGTTCAGACCCGACAAGTCGAGTCAGTTCTGTTTAGTCCTGCACTGTAGCAGAAGCTTAGGACACGCATATGTATTCATATCTGTGGGTCAGGGTTTCTTCCACCTCAGCAGACCTCATATCAGGCTTACTTTGAGCGGCTCCGCCAGCCGAGCGCCTCCTGTTGGGAACAATACATGTAGCTCATGAACTGTTTGAAGTTTAGTGAGAATAATAAGAGGTTTGTCAGTAAATCAGAGGCCTATTATGATCTTTGTGAAGTAATTCTGCTTCAGGAACTTCAGGTATCAGCTGGTTCTTAAAAGACCAAATTAAATTCAAAAATAGGTTAAATTAACGTTAAAAAACGTTGTCTGCTCTCAGAATCGTCAGCATCTCAGAGATTTTAGCAGGTTTCACTGCTGAGCAACAATTTCTAACTTAATTAATAACTTAATTAGTGAACTTAAGCAACATTAGTGTGTGTATTTTAAAACTTCTGACTGAACCAGGTTAGACATGAAATTCGATCTTCTCATCTCACTTCGGAAAGAAAGCAAATGAGAGTATTTCCCCCCCAAAAATGAATTCATTCTGGATGTACTGAAGTAAAATTTGGCAGTGTGAAACCTGCAGACACCCTGACAAACAGAGCTAAGCTAACGTGCTAACAGTTAAGTGTGGAAGGAGGAGTCTCCATCCAGCAGTTAGTTGGAGGTGAGAGGGGCAGGGTGAGTAGCAGTGATGGTCTGTCTGTTTCTCTTTGCCCTGCAGCCCCCCCGACCCACCCCGCCCGCTGCTTGAGGAAGCACCGAACACGGACCTCAAGCCCCCTCCTATACTCCTACCCCAATGACATAGTGTTTGATTTTGAGCCCGAGCCTGTTTTCCGAGGTAGTTAGGCCTCTGTGTGTTCCTGTGTCCTTCACCTCCCCCACACCCTTCCACCACCTTCCCCCACTCCCCACACACCAACCCCAGCCCTGTGTCACATCCACTGTGTGTTTCCCCTTTTTCTCTCACTCTCTCTCTCACTCTCTTCCCCCTCTATGTCCTCACATGCTCGCTCTCCCACACACCTGACCGCTCACAGGTTCCACAGAGATGTCACGCTGCTCTTCTTTTCTTTGGATGGTGCTTTGATTGACTGAATTCTTCTTTGATGGAGTACAGTTGACTATAAGTCATCAATAATGTGACCGGACTCCAGGCAGCTCCATTCAAATGAAATCTCTGGAGCAATGTAAAAAAACACACATAACTGTTTGATTGAAAAGAGACTATAATCACTATGACGTCAGTTAAAGGGTAAGTTCAACAAACAAACTCGCTTAGCTCAGGTGGATCTACTGAAGAAAGTCCAGATTCAGAGCTTTGAAGGTGATAAGCTCAACACTTTAACCAGGAGATGAGCAGCTGTGTTCAGTAGAGTAGCTTTAAATGATGTCATGTACTAACTTGCATGTCACTAAGAAACTATTTGTACATCCATGAAATCTGACTAATTTAAGAGATTATAGATTCAGTATGGACGTTTTTATGGTTTTTATATAACTGATAATTCAATTTACTTTTGTATATATCTCCAAACTATAACAGAAGTTATCTCATGACACTCTCCGTACAGAGCAGGTCTAGACCGTACTCTTTATAATATTATCTACAGAGACCAACAATTCCCACCGTCAGCAAGCAATTGGTGACATTGGCGAGGAAAAACCTCGAGCAGAACGTGCATCATGGAGTGCAGCAATCTGCAGCAACTGAGTTTAGAGAGGGAAAGACAAAGAGGCACAAGAGTGATAATAATGATAAATACTACTCTAATTATGATGGAAATATGACTAATTATAAAAACAGTATATGTAGTGGATGTCGTGCAGGACCACAGCAGCAGCCACGATCCATGAGAACCTGCTGGACGAGAGAGCACAGAAACTCCAGGGAAGAAGTTTAGTTAGTAACATGCATTAATGAGACATGCATGTTTACAGAGAGAGAGGAGAAGAGAAGAGCCCAATGCATCATGGGAAGTCCCCCAGCAGCCAGTCCTATAGCAGCATGACTAAAGAATGGTTCAGGACTCACGAGTCAGCACTAACTATAAGAACTAACTATTAAGAAGGAACGTCCTAAGCATTCTCTTAAAACTGTTGACGGTGTCTGCCTCCAGAACCAGAACTGGGAGCTGCTTCCACAGCAGAGGAGTGTGATAGCTGAAGAGAATCAGAACATATGTTGCAAATTTCAGTTGTTGTGTCGTCTTCCTCCTCTGAAGAACAGCTGCTGCATGCGTTAAGTTAAATGCAAAGTTAGCAGTATTATTGGCTCTATTCATCAGCTGTGGTTTAATGATGTGAATAAAACATCAACCTCCCATCAGTGACCAATGATGATCTATCATAAGCAATATAAACTCCTGACACAAGAAGTGACACTTTATGAAGATACGTTGTTGAACCATTAACTGCCATCCAACCAAGCCCCCCCCCCCCCCCTCACTTCTCTGCATGTGACCACACACACACACACACACACACCTCTCTGACACAGATGCCTCACTCCCTGTCCTCACTCAAACCTCCTCTCTCTGTACTCCTCTGCTTTCTCTCACCTTCTTTCCTTCAAGTGTTTCCTCACCTCTCTTCTTTTATTCTTTCTCTTCTCTTCATCCCCGACCCCCCCTAATCCCCCGCCAGGCTCCACCACAGGGCTGTCAGCGACGCCTCCCGCCTCTTTACCCGGCTCTCTGACCAATGTCAAGGTTCCACAGAAGTCACCATGCCAACAGAGGGAGCGCAAGTCGTCGTCTTCATCTGAGGACCGTAATAAGATGGTGAGAGGTCGTCATGTCTGATGTCAGTGTTGTGCTGAGGTTTGTAGTCTGTGCGCTCGTGCTGACTGAGTGTCCTGTGGAACAGAAAACTCTGGGCAGAAGAGACTCCAGTGACGACTGGGAGATCCCTGAGGGGCAGATCACTCTGGGTCAGAGGATAGGTTCTGGATCCTTTGGAACTGTCTTCAAGGGAAAGTGGCATGGTAAGACCAACACTGCACTGACTTCAGACCAGCAGCAGCATGTGAGGAAACTGTCTACATCAACTCGCCAATCATATGAATGAGCCAGGGGAGATCATGTAATTTTACATTGTGTGACGTGTTCCTCCATTACCATGAGAGCACACACACACACACACACTGTAGTTTATATTTAGACTCAATCCCACACACACCGATCTGCTGCTCACTATGTGGATTGATCCACCACTGAAAATAGTCCCAAACAAATACACCTATTCCTTTTATCTTTGCAGCGTTTGCAACAGTGAACAGCTGTTTTAGGAAAAAAATTAAACTATGTATTTGTGAGCTGGTTTTAGATTTATGTTCAGTTAGAACCAATGGGCAGCTGCAACATGTTCCAGCTGTGCCGTGGCCGGCGGAGCCCATTCTAGACAATGCTTGTTATTCCACCAGAATTGCTGGATGCCATGTCAAGCAGCACAGAGCAGATCAAGTTGGCTGGAAGTCAAACAGAGAAACAACACAGATAACCTGGTTAATTTTCAAAATAAAACCCCCATGTGCAGACTCTGAATCATAAAACCCGATAAAAGGACCATTTAACTGTGTAGTATCATAGTCATACTCATGCTAGAAGGACATAAACCTGGAAAAATGACCAAATCTGAGCAAGTTAACAAAGACTGGCATGGAGAACGGACCAAAATAGCGTCATGACGTTTTCACAGAGCCGTGCCCAGTGGGGTGTGTGTGTGTGTGTGTGTGTGTGTGTGTGTGTGTGTGTGTGTGTGTGTGTGTGTGTGTGTGTGTGTGTGTGTGTGTGTGTGTGTGTGTGTGTGTGTGTGTGTGTGTGTGTGTGTGTGTCTGTGTGTCTGTGTGTCTGTGTGTGTGTGTGTCTGTGTCTGTCTGTGTCTGTCTGTGTCTGTCTGTGTGTGTGGGTGCACGCGTGTGAGATGTTACTTATTAACACACACTTCCTGCACCACCTGTAACCACAGGTGTGACCAAATCAACCAGCACTGAAATCTAAGATCTAACTGTAAAGGGATGTTTTGTCACTCCTCGTCATCTTGGCCTGAATAGAAGATGAAAGGTTTGGTAGAGTCGTCTTCCCTTCACACTGGACACAGTGTTTCTCTGACAGTTTAATGTTTGTTTAATACTCAGATTTAAATACAGCAAAATCAGTCTAAAATGTCCAGAAACTAGCAAACAAAGTGAACCTGAGAGGTGTTGTTACATTTGAACGCTCACCACATTGAAGCTGATCTCATTTTGTTAAAACAACTTCATGATCTGTTCTTTGATGGACTTGTCCTCCTCCCAGGTGATGTGGCAGTGAAGATGTTGAACGTCACTGCTCCCACACCACAACAGCTTCAGGCCTTCAAGAATGAAGTGGGAGTCCTCAGGTACCATCTCTTTATTTAATACAAGTATATGGATTCTACTTTTTATAATGCACTACAATTTAACATCATATTGTGTGTGTGTGTGTGTGTGTGTGTGTGTGTGTGTGTGTGTGTGTGTGTCAACAGGAAAACACGTCATGTGAACATCCTGCTGTTCATGGGCTACACCACCAAGCCTCAGCTGGCCATCGTGACCCAGTGGTGTGAAGGCTCCAGTCTGTACCACCACCTGCACATCATCGAGACCAAGTTCGAGATGATCAAGCTGATCGACATCGCCCGGCAGACCGCTCAGGGCATGGAGTGAGTTTCCCGCCACAAGAACACACGAGCAGTCAGATGAGATTTCACCGTCTGGTTAATAACTATTGTCTTTTCCTCCTCAGTTACCTGCACGCCAAATCAATCATCCACAGAGATCTGAAGAGCAACAGTATCCTTTAGAAACATTTCAGTTCACTTTGGTCTGTTGATGTTGGGATATATCTGCACGACTCCTCCATGGTTAAGAGAAGTAGAAGAGTGTTTCCTTAACCTCATCTCCTCCCAGATATTTTCCTCCACGAGGATCTGACGGTGAAGATCGGTGACTTTGGTCTGGCTACAGTCAAGTCCCGTTGGAGTGGCTCGCACCAGTTTGAACAGCTGTCTGGCTCCATACTGTGGATGGTCAGTGTTCATGCTTCAAGTTTACATTTGAAGCAGGACTAGAATCAAACAAACGTATATTTAACATTTACAAAACCAAACTAAAACCTCTGTCAGAATAACCCGTTCTCTCTCTCAGGCACCAGAGGTGATCAGGCTGCAGGACAAGAATCCCTACAGCTTCCAGTCAGACGTGTACGCCTTCGGCATCGTGCTGTACGAGCTGATGTCGGGAGCGCTGCCCTACTCCAACATCAACAACAGAGACCAGGTCAGAGGACGCCTCACTCACATTCTGTCATAGTGTTCACACTCAGTGGGTCCTTCACACATGGCTAACTGTGCAGTGTGATGTCTAAACCAAAATAACTGCAGTGAGCAGAAAAATAGGAACCCGGCCCCTGTGGGTCATACCATCCTATTTGCATACGTGTTGCTGCTTGCACCAGCTACTTCCCTAACTAAGAAATATACTCCACCACAACCCCAGTAAGATTAATGAGGGTTTGAATACAGGTTAAGCCTGGGCATTGCAGTGCATTGTGGGATTTGTAGTATGCGTGGTGGGAGTGCGATTTGACGGCGGGCCATTAATAATAGACGTATGAAATTATCCGGGCACGGAAAAAATATCGATATATATCGAGTATCGCCATTCAGCTAAAAAATATCGATATGACTTTTGGTCCATATCGCCCAGCCCTAATACAGGTTAAACATTTTTTTTAAACCCTCCTGAATACAGTGTGTGTTTGATGCAGTGTGGTTGGTGCTCTTTACATTATTAAACAAAAGGCTACATAAGCTAAAGAAGAGCAAACAGTAAATCTCCCTCCATGGGCTGAATACATAAGACGAGGAGAGAGAAACCACAGGGGAGCTGCAGAGCTGCAGGCTGCTGCTGGACTATCAGCATGCTTTAAATCAAGTGAACAGCACAAGCTCCTCTGCCTCCACTTCCTCCACAGTGATTGTAATTTCATGTAGCTGAAACAGCTCTCCTCCTCTTCTTCTTTTGTTCTAGTGTTTCCACATCTCTTTGTTCCAAACATGTTCCACATTTCCTTATATTAACATTTGAGTGTTGTTGGAGGCTCCAGCTTCACAAAGTGTCAACAGTCTGTTTCTTCTGCTGACACACCCCTTCCTATAGATCATCTTCATGGTGGGTCGAGGTTACCTGTCTCCTGACCTCAGCAAGGTGCGCAGCAACTGTCCGAAGGCCATGAAGAGACTGATGGCCGACTGCCTGAAGAAGAAGAGAGAGGAGCGACCCCTCTTCCCTCAGGTGAGACCAATCGAATGCTTTTAGATTTGACTGTGAGGTGACGGATGCAGCTGATTTCTACATTAAAGACAGAAAAGCAGCACCTGAGTGAACGTTGGGAATGTTCAAACCTGAACTGAAAGAGAACTCGATGTTTATTTTCAGCTCATAGATCAGAATCATTGATCAGGTTTGCCACAAGATGGCCTCAGAGGTTTCCACACTGGAAAAAAAGCAGCTGATTGCAACGACTGACAACACTGCCAATGGTTTTGTTTGGTTGTGAATGGTGATCTACTGGTTTCTGACTTCCTGTGTGTATTCTGTCAGATCTTGGCCTCCATCGAGCTACTGGCTCGCTCGTTACCCAAAATCCACCGCAGCGCCTCAGAGCCTTCGTTAAACCGAGCCGGCTTTCAGACGGAGGACTTCAGCTTGTACGCCTGCGCCTCACCCAAAACTCCCATCCAGGCCGGCGGCTATGGTGAGCTCATACACAGAGATCAGTGTTAACTGTAGCTGACTCATTACAGATGTGTCTTCACACCAAACGTATAAAAAATACTAACCTCAAAGAAACAAGGTCAGAATATTTGAGCACTTGATTGAATGTGGGAAGACATGACCTGAACTGACTGTAATATGTCAGCAGATTCCACACACACGCGCGTACAGAAAACCTTCACGCTCATCATCATTATTATTTATATAATATAATATATTTTGCTGCCCCACATATGTAATTGTTAGTTTCTCTTGTTAATAAAAGTTTTCTTTACATTTATTAACAATTTAATATTAATTCTTCTTTGACGTCTTTCAATCTTTGAAGCTGATGTCAGAGAAACTCCCTGCAGATGTTTCATGTTCAAAGTCCACTAGAAAATGATCAGACCCCAGGCTTTTTTTTCATACCACAAGGACAAAACGTCTGTCATGAAGTTTCAGTGATAGAAATGACGATTATTTTCTTGCATAACTAAGAGCAACCCTAACAGGAAGCTCACAGCACAGACAGAGCAGGCTTATGTTCTACTGACTAATAATATGTAGTTGTAAAATAATGATGGTTAGAATGTAATCAACATTAAATGAAGTGTACAGATGATTTATCAAAATTTGATGCACAGACTCCAAACCAGTTCTAATGTTTTTACATGACTACATTTAACATAAAGACACACAGCAGAGACAATCAGCTAAAAAAAACAAAACACTCAGCACTGATTTGATTTGAGTTGTCTGAGTTTAACTAAAGATCAACGAGTACCATTATCTGTATCTGAATGTGTTCAACTGAATGATCTGTATCCATACTCGCAGTTTGGACTGAGCTGAAGATGCTGAAGTTGATATGAGTTGATCAGAGGTTGCTGTGTTGCTTTTGATCACAGTCATAAGAGAACTTAGTACATTATCTGTGGCGGATACTCATTCCAGCTGAGTACTCTTTGAATCCCGAGTTTAACCAGAATGAAAAGATACCAACAGATAACCTGATCATTGATGTTATGTCAGCTTCTCACAGCTGATTGTAACTCTCTCTCATCTTTTCCACTTTTCAGGGGAGTTTTCAGCATTTAAGTAAGTGCTGCAGATCCCATCAGTCCATCCCTCGTCACTTCTCAAAAGTCTCGTGTCCATGCGGTGGATTCATTCATTACTGAAAAAACAAATAGTCTCAAAGAATGTGCTTTTTTCTTCGTCTGTCCACCTGAAGAAGGCAGCCTCATGGAGTCCTTCCAACAAACAGCTGTCCAGCAGGCAAACGGCCACCATGACAGACAAAACTGAATTAGGAAAAAATGAAAAACAAAAAAAAGAAACTTGAATGACACAAAAGAAAAAAAAAACAACAACCAAGACACAAAGATATCCATACCAAAAGAGTTTGAGGAGGAGATGGCAGACTCCACAGATCGACTTGCCTGCTGGAGGGAAAAGATGAAGGCAACAGGAAGGAGAGACAGAGGTGAAAGGTCAAGAGAAGTCGAGGCTTTGGGCGCCCTCGTCCCTTCATTACCTGTGCGGGTGAAGAGGGAGGCTGTTTTATCAGCCGGGCCGCTGAACTGCACTTTGAGCGATGGCAGAACGGAGCCTGTGGAAGGAGGAGAGGCCTCCCATCCGCCCGTCCGTCCGTCCGTCCGTCCGTCCGTCCGTCCGTCCGTCCGTCGGTTGAGATGGAAGGCCAGGCGTTAGCCCGTTCCCGAGATGAGCTGGAGGTCACTCAGCAGGGTTTAACCCCCAAAGGAAGATGACTTGAAAGACAGACTTATTATTCTTTTTTTCGTTTCTTCCTCATGTTTTAGATTTTAGCTAGCACTTGCTAGGAATGCTGAGCTTTTTTTGTAATTTGTTTCTTTTGCAGCACAGGCCTTTCCCTTTTTTTTGTCTTCTTGGGCTTAATGCTAACCAAATTCTGAGTACTCTATTTTGCCTTCTCGTCTGCCCCCAACAAATACAACACCCGCGATGAAACGGCAACAGCCATTAATCTACTAAAGAATTTGCCGTTTGAAAACCGTCACATGAAAGCAGGAGAACAAGTTTGTTCTGTAGATTTCCTGCAGAACAGTCCAGAGCCTGCACCGCTCCACCAACAACAGTAGCTGTTCTTTGGGAGGAAAAAGGCTCATTTGTTTGGTGATGGAAGGTACATGAAATGAGTTTCTGTTAAAAGGGCTGGTCAAGCCAACAGATGAGATTGAGTGAGGTCGGACAGATTTTGCGCTCTGCCTTTTCAAAGGATGTCATGTTTACGTGAAAGCAGCAGAAATGCTTCTAACCGTAGATCCGTGGTAGAAAAGTCCGACACGTTCTGCTGACTGCAGGACTGCTGTTCACAGTTTAGTTTGGAGTTTTGAAGCTACGCGAGAGGCTTCTCATTCTGTTTAAAGAGCCTTCCTTCTCTAAGCCAAGCTGCTGCCCGGCAATTTACACTGAGCTGAGGAGTGTGTACAGTACTTGTGGCTCTGAGCTTCGAAACTGTTACACAGCATCTTTGCAACAAAGCTTTTTTTCCCAGTGCACGTCATGTCATTGTTTCCTTTCTTACCGATCACGTGGCTTCATATTGCACTCGGCTTCAAATAGGACCTTACCTGTTGCAGCTGCTGACTAATGAGCTGCAGCGTTACCTGCTGAAAGGACCGCTGATCCTCTGGTTCTGAGTTCTGTTCTGTTTCAATCACACCTTTTTACTTTCTTTACACATGCACCTGTACTTCTGTTCATTCCAGCGTGTGTTAAAGGTTGTAGGTGTTATTACACGTTATTTTGATTTGATCGTCAATGTTTGCCTTTTTCTGTACAGGCAGGCCTGCAGATATTTACTTATTTATGTGACGTTTTTTTTTTTTTTTGTTGTTTTTTCCAGAACCGCTTTATTTGAAGCTATCAGTCTTTCTTTTGACGCTTAATCGTTATAGTCTTTGTGACTCGTGTACTTGCACTTTGTAGAGATGGATCGAAGCAAATGAGCGACTTGCCTTTTCTTTTTTCTATTGAAGAATAAATTGTGACACACAGAGCTGATGGTCCAAAATTCGGTTTCCAATGTATGAGTCATCTACAGAGGCTGAACTGTGAAGATTGAGCTGGGAAGGCTCAGTTGTCATCTGAGGACTGTCTTTGATGAAGTCTCCAGCGTGTCACCACACCTCCAGTGATGAGACTGCCAGCCTGATAAATGGATGTCGTGGAGGTCGAGCACACAGTTGAAGCGTCCATCCAGACACAGACAGGCGCTGGTTCTTCACATTCATCAAGGTTCATGTATGTCTTTCCATTATTAACTAACCACCCCCCCACCCCCCAATCTCTATTGGTGAAAGCATGGTACACAATGTTCATCTGCTATTTGCTGGTCTCTGGTGATGTCATTCTCTAGATACAGGTGCACTTGATTTGTTCTTGCAGCATGCCGCATGTTGCATAGCAGCAAGGGTGGAGAAAAGTAGTTTTGGTCAGTGTTCTGTCGCTGCAGTTGATTTCAGAGAGAGGAACACGGTGTGGCTTTTATTTAATACTCAGTCTGGCCTTTCATATTGCTGTCTTTGCTAGCCTGTGCTGTGGAGAAACACCACAGATGATCTGTCTCATCTCTCTTAGATGAGAATCCAGTGAACAGTTTGGGCAAGAGACGGGTTACTCAAACTTATCTGGAAGCTGAACAGTGATTTCATTTCCTAGACTGCGCCGTGCTACCCGCCCCAACACCAGACAGTCAAAGTTAGCTACTAGCTCGTGATAAAAGTGGAGTAAAATATTTTGTCTCAGAAGTTGGTGAACGAACAACAATTGATTCTAACCACATTATAGAAGTATTATTGTTTCAGCATTTATGTTTGCCAATGTCGTCATATACCCTCTCGTGTGTCGTGCTGTGGAGTGCACTCACAGAAACAGCTGGTAACATCTGGAACTGCTCCACCATCATGGTCCATGTTAGGGTTTGACTATCTATAGAGATGAAATATTACATATCACCCAGTCATGTGACTCCTCTGATGTAACAAAGGCTTTACAAAACATCTGAAGAAACTGAGCTGATGTGTTTCTGACTTTGTCACAAAAGATTTGAACTTGTTCGGGTTGTGAAGGAGACTCGATTAGTCACTCGAGATATAGCTGCTGTGAACTTCTTGACATCAATAAACTCTGAGCTTTGGAAGATAATGAAGATGCTGTCATCAGTGCAGAATAACCCAAAAATATTGGTACCTACAGAAGAGGCTGAAAACTGTTCAGAGAATTCTACAAACTAGTTTTAAGAATTCTGGTTAAAGTTTGAGGTTGTTTTTCTTTGACTCTCCTTGAGGCTAGAATAATACCTACCCTGACATTAGCAGATTTATTCTGAGAATGAAGAGTCCTGGCTTTACGACAGCAGAATAGACAGGAGAAGAAACATGGAAAGAGTAAACGGGGAAGTGAAATGCAACAAACTTTGCCTCAAAAGAAACAAGCCATGAATGTTAGAGTTCCATAATGCATCTTAAGCTGAACACTGGACCACCAGAGGCCGTATATCGCGTGCTCGCTCAGTGTGTTTGGAGGTGTTGGAGGTGAAGATGTCCAGAGTTTGATCATTCTGATTCAGCTCTATATTGGCTCAGATGATGAGCGTTTTCATGCTTGACCTTCACAAAGAGCAGTCGACAACGATCTTAACTCAAGGTTTACTTACCTGTTTGTTCCGGAGCTTTTGATTTTGGCAATTGCTGTTTCCAAGTTGAGGAATGCTCAGGTGCTCAGGTCACGGCTGGGTTCAAACAATAGTTTTAGTATTCCCAGGTCAAGAATGAACTGTCAGCCTCGGTAGAAGTAGCTCACGTCTCTAGTCCTCTTCCACAGGCGTCAGTATCCTTCAGACAGCAGTGGTGGTTGTCTGCTGGACTGTTGCACACTTTGGGATTGCTCCCTGTTGACATGATGGGACCTGAGGGAGGAAACAGTAACGTCTTTCATAGTGCTGTATTTGGTTTCCTTAGAGATCTTTATTTTCTATGAGAACGTGCCAGACCTACCAAGGAGGAAACGGTGAGCTCCGTCACTGAGGCTCTCCTCCACACATCCTCCATCCTCCTCTTCATCCAGAACTTTGTGTTCAGCCTTTATCTACTTTCATTTTCCTCTTTCTTCTTAAACATTCCCTCCCTCTCCTTGCCTGCACCTTAAACCCAAACAATTCCTTTCAACTGAGAACTATCATGAAAACTTTATGGAGATTTGTTTTGTTTTGTTTTTTTCACCTGTAAATAGTTGTACAAAGGAAATACTGTCAGTTTGCTAGGAGGCATGGAGACTACAAATGTAACAAATTATAAAATGTTCAAAATAAAGAGACAAAGATTAAAAGACATTTTGATAGGCAGACTTCTGAGAAAAACAGTTGAGTGTAAAAATATTTAAGGCTGTATCATAAGGAGAAAGAGCTTAATGTATTTGTTGTGAATATGAAAAACTGATATATTAAAGAAGTGCATGAAAACTGTAGTTTGGCTCGTTTGTGTTGGAATCATGTTGTGGTGAAGTGTCTGAAGGCCACATGGTGGCAGCATCAACACTGTAATGTGCTGCTGGAAGGAGACTCACCAACCAACCATCAGCTCAGATTTTCTGTTTCATGACAAGTCACCTTCACATTCTTCTGTTCATGAAGGTGATCCTATATCATAACCATACATAACTGTGGAGGGTCTTCCCACACCACACATTTTGATCACGGTCATTTTAATTTGGTTCATTCAGACATAATGTCTGAACCCACCATCTGATGACAGTTTAGCATCAACATTCATATGCATGTATCTGTTTATAGAAATGAATATGATGTTGTCAGCCAGTAATTTTGTAGTGTTTAAGTGTGTGTTTAAGTAGAAAAAATACTGAAGTAACAAAAAACAAATCACTACAAAGACAATCAATACACACTGAAATCAAATAATCCAGTCTATAAATACATCATGATCAAATCAAATACAGTTGGATTGCATGAACAGTTCATGTGAACTAATTCATTGAAAGTCCATCCATCCATTATGTGTAACCACTTATCTTCATCAGGGTCACGGTGGGGATGGAGCCTGTCCCAGCTGACTTTGGGCAAGAGGTGGGGTACACCCTGGACAAGTCACCAGATGTACACACAGAGACAAACAACCATTCACACACACACATCTATTGACAATTTAGAGTCACCAACTAACTTGTTGAGTGCATGTCTTGTCTTTGGACTGTGGGAAAAAGTCAGAATACCCAGTGAGAACATGCAAACCCCAGCTGAGGTTCAAACCAGAACCCTTCTTGTTGTGAGGCAACAGTGCTGCACCACCTTCATTGAGTGTGTGTACCAACGAAATTACCAGAGAGTGTTCTCATAAGTTCACAGCTGGTCAGCTGAACATCTGTCTTGTTTAAATTAGCAGTTCTGACAACTAACTGCAGTCTAATAAGAGTCTCACAACTTTTCCCTTTAATCTGTAACAAATTGCTTATTTTCAAAGGATTTATGAGAAAAAACATAACTGCATCACTTTTGTTTTAAAGTACAACATACTGAAGACTTCTTCTCTGCACACAAAGTTTATTTCTCACAGATTTTGTTTACAGATTTGATCAAATCTGTGTTCGTGAGCACTTCTCCTTTACCAAGATAATCCATCCACCTGTCTGGTGTTGCATACCAAGATACTGATTAAACAGCATGATTATGACACAGGTGTGTCTTGGACTGGTCACAATAAAGGCACACTCTAAAATATGCAGCGCTGTCTTGAAGACATTTATTAGACACTGAACTATGGCTGTTTCACATGGGACTTACAGATATGCGTGGGGGTGACAACGAGCACTGAGCTGTCCTGTGATGGGTTCTAATCATCTTTGCAGAAATTCTTTGGTTGTGCAAAAAAACTGTTACATTAGTTGTCCAGTTGTCACATGGTCTGTGGTTGGTAGGTCAGCTGCATCCTGCCAAATCCACAGAAACAACACTAGAGACTGCTTCTGGTAGTGATATCCAGGTAAAGTGTCAGTGATGGGCTCGAGAGCTAAAGAATTCAACAGTCTAAGGGACTGCAGGATGAAGCTGTCACTGGTGGTAAGGTACTGGAAGCTGTGTTACCATTGGTAGCAGGTAAACAGTCTGGGCTGGGGTGATTGAGGTGTCCTTACTGTGCTGCTGGGTGTAGAGGTCCTCCATGGATGGCAGCTCCATCCAGACTATTTTTTTTTTACCATGGATGGATAACCAAGCTCTACTCTTGGCACAGGCCAGGCCCAAGACTATTACCAAGCAAGCAACTGTCCTGCAGCCAGAGAATGTCTGCAGCCAGTTGCAGTTTGTGTCAACTGGTTGTGCATGATTTGATTCATCACAAATTTGTAAAGAAATGTGCAACACTAAGGCATAATGTCAGTAGTGTCATGTCATTACCCTGTCTTGTAGAGGACAACAACACATTGCTTCAGATAATCTTAGAACAGAGAACATGTTCCCATACACAGCTACCTGTTATCATGTCTGTGGTCATGTGACTACAGCAGAGCCAGCTGCATTCAGTAAATGTAAGTCCTGACAGTGGTGCAAGAGAAAAGACCACAAGTGTTTAAATCATTACTTTTGTTTTTGGTAGCATGAACATGCTCAAAAGATTTCATGGTTTACCACATAGATTGACTTTCATATCGTAGTAGAACATTTAGCCTGACAGTGGAACTACAGGAAAAGTTCAGGTGGTTACCAAAAACCACCAATCACCAGTGGTGCAGTGGTTCACACTGACGCCTCACAGCAAGAGGGTTCCTGGTAGCTGCTGGTGGAGGTGGTGGTGGTGGTGTGGAGTTTACATGATGTCCCTGTGTCTGTGCGGGTTCTCTCTGGGCATTTGCTCAATGTCATCTGGGATTGGCTCCAGCCCCCCATGACCCTGATAAGGATAAGGGGTTATGGAAAATGGATGGAGGAACTACTGTTCTTTTTGGTAGTATGAACATTGAACATTGCTGTAGAACACTTGGCCTTACAGTTCCACTGTATCAATGGAAATATCAATGTCAATGGATGGATGGATGGATGGCCACTGACAGGCGTAAAAGTTTGATCAAGCAAAGTCAGGTAAGTGTCTATTTATTGGCCTCATGAATCTTTTGTGAAAATGCTGTTCTAGACCTATAAAACATAAATAATGCAGTACAACTTTCAGTGACTATAATGCACAGACAAAGATATTCTCACATAAATACATATATCAGATAACTTGGAAACTCAGCCTGTAAAATCAATTTCACTTCAGGTTAGATTCATCTGTATTAAATACTTCAACAACAAAATTACTATTACTTAGGAAAGTGAGCAAGTTCATCAGTAGCTGTGCTGAGATCACGCTACACACACACACACACACACACACACACACACACACACCACCAAAAGTCAGGCTTTCAGTAGATAAGGCCAAAGCACACAAACATCATACTACATGCTCTGTGTCTATGTGTAACAGTGTAACGTGTTGTCTTTATGGAGGAGCAGAGCATTAGACCATGACCTGACTCTATCTCAATTTCCCAGCAGTGTTCACACTGTCTACACCTCTGAAATATGATAATGCACACCATTAAACATATTTACAACCTTTCATAAAATCACAGAGGCCGCCTGTCTCTCACATCATATTTCCCATTTATCACCTCCATGGCCACAATATGGATACCTTTATTTATATGACAGTATGTAATAGCTATAAGATCCTAATCCTCCCACACACTGCAGCAGTATGTAACATCTGTCTGGAAAATATGGGAAAGGGAAGGTGGATGAATCACCCTCTCCCCACCCTCATCTACAATGGAGGTGCCCTTGTACAAGGTAGCAAAGCTCCAGCTGCTCTCAGGCCAACAGTCCGAGGCTGTGGAGGGAGAGGGGAAGGACTACATGAGCATGAGGCAGGACGGGAGAAGAGAGCAGTGAGCTCAGCTCAGAATGACTCATATGAGAGAGGAGATTTAAACCTGTGATGAGCTCAGCTGGTGACCTGGTGAAACTAAAAATATAAATAAAATAAATCTCTAAAGAGAATCATAAAATCCAAAATGATTGGACGGGTTTCAATAATGAAAATAATCACTGTGATCTAGAAAGGTAGAAAAATCCTTTTTGTATTGGTCATTTTGACCTGGTGACATTAAAGTTCCCATGAAACAGGAAGCAGAGTGATGTTTACTCCCTCATTTTTATGTCTCCTTTAAAAATGGACAGATAGTGCTATTGGCTACTGCAAACGCTAATTACACCCCCCACTGCTATGCATTGCAGCTCTCGCTATGAGCATCTACCTTCCGATGCACACAGTCGGACTGTAGAGTGAACACAATAACCTTGGTATACAGTATACAGTATACTGTATAGTCTACTGAGGTGATTTTCCTGCACATTACATTCACTGCCAACCGCTCATCAGCAAGGAATCTAATCACAAGCCGCTGGCACAGCCTTTCGGGGTTCAGTATCTTGACACTTTGAAATTCAGACTGGAGAAGCCGGGGCTTGTACCTCCAATCTTCTGATTAGTTGACGACACCCTGAGCCACAGCCCCAAAGTCCACACATCATCCTGGTAGCCCAGAGGCTGGGCTCTCTCAGCTCAGTTCTGTTACCTGCTAATGGCTAATTCAGTTAGCAGAAGTTAATTCACTGTTAGATACTATAGCAAGTAGTTAGGCTAAAACTAACTGTCCATCATAAATTGTGTAAATCACAGAGACAAAAATTGTGCTTTTCAAAAGTCAAAGTCAAAGTCAGCTTTATTGTCAAATATGCTAATATGCGTTACATACAGCACAGATGAAATTTCAGTCCTCTCAGACTCACGGTGCAAAAGGGCATGTAATACAATATAAATATTTAAAAAAATAAATAAAAAAAAATACAACAGTATAAACAGTATAAACACTATAAACACTATAAACAGTATAAAAGTATAGAAAGTATAAAAATAGACAATAAACAGTAAACAATAACGGTAGTCAGAAGTAATCCAAAACAATTGTAGGTGGCAGTAATGTCCATTTTATTATAAAGTGAGGTAGTGCAGTGTAGTGCAAATAGCGGGTGGGTGGGATGTATATACCCTGAATCGGTGTGTGTGTGTGTGTGTGTGTGTGTGTGTGTGTGTGTGGGGGGGGGGGGGGCACGATGTCAAATGCTGGAGGGGAGGCTCAGGGGTGCAAGGGTGTCTGTGGCAGGGGGGCAGAGGGGGGGGGGGGGGGGCAGAGCAGGGAGGGAGTTGAGTGTCCTGACTGCCTGGTGGCAGAAACTGTCCTTGAGCCTGCTGGTTTTGGCCCGGAGACTCTGCAGTCTCCTTCCCGACGGCAGCAGGCTGAAGAGGCTGTGGGAGGGGTGGGTGGGATCGCCTGCGATCCTGATGGCTCTGCGGGTGAGGCGGGAGTTGTAAATGTCCAGAAGGGGGGTGAGAGAGACACCGATGATCTTCTCGGCTGCTCTCACGATGCGCTGCAGAGTCTTGCGGCAGGACACGGTGCAGGCGCCGTACCACACAGTGATGCAGCTGGACAGGATGCTCTCGATGGTGCCTCTGTAGAATGTGGTCATGATGGGGGGTCGGGGCTCTTGCTCTTCTTAGCTTGCGGAGGAAGTACAGGCGTTGGTGAGCTTTCTTGGCCAGTGATGTCGTGTTGTGGCTCCAGGACAGGTCTTCAGAGATGTGCACTCCCAGGAACTTGGTGCTGCTCACCCCTGGATGATGGTGAACAGTCGTGGGTCAGCAGAGTGAGGAGGAGGGGGCTCAGCACACACCCCTGGGGGGCCCCTGTGTTCAGCGTGATGGTGCTGGAGGTGTTGCTGCCAACTCGGACTGCCTGTGGTCTCCCCGTCAGGAAGTCCAGTAGCCAGTTGCACAGTGAGGTGTTGAGCCCCAGCTGGCTCAGTTTGTGGATGAGCTGCTGAGGGATGATGGTGTTGAATGCTGAGCTGAAGTCGATGAACAGCATTCTGACGTAGGAGTCTCTGGTCTCCAGGTGGGTGAGGGCTGAGTGGAGGGCGGTGGAGATGGCATCATCGGTCGAGCGGTTGGACCGATATGAAAACTGGAAAGGGTCCAGGGTGGGGGGGGGGGCAGACTTGATGTGCTTCATGACTAGCCGCTCGAAGCACTTCATAAGGATGGGAGTGAGTGCGACCGGGCGGTAGTCATTGTGGCAGGTGGGTGACGACTTCTTCGGGACCGGGATGATGGTGGTGGCTTTGAGGCACGTGGGGACAACAGCCTGGCTCAGCGAGGTGTTGAAGATGTCTGTAAGGACATCTGTGAGCTCCTCAGCACAGTCTCTCAGGACACGGCCAGGGATGTTGTCGGGACCCGAGGCTTTGCGTACGTTGGTCCCTCTGAGGGATTGCCGCACGCTGTCCGGGGATAACGTCAGCAGCTGGTCGCCGGGAGGTGGTGGGGTCTTCTGTGCCAGGGTGGTGTTGTCTGCCTCAAAGCGGGCGAAGAAGTCGTTCAGCTGGTTCAGCAGAGTGGTGGAGTTGTCGCAGGTCTGTGGGGAGGTCTTGTAGTCTGTGATGGTCTGTATCCCCCCGCCACAGGTTCCTGGTGTCTCTGCTGTCGCTGAAGTGGTCGGCGATCCTCCTGGAGTACTGTCTCTTGGCTACCCTGATGCCACGTGACAGGTTGGCCCGGGCTGACCTCAGGCCCATCTTGTCGCCAGCTTTGAAGGCAGTGTTCCGTGCCTTCAGGAGCCTGTGGACTTCCCCTGTCAGCCATGGCTTCTGGTTGGCCCGGATGGAGATGGTCCTGGTGACTGTGACGTCGTCCGTGCACTTCCTCATGTAGGAAGTGACGGTGTCAGTGTACTCCTGGAGGTCTGTGGTGTCGTTGTAGGTGGCTGCCTGTCTGAACATGCTCCAGTCAGTGATGGAGAAGCAGTCCTGGAGTGCCTCTGACGACCCCTCAGGCCACACCCGTACCTGCTTTTTGACTGGTTTGATGACTTTAACCAGCGGCCTATATGCTGGCATTAGCATGATAGTGGAGTGGTCTGAGGCTCCAAGGTGGGGGAGGGGGAGGGCTTTGTAGGCCCCCCTGTGTGTGGTGTAAACATTGTCCAGGATATTGTTCCCTCGTGTTGGAAAATCGATGTGTCCGTGGAGTTGTGGAAACACGCTTTTGGGGTTGGCGTGGTTGAAATCCCCAGCCAGGATGAGGAAAGCATCTGGGTGGGCTGTCTGCTGCTCACTGATGTGCTGATGGAGTTCATTCAGTGCTTCACTCCTGTTGTTGTTGGAGCCAGGGGGGGATGTAAATTGCTACCAGCAATATGGCACTAAATTCCCTCGGCAGGTAGAATGGCCGGCATTTAATCATCATAAGCTCCACCAGTGATGAGCAATGTTTACAGACCACAGCAGCGTCACGGCACCAGGCATCACTGATGTAAACACAGAGTCCCCCGCCGCGAGTCTTCCCCCCTTCGACGAGCGCTCTGTCTGCCCGGTAGCTTGTTAGCTGGGCTAGCTGGATGGCACAGTCCGGTACGCTGTCGTTCAGCCATGTTTCCACAAACACAAGAACACAACACTCACTCACGGTCTTGGAAGTTGTGCGGAGTAGTCTGATGTAGTCCATTTTATTATCCAGAGAGCGTACGTTGGCCAGCGTGATGGTAGGGATGGTCGGCTGATTACTGTACAGTAATCAGTGAAGCCTGGCCATAGATGACTATAGCAGCCCTCAGAATCATTGTTGCCAACTGGAGGAGTAAAAACACCTAAATATGTTAGATATGAACTACAAATACTACACTAACTTTCTTCTGTTGACATTACATACATATACAGTATATGCATATTTTAGACAAAGAAATTTTACATTTACACCCCGCGGGATCAGCAGGATGCGGGCACTCGGCGGCTTAGCACATGCCCCCGTGTGCAGGATGAGTCATCAACAACTTTTTATGGTTTATCAGGCAGTGTTCCAGTACGTCCATGTAAAGGCATTGTGCTGATTACGTCCTAATTTATGTTCAGCAAATTTTAATACAGAGTTGAGTTTGTTGCTCAGCACATTTGAAGTGAGCAGACAACGGTTGATCACTTGTGGCTTAAAAAAAAGCTCCGGTCAATATTGTCAGTGGCAGCCAAGGAGCTTGTGTGGGGATCTTTTTCTTTGGTCAAATCTCTGGCTTCTCTCCCAGGAAGAACTGTGGCTGCTCGACTGAGCCAAAGCAACAAGTAAGACACCTCGCCTCACACACCAATCACCATGAAATCAACCCAGCTGATTGTTCACAATAAGACAAAAGTTTTATGAAATGGTTTCTTTAAAAATACAAATGAGGCATTGTCTCATTAAAAATGGCTTATCTTACTTCCAGAACAGAAATGTGAACATCGGCCTTTAATGTTGTCAAATTCAAATCTTGAGACTCTACATGTGAATAGGGTCAAAATCCGAACTAATTGATATCACCATGAAACTTCCCCATTTGATTACTCACATCAAGACAATTATTTTTTGTATTTCAAGTTTGCAGTTCTATGTTTAAATATGCAAATGAGGCAATATCTAATGTTAAATTTTGGAGCAATCTACAGATACAAACAGACAAAGTAAAGTCAAACAGGTCAAAATCTCAATATTGACCAGGAATGAAAAAACTAAAAGTAAAAAGTGTCTCATCCTGCAAACGGATGCACTGCAAGGATCTTTAAAGAAGGCCAGGGCACGTCTCTGTTTTGTTCTTTTCGGCCTTTTGAAGCAGAGAGATGTGCAGGGAGCACGTCAGATCGATTGGTAGTGGCAGCCCGATTGTTTGGCTTCAATAAAAAGCTGTCATTTTGGAGCAGTAACATTACAGCACACTGTAACCTGTAAGGGCAACAGCTCTCAGACCTGAAAGCAAACACCTAAAGACTGATTAATATCTGTAAAAAGCAGAACGACAAACCTCACACATGCTTCAGATGCTTCACATGCTTCATGAGGCTGATTTTTATTCATTCCTGGTAAGTTACTGGAAAAATATCTGGACTCCTGCTGACTGAAGAGAAATTGTGCAAAGGTTGTGTCTTCCCTACATCATGTGCTCTACGCTGTCTTCCCTGCCTCTCTGCCTCTACTGTAAACAGCTTGTTTCTTGTTTTCTTTCTCTACATCTCCTCTAGCTAACTTTCTCTTTTGTTTCTCCACCTCTTCTTTAGCGTCTCCTTGTCCTTTATTTGATACCCCATCCACACTGTGTGCTTTGCTGTTCAGACCCTCAGGCGTTGCCTCTCCTGAGTGATTTATCGTCTTTCCAGGCTTCTTTGAATGCTCCCAGCTCCTCCATCTGCCTCCATCTCCTCCTGACAGGAGAGGAGGAGGAAACTTCCACTACTGGGACATGACTGTACTGTTCACTGGCCTCACGTTCACAGAACACTGTACACTGTGCTGGGCTGGCTGTTACTTGAAGGCTTTCTGCCATGTGCTCTGGCAGCAGGAGCCACTGTGAGTTTGTGAAGACTGACAGGATTTCTACACAAGTTTCTGTCTTCTGACCACAGTGTTGTTTGTAGAAAACAGCTTTTAGTCATGCAGTCAGTCAGTGCAAAAATATTTTTGACAACCAAACTTTGTACAAACATTTTTTAAGTGTTTAACATTCCAATTCTGATAGAAAAACAAGTCAGATGAAGAGACTAATGTGTGTTTAATCTAGTTGCTAGATGTTGGTAGGATCTGGAACAGGCTGTCATAACTGATCCAGAGCATCCCAAACATGCTCACTGGCTGACATGTCTGGTGAATATGCAGGCTCTGCCACAACTGGAATGTTTCCAGCTTCCAGGAATTGTGTACAGATCCTTGCAACATGAGGCTGCGTGTTACAAATGACCTTTAATAGTAATGGCATTTTTATGTGGGATTCTAGCTGCCTCTGAAGCCTGGATGGTAGGATGTATTTAAGGGGGCAGTGGTAAAGTTTGCAACATGTTGCCTTCCACCAGATGGGCTGATACATACATACATTTCATTCATTCATTCATCAGAAATACAACTAATTGATACAGTCAGCAAAGTCTTTGTCAAGAAGAGAAAACAACAGAGAATGCTCAAAGTTCATGTTGTGTTGTTCCGTTTGGGGACGGTGATGTCCTAACAGTGGAGCCTGAGAGCAGAACCTGCACTGGAAGCCACTTTACAGAGGAGCTCTGCAGGCAGACCGCTCTCAAAACCTTTGGATGAATTTATTTTTGCAGTTTGCCACAAAATGTCCAACAATCAAAAGCAATGGCTTTGCTGTTAGCAGGAAATGACAGTTTCAACTGAACACTTTGATGTGTGTTACATGATCCGGGATGTTTCCGTTCTCTGGTTGTGTCAGGAACTGGTCCTTGTCACAGTGTTGCTGCTTTATGCTTTATCAAATATTTGCAATAAATTCTCTTCATACAGGCTCGTCTTTGATTTGAACAGCAGCCAGGCTCACCATCACTCCAAACCACCTCACCAAAGTTAGCTAAATGGAACATGTGCCACTTTGCGTCTTGATAATAGAAAAGATAATAAAAGATAATAATTATTCAACTGGCTTTGTTGGCATGACTGAGTGCAATACAATAATGCCAAATGAACATAAACTAACGTTCACATACTGAATGAATAAAAAACATTACCAAAGGGCGCAGAGAGCAACAGGGTTATGGAAGGTAAGTAATATTACATATAGACATGCAACAAATTCATTATTAATAAATATACATTCATTATTAAACATATGTGGCAGGTGGCTCATGGACCTGTGGAGCTCACAGCTGGCTGCTACATATCTTACTGTCATGTGAAGGCTGTACACGTCCTCCCTCCTCAGTGTTCTTCCTGTTGTTTTCCTCTCCTTGTGTATCTGTGTGTGTGTGTGTGTGTGTGTGTGTGTGTGTGTGTGTGTGGGTACAGTCAAATAGTCAAAAAAATTACCTCGTCACGAGTTTAGGGAAAGATGTGAAGGAGAATTCATAAGGAGTTAGGAGAAGACGTCCACAGTGTTCAGAGAGTTAGGCTGCTCTTACACTTAGACTACGTCATGATGAGACGATGAATGTTATTGATGTGATCTGTGGTAAAACTACAAAGTTCAGAAGATGGACTACAAAACGCTCATCTTAGATACTTCTACTGATGTGCTCTTACCGTGTTTCATGCAGGAAATATAAACATGGACACATGTTCAAATGATATTAAGGATTAAGGGTATGTATAAGAGCGTGGATGCTTTGATTGACAGGTGGGTGCCATCACAGGTGGCTTGTTTGAGCAACCAGGTTTCGATCAGCCTGCCAGCTCCACCCATGATCCACCTCTTCTTGCTTTGTTTCCTGGGCAGAGATGATGACCAGATGGCCAAGATGGCGATGACCAGAGCCACCACACTGAGCTTCACAACGACTTTTCAGAAACCTATGGGGGACCTCACAGAGACTACGTCCATGTTTTAGTCTGTGGTATATTATCTCAAAACACAATTGGAACCAATTACAGCACATTTGACACAACTCCATATAAGCAAATCTAATCTATGCCGAGCTGTGTGTTCAGGGGAACCTCTGGGTGTGGTAAGGGATTCAGACCTTTCAACTCATACAGGCCGGTATAGCTGATGGTTCTCCTTCCCAGTGTGTGACTGACTGCAAACAGACGTGAACTGAGCTTTAAGTGAGAGTGAAATATGACTCAAACATGATCCTAACTTCAGGAAATGAAGGTAGTCCAACTGAACTTTGTAACTGTAAACATTAATATCAGCTTTGCTTCCTGATTGCTGTCAGGTTTCTCTCCCATTCCCTGTCTTGCAGTATGAATGTGTGTTTGAATGGGTGAATGTGATGCATAGTGTAAAAGAATGTTGAGTGGTCGGATGACTAGAAAGGCCCTGTACAGTCCATTTACAAAAAGCTTGCACATATGAAAAGTGATGGCTATTTATTTCTTTATCTCTGTTAGCAAATGGCTCATCCTGTCAGGAGTGAATGGTGATGCTCTTCTAACTGCCCAGAAATGGCCTGAGGAAAGTGCTGATGTCAGAGAATGCGGGGTATAAACACGGCTATCTCTCCTCAATTCTTCATTTCTTAATTATACTAACAACAGAGGATACTGACATTACTGCTAGGTTAACAATCCTTCATGACAGAGTGCCCCACCACCCCGATGTTTGCTCTATGTCTCTTAACTGTCCAACAGAGTTAAAATACCCTAACCTCTTGCTTGTTTGGAGGGTTTGGATTTTGCTCTTAACCTGTACAGCCTTGTGTCCAGCTTGTCGGTTTTCTGCCTGTCCACAGCGAGCACTGTAACATGAGGGACGTCCTTCCCAACCTGCACAGAATAAAACCCCAGCTCATCCACCAGATTCAGTCTCCTTGTGGTCAGTGTTGGGCAAGTTACTCTAAAAAAGTAACTAGTTACAGTTACTAGTTACTTCTCCCAGAAAGTAACTAAAGTACTTACTGAGTTACAAATGATAAAAGTAACCCGTTACTTTGGAAAGTAACTATTACGTTACTTTCAAGTAATTTTTTAAATGCTCAAATGTGTCAAAGAATTTGGACCCCACCTCCACCCCTCTTTGACGGAACTTAAAATACATGTGCGTGTTCAATTATTTATGATCCATCCATCCATCCATCCATCCATCCATCTTCTACCGCTTATCCGGGGCCAGGTCGCGGGGCAGCAGTCTGAGAAGGGACGCCCAGACCTCCCTCTCACCGGACACTTCCTCTAGCTCTTCCGGGAGGATCCCAAGGCGTTCCCAGGCCAGCCAAGCGACATAGTCACTCCAGCGTGTCCTGGGTCTTCCTCTGGGTCTCCTCCCGGTGGGACATGCCCGGAACACCTCCCGAGGGAGGCGTCCAGGGGGCATCCGATACAGATGCCCGAGCCACCTC
Organism: Argyrosomus regius; assembly: GCA_946959425.1. Classification (NCBI taxonomy): domain Eukaryota; kingdom Metazoa; phylum Chordata; class Actinopteri; family Sciaenidae; genus Argyrosomus; species Argyrosomus regius. The sequence goes on from OX336884.1 coordinate 28,794,337, forward strand.
AGCTGGCTCCTCCCGATGTGGAGGAGCAGCGGCTCTACTCCGAGCTCCTCCCGGGTGACAGAGCTCCTCACCCTATCTCTAAGGGAGCACCCCGCCACCCTGCGGAGAAAACTCATTTCAGCCGCTTGTATCCGGGATCTTGTTCTTTCGGTGATGACCCAAAGTTCATGACCATAGGTGAGGGTAGGAACGTAGATTGACCGGTAAATCGAGAGCTTTGCCTTTCGGCTCAGCTCCTTCTTCACCACAACAGACCAATACAATGACCGCATTACTCCGGCCGCTGCACCGATCCACCTGTCAATCTCACGCTCCATCCTTCCCTCATTCGTGAACAAGACTCCAAGATACTTAAACTCCTCCACCTGAGGCAGGAACTACCCGGAGGGGGCAAGCCACCTTTTTCCGGTTGAGAACCATGGCCTCGGACTTAGAGGTGCTGATTCTCATCCGAGCTGCTTCACACGCTGCAAACCGCCCCAGTGCATGTTGGAGGTCCTGGCTCGAAGGAGCCAACCAGACCACATCATCTGCAAAGAGCAGAGATGAAATCCAGTTGTTCCTGAACCGGACCCCCTCTGGCCCCCGGCTGCGCCTAGAAATTCTGTCCATAAAAATAATGAACAGAACCAGTGACAAAGGGCAGCCCTGCCGGAGTCCAACATGCACCGGGAACAGGTCTGACTTACTGCCGGCAATGCGAACCAAGCTCCTGCTCCGGTCATACAGGGACCGCAGGGCCCTTAGCAATGGGCCTCCGACCCCATACTCCCGGAGCACCTCCCACAGAATGCCACGAGGGACACGGCTGAAAGCCTTCTCCAAGTCCACAAAACACATGTGGACTGGTTGGGCAAACTCCCATGAACCTTCGAGCACCCTGTGGAGGGTATAGAGCTGGAAAACCGCATTGTTCCTCCTGAATCCGAGGTTCGACTATCGGCCGAACTCTCCTCTCCAGTACCCTGGAATAGACTTTCCCTGGGAGGCTGAGGAGTGTGATCCCCCGATAGTTGGAACACACCCTCCGGTCCCCCTTTTTAAAAAGAGGGACCACCACCCTGGTCTGCCATTCCAGAGGCACTGTCCCCGACTGCCACGCAATGCTGCAGAGATGTGTCAACCAGGACAGCCCTACAACATCCAGAGACTTGAGGTACTCAGGGCGGATCTCATCCACTCCCGGTGCCTTGCCACTGGGCAGCTTCCGAACTACCTCAGTGACTTCGGCTTGGGTAATGACTGAGTGGACCTCTGAGTCCTCAGCCTCTGCTTCCTCTAGGGAAGGCGTGTCAGTGGGATTGAGGAGATCCTCAAAGTATTCCTTCCACCACCCGACAATGTCCCCAGTCGAGGTCAACAGCTCCCCACCTCCACTGTAAACAGTGTTGGTGGAGCACTGCTTCCCCCTCCTGAGGCGCCGGACGGTTTGCCAGAATTTCTTCGAGGCCGACCGGTAGTCCTCCTCCATGGCCTCCCTGAACTTTTCCCAGATCCGAGTTTTTGCTTCTGCGACTGCTCAAGCTGCCGTCCGCTTGGCCTGCCGGTACCTGTCAGCTGCCTCAGGAGTCCCCCGAACCAATCAGGACTCCTTCTTCAGCTTGACAGCATCCCTTACATCTGGCGTCCACCACCGGGTTCGGGGATTGCCGCCGCGACAGACACCGAAGACCTTACGGCCACAGCTTCGAACAGCCGCGTCCACAATGGAAGCGGAGAACATGGTCCACTCGGACTCAATATCTCCAGCTTCCCTCGGGATCTGGTCAAAGCTCTCCCGGAGGTGGGAGTTGAAGACCTCCCTGACAGGGGATTCTGCCAGGCGTTCCCAGCAGACCCTCACGATGCGCTTGGGTCTGCCAAGTCTGTCCAGCTTCCTCCCCTTCCAGCGGATCCAACTCACCACCAGGTGGTGATCGGTTGACAGCTCAGCCCCTCTCTTTACCCGAGTGTCCAAGACATACGGCCGGAGGTCAGATGACACGACCACAAAGTCGATCATTGACCTCCGGCCTAGGGTGTCCTGGTGCCACGTGCACTGATGGACACCCTTATGCTTGAACATGGTGTTCGTTATGGACAAACTGTGGCTAGCACAGAAGTCCAGTAACAAAGCACCACTCAGGTTCATATCGGGGAGGCCGTTCCTCCCAATCACGCCCCTCCAGGTCACACTGTCGTTGCCCACGTGGGCGTTGAAGTCCCCCAACAGAACTATGGAGTCCCCGGTTGGAGCACCTTCCAGTACTCCTTCCAGGGACTCCGGAAGGACTCTGCACTGTTGTTCGGCCCGTAAGTCGAGACAACAGTGAGAGACCTACCCCCCACCCGAAGGCGGAGGGACGCGACCCTCTCGTTTCGTGGGGAGAACTCCAACAACATGGCTGAGCTGAGGAGCTATAAGCAAGCCCACACCAGCTCGCCGCCTCTCACCGTGGGCAACTCCAGAGTAGTAGAGAGTCCAGCCTCTCCCAAGGAGTTGGGTTCCAGAGTCCAGACTGTGCGTGGAGGTGAGCCCGACTATTTGTAGTCGGTACCGCTCCACCTCCCGCACAAGCTCAGGCTCCTTCCCCCCCAGCGAGGTGACATTCCATGTCCCCATAGCCAGAGTTGTTGTCCTGGGATTGGGTCGTCGGGGCCCCCTGCCCGCGACTGCCACCCAAATCACACTGCACCGGCCCCTTATGGCCCTTCATGCAGGTGGTGGGCCCACTTGAAGAGGCGCCTACGTCGCTCGTTCGGGCTGAGCCCGGCCGGGTCCCGCGGACGAAGACTCGGCCACCAGGCGCTCGCCTGCGAGCCCCAACCCCGGGCCTGGCTCCAGAGTGGGGCCCCGGTAACGCCAATCCGGGCGACGTACACGACTTTGCTGTTTTTGTACTCATAAGGGGTTTGTGAACCGCTCTTAGTCTGATCCGTCACCTAGGACCTGTTTGCCTTGGGAGACCCTACCAGGGGCATTAAGCCCCCGGCAACATAGCTCCTAGGATCATTCGGATACTCAAACCTCTCCACCACGATAAGGTGGCGGTTCAAGGAGGAGCAATTATTTATGATAAATCTGAATATTATAATGAAATGGACACTTAATAATAATAATAATAATACATTTTATTTGTACAGCGCTTTTACAGCTCTCAAAGACGCTTTACATAAAACCAATAAAATACAACAACAACAAAAATCAACAACAACAAAAATATACATAAGTACTCAGTACAGAGAGGAAGAAAGAGAAATAAATGAATAGAAGGACAAACAATGTGCAATAACTATGTGTGATTGTAATTAGGAAGACTGATGGGGGGCACAGATAGAGACAGCTATTGTTGCAGGTTAAAAGCAGATTTAAAAAGGTGGGTCTTGAGAAGTGATTTGAAGGTGGATAGGTTAGAACAGTCACGGATGTGTTTGGGGAGGGCGTTCCAGAGGGAGGGGGCGGCTATGGAGAAGGCTCTGTCGCCCCAGGTGCGGTGCTTGGTCCTGAGCGGGTGTGAGAGGAGGTTCGCATCGGATGATCGGAGGTTGCGGGAAGGAGTGTGGTGGTGGAGCATGTCTGTGAGGTAGGAAGGGGCCTGGTTATGGAGGGCTTTGTGGGTGAGGAGGAGGAGCTTGAAGTTGATTCGGTGTGGGACAGGGAGCCAGTGTAAGTTTTGCAATACAGGGGTGATGTGTTCGCGGGAGCGGGTATGGGTGAGGAGGCGGGCAGCTGAGTTTTGAATGTACTGAAGTTTGTTGAGAACCTTGGATGATGAGCCATAGAGGATGCTATTACAGTAGTCGAGTCGTGAGGTGATGAAAGCATGGATGAGAGTTTCGGCGGCAGAGAAGGAGAGTAATGGACGAAGGCGAGCGATATTCTTTAGGTGAAAGAAAGCAGTTTGGGTGAGGCGGCTGACGTGATGTTCAAATGAGAGGTTACTGTCGAAGATGATACCAAGGTTACGGATGAACGGGGAGGGTGACAGGGTACTGTTTCCAATGCTGAGGGAGAAGTTCTGGGTTGATGTAGTGAGGGATTTCGGGCCAATGAGTATGATTTCAGATTTGTCACAGTTCAGTTGAAGAAAGTTTGTTTGCAGCCATGATTTTAGTTCTGTCAGACAGTTGGTGAGGGTTGAGTGGGTGGCAGGGGTGATGGATTTTGTAGAAATGTAGATTTGGATGTCGTCGGCGTAGCAGTGGAAACGGAGACCATGGCGGCGGATGATGGAACCAATGGGGAGTAAGTAGAGGATGAATAGGAGAGGACCAAGCACCGAGCCCTGGGGGACGCCTTGGGGGAGGGGGACAGTGGAGGAGGTGCAGTTGTTGATGTGGATGAAGTGATGTCTGTCGGTGAGGTAAGATTTGAGCCAGGAAAGAGCAGAGCCAGTGATGTTGAGTGATGTTTGCAGGCGGGACAAGAGAATGGAGTGGTTGATGGTGTCGAAGGCTGCAGTGAGGTCAAGGAGGATTAGTATGTTCAGGTGTCCAGAGTCTGTAGAGAGGTGGAGATCATTTGTGATTTTCAGGAGAGTGGTTTCGGTGCTGTGTTGTGTGCGGAAACCAGATTGGAAGGGTTCATACAGTTCATGAGAGCGGAGGTGGGCTTTGATTTGTGCGGCGACAACGCGTTCCAGAATTTTTGACAGGAAAGGGAGGTTTGAGATGGGACGAAAGTTTGAGATGGTGTCAGGATCCAGGCCGGGTTTTTTAAGGATGGGGGTGACAGCAGCCAGTTTGAGGGATTGGGGGACATAACCAGAGGTGAGGGAGGAGTTAATGATGGTAACAATGAGTGGGGAGATTGCCGGGAGGCAGAGTTTGATGATGGAGGACGGTATGGGGTCCAGGACGGATGTAGAGCTTTTCATGTTATTGTACTTAATACAATACATAACAGAAATCCACAGTACACAAATCTAGACTATTTTAACGGTGCTGTGGGAAAGTGAGACTAGCATCCAATATAATGTCATGGATTATAGCAACACCCGCCCAACTCCTCCTCTGATTGGCTTACCATGGAATTTTACTCAACCTCAGCCAATCGTCATTATTTATGCGATTGTCTTGTGCCCCCGCCCTCACCAAGGAAGGAGGAACAAGAAAAATCTTTGCCGCTCGGCTTAGAGATCTAGTTGGTCTGATGAAAAACAGCTGCCTTCAATCATCAGTAATGCGCCGCATTTTTTGGCAGTAACGATAACAGCATTATAATGATGGGAAGAGTAATCAATTAGATTACTCATTACTGAAAAAAGTAACGCCGTTACTAACGCCGTTATTCCCATCACTGCTTGTGGTACTACACTACAGCCTTGGCTTTGCTTACCTAAATTTGTACTAACCTGTGTTTTTTCACATCCAGCAGCCTTCTATCTTCAGATGTCTGTTTGGATTTCACCAACACTCATTCCACGCCATTCCCCAAGAATCCACCAGCTAAACCAGTGTCCCCTACCCAACCTCTGTCACAATTAATCTTAAAGGGATTACAGCTGCCTGGTCTGTGTTTGCATTTTGGTTAACCAGTTTGGTCTTAACAATTCAAAAGCTGTCAAACTGTCCAACAAAAACAACAACTCTTCAAAAGACATTTATCCAGACCAGCGGAGGAATGAAAGTACATTTATTTACATGTTGTACTTAAGGACAAAGTCAACGTGTTTTAATGGAGTATTTCCATTTTATGCAACTCTATACTTCTACTTCACTAAATCTATGCGACAAATATTGAACTTTACTCCACCACTTTTGTATGACAGCTAGTTACTACTTTTCAGATTTAGACAATTTTTCATACTGAAAATCGTATTTGGTGTTATTGAATGTGAATTTTTCTGACAAACACTTGAGCTAAATAAACTATTTAAAAACGTTCTGCAATGTCACAAAGTCTAGTTAGTCTAGTTATCTGACTGTCAGTGGTTGGTGGATAATCCAGTTGAAGTGTCCTTGAGCAAGCCCAAATTGCTCTTGATGGCTGTGACGTGTATGGGGTGAGCTTAGTATCAGCAATGCTGTCTTGCTCCTGCAGAGCAGTTGTGTATGTGAATGTGACAAGTGTTTTATTTATATTGTACATTCCTAGATAACCGACCACTCAAAGCACTTTTAAATCCAAGCCCATAAAACAGGAACTATAGTGCATCGTTTGACTCTTCTTTCATACACAAATGGACAAATCACGTGCTGCTACTTTACTGTAATGGAGAGCTATAAAGAATAAAATTATTTTTAAAAATGAATACAGCCAAAAGCAAACTGCTGTAATTTGAGGAATGGAGAGAAAAATTGCTAATGGACTCTATAGAGCTCTTAAACTTTAACTAAACATTCTATTCAAAGATTGCATTTAGGTCTGACACTGTCCCATAATGAAGTATATGTGAAAATCACTTTAGTGTTTGGACAAAGTGAAATTAATTTTATTGATTTTAATATTACCAGCAGTGTAAAACTGGCAGCAACTCAGGACCAAGTATAAATTAGAATGCTTTGCTTTGTGGGAATCTGTATTGCTCATAGGTTTAAATCTGAAACTGAACATATCCATCCAGAGCTGCATAGTTATGTGTACCATAAGTTACCATGGTGATCTAGCCAACCACCGTTGTAACATTGGAAATGCTGGCTTAAACTCAAACTTGCAATCACATTAGTCTTGCTTCGCAATGGACCCTTCTGGTTTTGACCTTTGACCTTTTTGCTCACTTGAACTCATAGTAACCTGTGTCTACCTGTTTGCCATGTCCAGCAATCTTCTATCTTCAATTTGGATTTCACCTCATCTGGCGCAGACCTTGACAGCCTTTCAGCCACCCTACCCTCAATCCATGCCATTCCAAGCTAAGCCACCATCACCTGTCCAACGTCTGGTACAATAAATCTGATCAAAAGTCTGTGTTTGCATTTGGGTTCACCAGTTCTGTCTCAACAATAGCACCTGTTACTGCAGGTAGGTGACAGAGGCCTCCTGTGGGCTTTAGAAATGAACTTTCATGTGGTGGTCAGCAGTTGTGTTACATTCAGGTGGGCATTGCCTCATCTTACCCTACAGTGAGCAAGAAAAGTGTTGAAAATAAATGTACAAGTGTACCGGCAGAAAATTACATTGTCAAATCAAATCAAATCAAATTTTATTTGTATAGCCCAAAGTCACAAAAATATGGTAGCAATAATGACAGTAATAATATATGTAGTGGACGTCATGCAGGACCACAGCAGCAGCCACGATCCATGAGAACCTGCTGGACGAGAGAGCACAGAAACTCCAGGGAAGAAGTTTAGTTAGTAACATGCATTAACATGCATTAATGAGACATGTATGTTTACAGATGGTGGTAGAGGGAGAGAGAGAGAGAGAGAGAGAGAGAGAGAGAGAGAGAGAGAGAGAGAGAGAGAGATTGTCTGGTGTGAAGTTCTTGCTTTTTGGGTAAAGATTTCCAAATCAGGAAATATACTTCCACTTACTATTCATGTACTCATGATTCCCCCATATATGTGACACACCTGTAGAGAAAAGGTTTATGGTCCCAAAACCTAACCTTAAACCCATGCTGAGACTCTCTCTGCAACCTGATCATCTCAGTTCTCTGTTTTTTATTCCGAGGAGGCTGCTGGTTGAAATCCTTAATCCTTGAAACTTATACAGGCTTTACCATTCCCAGGTGTTAACACTGATCCTGCTGCAGTGCCGCACAGACAGCAGGCTTTCCCACGGAAGGCACATGATGAGATTAGAGTGGAATATCAGAGATGACAGCATCTCCCACGATGACAAAGGCTACACTGTAATGTGACTGCATGGTGTGTGTCGTGATTCTCAAACTCCAGGATTCAAGAAGAAAACCTGCATGTATAATATCCCTGTCTGTTTTCAGAATGCCTCTCAGCCGGCTCTGCTCTGATGATAAATAACACCCTGTGGGCCTGCTTGGACTGAAGTACCTCTTATAAAAGCTTGATAATATAATTTTACAGTGATATGCATTATGTATAGTTTGAGTTCCAAGCTCATCTCTAAACTTTTATGATGATACAATCTGTTGGGTTTGTTGGGAATGTGTGATTTAACCATCATCCCTGTCAGCTGCTCTCTTTCATTTGAAGATTGCTCCTGAAGACTAAAGAATTATGCAAGTGTGATTACTGCAATCATGATTTTTGATAATATGTTTGATGCTTTAAAAGTTTGTCAGATTTGGGGTGCTCTATTTGCAGAATATGGAAGAAATGGATTATAATATTCATATCTCTTTTCTTTAGTCCAGGGGTATTCAACTAAAATTTTAAGAGGTCCAGTGAGAGAAAATTTCCTCAAGCGAAGGTCCAGAACATCATAATGTCAAATATTATGAATTAGTGGTGTAAATATATATATATATATATATATATATATATATATATATATATATATATATATATATATATATATATATATATATATATATATATATATATATATATATATATATAAAGTAGCCTCATAGTTGTATCAACATCTGCACCTGACTGTTAAATTAAACAAAGTACAATTCAAAAATATTTATTGTCACTTAACATTGAAGTATACATGTGTAATAATAATAATAATGATAATGATAATGATAATGATAATGTTTTTCTCTCATTAGGTTAAGGCTGCATTTAAAAACAAAATAGAGAAAATAAATAAAATAGCTGCATTTGAAAAATTGTGCATCTTAAAATAAAGTGATTCATTTTAGAAAAATAAAATACCAGCAGCTTGAGTTTCCCCTTTTCTTTGTTAACTGTCTCAACATTTTTTTTTTTTTACAATAAATGAATTTAAACACATCTTAACACTTGAACAGTTTTACAGTTTCTCTTTCTTCCCCTCTTATATCTTATGCCCCCACTTTCTGTTGTTCAGTGAGAGAACTGAGCTCTAACTTCTCCTGCCAGGACTTTAAATCTGGGCTGGAATGGTGTCAGGGCCATTATCATGCACATGTGAAGGTGCTCATTGGTGAGCCTGGAATGATATTTAGTTTTAATTATGTTCATTGTGGAGAAAGCTGCCTCACAGCTGTATGTGGACCCAAACATGGTCAAGATGAACAGGGCTAACACAGGTATTTGCCTAATGTTGTCACAGAGCTCTTCTTTTTGTTTTCCCTCAAGTAAGGTCTCTGCTACTGCACTCATGCACTGCTTGACAACCCCTCCATCAGTAAATGGCTTTTTGTGTTGACCCAAAATCCAAGCAACTCTGAGGGAACATTCATTAGCACGTTGTTGGCCAATGAATGAATGGGTCAGAATCCTGGTTGACCGCTCATATTGGGATCTGAGAATGCTTATTTTCTGTGACCTCAGTTCAGACTTAAGTGGATATGTTTGATGAAAAACTTTGTGTTTTGTCTCATAGTGGCGTTTCACATTGGCACTTTTAATGAGCGCCACGGTCTCTGAACATATGAGACACACTGGTTTTGTGCTCCCAGTGGGAAGAATGAACATAAATGAATCTGTCCATTCCGGGTTGAAAGCTCTATTTTCGCTATCCACTTTTCTATTCTTTGAGAGCGCCATTATTTTTCTCTGTCGTCTCGCGCTCACTCGTCTCTCCCTGTCTCCCGCTCCCTCGTCTCTCCGTGTCCTCTCCCTGTCTCCCACGTCTCTCCGTCTTCTCTCCCTGTCTCTGGCTCACTGGTCTATCCGTGTCATCTCCCTGTATCGTTAACTTCCCTTTCCACTTGTCACTCGCCTCTCCTCTCTCATCTCCGTTTTCAGAGTCGCGCTTTTGTTTACACAAATTTGATTGGCTGAGCAGCATCACCTGGGATGGCTTAACTCGCATGCAATTGGTCTGTAAGGTCCGCTAAACAAATGCCGTAAAGACTAGAAAAGCTTTGCTGGTTAAAATAGAAGCGCCCGTAAACTTCATTGTTATAGCCGGCCTTTTAGCGTTCTTCTGTTAATAAAATATTTTCTTATACTCATCTTGTGTCTAACCTTTTCTCTTTTTTCACCACAGCAGTTTTATTTTTAAACCTTATTCATTCACATTATTTCACATTCATTTTATCATTCTATCAGTCTCGACCCTGTGTCCTTATAGCAGAGGTCACCAAAAGGCGGACCGCGGTCCGGGTCCGGACCCAGACGCCGTCTTATGCGGACCCAGACCTATAATCAATAAATTATTGAGGGATTCTACATTATGACGGGGCGCTTCGGGGCGAGACAAAACACAAAGTTTTTCATCAAACATATCCACTTAAGTCTGAACTGAGGTCACAGAAAATAAGCATTCTCAGATCCCAATATGAGCGGTCAACCAGGATTCTGACCCATTCATTCATTGGCCAACAACGTGCTAATGAATGTTCCCTCAGAGTTGCTTGGATTTTGGGTCAACACAAAAAGCCATTTACTGATGGAAGGTTGTCAAGCAGTGCATGAGTGCAGTAGCAGAGACCTTACTTGAGGGAAAACAAAAAGAAGAGCTCTGTGACAACATTAGGCAAATAGCCGTGTTCATCTTGACCATGTTTGGGTCCACATACAGCTGTGAGGCAGCTTTCTCCACAATGAACATAATTAAAACTAAATATCATTCCAGGCTCACCAATGAGCACCTTCACATGTGCATGATAATGGCCCTGACACCATTCCAGCCCAGATTTAAAGTCCTGGCAGGAGAAGTTAGAGCTCAGTTCTCTCACTGAACAACAGAAAGTGGGGGCATAAGATATAAGAGGGGAAGAAAGAGAAACTGTAAAACTGTTCAAGTGTTAAGATGTGTTTAAATTCATTTATTGTAAAAAAGAATTGTTGAGACAGTTAACAAAGAAAAGGGGAAACTCAAGCTGCTGGTATTTTATTTTTCTAAAATGAATCACTTTATTTTAAGATGCACAATTTTTCAAATGCAGCTATTTTATTTATTTTCTCTGTTTTTAAATGCAGCCTTAACCTAATGAGAGAAAAACATTATCATTATCATTATCATTATTATTATTATTACACATGTATACTTCAATGTTAAGTGACAATAAATATTTTTGAATTGTACTTTGTTTAATTTAACAGTCAGGTGCAGATGTTGATACAACTATGAGGCTACTTCATATATATATATATATATATATATATATATATATATATATATATATTTACACCACTAATTCATAATGTTTAACATTATGATGTTCCGGACCTTCGCTTGAGGAAATTTTCTCTCACTGGACCTCTTAAAATTTTAGTTGCATACCCCTGCCTTATAGCATTAGTATTTCAGTTTCATATCCTGGGGTGCAAGTCCCCAGGTGGCGCTGTTGGCTTCAAAACTCTACAGACTACTCAGCTCCTTGCCACACTAGCATCTAAGGTCCACTCTTTAAAAAGCTACCTCAGCTCTTGCTTCAGAGTTTATTGTGCTGGTACAAATAACAGCAGTAAACCTGAGTAGTTCCAGAAATGTGCCGTTTTCTGCTTCTAAAGCTCTTTCTTATATACTAACCCTAACCCTACAATCACTCCTCCTTTCTGTCATAGCTGACACAGACAAACGTCCCCAGCATTTGGCTTGGAAATGCACAGGTGTATGGGTGAACTTCAGTCCAGCCCCCACACCCTCCTACCCCAGTGTTCTTTTGAACGTGGCATCACTCCAAGCGCAGCTCAGTGCACTGAAGATATCTGTGTCAATATTCCAAGGAAACAGGCTTCATGCTAAGCTTTGCTGACCAAGTTGTTTTCTGCCAGCCCTTGGCTTTTTTCACACAAATGGATTTTCACCACTCCTCTCTCTTCAAACAGTGACTGCTAAATTCTGTGACGTCACTGTTTTGGTCTGTTCTCCACACATGGTGCCACCAGGAGTGTTTTTATTAACTTTTCTTGAATTATGTGCTTCTATCATAAGTAAGAAGGCTACTTAACTAAATTGTTTTTCTTGTCTCTTTTTCATGATCTGAGTCTGCACAGGGTGTTTCATTTTGAAAATTGACCAGATTCTCTCGGCTGATTGTGTGCCTGACTCAATCTGCTCTTCTGACATACTGTTTGCTACATTACATAACAACAATCTTAGAACAAAGAGTTTGACATAGCAATGGAAGAGGGGTGGCTGTGGCTCAGGAGGTAGAGCCACTAATCAGCTGATCAGCGAGATGATCAGATTCGATCCCCGGCACACTGTTTGCTACATTACATAACAACAATCTTAGAACAAAGAGTTTGACATAGCAATGGAAGAGGGGTGGCTGTGGCTCAGGAGGTAGAGCCACTAATCAGCTGATCAGCGAGATGATCAGATTCGATCCCCGGCTCCTCTGGTCTCACCCAGTGTCCTTGGACAAGGTACTGAACCCCAAATTGCTGCAGTGTATGAATGGTTAGCTCCTGAAACTGATGAGCAGTTGGTACCTTGCATGGCAGCTAATGCCATTAGTGTATGAATGTGTGTGAATGGGTGAATGAGATATGTAGTGTAAAAGAGCTTTGAGTGGTTAGAAGACTTAAAAGGCGCTATATAAGTACAGTATAGTAACATCAGTGGTGTGTGTGTAGTGTGTGTGTAGGTGTGTGTGTGTAGTGTCGATGTGAGTGTGTGTATAAGTGTGTGTGTGTTTGGGGGCAGCTGAACAATGTATGAAATGACTACTTGTATGTGTGAGAGGTTCTTCAGGTAATTGTTACTCATGGGATGTTTTAGGATCTTTCAGCTCATTGTTTTGGTTTTCTCTCTCTCATTATCATCAATTCCAACTAAAAACAGCTTCCAGGTACAGTAACTTTTTTTTTTTTTCAGTAAGAAGCTTCAATAAACCAACTATACACTACCAGCTAACTGCAGACAGAAAGCTAGTGACTAGCTGCTTTACAAAAATGTAAAGCAGCTGACTGAATTGAAAAACAAATGCAGTAAAATTAAAATACTTTAAAAAATGACTCCTTAATTTATATTTTTACCTCACAGACTTTCTCAAAGAAATAATTAAAGTCTGAGAGAAAAAAAAAGTTTTGTTCTCGCACACACTTCAAGATAGGGTTGAGACCACCACATTGATAACTAATGATCTAAAAAAGATTGAAGAGGAATCACACCTTCTGATATCCATATGTTATATTTGTGGTATCACTGGATGGAGAAAAATAATAGGCCCCTGCTTTATTTGCAAACTGAATTTAAACAGAAGCAAAATGAATCTAATCTGATGGGATTTTAAGTAGTTTGTGTCATTGTTTTTATATCAACCAAACTCACATCGTATGTGTACAGCATAGACTGTGTGGTTAAAACAAACATGAATGGGAAACATTATATTGACGTCTTACACTGTCTCAATTGAAAGATCCATTGTTGTGGACATGCAGAAGCAAATTTAACAGAAACATAAACTTGAGATTTTAATAGAGGAAAAAAAAAAAATTCAACCAATCAAGATGTCAGAGATCATTTTTTGAATAAAAAAAATAAAGACATAAAATGTTTGATCGCATATGGGAGGTTTTGAATAAGCACTGTAAGAGATTATTTTCTGGTATCAAATGCAGTGATACAAAAGTGTCACAGCCCAGCTGTTAGCCTGTGAGAAAACCTGGTCTGTAGACACACAGATATATTAAACTCTAAATAGCACTTATTTAGATAGCAGCTCTTAAGCTATTTAGATAGCTTAAGAGCTGGAGAGATAGTCTCTCCACTCAGAGAACCAAGGTTACAATGTAACCATACGTTCTCTCCGTTACATATTTCATATGTACAGGGAAACTCTTTAAGACACCCCGTGAGGAGACGGTGCAGCCCATAAGTCCAAACACGAACGTGCAGCAAATGAACTATCTACAAATGTGCATCATTCACAGACCAACCAGGTCAGGTCCTGTCAAGACACAAGGACAAGCCTGAGAGGCAGAGGGCCGCACGGGTCAATCTGCAAGACCAACCCCAGAAACACAGAAAAAGGCCGTACAAGGCATGAAGACCATTTCCTGTGAGTGACCATTCAGACCGACCTGCAGATGCTGAGCCGATCGAGGGACAACAGAAGGTGGGAAACAGGCACGGTCCGGTTGCCTACTAACGAGTCCCACCCAGCTCCCGTTCCACGAAGGAGGGGCTGGCTGCTATGTTTAAACAGCAAAATCTCAGAAGCGTGGACTGAGATGACCATGTGGCTGCTGCGCACATGGCAGCAAGAGAGATTCCTTGCCACAAGACCCATGAGACAGCCACACCGTAAGGTGGGTGTGCCCGAACCCTGGATGGGATGGGCACACACAAGAACATATGTGCCCGTATGTGAACACATATGCCTACCAAATCATCATAACCCAGTAGTATAACCTAGGCCTTGACAGGAGTCTGCCCAAACAACTGGACCCAAGCAGATGAAGAGCTGATCAGTCTTCCTGACAGCCTGTGTGCGCTGAACGTGCTTTGTTAAAGCCCTGACCAGGCACAGCACATGCTGATGCTGCCCTGGTCTCCCCATCACCACCAGAAGACGAGAGTGACCGCAATTCAACTGACTGACACAGGCTCTCCTTGGGACACAGGTAAAGCTTCAGATTTTATGGTTAGGTTCTTTGGGGTAGGGGATACACTTGGCCCGACTGGTATAAATCCGCATTAGTAGCACAGAAGCATTGCTGGCACAGCAGTCTGTAGTCACTGTGGACAGACAGTGCCTGGCGCTCACTCATCCAAATTATGGCCAGCAGAAATGCAGTTTTAAGGGGAAGCCATTTCAAATTGGCGGCCCCAAGGGACTCAAAGGGAGGATGCCCAAGCACAATAAGAACCATATCCAGACCCCACGGAGTGACTACAGGTCTAGCTCCGTGAACCGTAAGCCTCTGTGCAACCTCAAGGAACTGCAAAGTTGAGGAGCAGCAGCTGCCTCTCACTCAGTGCGTGTTCTCCAACACAACCGCCTCAATGGCTGACACCATACCTCGGAGGGCCGCAGCAGACTTCACTGTCTCCAGCTGGAACTGTAAGAACAGTGGGCTGTCTTGGGCTGTGGCTGAGTAGGGATCCACCTGGTGGGTTCAACACCAAGCGGAAAACACCCACCAAAGATAAGAGCAGGCCACCCTAGTACATGGTGCCTGGGCTTCCTGTATTGTCCTCACTACAGGCACTGGCAAATCTAAAGCCAGGAGCCCGTCCCATTCAGGGGCCACCACCGATCCGAGCCATGCCATGGAACAGGGTCCCGCCTGCCTGAGACAAAAGGTCTCCGCAGAGTCCGCAGAGTCACTGTAACCCACGGCTTAATTTCTACTTTCTCTTCTTCTCTCTGGAGAAGAGTGAAAGGAGGAAGGCGTAGAGCAGGCCTTGGGGCACCAGGGCATACCACCCCAGAGGTGGGCTGGCAATCTTCAGAGAAGAGTAGACAATATACTGACTCTCTGGAAGCCACTCTGTTCCCTCTAGGGAGCATAAGAGGGGGCAAGCCCATCACAGCAGTTTGCCCGATAGCACAGGATGGGGGAACCCAGGCCCCCCCTGCCCGTTGATGTAGGCTGTCGTCACCATGCTGTCGGTCCTGACAGCGACATGGTGGGCTCTCGACCTAGACAGGGACTGTTGCAGTGCAAGGCTCTTGACTCCAGGACAGTTATGTGCTGGGTCAACCAGTGACCGGTCCAGTGCCCTCTGCTTCGGTTGTGCTCCTGGAGTCCAGGTCATTAACTTGGGAAGGCTGGCTCTTTCTCCTGTAATTGAGGTGTAACCTCAGGCCCAAGAGACTGTGCTTCAAGAGTGCGGCGAAATGATTGTGGCATTGCCCCTCCGAGACTGCATTGTCTCAACAATTGGCTGCCTCATGGGTGCCTCATGGGTGCAAGGACTGCATTCATGCATTGGATGGATGTCCAGGGAGCCAGACATGCCGAAAGGCAAGGCCTGCAACCCGAAGATTATGCCCTCGAAGCTGGACCCCAGGAAAGCCAGTACCTCCTTCTGCCAGATGGCTCTGAGGTCGATGGCAGCAAACCAGTCCGCAGTGATGGCTTGCCTCATCCCGGGAGAAACACTCAGCTCAGGATGAAGCCCTCCTATCCTGCTTGGGGACCTTTCTCAGGAAACAGTGGAAGAGAAAAACGCGGCCTGGCGATTTCCCATGCTCCACTCGCCTAACAGCTTTCTTCTTTAAGAGGAAGGACAGCTTGGCCTGCAGCATCTCTGAATGGTGAGTGCTGTTCACTGAGGTGAAAGTGGCCGTTCCTGTCACATGAGGGCTGCGAGAGAACTGCAAGCGGTAGCCCCGGGTCAACACACGCTACGGGTCCGCCCCTGAAGCCAACCATGCTGCCTGTAATGGGTTGAGCAGAGGGGGCTGGAGTAGTTGAGGGGGCGGGGGGTCATACATCAGACCCCTGAGCCCTGGAAGGCAGTCTTCCGCCTTGCTACAGTGGAGGCTACAGAAAGCCATTGGGGCCGGAGGTCCCCCAGTGCCCATGCCGGGACCCCAGGTGCTGGGTTAGCTCAGTGAGCAATACGCCAGTGTAAGGGAATCACAGCTGTTGATATTGGCCCGGGCTGGAGTTACGCACTGCTGTTAGACGACTTGAAGTCTTGCGCTTCACAGGGCCCCCACCGAGCGTGTTAGCTCACGACCCATGAGCAATACGCCGAAGGAATCACAACCGCTGATATTAGCCCGGGCTGGAGTTTTTGCACTGCTGTTAGCTGACTTACATGTCTGCGGTCAGCATGGGTCCCACCAAGCGCATCAGCTCGCGAACCCGCAAGCAATACGCTGGTATAGGAAATCACAGCTGCCATATTCAGGAGCTTGTTACCAGAAGCACCTCTTTCGCACTGAGATCAGCAACAGTGCAGAAAGAAAATGGCCCAAACACAGCAGGCACGCATGTACCGTGCTCATCCTCTAAAGGTCGGGACTCACCACAACCCACACACAATTGTCCCTGTTGACCTTCCATACCCCTATCACCCCTGCGGGGGTGGGGTGGAAGCAACCAGGAAACTCACTTCCTTGTTTACAACTGGACATGTGGGGATACCTACCTGCCTTGCTAACACACTAGCCTGTAGTGTGTTAGCCTATTAACTTTGTGGGAGAAAGGGCTCTTTACAGAGGAGATATCTGCCGCTTATTCGGGCGACTTATTGAGCTGCTTGTGTTTCACATTGGAGGCAGAGAGATGCCAGCTCACCTGTGCTCACCATGGCCCCACTGAGTGCATTAACTCACGAGACCGCGAGCAATACACTGGGGATCACAGATGATGACGCCGGCCTGGGCCGCAGTTTGTACCGCTGTTTAGCAGACTCTCAGGTCTGCCTAACAGGGGCCTCGCCGAGTGCGTCAGCTCGCAGACACACAAGCAGTACGCTGGTATCGGGACTCACAGGCGTCACAGCCGGGAGCATTTTCTACAAGAAGCACCGTCACTCGGAGTATTGTTTTTTTTTGCCACCAGCAACAGTGCAGAGGGGAAAGAGAGAAGAAACAGAGAAGAAGGGAACAGCATCCAGGGAGGCTGCCCATAGACAGACACCCACTCTCACTGAAAACAGGCAAGCGGATTCACGCTGTAACCCAAACACTCATACACACTTCTCTTTCACTATCACACTTGGATTGTCACACACTGCACCCTGACTCAGGTGGAGATCAAACAATCACTGATCACCAGAGTACAGGGGGCACCTCGTGGACAGCTCTGCAGCTGTGATGCCCAGAGACCACATACCTATGGCCTTGTTAAAGGGTAGGTGCAGCATCACCTCTGGTGCCCTGTACCAAAGAGTCTGTACGCAGGCACCAGGTTTAGCTGCAGCTACTGGATGTGCCAGGCCAAAGTCAATTAGCCTGACTTGAAGCGGTTTCTGATGACGGTCAACGATCATGACATTGTCTGGTTTCAGGTCCGTGTGAACCAGGCCAATTGACCTCAGGTGGGACAGGGCTGTGGCCAGCTGCTCAATAAGCCTCAGCTCGTTCGTGAAGTATGAGTACAGGCTTTCTAGCAGATCAAAATTAAGACAGATCCTGTCTTTGTCAAAGAAGAACCTGTTCCACCTGACAATGTTGCAGGTGTCTGGGTTCAGGCATCGCAGCCGCTTTAAGATTGCAATCACAAGCTTGGCTTGCCGGACAATCTCAGGACTGTTTCTATTCATTTTGATTGCCTCTTCCTTGTTTGTCTGGAGGTTGCGGCATTTCATAGCAAACCCGAAGCCGCCCTTGCCAAGGACGGACTCTACCTTGTGAACATATCCCAGCGTGATCCCTCTGAAAATCTGAAGCTCGTCTGTGCAGTTGAAGAAGAGCAGAGAGAAGATAAGGTTACGACATGAAGACAACAAAACATCACAGAGTCTAAAGTCAAAAATATAACATTCTCATAACCAAGGAACACTTTCAGGTGTTGTCACACTGACAACAGCTCTTGAGTCAAAAAGCGTTGCTATGGCCTCTAATGGATCCCACTCTAACCCTAACCGTAACTAACATTTTTTGTACTGTATCACATGCGTGATGTTTTGAAATAAGTGTAAAAACTTCTGTATTTTTTGGAAATTTTTTTTTTACCCCTGGTGGGCAAGTGACCGTGTATGGTAACTACTTTGATTTGCAGCCTAAAACTGAAACTTTTTTAAAAAGTAAAAAAAGAAAAAGTCTTCTTATATCCACGAATAACATTTCCAAATATTTCAATGAGTGCCTTATAAAGGGTTAATGTGAAGTTTACTTGAAAGTGATTTCAACTATTACAACTGTAGACCCTTACACATGATTCAGTATTTTAGTAACTACCGTAAAGATGAAATATTGGGCCACTTATGGTGGTTATTAATTAAATTTAACTCACTGGCTTTGTTGCTCCTTTCCATGCTGATGTAGGTATTGGTGTTTCCGTCTTGTTGCGATGAAGGTCTGATCTGCACTGATGTCTTTCTTTAAGACTTTAAGACTCTAGGTAATAATCAAAGAACATTCTAGAATCTAGATCAAAGATCTAGATCAACATCCTCGGGTTCCATTCTATTCTATTCCTACCAGCTCCACCAATCAAATCACTTGTTGTTATGTGGCGTAAAAGGCTACTGTGGCCACGTTTAAACAGACAACAGTATTAAGGGAAAGACCTCAGCCATCTCATTCATTTCAATGAGATCCAAGTGTTGAGCAGCCAGTGCTGAATTACTAATCGGGCAAATTGTTTTGTAAAGTATTACAAAACAATTTGCGTACATACACATATTTGAGTCACACTAAAGCACAATATATGATAGCTGACACCTATTCCTCAGTCCCTTTCATTAAGTGCGGCTGTGAGTTAAAATCTACGGCTTACATATTACTCATGTATCATATATCATGGTACATATTCCTAAATGCATTAGCGCATCATAAGCCTGTGTGCCTTGTCAGTAGCCTCCCACCTGTTTTGAAAGTCCCTGTTCAATATGCAAGATGGCGCTGTCCTAGCGGGAGCCTGTTGTTTTTTGTGTTTTTATTGCGCTTCTTGTTTGTTTGTTTTTTGTTTTTTAGTGACTTTCTTTATTGGAAGCAATTTCACATGACATGTGACAGAGAGGACTTCCAATTCTTTCATTTTTCCCCGGTCTTTTTATCCCTCCCACAATCCCACCCCACCCGAAAGAGAACAATTCTCAATGTAAATCCAATATTGACATCTGAACAGTACAGAATACATACAACAAATACGTAAATAAGGAAAATATTGAAATAAAAGAGTAAATGAAATAACAAATGTTGGGAAATACTACTACTACTACTACTACTACTACTAATAGTAATAATAATAATAATACAAAAAAAAAAAAAAACTTAAAAAAAAAACTCAGTCGTCACAATTGGGTAGAGATGTCAAAGATTCAATATAATTTAAGAGAGGTCTCCAAGTTTTTTCAAATGAGTTTAAGGAGCCATTGAGAGAAAATCTAAGCTTTTCAAGTCTAATGGACAGTAACACCTCTTTCACCCACCTGCTATGAGATGGAGGTTGAGGGTGTTTCCAGTTAAGGAGGGGGAGGGGGGAGAAAAAATATTTTTCTCTCATGGAACTGAATGATGCCATTTGCAATTTCCCATACAAGTGGAGTGATAAAACAAATTGCCCTCATCTCATTCCTGCTAACTTTTCGACTTGAAAATCAGTAGGGGGCAACGCACATGAAAATTGGTGCTTATTACGTCTTTTGCCTCTGATTATAGGTTTAAAAGTACCCGAACAAGAGCCTGTATGGCAGATGCTGATGACACTTAAAGACATTGTGGACCTTGTCATGTCTCCAGTCCATACAGAAGAAAGCATTTGCCATCTTAACAGCATCATTTCAGAACAGTGAAGCAGATTCCTTGATGTTTTCCCTCAACATAAGCTCATTCCCAAGCACCATTTCCTTTAGCACTATCCTCAGCTCATTCGGGAATTTGGCCTCCTAGCTGCCCTCTGGACAATGAGATTCAAGACGAAACACAGCTTTTTTCAAGAAGGTGGTCAGACACACTGGTTGTTTCAGGAATATCTTGCTGTCCCTTGCAAATAAGCACCAGCTCATGGTTGCATACCATCAATCACATGCTGTCAAACCATCACTTGCAGTCACAAAAACAACAGAGGTCTCTTTAGATGTGCTTAAGGATGATCTAAAAGACCTGCATGTTGCCAATAATGTGTGCAGTTTAGGCACCAACTATGCAGTGGGAATGTTGTTGTGTTGTGGTTCCACTGCAGGACTGGCTGCCTTTTCTGAAGTGTTGCAGATAATGGTGATTTGTAACAAACTGACTTTTTTTGAGACAACAAAATACATGGTACAATGAACACCTGAGGAGTTATGAGCTGGAGAACACAGGGAGTGTGCAGTTACTTGAGCAAAGTGAGCTTAAAGATTTTTATCCTTTGGCTCCATACACCCTTGCAGGAAGACACCTGACAACTTTGAAGCACCACATTTGCCTATCCTTTTAAGTATGAGGAGAGAAGCTTGTGAATAAATGTCTGTGTATTTCTCTTCTCTGTTGTTGCAGCTTCTTCCTGTTGATATGGCACCCTCAGCGAAACTGCGGATCATTTTTGGGGAGGATGATGTGCGCAAACTACTTTTACCTGCAGGCACCCCAAGCACACTTCAGGACCTCACTGTTTCTTCGAGAGACATTTGATATTACAGGAACATTCACTGTTATGTACCAGGACATGGATTTCGACGGTCAGTTCTTCACTTTGACCTCGATTGAGGAAGTACAAGATAAAGCTAACCTCAAAGTAGTAAAAACTGAACCAGTGATCTTGAGTCTCACTCCTGTGGACATGTCAGAAGTCAAATCTCCAGTTCCACTATCTATGGAAGCAAGCTCCTCCTCATCTGGATGCGGCACAATCCTGTTTTCCTCCCCAGATGAGAGTGGACCATCCTACAGGTCTAAGCCATGGCCATTTAAGTTTGAAATACCAGTCTTTTCTTATGATGTAGACCTTGCACTGGAAGCAGGAAAGCAAGCTTATGAAAATGATGGCACACTTTTGAACAACCCAAGAGTAACTAGTAGCATTCTTGAGAAGCTTGCAGAGACTATATTTGGCTTCACAGCATATCCAACTGGTGTCCAGATTTTAGCTGTTGCTGAAGCCTTGGTAGAAAAATACCCATGCCTTAAAGAGCCAGGGTCTTTTAATGGCCTATATGGTTGGCAACAGAGGATAAAGTATAAAATGGGCAACTAAGGGGAAAAATAAAGAGGTCGCCAATTAGCCATTCCAGAGCTCGAGGTGAACACAATGAAGAGACGATGCTCCAGTGAAGAGGGTTCACTTAAAGGCTTTAAAAGGCCAAAAAAAGCTGAAGTCAACTATCTGCCAGCATTGCCATTTGGTGAGACTGAGGAAACCTTAGAGAAGGAGAGACTAGATTTGCTGAAGGAAATAAAGAAGAAGAACAATGAGAGGGCAATTAATGAGAAAATGGAGAAGTCTTTCGCTATGAGAAGAACAGAGGTTGTCAAGGATTGCCCCGCAATCCAAGACCTCTTGGAGAGATGGCCTTCTCTGTTCTGTGAAAATCAGGTAAATCCAGTTCTTGTTCATGCAGCAACTAAGTGTATGTGAGATCTCATGAGTCATCTTTAACATGATTTTGTGTTTTTATCTCTCATTTCAGATCAAAGAGGAGTTTAAACGAATAACCACGATGCATCTGGAGAGAACCTTTTTGTCCAGATTGGATAGGTACACCACCAAATTCCTGGAAATATTTCGAAAGGAAGGGCCGGACTGCAGGGTTAGGGTTAGGGTTAATATGTGCTCAAAAGCAGAGAGATTTACAGAATTTTCAAAGTGACCCTCTGAGTGCAGCGAGATCCCTTCCTACTGCCCATAGACTCCAATACAATCATTTCTCAAAATATTACTCGTGTGTGGGAATTCCTGTCCTTGCCTGGTTCATTTTGTGATAGGAGGTACTGTTATGTTGCGAAAAATTCATTTGCAGGTCCAGTGATGAGGCAAAAAACTTGTTTCTGGACCCACAGATTATGACATGCACTAGACATTGACTCTTGTCTCAACACACATCGTTAAGAAATTCATGTTAAGTTGCACATTTCACAACGTTAGAATGCAGCTGCAGGCTTACATTCCCCATGGGTAACTTTCTGTTTACATCTGTATGTGCTGTTATGTATGTATGTTACACATGTTATGTATTCTCTGCAATAAATTTTCTTTTTGTGTTTAATAGCATCTTGTCAATGGCAGAAGGGACATTATGATCTGTTGCTTAGTTGAGTATCTTGGAGAGAGTGGAGAGGAGCTGATCAAAGACTATTAGGTATCTGATGATCATCATGACCATATTAAAATGTTTTTTAAAAGAGACTCAAGATGCATATTTTTAATCAGGCTTTTAACTGATTTCTTAAATTCTTTTTATGCTCTTACCCTTTATTTTTTTAATCATATTTTATCTTTATCTTATCTATCTTAAACTTTAACTTGCCTTTTGTCTCTGTTTTTCTGACTATTTAACGATCACTTATTAACTTTATTTTATGAGCAAAAGAGTATTTAATTTAATTTATACCTTTATAACATATTTTACTGATTTAATCCCAGCTTCCACATTGGGAGTAGTTCTGGTCTACCAACACGGATGCCGTCCCATGGACAGCTCCAGCCTGGGTGGCTGGAGGGCCCTGCACCTCTGTGTGGAGCCTCCTGTCTGCCCGGGCCAGGGTGGTCACTGTGGCGGCACTCCCTGTGGTCGTGGGTGTTGACCCCTCTCAGTCTGGATGGCCCCCAAAAGTGACTTTCTTTGTCTCAGGGTCAGCCTCTGTGAAGCACATGGTGTGACTTGGGGCGGCTGTGGCTTGGAGGTAGAGCGGGTCGTCCACTAATCTGAAGATCGGTGGTTTGATCCCTGGTTTGATCCCCTCCAGTCTGCATGTCGAAGTGTCCTTGGGCAAGATACTGAACCCCAAATTGCTCCTGAAGGCTGTGCCATCGGTGTGTGAATGTGTATGAACGGTTAGCTTCTCAAACTGATGAGCACTTCATCAGTGTATGAATGTGTGTGAATGGGTGAATGAGATACGTACTGTAAAGCGCTTTGAGTGGTTGGAAGACTAGAAAGGTGCTATATAAGTACAGTCCATTTACCATTTACTTTATGTATGAAAAGTGCCATATGAATATTGTTTGATTTGAGTACACTAAATTGAATATACCTCTTTGTTTTTATTTTCACATTCTTTTCTCTTAACCTTTTCTTTTACTTGGAATCTATTCTTAGTTATTTCTAATTGTGGCTTATTTGTTTTCACAGGATGTCAGCCAAGAAGCAGTGAAAGAGGACTGCAGTAATCACATGATGAAGATCACCGTCATCCATCCCATGCAGCACAGGAAAACCAAGATCCCCGTGATGTGTCAGTCATTGTGGGAAGAGAAGTACTGGAGGACTGCGGAAGTGTGACAAACGCTTGCCTCCTGCTCATGGGTGTCACCTATGCTTTTAACTTAAGTTACCCACTGAAACTGAAATATACGTTTGAAGTATTTCAGAAGCTGTTTCTTGAGCTTGACATCCTTAAAATGTCAGCAAAGGTCCAGTCTCTCCACAAGAAATCTTTAGTGTTATTTGTGCTTTTGTCCAGCACAAACAATCTCAATCTCTTACATTTTGTCAGTGATTCTGACAGTGATTTCAAGTGTTGGTCAGTTTTATATAAGCTCTTTTTGTTCTGATCATCCTGAGAATGTTAGCAAAGGTCCAGTCTCTCCACAAGAAACTTAAAGCGCCAGTGTTATGTGCTTTTGTACAGCACAAACAATTTATTTACATTTTGTGTCAGTGATTTCAAGTGTTGGTCAGTTTTATATAAGCTCTTTTTGTCCTGAACACCCTGAGAATGTCAGCAAATGTCCAGTCTCTCCACAAGAAACTTAAAGCGCCAGTGTTATTTGTGCTTTTGTCCAGCACAAACAATTTGTGTCAGTTTTCTGATAGTGATTTCAAGTGTTGCTCAGTTTTATATACATTCTTTCTGTCCTGAACATCCTGAGAATGTCCGCAAAGGTAGTGACTGCAACTGTTAATGGACAGAGTTAATGTATGTATTCTTTACTGTTCTGAAAGTTGATTAGAAGAAAGGGGACAGTGCACGCTGAGTTTTTGAATAGCATGTTTTTTTCCCCTGCTAAGGCCAGCTATCTTGAAACTTTGAGGATTTTTTTCCCCCTCCTCAATGAACTTCTGCCTATAAAATCCATGAGGAAGTGAAAGCTTCAATCTTTTGAAGTTTGTAATAGAGCCCAATTGATGGAATTACAGAATTGGAAGGGAAAAGTCAACTGTAACACTGTATTCGTTTGTATGCTGGAATATCAGTCCTAAAGTCAGTTGGTGCTTTGTCATTCTGCATTTAATTTTTCAAATTCTACACTGCTTTACTTTTGAGCTTTATAGCAGTCTTTGAATTCCCTTGATTGGAGAATTCTTATTTGAAATTATGGATAAAGAACAATGAACATTGTTAAACAAAGGCCTACCTGATCAACACTAGCCATATACGATGAAAGTGTTATTTGTCACCCACCAAAACTTCATGCCTTATGCAAAATGTTTTATTTAAACATTTGTGTATAAACTCAGAAGTGTAAACAACAACATATTTATATAAATAAAAATAAGTATGTATACTGTAAATGAAATTCACATTTTAAATGACAGAAGTAGTACTATTAGGAATTCCCTATAGTGCAGCCAAACAAATTTACTGTCTAGAAGCAGACTCACTGAAGGACCCAAAAACATCTCTCCTCCTTTCATTACCCTGAACATACTGCTGGGCAATTTCTTGTCTGTCCAGTCTGTCAAGCCTCTCTTGGTGAATATGGCACACAGCAATGCCATTGAGTCTTTTTTGAGTCATGGTTGATTGCAACCATGTTTTCAATCTGCATAACCCACTAAAACTGCGCTCTGCCTCAGCAGATGATATGGGCACCACCATCAACACTAGTGTCTCTACCTGATCAAACAGGCCACGGACTTTAGGGGGCATTTCTTTCAAAGCATGCACAACATCTGCAGTTGTGTTGACCTTGTACGTGTTCTTAAACGTGGCCAGTTGGACTCTCAAGTCTTCCTCTTTCAGTTCAGGATATTTGCGAACTGCTGCATCATTTGTAATGGGAGTAAGGAGTGAGTTTTCCAGTTCTTTTAATGTTTGAATGCCTGGTTGCATAAACCTCTCAGTAATTTGTGCATCTACTGTGTCTAGGACACGGTAGAACTCTGCTCTGTAAAAATCCACAGCTGATCCAGGTGTGTATGCAGGAGCCTGCCCAGAATATCTTTTAGGGGGCCTATGTGTGCGGGGTGGAACAATGGGCTCTAGAGACTAGAGACTGCCACACCTGTCCTCTGCCTCCTTAAAGACTGCCTCAAAGTGTTCTGCACTGTAAGAAAAAAACCCGTAAAAAAACGGTAAATGACTGGCAGCTATGGCTGCCAAACAAAAACCGTAAAATTAAAGTAAAAAAAACGTAATTCAAATAATGTGCAAAAACATTAAATTTACAGAAAATTTCATTAAATTTTTTACAGAAAAATACTGTTATTTTACAGATTTTGCCCAAATAATTATGATCAATCACCTTCAAAAAAGGGACAATCCTAAAGGTTCTGCAGGAAAATACCGTTATTTTACAGATTCTTCCCAAATAATTATGATCACTCACCTTCAATAAAGAGACAATGCTAAATGTTGTGGGAAATTAATTACAAATAAAGTACACACCACTATTGATTCTAAAACCCTTTTATTAAATGAATTTAGATGTAAATTTACAATATCAACCAATTATTCACAAACAGTTCTTTAGAGCCCCCCAGGAGGAACTGAAAAACTAAAAATGGTATTTGTCCATGTGTGTAACGTGTTTCTGTTAGCATTTCTATCAAAATGAGGTCAAGAGTTCACCTTTGAAATGGACAGAGAAAGCAAAAAAACTGTTGTCAAACTGTACTGTACAAACAAATTGTGCTGTTGAGCTGAGGGGGTTGTGGTCTTGTGTTTTTTTAGCTTTTATTTTTCACTCAAGTTTTATATTGTTTCCACAATATTCTCCTAACTCTTGGGGACTCTGTATAAGGGAGTTCTGATAACAGTTGTGGACAATGATTACAGTGTTTTAATTAAGAATCATAACTATACAGTGTATTTATTATTAAGTAAAATCAAAACATACAACAAAAGGTCAACGAATCTGTAACAGAGGTGCAACACAGCAGAAAAAGCAGAAAAATCAGAATCCTCCGCCGAATTGCCAGAAATCGTCTGGATCTTTGGTGATCCTGGAGGGGACACACACACAGAGAAACTATTACTGAAAGGTCCATACTGTAGTAGGATGAAAGTAGGATTTCATTTATAGTTCACTTTAAATGAAAATTCAGTCATTATCTACCCACCCTCATGTCGATGAAAGGTCAGGTGAAGTTTTTTGGTCCACAAAACACTGGAGTTCCACAGGAAATCAGTGTTGTAGCATTTTCTCCAAACAACTGCAGTAAATAGTGACTACGTTTTAAATACAAAAAACAGCTGAAGAATCCTCAGGTTCAGGTTCTTAGCTCTGCACTGCGGTCAAGCAAACCCACACCCACAGATCAGACAACGCAGCTTCCAGCTAAGAAGCTACAGTGAGGATTTCTTTTTAACACATGGTGTAAATGACGACTTTTCAGGTCAACTTGGCATGTCTGGACTTTTGAAAACTTGGATTACGATAGACAAGCAGTATGAAGGCATTTTTATGTTGTTGTTAAGTTGTTTAACGTTTGAAACAAAGCCGCTGTTGACTACAGTTGTTTGGGAGGATGCTGCAAGCTGTTTTCATGTGAAACTCCAGGAGTGTTTTGTGAATTGAAAAAAATAACCTGACCTTCTTTCAGCATGAGGGTTAGGTAATGACTGATTTTTCATTTAAAGTGAAGTACTCTTTTAAACAAACTTCATTTAAATTTTCTATGAGACATTATAGTTAAAGGTTTTACCCAGAAAGGATGTTAAAGTGGCCATTGGACTGCAGAGCTATTTCCTGGATAACTTTGGGGAACGAGCAGCCAACTTACATTACTGTGCACTCCCATTGTGTTACAGATACTACTGGCCAGCATGATGGAAAAGTCATAGAAAACAGGGATTCATGTTTGAGGCACTGTGTACATTTTCATATTTGAAAGAAGTTGTTTAACCATTGTTAACCATTTGGCACCACTGGATTCATACACAGCATAGATGATACAATATTGTCTGTCTTTGTGCTGACAAACCGGCAGTAATATGGCCAATAGCATGCACATTATCCATTCATAGTCTTTATGTCAGGATAACATGAATACTCACTGGCTTCCAAGATCTTTTCATTTCCATATTGTCTGGATCATGGGGGGAAACAAACAATATTAGCTAGCTTACCGTTGGAGACACAGACATGCAAAATATTACTCAACAGCCTCACACATACATTCATTCTTATATAATATTCTTATTATGACTGATGTGAACTTGGACTTGAACTTCATAAAACAAATCCATTCTCTGTATGTTTTGCCTCTGCTTGCCTACCTGTCCGAGTTTGCAGCCCAGCAGCCAGTGATATCTTGTCACTCCTGTTCTTCAGCCTTCTCATGCTCACACAGGTGATGCACAGCTATAGGTTCTTTGCTGTGTGAAGTACAGGGACACAGTGAAGAATATGGTAAATGGATTGTTCTTGCATATAAAGTGCTTTTCTAGTATTATCAACCACTCAAAGCACTCTACAATACATGTCTATCATTCACCCATTCACACACTGATGGCAGGCCCTACCAGTGTGCCAACCCATGAGGGAGCTCACGAGGGAGCCCTAATTATTTACACACACATTCACACGCTGATGCACAGCATCCATGGCAACTTGGGGTTCAGTGTCTTGCCCAAGGACACTTCGACAGGTGGACTGGAGGAGCCGAGAACCGAACTGCCAATCTCAGCAAATTCTGCATTTGGCCTTTTGCAAACACTGCCAGAACAGAGACAGGACAGGTCATGTTTATCAAATGTCTTTGTTCTACTAAGTTCTCAACTAGATAAGGAACACCAGATGAGAGATAAGGATGGTAGCTATGATAAGCATTCAGTCTCATTCAGTCTCTAGGACTGAATGAGATTGTTTAATTGGACAAATAGTATAGCATTAGACCAGTCCTCTCTCTCTCTCTCCCTCACACACACAAACACACACACACACACACACACACACGCACACAAACACACACACACACACACACACACACACACACACACACACACACACGTTGAAACCAGAAGTTAGGCTACATTATAACTTTTAAATGAATATTTTCAGAAGGCAGTAAGGCTGTTACCACTCACCGTCACCGTTATTACACAAGCAAGTACAATTACGTGATAATTAACGTTATTACTGAGCTGTGTAAGTGTCTGTAACGTTAGTAACATAACGTTAATGGCATGACAAAGATTTGCTGCCTGTAAACAGAACAAACAAACCATCCTGACTAAAAGACACTCAGTATTAACGTTGTGTTTTACTGACATGAATCATGCCAAGCTTAACAAGCTAGCTAACGTACCACGTTAAGTCAGCTGTAACATCAGTTCATTACTCAGCAGTTAGCTAACCTAACAGTCTGACAACGTTACAGACTAAACTGTGGATATGAACACAAACATTACGTTAGGTATTAACTTAGAAAAATAACAGGGAAATGTTTTCTTACCTGACATCGCCAGGATAACAGTTATAACGTGAAGTTCATGTTAGGAGAGCGCACAGATCCTGACTCTTCCTCTGTGTCCATATTCCCGTTTTTGTTTTGTTGTTCTGTTCTCCGTTGAAATCCCACAACTCAGATTCACTCAAATAAGAATTTGGCGTGCAGATGTAAAATAATCCAGGTAATGATCCATGTACCGTAATTCATTACGAGGGGACTGACAGAGTAGCGGTGAAGTCCTGCAGCATTCAAACTGACGTACTTTCAAATGAAGGCGCGCTCAGTGGTCATTGGCCAGTTTCTTGGATGACAGCCATATTGACCAATCATACTCAAAGCAACACGGTGAGACAGCCAATAGCAATTGTTTCAGCGGGACAACTCAAAAAAAGATGATATCAGAATCAAAACCATAAATCAAATATTTTAGTGATCTCAAAATCGGGAAATACCTTTGTTGCAGATTCTCTTAAAATAAATGAATACGGATAAATAATAACAATAATATTAATAACAATAATAATAATCATTATTATTATTATTATTACTATTCTCTCTCTCTGTCTCTATGTCTGTCTGTCTGTCTCTCCCCCTTTCTCTATTGAATGTAAAACCACATATAACTAATGAGATTTACCTTAAAATTGCAGAAAAAAATCTTAAGTTGTCAGTATGGAGATAAACCTTTATATAACGAGAAAAACATTTAATAACAGGCAGTTATCGTAATTTTACATAAATTTGCACGTAATTTAAGAAAACAGGGAAAATACTGTATAATTATTATAGTAATTTTCTGTAAAAAAATGGGAAATAACTGTAGTTTGTCATTATTGGAATAACACATAAAATAACAGGTGCGTTGTTAATTTACAGATAATGTCTGTAATTTTACTGTTTTTTATACTATTTTTAAAAAACGGGACTACTGTAAAAATTTAGGGTAATTTACTTTAAAATTATGATTTTTTTTTACAGTGTGTGTTTCTTTTGGATTTCAAGCTGTCTTGGACCAAGGAGACTGCAGAGAGCACATGCCCTCCATTGTCTGAGTCTTTTTCTGGAGAGATGTGTTTAGAACCTCTAGTTCACTGATCACATCTAAAGCAAGCAGAAGTCCCAGTACAACATTACTCTGTTGCAGTCGAACACGTAAGCCCTGTGCCCTGCTTGCAGACTCAGAATGACTTGCAGCCATCTCCTCTAGTGCACTTAGTACCATCCCATATTGGCTGAGAACAGCACGGATAGCAGGTGAGCGTACAGTCCACCTTGTGGGACATAAAGGCCTGATGGACAGGGCTGGCCCTTCCCCTTCAGCTGCAACAATGGCTTTAAACTTGTCTTTCAACTTACCAGACAGCCCAAAAAATGTGCCAAGGTCATGTATCCAGTCAAGTGCATTTCGCACAACACACGAGGCTGAGCAAGCTTGTTGTGTAAATTGACACAGTATGCTCCACAGTGTATATATGGTGCTAGTGGCTGTGCTCACTGAATAACAGCCTGTGCACCTGAGTACTTTCCAGCCATAATCGAAGCTCCATCATATGCCTGACCTCTGAGGCCCGATATTGGCAAATTCAGCCTCAACAGAACATCCGAAATTATCCTGGCAAGGTTTTCACCTGTTGTAGAAGTTGCTTCATACAACCCTATGAAGTCTTCGTGCACCAGCAAATCAGTGTCAACATAACGTAGGCACGTCGCCTCCTGCTCAACACATCCCTTGTCCCATCCATAATAATGGAATACTGCAACACTGGTAAGGAACGGATCTCATCTGCAATTTTCCTGATAATTGATGAACTCATCAAATTTATCCGCTCATTTTGACAATCCCAAGATGTGTGCACCCCCCTCTTTGCAGATAACCAACTACTGAATGACTGATCATCTTCAGCTTTGTATTTCAGAAGCTGGTCAAGCTTACCTTGATGATGTTCATGCCCTCTAAAGGCCAATCCCTGCCAGAAACATCTCACCCCCTATTATTTTTAACAGGCTGGTTCTGTTTTCTACCTTCTGTGCACTGACTGCACTGCTCAACTGTGTAGTAGCTGGCCTGTTTTCATATGCAGCTTTGTAACAGCCAGTTTGTGACCCTCTGATTTCTCATGCATGGAAAATTCAAGTGCTTTTTTCCAGTTTTAAATCCAGCATTGACAAAGGCTGGGTCTATACTCTTGGCTTGTGCTGGTTTCCCTGTCTTAAAGTATTTAGAGCAGTGAAAACACAGAACACAATCAGTACCCATACTAACATGAAGCCAGGGATACTTCTCATACCATACTTTTTGGAATGTCAGTGTCCGGTCTTTGAGCACTTGTTTTTGCAAAACTTTAGGGTCAGGTTGATTTGGCTTTGTATATGTCATTATCATGACAACTTGCCAGGAGGATAATGTTAACATTTTAAATCTTATAATTTCACTTAACAGTTGCTTATTAAAATAACATTATACATAAAAATTAAAAAACATTAAAGCTATTCACATGCGGCCTAAAAATACTTTTATTTTACATTTAGCCTACTTCAGGTAAGAGCAAATGCCGTTTATTAATGTCAGACTAGCTACTCAACATTACAAAACGATTAGCTGCCACATCTGGGAAAGTCAACAGGCAACAGGCGTAGGATAGCCTACTTACATTGTTTGTTTTTTGAAAAAACGCTCTGATTGTTTTTTGTTTCTTCATTTTGTTTCTTCATTGAATTGAAATCACCCACTCTGTCATAGTAGTAGACAATGGTCTGATCACCGCAACAGGCACAGGCGCAGCTACCAGTTCCTCTTTAGGACCCTGGGGAGTGAGAGTCGTGCCCAGAGGTGGGTAGAGTAGCCAAAAATTGTACTCAAGTAAAAGTACTGTTACTCCAGAATAATATGACTCAAGTAAAAGTAAAAAGTAGTCATCCAAATAATTACTTGAGTAAGAGTAAAAAAGTGCTTGGTACTGAGTAACTGTTGAGTAACGTAACGTCTGATTTATTTGTTAACACAAGCATTCAATCAGACAGACAAAAATACAAAATAATCATCTTTAGGCAAATTAGAGTTCATCCAATCAATAAAATAAATTAAAATTAATTAATTAATTACAAAATAGCTTAAATTAAAATAATCCAGGTAAATTCAAGTACTTCAATAAAAAATAAAATCAATAAAATAATAATAAATAAAAAATAAATTAAGCACAAGTAACACAAATTTCCAAACCTAGGCAGAACTAGAACAAGGCAGCCCATAAACTCTCATAAACTGTGTGTGTGTGTGTGTGTGTGTGTGTTTTGCTTGTGTGAGTTTGTGACAAAACATGCAGAAACAAACAATTTCACCAAAGAATCACTCAGTGATGTCACTATTAAGCTTCAACAGTAGTCGGCTCTCGAGGTTCTTCCAGTGAAGCTGTGATCGTTCAGCAGTGAACAGGAGTCCTGCATGACTGAAAAGTCTCTCACAGGCTGCAGATGCAGGAAGACCTGCGTTGACTTTGAGTGACAGCTTCTTGATGTGAGGAAAGGTGTGGAGTAGATGCATACCTGCAGGGGACAGACATGAAAGGTACCTCTCCAGCTCTCCTACTTGTGATTTTCATTAGGTCTGCACATTATTCTTACCCTTCTACTGTATAGGCTGTCAAGCTGCTGATGTTTGACATTAAAAGCTACCTGAGCTTCTAACTATATTGCCACCCTGTGGTTTGTCACTGACACACTATAATCCTAAATGACAGCAACATTATACAGATTTATATAGGTCAATGTCTACTGGTTCACATTTGAATTGATAAACAAGTATATTTACCAGCATTTAAGATGTTCTTCTCTGTGGTCCAGGATGTTCTGAATCTTGGTAGGAGTATTGCTGCTGCAATCAGCTCAGGCTCTTTCATGACGTCTCCAAAACGTTTCTGGATCCCTTGCTGCAGGGCGTGAACAAGAGGTGTACACATTTTGCAAGATGACTCCAACCTCTTCAGCTTGTCCTGCAACTGGTAAAGCGTTGGCAGCAGGAGGCCCATATGCACAGATGATTCCCCTTGGAGGATATTAAGGGCCATGGCAACAGGCTTCATCACAGCAGCATACTCGACCAAAAACCCCATTTCAGCTGGATTGAACCTAAAGATGTAACGATAAAAAGTGACTCGTAGCTATTTCTGGTACAATGTCTTTATTATGTATTGTACATGTTAAATACACAAATAAATAAAAATAAAATAAATTAGTTAAATTATTTAATTTAAGTCATCCACAATTGTCACACCACTATGCAAAGAAAACTTAGTTACTTGAGACAAGTGGATTCACCCATTAATCAGCAAGGCTTATTTATATTTATTATTCTTTAAAAACAAAATATAAATTTTGTCAACTTACATCTTTATCTTTAATGCTGTGCAGACATTGTGAATTATGTACATTAATGCATCTTACTAACTAAACTTCTTCCCCGGAGTTTCTGTGCTCTCTCGTCCAGCAGGTTCTCGTGGATCGTGACTGCTGCTGTGGTCCTGCGTGACGTCCACTACATATATTATTACTGTCATTAATGTTACCAGATCTCCATTACAGTTTATAGTAACTTAGTTAATGATTTGCTGCTGCTGTGCATCTGTGTCTCTCTATCTCTATCACAGGTTCCACTGCTACTGTAATCATTTTATCATTCATTGTAATCCATTGTCATTTTTCATTGTAATTATACAAAATGTTTCTGTTGACTTGTTGACTGTACACGTGACATCTATTGCACGTCTGTCCGTCCTGGGAGAGGGATCCCTCCTCTGTGGCTCTTCCTGAGGTTTCTTCCACTTTTTTCCCTGTTAAAAGGGTTTTTTGTGGGCAAGTTTTTCCTCACTCGAACCGAGGGTCTAAGGACAGAGGGTGTCACTCCCTGTACAGATTGTGAAGCCCTCCGAGGCAAAATGTATTTTGCGACTTTGGGCTATACAAATAAAATTTGATTTGATTTGATTTGATTTGATTTGAATTGCTTGTTTTCCTTGCTCTCGGTGAATATGCACACTAAAAAATGCTGGGTTAACCCATAACCCATCCGCTGGGTATCTGTGGATTTTGAGCTGATTGGGTTGTTTTTACCCAAGGTTGGGTTAAATATTATAAGATATTTGCGGTCTTTAGATTTGGGCGGGCTTTTGATTTGAACGGGCTGAGGCTAAAATTAATCACTCTCCAGTTTGAGACCAGAGAAAACTATGTAAATGGTAAGTAAAACTTAAATTATTATCCTACAACATCTAGTTTTGGTAGCTTAATGTGGTAACCAAATAGTTGTGTCTTAGTTATTACTTAAAAACTTCACCTCACTCTGAGACTCGAGCCGCTAGATTTCTTTTTTTTTCCTTTGCTAGCTAGTTATTTTCACCTGATAAAATACTTGTTTCCGTCACTTGTGACACACACTTCGATAGACTATCAAAGTCTAGCAGTCGAGGGATATTTTTCCGTTAGCTGTGTGTGTATTCAGTTGTGGTAACGTTAACGTATTGTGTACTCGAACTGTTTTTGCTGTGTAAAATGTTAGTCGGTCGGTCGGTCGGTCGGGAGCTACCCCCAGTGTAACGCACCTTGCCATTAGCGACTGGTAGCAGCAGGACACCGAGTTAGACGTTTCCAAAAGATGGACGAGTTTGTGAGGGAGAAACTCACTGAATGGTCTCTGACTGAATGGATCCCCACTTTTGAAGGTATTTTGGTATTAGTTGTTGTGATACAACCCAACATCAAATAATTACAGCTATCCATTTGAAACAGTTACATTAAATACAT
This sequence comes from Argyrosomus regius, assembly GCA_946959425.1. Classification (NCBI taxonomy): domain Eukaryota; kingdom Metazoa; phylum Chordata; class Actinopteri; family Sciaenidae; genus Argyrosomus; species Argyrosomus regius. The sequence goes on from OX336884.1 coordinate 28,829,414, forward strand.
ATTAAAGAGCATGATGCAAGTTGGAAACCACATTATGTAAATATGTGGGAGGGCTATAGCCAATTGGGATTTTATAAAGAAATAATATAATGCTGCATCTTAAAAAATAGAACATTTTCTTATCGACTACAATGATAGACACTTAAGCCATGTATTTAAGCAATATCGGCACGGCTATGATTGTCTTTGCGGCCTCGTGCCTACGACAGAACCACAGCCATGATGATGCACAGTACAACATCACTCCCTCTCGTGTGATATTGCTTTTATACAACGGTTCAACCACAGCTTTTAGCAATGCTGAGTGAGGAAGTGTTAACAAAAGTTTATGAAATAAATTATTTAAGTATGTTATACATATATATTTATCTTGTCAGCATAAACAGCATGAATGTCAGTTTGCAACAACGGTTATATTTAGAACACCTGTGAGTGGAGTGATTTTACTGTTGCATGTCCAAGTGATATTGTACTGTACTCTATCAGCACTCACAGAATGCCTCTCGTCAAATCAAATTACTCAGTTGGAACTAACTGTTGTATAATATACTTTGATGAAATGTGGTGGGGTACATAATGAAAATAGCCGATCTACAAGCTCAATGTGTCGCATTGCGATGTTCATTAATTGTAACTGTTCATTAATTGTAACTGAGGCAAAAGTTTGAAATAAATGTGATATTGAAGTCATAACATCAACATTTCAATATGTTTTATATTTTGCAGCACAGCAGATTGATAAACAGTGCTTCTTTCTCTTGGATGGAAATAGCCTGACTTTCTTGATTCCTGTCCTTGGGCCACGGCTTAAATTTCAACAACACCTAAAGAAGTTGCTTGAAGTACACTAGAGTAGGTCTAGACAAAATGGGTTACGTGTGTTTCAAATGTAGAAGGTCTTTAGGCCCTGACATAAGACAATATTTTTTCCATCTGAAAGTGATGCACAATATATTATCCACATCAACTTATTTCCAGTGTGCACAAGTTGGGTGCCATCGTTCATTTGACAGCCAGAGATCGTTTAGGAGACACCTAATGGGGCACAGTTTTGACTTTGATGTTGAATCAGTGGAAGAAGGTTCTTCAGCTCAACTTTCTGATTGGTCCATATCCCCAGACCCTGAACCCAATGTGTTAGGTGAGGTGGAATGCAGTGAGACTGCAGTGGAGGAATGGGAATTACCGGATGAAAGCATAAAAGACAGAGTTGCACTCTTCTTAGCTAGGTTGAAGGCCAAGTCCTCACATACATTCACTGGGATCAGGGATGTTGTTGAACACACATCTAGTCTAATCAAAGACATTGTTGATGGTCTGAAGAGAAGAACAGTTTCTTTTTTAAGAGAGATAGGCCACTCTGAGACTCCAAAAGCACAGGAAATGCTAGAGCAGTTTGAAACAGCAGCTGAACCATTTCGTGGCTTTGAGTCAGAATACAGGCAAATGAAGTTTTTCACTCAGTCTGGATACTTTGTACAGCCAGAGGCATTACCTCTGCCTGGCTTTTCCTATATACAAGAAACTGATAGAGAGACAGGGACTGTGAAACAAGTAGCAGTTCGGGACACCTTTCAGTATGTTCCCCTGAAAGCGATGCTGAAGCTTGTGTTAGAAAGTCCAGGCACAATGGAGAAAATCCTACACTGTTAGCCCGGATTTCATTTCTACTCAAACAATCAATTTCAACGTACATAGATAATTTAAGTTTGATTGTGTAACTATCAAATTTAAGCGCAGTCTACTAATTCGAAGTAGAATATACTTACATTTGAAAGTAATGTCATGAATGAGTAACTTTAAGTTAAATGGGATGGAATTTTTAAGTTTTGGACATGACCATGCCTCTTAAATTCCCGCTGCATTCAAGTAGTGTAGGAAGGTTCGATGTTCCCGAGGTCATTTTTCAACTTAGTGGATGCTACAAAGAAGATTTTTTATATTTTAATAATCAAAACATTTAAAAAGACATGGTTAGCCGTTTCTGGTGATATTTCATGTTGTTATCAACTATGCAGAAACACTTTTTAAGCTTTATATCAGTGATTTTATCCCAGACTTCTTGTTGTATTCTACTAGTAGACTCTACAATACCTAAAATCACAAAAATATTGACATGATATCATTGATATCATGGTTTATGCAAATAAATAACTTACTAATCTATTTTACTCTACACGGGTAGATATTTACTGTAGCCTATCAGTGTTTGTGTGATTTTTGTCAGTCGGAAAATCATTTACCCGATTATTCTGACATCACTTGAATGCAGCAAAGGTCACCTGCCTGAAGGCATGTTGCCGCATGTCACTTGAACTTTTCCTGCGTGTATTTTCAATTGTCCGCTGCTGTTGTGTCCGACTCCGACAGACATTTTACTGGTGAGTGAATTGCGTTTTATTCTGTGGTGGCTTTTGATTTAAAGTTAGCACTAGCTAGCTCCAATGACTGTTAGAGCAGTGAAAAAAACGTTTTCATTAGCGAAACTGACATGGTAATGTTAAGACACATTTGGCTAGCAGTGTAAAGCATTTTAACGGACATTTTTCTCTTCTAAGACACACATAGCTTTATTAGCTGTTTGTGAGCAGTGAAAACAACGTCTTAAGTATTAACACTGATGTTTTCACTTGTTAGAGTGAGCAGTGAAGACCCCCCCACCCCCCGCGCGCGCTCAAAACTTTTGAATCTTCTCCTAAACCTAACCTCCGGTGTTGTGGCCGGTTGAAAAGGTTGCTTAAAAAGATATTTGAAGCTCCTGTTTCTCAGCGTTGGAAATTTTTGCTCTTGCTACGCTAACTGGATATTTTTTGTGTATTTTTTCACTCAAGATATCTGCCATTAATTGTTGGTACATCACCTGTCAAATGTTAACTGTATTCATGTGACCAGGCTGTGATATTGCAATGTGCATGTGACCCTCTTTACTTCCACAAAGTAACATTACTTTTTAAGAAGTGAACTTCAAACAAATGGCATTATACAGTTTTATCACTATCCAGAATTAAGATACAGATAGATTGTAGAGGATAATCTAACATTACTTCCCAGTCTCTCATGTTTTTTTTTCTTTTTTATTGTGTTGCAGGTCTCCAGAAGACATGTTGTGGAAGTGTAAGTACTGCCCTTTCATCTGTGAAAAGAGAGCACAGCTTTTTAAGCACTATAGACTAAAACATGGGAGCTATGCAAGAACAGAACCATTTCCATGTTTACACCAGGAATGTCTGTGTACATTCAAATCACTCAATGCACTAAGAGTACACTTATCCCGCCTTCACACCAAACCTTCAGAACAGCAACCAACTGTAGATGTACCAGTAAAGTTTTGTTGTCTGTCATGTGGGTTTGCTGAGTCTTGTACTGAAACTGACTACTTTAGTCACCTGCATAATGCACACTTAAAAGTCAATCATAAAGTCAGTTGCCCTTATAAAGACTGTGACTTTGAAAGCAGTGTCTACTCCACGTTCAAAGCACACAAGAGTAAAGCACACAAGGAACACAGCTGGAGGAGGTTCAAGTCAGAAATCATTGGTTGTGATTATGAAGGTCATGATCAGGATGGTGCACAAGAGCAAATATCACATGCTGATGACATGGCAGAGTTGGAAGGAGTTAGTGAAGAAGCTAGTGAGAATGATATTCATGATTTAGGAAAGCAGCTAGAGCACAACTTAGCATCTCTTCTGTTAAAGATGCAAACAGTCATGCACATACCAGAGAGTTCTGTGCAAGCGATATTACAGCAGCTTTGTCAAATCAATAAGCTGTCAGAGCCACTTCTGCACAACAAAGTGAGGGCTACACTAAATAAATACTTTGATAATGTGGATGATACAGTTGTGAGCGAAATTACCAGTGCTGTGTCAGAGTGTAACATGATGTCATTTTGTGCCAAAGATGGACCCTTAGGAACTGCTAAACGGAGGGCAGCCTATGTACGCAAAGAGTTCCCACTGGTAAACCCCATTGAATATGTTGTGGAAAAAGGCAAAAAACCACTTGCATATGTCCCTATTGTTCCAATGCTCCAGAAGCTGCTTAACAAAACTGACGTGTTAGACAAAGCTATGTCAGAAAAAGTCCATGTACTGCAGGAATACACGTCTTATGCAGATGGGCAGTACTTCAATGAAAATTCTCTTCTTGCAAGCGATGAGTTCACAATTGCTCTTGGCCTTTACATTGACGACTTTGAAGTAGCCAATCCTCTAGGAACGTCAAAACTGAAACATAAAATGTGTGCAGTATATTGGGTCATTGCAAACATACCTGCAAAATACAGGTCCACCCTCAACTCAATTCAGCTTGCTCTACTATGCAATACCTCTACAGTTAAAGAGTGTGGTTATGCAAAAGTTCTGCAACCTCTCATCTATGACCTAAAGATATTGGAGCAAAATGGTGTTTGCATAGAGTCACTAGGTGCAAGTGTGAAGGGCACAGTCTTATATGTTGCCGCTGATAATCTTGGTGCTCACTCTCTTGCAGGATTCCTGGAGAGCTTCAAGGTCGACAAGTTCTGCAGATTCTGTCTAGCGAGCCGCAGAAACGCACAACAGCAAGAGGTATGTTCTGGATTCTTTCAGCTCAGAGACAAAGACTCTCATGATAGGCAAGTGCAGGAGGTGAGAGAGGACACAGCACTGACTCAGACTTATGGTGTGAAAAGAGCATGTCCATTAACTGAAAATCTTGAACACTTTCATGTGGTCACAGGGTATCCTCCCGACATCTTGCACGATCTCTTTGAAGGCATTGTGCCAACAGTTGTCCCTGTGTCTTAAAAATCTGATAAGCAAGGGGTATTTCACATTAGATACACTAAATCAGACCATCAGACACTTTAATTATACATTCACAGACAAAACAGACCGCCCTCAGATCATCGGAAAAGGATTTTCCACCAAAGGAAGCATTGGTGGAAATGCCCATGAGAATTGGTGTCTCATAAGGCTCCTCCCATTTCTTATTGGTCACTGTGTTCCTGAGGGTGATGACACTTGGGAAATTCTGATGCTTCTTAAAGACATAATCGAGCTGGCTGTGGCACCACGGCATACTGAAGAGACACTGCATTTCATGGAATGTAAAATAACAGAACACAGACGGCTTCTGCAGTCAACTTTTCCAGATTTTCAGTTAAAGCCAAAGCATCACTATCTGGAACACTATCCTTACCTCGTGAGGAAGTTTGGTCCCTTGTGCGATGTGTGGACAATGCGCTTCGAGGGGAAACATAAGTTCTTTAAAAAAGCAATTCGGAACGCTCAAAATTTCAAAAATGTTGCAATGACACTCGCTACAAAACACCAGAAAGCAGTCAGTTACCATCTTGACTGCAGCGCATTTTTCAAACCATCGGTGGAGATGACAAGGGTTACCCCAGTTTTGCTTGCCTCTTTCCCTTTGAATGTTCAGAGAGTATTTGCTCGAGACATTGCAAAGGTAGATTCTGTTCTGGATGTGTCATCTGTCTGCATAGATGGAATCATGTATCATCCAGGGATGATTCTCTCTTTTGGCTCATGCTCAGGTCTCTCTGAATTTGCCCAGATTGAAAAGATTGTTGCAGTTAACACAGAAATCTTGTTCATCTGCCACAAAATGACCGCATGGTACTGTGAGCATTTGAGATCTTACCAACTTCTCTGTGGTGATATCCACTCCACACATGTGGTCAAGATATCGGAGCTGAATGATGTCCTCCCGTTATCAGCATACAGGGTCCAAGGAGAACTTATGGTAACATTGAAACGATATGTTATTTGCTAAATTCTTGTGCATATCCTTTCTCCCCAGATGGCTCTGCAAGAGAAATTCATCATGAGGGTTATTGTCTCAGAAGGAGACATCAGAAAATTGACAATGACAACACGACCGGACACACTTGAAGATTTGATTGGCTGGCTTAAAGGCACTCTCCAAGCAAATCACAACTTCGTCCTACAGTACCAAGACCCCGACTTCAACAATGAACTGTGTAACCTTGAAGATGTCTCAGAGCTCCCAGATAAGCCAACGATTAAAATCATCCCTACGATTGAATTGGTACCAGTCATTCAAACAGTTGAACAACCAGTTGAACAATCTTCATTGTGTAGTGACACAAGCAGCCTGGCAGACACCGAGATCCTGTCCAACTCCTCTCTGGATAGAAGTGTGCCATGGCCAGAGGTGTTTGAAATTCCTAAATTTTCAGTTGATGTTGAGTACCGACTCCGTCAAGGTAACTTGTTATATCTCAGGGATGGAACCTATCTTAAAGTGACGAAAGAGTTAAAGCATGATATCCTTGAGAAATTGGCTGAGGTCATCTATGCATTTGATGCATACCCAAAAAAGGAAGATTTAGCGGCTGTTGCACAAGCTTTAGTAGAAACGCACCCATGTCTTAAAGAAGCGGGGTCACCCTCTGGCTGTGTTGGATGGAAGAACAGTTTGAAGTTCAAGGTTGGAAATTACAGAGCCAAAATGTGCAAGCTGGGCCGACTTGACGTCACTGTCAACAGTGGTAAACGTGGAAGATACTCTACAAATGGCGACCCTCCAAACAAGGACATCAAGAAGCCAAGGAAAGGAGAAATAAATTTCCTGCCTCAGTATCCAGAGGGGTTGGATGACCACAACCTGGAAGCCGCTCGCCAGGTTCTAGTCAATGAGATGATGAAGGCAAAGCCAAATGGGTCCCTTATTAAGAAAGAGATGGATATGGGGGGGCGCTAGTGAGCAGCGCATGGAGTGCTTTCAGGGGCTCCTCTTTGCCAATACTTAAAATTGCTATTTTGACAGTCTCGTAATTAATTTTTTATCAGCCTCGGGAATAACTTTACTCAGGAAGGACTTAACCAGTTAAGTTTATGCAACGATATGCCGAAGAAATCGTTGAAAAACGTCGAGTCTCGACCATCCTCAGCTTCTGCTAACGCTAATGCTAACAGTGCTAGCGGTAGCCCACCAGGTCATGACTCCAGCGACAGCGACACGGAACATCTGCCATTAATCTGGGAGAAAGTTTCCGACAAGATCCTTGACCACATCAACGGCAGGTTTGATAAATTAGAGCAGACACTTCAGGTGGTGCAGGGCTCTCAAAGGGAACTATTGGAGAAGGTAGAGTCGGTGGAAGAGCAAGTGCTGGACCATGAGAACCGCATGACCTGCTTAGAGAAGACGGTCGCTAGCCTGAAAAACGACAACGACGCGCTCAAACTAAAAGTGGACGACCTCGAAGGCCGGTCGCGTCGCAATAATATTAAGATCATCGGCATACCCGAGCAGGAAGAAGGGGGCAAACCAACAGAATTCGTCGAGGCACTGATCCCTAAGCTTTTCGGCGACGACGGGCCTCAGTCACCGATAGTTATCGACCGGGCGCACCGGACCCTGCGGCCGCTGCCCACAGCCGGAGCTAAGCCTCGCGCCATCATTGCCAGGGTCCACTTTTATCGGGAGAAGGAGCTCATACTCCGTCTCCGGAGGGAACGACAACTGGAGTACAAAGGCAACAAGGTGCTAATTTTCCCGGACTACACGCCAGAGGTGATGCGGCAGCGGCGTGGATTCACCGAGGTCCTGAGGATGCTGCGGGAGCTGAGGGTGGAGCACAGCCTACTCTTCCCAGCGAGGCTCCGGATAAAACACAAGGAGCGGTTTAAAGTTTTCAGCACACCGAGTGAGGCAATGACTTTTATTAACACTGACTTAAAGAACTGATCTTATTATTGCTGTGGTCCCTTTGTGTATGTACACAGAGGGCTAATAGCACTATTTTGATGTTGCCTTTCTTATTTAGATAACTGTTCAACATTTTGAGAGACTGTCAATTTGATTTTTCTGACTTCGGTCAGATATGCTAGGCAGGGGAGCTGGGCTAAGTTAGCTACCACAGCTCTAACAGAGGGTTATAGGTTTGAAGGCGGGTTTCAGCCGTGCGTGTAGCGGTCCCGGGCATGAAGGGATGTCTGTGCTTCGTTTGGGGAAGTGCTTGTGGGAGGGTGGGGGACATGTTCAGGTTCATGGGTTCGTTTGAGTGTGTTACCTCAGGTTACAAAGTAGGTTCTTTATGTGTTTCGTTTTATTATGTTTTGAGCGCTTTTGAGAGGATACCAGATCGCTTTTATTCCAGAGATAATGTCAGTATCCGATAGTATAACACATAGCAGTATAAATGATAAATTTACATTGGTCTCATGGAATGTAAAGGGGTTGGGTCATGTGGTTAAAAGGAGTAGAGTCTTTTCGCATCTTAAGTCATTAAAACCAGACGTAATTTTTCTTCAGGAAACGCACATTAGTGTAAATGAGCAGCGCAGGTTGAGAGTGAATTGGATCTTCCACGTCTATCAAGCACCTTTTACCCGCAAGTCTAGGGGTGTCGCTATTCTTTTCCGAAAAAATGTACCATTTCGCCTTGATTGTATGACAGCAGACCCATATGGCAGGTATTTGATGATATCTGGGCACATAAACTCCTTTCCGATAACGCTGCTTAACATCTACGGCCCAAATATTGACAATCCTGACTTCTTCCGTAAAGTATTTGATTTGATACCGGCCTCTACCTCTAATGTTATTATTGGAGGCGACTTTAATTGTTATCTTGACCCGGTCCTAGATAGACTTTCTACAAAACCACCTCCTGCAATAACCTCAGTGGGAATTCTGAATGATTTAATTAAAACAAGGAATATGGTTGAAATATGGCGACTGCAGCATCCTACAGATAAGGAATTTTCTTTTTACTCTCATGTACATAAGTCCTACACTAGAATCGATTACTTTCTGATAGCTTCTGAATTATTGCCTAGTGTTACTACTTCTACTTATCATAATATCTTAATCTCTGATCACAGTCCAGTCTCTCTTAATTTCAGAAATATCCTGTCTCGTCCACAATTTAGCTGGCGCTTCAACCCTTTTCTTCTTGAAGACCAGTCTTTTATTGAGCATATGAATGCACGTATAGACGAGTTTCTTGTTACAAATGATAACGGAGAGGTCTCTGATTCAATTTTGTGGTAGACCTTCAAGGTAGTTATGAGGGGCCACATTATTTCATTTGAATCAGCCAAGAAAAGAGAACTTAACAGCCGCCTCAAGGACATTGAAAAAATGCTTCTAGTACTGGAAGAGGCCTATAGACTTTCCCTCTCATCCATTGATTACAATAAGATCTTGAAATTAAAATATGAATACAATATCATTCTCAATAAACGTGTTGGTAGTCTTCTATTGAAAATTAAACAGAAATATTTTGAACTTGGAGACAAACCAGAGAAACTGTTAGCTAGCCAACTTAGAGGTGAAAGGGCTAAACAGGCCATTCACAGGATAAAGTCCAAATCAGGCAGACTCCTAACCAATCCGAGAGAGATAAATGCTTGCTTCAGGGACTTCTATAAGGAACTGTATTCTAGTAAAGTAAAGGCCAATGAAGCAGATTTCTGTAACTTTTTTACCAATTTAAATGTTCCCCAATTAGATAGAGCAGCAAGAGATGACATGGAGGCCCCAATTTCTAAAAGTGACCTTTTGAATGCTATTCGAGCCTTCCCCTCTGGAAAAGCATCCGGTCCAGATGGCTTTGGCTGTGAATTTTATAAATCATTTCACGACAAAATAATTCCGCTCATGCTGAGAATGGTGAATGATTCTTTGAGTAATAAGACGCTCCCTAGCTCATTATATGAAGCGAATATCTGCTTGCTTTTAAAAGGGGGAAGGGAAGAGGCTGATCCGGCAAGTTACAGACCTGTTGCTCTCTTGAATTGTGATTTAAAAATAATAACTAAAGTCTTGGCGACGAAATTAGGTAGGCATATTTCCACAATTGTACACCCTAATCAGACTGGATTTATCCCGGGGTCGGTTTTCTTTTAGTAATGTCCGTTTACTTTTAAATACAATATACTCAGTGCATGGGAAGAATACACAGGCTGCTGTTTTATCTCTTGACGCCCAGAAGGCATTCGATCAGATTGAATGGCCTTACATGCTGAGGACACTAAAACAATTTGGATTTGGGGAAAATTTTATTGAATGGGTGAAAATAATTTATCTTAAATCAGTATCTTCTATTCTCAATAATTCAGATAGATCCCAACCTTTTGAGTTAAAGCGGGGTGTAAGGCAGGGCGACCCTCTTTCTCCTCTTCTTTTTGATATTACCTTGGAACCACTTGCAATAGGCATAAGGGGTCACCAAGGTATTCAATCAATCAATCAATCAATCAAATTTTATTTGTATAGCCCAAAGTCGCAAAATACATTTTGCCTCGGAGGGCTTCACAATCTGTACAGGGAGTGACACCCTCTGTCCTTAGACCCTCGGTTCGAGTGAGGAAAAACTTGCCCACAAAAAACCCTTTTAACAGGGAAAAAAGTGGAAGAAACCTCAGGAAGAGCCACAGAGGAGGGATCCCTCTCCCAGGACGGACAGACGTGCAATAGATGTCACGTGTACAGTCAACAAGTCAACAGAAACATTTTGTGTAATTACAATGAAAAATGACAATGGATTACAATGAATGATAAAATGATTACAGTAGCAGTGGAACCTGTGATAGAGATAGAGAGACACAGATGCACAGCAGCAGCAAATCATTAACTAAGTCACTATAAACTGTAATGGAGATCTGGTAACATTAATGACAGTAATAATATATGTAGTGGACGTCATGCAGGACCACAGCAGCAGTCACGATCCACGAGAACCTGCTGGACGAAAGAGCACAGAAACTCCGGGAAGAAGTTTAGTTAGTAAGATGCATTAATGTACATGTATGACAGACATGTATGTTTACAGATGGTGGTGGTGATGGTGAGAGAGAGAGGGAGAGAGAGAGAGAGAGAGAGAGAGAGAGGGTTTTCAGTAAAGGGAGATGTGACTGCATCTTCAACCAATACCATGCCTGGCTAGGCATAACCCTGAAAGGAGGAGTCCCCCGGCAGTATAGTCCTATAGCAGCATAACTAAGGGATGACCTGAGCCAGCCCTAACTATAAGCTCTATCAAAAAGGAAAGTCTTAAGTTTACTCTTAAAAGTGTTGACCGTGTCTGCCTCCCGAACCCAAAATGGTAGTTTGTTCCACAGAAGAGGAGCTTGATAGCTGAAAGCTCTGGCTCCCAATCTACTTTTGGAAACTATAGGAACTACAAGGAACCCAGCATTCTGAGAGCGCAGTGTTGAGGGGTAGTAAGGTACTATGAGCTCTTTTAGATATGATGGTGCCTGACCATGAAGAGCTTTGTATGTAAGGAGAAGAATTTTAAATTCTATTCTAGATTTAACAGGTAGCCAATGCAAGGAAGCCAAAATGGGAGAGATGTGATCTCTGATCTTGGTTCCTGTCAGAACACGTGCAGCAGCATTCTGAATTAGCTGCAAAGTCCTAAGAGACTTATTGGAGCAGCCTGATAACAATGAGTTACAATAGTCCAGCCTAGAAGTAACAAATGCGTGGACTAGTTTTTCTGCATCTGCTTGAGATACAATGCGTCTGATTTTGGCAATGTTACGTAAATGGAAGAATGCAGTCCTTGAAATTTGTTTTATGTGGACATTAAAGGACAAATCCTGATCAAAAACAACTCCAAGATTCTTTGCGGTGGAGCTGGAGGCCAGGGTGATCCCATCTAAGGTAACTAAGTCTCTAGAGAGAGAGTCTCTGATGTTTTTGGGTCCAATTACAAGAACTTCAGTTTTGTCTGAATTTAACATCAGAAAATTGAAGGTCATCCAACTTTTTATATCTTTAAGGCATGCTTGGAGTTTAGTTAATTGATTGGTTTCATCAGGCTTGATCGATAAATATAATTGGGTGTCGTCGGCATAACAATGAAAATTAACGGAGTGATTCCTAATAATGTTCCCTAGAGGAAGCATATATAAACTGAATAGAAGTGGTCCGAGTACAGAACCTTGTGGGACTCCATGACAAACTTTGGTATGCATGGAGGATTCATCATTGACAAGAACAAACTGAGAACGATCTAAAAAATAAGACTTAAACCAGCTTAGGGCGGTTCCTTTGATGCCAATTTGATGTTCCAGTCTCTGTAAAAGAATTTGATGGTCAATGGTGTCAAATGCGGCACTAAGATCTAACAGGACAAGTACAGAGATGAGTCCTTTGTCTGATGCCATTAGGAGGTCGTTTGTAACTTTGACTAGTGCGGTCTCTGTGCTATGATGCACTCTAAATCCTGACTGAAAATCCTCATATAAGCTGTTCTTATGGAGAAAGTCGCACAGCTGATTGGCTACAGCTTTCTCAAGTATCTTAGAGAGAAAGGGAAGGTTTGATATCGGTCTGTAATTGGCTAAAACCTCTGGGTCTAGAGTGGGCTTTTTAAGAAGAGGTTTAATTACAGCTACTTTAAAGGACTGTGGTACATATCCTGATAATAAAGACAGATTAATCATATCCAATAAAGAAGGGCTAACTAGAGGTAAAACATCCTTGACCAGCCTGGTTGGGATGGGATCTAAGAGACAGGTTGACGACTTAGATGAAGAAATTATTGAAGTTATTTGATGAAGGTCGATTGGAGAAAAACAGTCTAAATATATATCAGGTTTTACAGCTGTTTCCAAACTTGCTGTATCAGAATGCAGATCAGTGCCTGTTGAGGGCAAGAGGTGATGAATTTTGTCTCTAATAGTTATAATTTTATCATTAAAGAAGCTCATGAAGTCATTGCTACTTAGACCTAAAGGAATGGATGGCTCAATAGAGCTGTGGCTCTCTGTTAGCCTGGCTACAGTGCTGAAGAGAAACCTGGGGTTGTTCTTATTTTCCTCTATTAATGAAGAGTAGTAGGCTGCTCTGGCACTACGGAGAGCCTTCCTGTATGTTTTAAGATTATCTTGCCAGGCTAAACGAGATTCTTCCAGTTTAGTGGCACGCCATTTGTGTTCAGATTTACGTGCCTCTTGCTTTAAGTTGCGAGTCTGCTGGCTATACCATGGTGCTAACCTCCTTTGTTTAATTATCTTCTTTTTCAGAGGTGCAATAGAGTCTAGAGCTGTTCGTAATGAGCCTGTAGTACTATCAACAAGATGATCTATTTGTGAGGGGCTAAAGGAAGCAGACAAGTCCTCTGCTACATTGAGACAAGTCATTGAATTCAATACTGAGGGAATCACTTCCTTAAATTTGGCTACAGCACTATCAGATAAACATCTGGTGTAGGAGTTTCTGCAGAAAGGCTTATAGTCCAGTAATATGAACTCAAAGGTTATTAAAAAATGGTCTGACAGAAGAGGATTCTGTGGAAAGACTATTAGATGATCAATTTCAATGCCATATGAGAGAACAAGATCAAGAGTGTGGTTCAGACAATGAGTCGGTTTATTTACACTCTGACAGAAGCCAATTGAATCTAACAAAGAGATAAACGCAGTACTAAGATTATCATTGTGGTTGTCCACATGAATATTAAAATCACCTACAATAATTACTTTATCTGTTTTAAGGATCAAGCCTGATGCAAATTCTGCAAATTCAGATAAAAATTCAGAGTAAGGACCAGGAGCTCGATATACTATAACAAATAGAATTGGCTGTAATGTTTTCCAGGTTGGGTGAGCAAGGCTAAGAACAAGACTTTCAAACGAGTTATAATTTAGTTTAGGTTTAGGATTTATTAAGACTTAGACTTGAGTCAAATATGGCTCCAACTCCACCACCTCGACCAGTACTTCGAGGAATATGAGTATTACAATGACTGGGAGGAGTGGATTCATTTAAACTAACATATTCATCCTCCTGCAGCCAGGTTTCAGTAAGACAAAATAAATCAATACCATAATCAGATATTAATTCATTGACTAAAACAGCTTTAGAGGACAAAGACCTGATATTCAAGAGTCCACATTTAATTATCTTACTTTGGACTGCTGGGGATGTTGTTTTAATTTTTATTAGGTTTTTATGATGAGCTCCTCCTCTGTTTGTTTTATCTTTAAATAATGTAGGTGGACGGGGGACAGACACAGTCTCTATACTAAAGGATTGGGTGGGTGGCTGCCCTAATGGAGGCGCAGAGAAGCGTGTAAGGCTGCAGCTCTGCTTCCTGGTCTCAACTCTGGGTTGTCACGGTTTTGGTCCACTAATAAACTTGGCCATGTTTCTAGATATGAGAGCTGCTCCATCCAAAGTGGGATGGATGCCGTCTCTCCTAATCAGACCAGGTTTTCCCCAGAAAGGTGTCCAATTATCTATGAAGCCCACATCGTTTGCTGGACACCACCTCGACAGCCAGCGGTGGAATGACGACATGCGGCTATACATGTCATCACTGGTCACATTGGGTAGGGGTCCAGAGAAAACTACGGAGTCCGACATCGTTTTGGCGTATGCACACACCGATGAAACATTAATTTTAGTGACCTCCGATTGGCGTAACCGGGTGTCATTACCGCCGACGTGAATAACAATCTTACTGTATTTACGTTTATCCTTAGCCAGCAGTTTTAAATTAGATTCGATGTCGCCCGCTCTGGCCCCCGGGATGCATTTAACTATGGCCCCCGGTGTCGCTAACTTCACGTTTCGTAAAATGGAGCTGCCAATCACCAGAGTTGGCCTCTCAGCGGGTGTGTCGCTGAGTGGGGAATATCTGTTTGAAACGTGGAGCGGTTGGTGGTGTACCGTGGGCTTCAGTTTGGGGCTATGCGTCTTTCGGACAGTCACCCAGCCTCCCGGCTGCTCGGGAACTACCGGGGGACGGCTAGCTGAAGCTACCTTCGGTGGTACCGCACCGGCTACAGGGGACTTGCTAGCTACTGACTGTTCGGTGGTGCGGTACCGTGCCTCTAACTCACTGAGCCTCGCCTCCAAAGCTACAAATAAACTACATTTATTACAAGTACCGTTATCGCTAAAGGAGGACGAGGAGTAACTAAACATGAGGCACACAGGGCAGGAGAGAGCAGGAGAGGAGAGAGGAGGAGAGGAGAGAGCAGGAGAGGAGAGAGAAGCCATTGCTACAGCTAAGCTAGTTAGTGTGACTAACAGAAACTGGTGAAACTTTCGGATTTAAAGTGTTACTAAAGTTCAGAGACCTGTTCGTGCTCAAACAGAACAAGTCTAAGGATAGTGTAGAGATATGTAGATAATCACTGATGTGAGAAATATACGTAAATCTGTTTAGGTGAGCAGAGCAGAGAGCACCGTGGCAGTAACACCGATAACCGGAAGTGACAGAATACGCTTACCGCAAAGTGTCGCAAAGTCGTATTCATGGGGTAAAGTTTGGTAATGTTGAAAGCCTTGTTAATTTATATGCGGATGATTTATTGATCTGTTTATCAGACCCAGTGGTCTCAGTTCCCAACCTTCTGAATTATATAAAATCATTTAGTAAATTGTCTGGGTATACAATTAACTGGGACAAATGTGAGTTCATGCCATTGACAAACATGTGTCCTACTTTCTTGAAATCTTTGCCATTTAAATTAGTTACTACCCATATTACATATCTTGGCCTTAAGATCTCCAAAAACCCTAAACTTTTACTGAAATTGAATTTCTTGGATATGATGGATAAACTAAAAGCTAATATTAGGAACTGGAAGTTGCTCCCTCTCTCAATGATTGGCCGCATCAATGCTGTTAAAATGGTTGCACTTCCAAGATTTTTGTATCTTTTTCAAAACCTCCCTATTAATTTGCCATTATATTTTTTTAAACAACTGGATTCAGCCGTCCTATCATTTGTCTGGGCAGATAAACCCCCTCGTATTTCTAAAGCCCATCTGCAGAAGAATTTAAAAAGTGGGGGTCTCGGCCTCCCTGTTTTTAGACATTATTACTGGGCTGCAAATGCAAGGGCTCTCACTTTCTGGCAGTGGGGTCCTCCTTGGGATGACTGTTCCACTCCGCTCTGGCTAAAAATTGAATCCATGTCTGTGTCACAAACCTTGCTCCCAGCGTTGCTCTTTTCAAATGCACAACCGTCTCACAAGTTATTTAGCTACAATTTTGTTCTTAATATTTCTTTGAAGATATTGAATCAAATAAAAAAATTCCTTGGACTACCAAATGTTTCTGTAAATGCCCCAATAACAGGCAATCACCTGTTCAAACCAGGATTGACAGATGGGGTTTTTTTGGACTGGAGGGAGAAGGGCCTGCGTTGCATTTTAGATTTTTACATAGACAACAATTTTGTTTCCTTCTCTCGGCTCCAGGCTAGATATCACCTCCCTCAGTCACATTTCTATCGTTATTTACAGGTGAGACATTTTGTTAGGCAACATGTTTCTAATTTCCCAAATAGACCACACAATCATAATTTTTTTGATACACTTCTCTTACAACCAAATTCCAAACATTTGATTTCCCGCTTTATCACTGCTTTTGAGACCCCAGCGAGTACCAGTCATCTCAGGGAGGCATGGGCAAAAGAACTGGGAGTTCCACTGTCAGATGAAGTATGGGAGGAGGGCCTGTCCGGTATACAGGAGTGTTCTATAAACTCTAGATATCGGTTAATTCAATTTAAAGTCATACATAGACTGCATTATTCCAAAATTAAACTTAATAGAATATTCAAATCAGTGTCTCCCATGTGTGACAGAAGTGGCCCAGCCGAAGGTTCGCTTTCACATTTATTCTGGTACTGCCCAGTACTGGACAACTTTTGGAGGGACATATTTAACTGGTTCTCTAAGCAATATAAAATCAACATTCAACCAGACTGTAACCTGGCAATCTTTGGCTCCTCTGAAAGGACATCGACCCTCCCTTCCCACTGTAAGCAGGCCCTCAAAACAGGCATGGTAGCAGCCAAGAAATTGATTTGACTTAACTGGAAGTCTCCATCATCTCCTTGCTTTAAGAGGTGGCTCAACGAAATGGTTTGTGTTTCTAGGATGGAACAGATTCGCCTTAGTAGAGGGAATAAACCAAACTATTATGAGAAAGCGTGGAAGCCATTTTTGGCTTTACTTGATGAGACCTAAATGACCAACATATGAAAGAGGCTGCTATGTATTTGTATGATATTTTGTGTGTGTTTTCTCTATACTGACTAAGGTTTTAGATCCTCCTCTCTGGGCTTTTATTTTTTTTTTGTGTGTTTGTTTGTTTTTGTTTTGTTTTTTTTGTTTGTTTGTTTGTTTTGTTTTTGTGTGTTTGTGTTTTGTTTCGTTTTCTATTCATACTCTTGAGGGTACCATGAGACAGGAGGCACTGGACTACTTTGATTATTGTATATATTCTCATATAGCCTCTGTCTTTCTTTTATTGCTTAAAATACTTCATGTAGCAATGTCAGGTGCTGTATACCATCTTGTATGTAGGTTTTTTTTTCTATTTGTTGTATAAGTTCAAAAAGTTAAAATAAAATATTAAAAAAAAAAAAAAAAGAAAGAGATGGATATGACCTTTGCTCTTCGGAGAAAAGAAGTTGTGACAGACAAGCCTGCAATTACCCAGGTTGGACAGCGATGGCCAGCACTTTTCTCCGAAAGCCAGGTTTGCATGCCTGTTTTGAGTATTAACAAAAAGTGGTTAACACTGTGTGACCCAAATCGTGTTGTGTTGAGGGTCATAAATGTCTTTCATTTGACCATGGGCCTATACATTATGTTTTCAGGTGTGTTACGAGTTCACCCGAGTGGTGGGGAAAAATCTCAAAGAAAACTTCTTTGGGGCACTTGACCGTTTCTCGCCAAACTTGATGGACCTCTTCAGGAAGAAGAGGGGCCTCAGTGGACAGCTTTTAACTGACCTTTTACGTCAGACAAAGGTAGGCTGACTTGTCTACCTAAGCTGACTGCCTGTCTTGCCTCTCTATTATTTCTCCCTTTCTTCTTATCTCATTACTTTTCACTGCTCTCCCATTTCCATTTCCTCCTCTTCTCCTACTCTTTATACTTTGCTCTTTTCTTGTTTTTATCTCTCCTCATCTGTCCTTCTATCCACTCCTCTCTACTTTCTGTCCAGGAAGTTTGTATTAAAGTAATTAAATTGTGTAAATCTATTTTCTGGTATCTATTTAACCATATACAGTATGAGTGTACTTAGTTATGTCCACTATCTTCCAGACCACTGAGCCAACAGACATCAGGTGCCTTTGTCTTCGGGGACTGCCAGTCGTCTTGGGGGATGACCCCTCTGCGTTCTTCAAAACCTGCTCGGTAAGTAACTGAATTTGTTTTGAATATCTGCGTTATTGATTCACAACACGACCATCTGATATTAATTTACTAAAAAAATTAAATTACTACTACCTACTCTAAATTACAAACAAATTAACATTGTACAAAAATTTGAACTTTCACCTTTGTCTTTATTTCTGTGAAATTGACATCAGCTAATGTGAGATGGGGCCACAGGGAAGGACCCCTCTTTTTATTTTGCTGAGGACTAAGAAAAAACCCTTACATAAGTTCTTACTTTTTGAGATTAAATTTGTGTCAACTGCAACAATTGCATCTGTACTGGAAATAGTTTTGACACAACTTTTCAGCTTGACTGGGACTGAAAAAGCTCTCCATCTCTTCTGAGCTACAAAACCATTTCAGCACACAGGTTTTCAAACAGCTCTTGTGATGCACAGATCAAATTATGGTGATTTAAAATTGGTGTTGTCCTTTCTTAATTTATGTGGTCAATACAGCATTATTGACATTACAATGTCCTCTCTTTGTCTGTTTCTTTTTCTGTTAGGATGCAACTGACAAGGACGTGTACAGTGAAACTCCAGTGGGAATCCTCTGCATTGACGAACATCCTCAACTCAACCCATCCAGAGTGAGCATCGTCTTGGAAGGGAGTGTGGTAATGGAGGAGCTGGCCAACCTGCCACAGGCTTTCTGTGTCCTTTTTGGACTGATTTATGCCTTGCACTTGGATTACCCCAAGTGCATGAAAAGCACCTTCCACTTTATTCAACAGGTCATGCTAAACCTGGGCAGAGGTGAGCTGAAACCCAAAATTCAATCTTTGAAGAATCAACTATCTGTTTAAAACAGGGGTTTGAATACTTACACCACTGCTCTGGATCTGAGTGCTTGGTTACAATGGCGGAAAATATTCAAAGTGTGAAGCCAGGCTACCAGGGGCACGAAGCTCCGCCGTTGTACCAGAGCCACGAAGCTGCAAGGCTCTACCAGGGGCACGAGGCTCATGTCACCGGGGCTGGCTGGTGTGTAGCCCCCGAGGGAGAGTGCTTAAGAGTGGGTAGGCAGGCCCGCCTGGAGAGCATGGAGGTGTGTGGGGAAAATAATCAAAGTGTGAAGCCAGGCTACCAGGGGCTCGAAGCTCCGCCGTTGTACCAGAGCCACGAAGCTGCAAGGCTCTACCAGGGGCACGAGGCTCCTGTCACCGGGGCTGGCTGGTGTGTAGCCCCCGAGGGAGAGTGCTTAAGAGTGGGTAGGCAGGCCCGCCTGGAGAGCATGGAGATGTGTGGGGAAAATAATCAAAGTGTGAAGCCAGGCTACCAGGGGCTCGAAGCTCCGCCGTTGTACCAGAGCCACGAAGCTGCAAGGCTCTACCAGGGGCACGAGGCTCCTGTCACCGGGGCTGGCTGGTGTGTAGCCCCCGAGGGAGAGTGCTTAAGAGTGGGTACGCAGGCCCGCCTGGAGAGCATGGAGGTGTGTGGGGAAAATAATCAAAGTGTGAAGCCAGGCTACCAGGGGCACGAAGCTCCGCCGTTGTACCAGGGGCACGAGGCTCCTGTCACCGGGGCTGGCTGGTGTGTAGCACCCGAGGGAGGGTGCTTAAGAGTGGGTACGCAGGCCCGCCTGGTGAGCATGGAGGTGTGTGGGGAAAATAGTCAAAGTGTGAAGCCAGGCTACCAGGGGCACGAAGCTCCACTGTGATGATTGATATGCAAGTTTTTTTATGCATTGCCACTGATTTTGCTGTTTGATATCATCCTGATTGGTGTATGATTCATGTTATCAGCACTGATATAGCAGTTTAGTTCCATTCCTATTTCTAGCTACAGTATGTTTTATGGCATTGCCACTGATTTTGTAGTTTAATTCCATGCTGATGGGTGTATGATTCGTGTTATTAGCACTGATCTAGTTTCATTCCTATTGCATTGGCATTGATTTTGTAGTTTTAAGGCCATCCTGATTCAAAAGAGTGCATGAAAAGCACCTTCCACTTTATTCAGCAGGTCAGGTTCAACTTGGGCAGAGGTGAGCTGAAACCCAAAATTCAATCTTTGAAGAATCAACTATCTGTTTAAAACAGGGGTTTGAATACTTATACCACTGCTCTGGATCTGAGTGCTTGGTTATTTGTAATGTTACACTTTAAAAATACCATGTTTACTGTGGGCACTGTTTGATATGCAAGTTTTTTTATGCATTGCCACTGATTTTGCTGTTTGATATCATCCTGATTGGTGTGTGATTTGTTATTAGCGCTGATCTAGTTTAATTCCTATTGCTACCTATGTTGTATAGCATTGGCATTGATTTTGTAGTTTAATGCCGTCCTGATTCACAGGAGTCCTATTTGATTTTTTGATTGCAAACCTATTTTGTTTGATAACATGATAAAGACAAGTTTAATAAAACATGTAGACAAGAATGTACTCCTGTGGTTTTGCTTTTTATTTTAATTAATTTAATCTGTATAGTTTTTTGTTTTTTTTTATTAAACAGATTTTATTTTACTCTTCAGATAGTGGAGTAATTGGGCAAAGGAATTTAAGGTAAATCAACTTGGAGGTTAGTGTATTCAGCTTAAAGTTATAAGTGGAATAAATATGCAAAGCAATTGATTTTACTAATGTTTTTAAGTTTAATCATCTTGGAGGTTAGTGCACTTAACTTTAAATTAACAGTGGAATAAAGGGGCAAAGCAATTGATATTACTTGTGATTTTAAGTTGAACAAACTTGGTATTAAGTGTATTGAACTCAAAATAACAATACCATCCACTCATTTTTTAAAGTTAAATTCACTTAAGTTTTCATCAAACATTACTTAATTTTTTTAGGGCAACCAGTTTCCTAAATTTTTTTAAGTAAACTCAACTTATCCGGGTTTACAGTGTAGAGTGGCGAAACCATGAAACTACAGCTCTTGAGGACCTTAGAGATGGCACACTCTTTAGAATAAATCATCTATTTTCTGAAGAGTTGTCTATTCCAATTGCCATTTATCCAGACGATTGTGAGATGGTCAACCCCCTCGGTTCTAAAACATCAGTCCACAAGCTTGGTTTCATTTATTTCACAATTAAATGCTTGCCACCAGAGTATCTGTCTAGCCTAAAGTCTCACTTTTTGCTGGCTGTGTACAACAGTAATGATGTGAAACATTATGGAGGAATGATGTTGTTCTGGATCCAATTGTGAATGAGATTAGGGACATGGAACAGAATGGTATTCAGATTGAAGCAAGACATTTCAATGGCACTGTAAAGGTTGGACTGGCCCAGGTCTGCGGAGATAACCTTGGACTCAACAGCATTCTTGGTTACAGTGAAAGCTTTTCCGGCAATTTTTCATGTAGAATTTGTCGGGTTCGCAAAGAGGTGTTATGGGAGCAGATCGTTGAGGACCCTTTGTTACTGCGTGATAAGGTCAACTACCAGTCAGACTGCCTTCTGAACAACTCAACTGAAACTGGTGTCAAAAGAGAGTGTTCCCTTAACAGGCTGCAGTTCTACCATGTTACTGACAACGTAACAACTGATGTCATGCACGACATCCTTGAGGGGGTTGGAGGTTTAGAAATTAAGCTAGTGCTTAATTCATTGATTGAGCAAAAAGTCATGACCCATATGACGTCCATAACAAGCCGTCTGAAATCAAACCCCAAGACTTAAAAAATCCTGACGGGGCCTACTGAGACTGCTGCCCCTCATGATAGGAGATTTGGTTCCGGAGGGAAACAAATACTGGGAATTGCTCCTTTCGTTACTTAGCTGTATGGAGTTAATCTTTTCTCCTGAATTGGCACAAGGGGCCATCATCTTTCTGAAAAATCTGATTCAGGAACACCATTGTCTTTATTTAGAGCTCTACCCTGACAGACACTTGAAGCCCAAACACCATTTCATGGTTCATTATGCTAGTGCCATCAGGACAGTGGGCCCTGTAGTTCACTTCTGGTCCATGCGTTTCGAGGCCAAACATTCCTTTTTCAAACAGGTAAGACTTGTGACCTGTAATTTTAGGAATATTTGTAAAACCCAGGCCTACAGACATCAGATAATGATGTGCTACACTCTTCTGTCTGGCCAGCTTTTCAACCATAACTTTGAAGTTGGGCCAGGGCACACCAATCTCCTTGGTACCATAGATGATTTTGAGAAGGTGAAATGCAGCTTTGATGGAATTGCCATTTTTACAGAAGTGTATTTGGCATCTTGGATTAAGTACAAGGGTACGAGCTATAGGCCAGCAATAACACTTTGGCTTTCTCACTCTGCCAATGGTGAGCCTCAGTTTGGAACCATTCAGAGCATTGTGGTAATGAACTCAACAGTGAAAGTCATTGTGAAAAAATGGGAAACGAAAGGCATTATTTTTCCTTCACTGTGTCTCCCACCACAGCACTTGATGTAGTTGACATTGATTCCATTGCTGACTATCACCCCCTCCATGTTGTGAGGTCCCACAAAGAGAATGATGATGACCATTACATTTCATTAAGATACAGGCGGTTTTAAACATAGTGTGGATTATAGGGCATACTGTACCTGCACCTGCACCTGCACTTAACATCAGAGCTGGGAAATCTCTGGGATCAGAGCTCAGAACCCTCAGCGTTCACATTTCTTAATCCTGTGTTGTACTTAGCTTGTATAATGTCAATTTATGAATTTTGACATTTTTGTAAGTTGTATGTATTATGGGTGCCTGTGAGTTGCTTGCTTTCTGACCAGGGATGGAACACCTGTGATCAATTAATGGTTGGTTGGGTTAAAAGGACAGTGGGGGAAACTCTGAGGAAAGGAGACATCAAGTAGCAGTTGGAGGGTAGCTTTTAATCCCATGTGTTTTTGGATTAGTTATTAGTCTTTTTTTTCTGTCTGGGCTAGTTTTGGAGTCTCAGAGTGGCCTTTCTCTCTTTAACCGTTTGTCTAGAGCACTACTCAGTGGTACCTCATTTAAAGCTAATTCAGTATTATGTTCTATAATGAAAATTAATATGGCATGGGATACTGGATGTCAGTGACATGTACATTGCATCTTGTAAGTATACCCAGTGATTCTTCTTTTTTTGTAACACTAACTGTCATGATAAAGCAATAATTTCCTTTTCCAATTTTTAAGGATTCAAGCCCCACACCCGAGCCTTCTCTATTGCTGGATCCCATACCAGCTCCAGAAGGCACACCATGGCCAGAGTTCCCTACAGAACAGCGTGTTTCAGTGGAGCAAGGAGTAAGATCTGTGAGTTCACTTGTGCAAGTATTGTTAATTATGATAATAGAAGAGCACCACAGGAATGAGCACAAAAGGGAGATGTTCCAGACGTACTGAATTTTACAGGGGAAAATTAATGTGGTTTTTAAATAGGGATTTCAGTTGAATGCATAGCATAAGTCTGTGGTTTACAAAAGTTTATGAAACAACAGCCTTCATCACCATGATAAAAATATCGTGCTGACACAAAGGTAGCAGTTTCCATGAAGTTTAGTTAACCACAGACCTTATTTTAGGCATCAAGGTAAAATCCCCATTCTCAAAACCTATTGACTTTTCCCTGTCAAATCCTGGAAGTCCAGGACTTGCGCCTTCCGACTACAAAAATGCCTCATCCATGCGATGTTATGTATAGTTTTCAGGCCATTTATTTTGAATCGAATATAATTTAAGTTGAATTTTGAATTGAATTACAAGCCTAGCTACACTAACCCTATAGGGAGGGGAGGGTTACAAACAACTTTTTCTGATTATAGTCCACAGTTTGAGATTCATTCATTCATTCATTCAGATTTTTTTTTATTTAAAATTCCTTAAGTCTATACTTTTTTTTTCAATAGAATATTTGTGAGATCCTGAAAAAAGCAACTGATGGGAAAGGTGTGGTTGCCAGTCTGCAGGGAAGCAACCATATCTCAGTATCTGAAAGACGGTTAATGGTCCGTATTCTGGTGTCCCACCTCATAGAGCGCTTCGGGGAGAAGTGAGTATTCTTGCACACAACCTCACCTCAAACGAGAGTGGAAGTTACAGGTTCACTGTCTCATCTAGGGATAAGTATTGTTGGGATCTGGGGTGTGATAACATGATCTGGGTTTTAGCAGCAAAATATAGTATTTTAGCCACAAAAAAATATCAGTTGTGTACATAACATTTAGAATATTTTTAGCACTTTACTAGCACAGTTGCACTTTAACACTTGCTGTGCCACAGATCAGCTGTTTCTATGCGTGAGAAGATGGGCTGTCTGACAGCACGGTAAAACGCTAAAATGTTTTGCTGCTGGGCTGGCTCTCGTCCAGACAATTGGTTTGCTTTGTTTCAATGCTGGTACTATTCAACTGCTCGTCTAAACTGGGCGCATTTGTAAGCAATATACTGACTATCGTACCTCATAAACGTCACTTCAAAAAATTCAAACTAACCTTTTGTTGTGTCTCGTCAAGTATGTTAATGTTAGTCATGTTCATGTGTTTTATGTTTCAAGCACTTCCTGTTTTATTTTGTACTCACCTTTTCCCTCTCGTTTCAGACCCTGATTTCCTCCCTTTGAAACCAATCAAGGGCGGGGCAAACAATTACTAAGGCGGGAAAAAAGGGAGGATAATTAGTTATTATCTTGATCCTCCTTGAGAGCACCTTTTGTTTGTTTTTTGCATCCTCTTTTGAGAGTGTTTCAGTTTGTTTTTTTGTATCCTCCCTGAGAGCACCTTTCGTGTGCTTTTTTTGGAGAATAAATACTTTTTGTCTGACTACCTTGTCCTCGGAGTCGTGCATTAGAGTCCATCAGAACTGTGTATCAGGTCGTGACACCTTTTCAGAAAGACGTGATTTTTTTTTGTAGCGTTAACAAATGCTGTTAAAATGTCTTTTGTCTTAAAGTCCTACTTCAGCTATGAAGGCCAAGCTGGCGTCTTCAGTAGTGGAGCAATTTCCATGCCTGAGGGACAGTCACGGCACAGGCTATGTAAGTAAAGTTTCTAACCACACTTGGATTTGCTCAAAGCAAATCTGTCAACTCACACACTTCTTTCCCACACAGCGCATCATACTGTTGTCACTATAAAACGGAACGTGTACATTACTGTGCCTCCAGTCTTTGAAGACGTATGTTGCAAATAGGTTCACCAGGTGGAATATGAAAGGTTAGACCATTTTGTAAGAAATCTGTTACAAACATTCTATTATGAATCCTACTGGTATAACTCTTTATTTCAGTATTGCTGCTGGTCATTTAATGGTGTGTGTGTGTGGGCCTGTGTTATCTGTTTACTTTATCTTCTTTAGGATGCATGGTTTACCCCAGGGAGGGCCCACAAACCGGCAACGGGGTACCTGGAGGAGCGCCTCCGTAATGTCCGCAAGAGGAGTCGCAAAGGCAGCCGGGTGAATTCAGCACCAATACTGCAAGCGATCCCCGTCCTTTTGCCAGGTACAGCATGATGTCTTGGACTGAGGTGGAGGGGACATGTTTCCCTTATATCTCAATCCAACTGACGTTGGATTGGATGTCTTCATTTATCACTATTTGCTACAATTCTTTCTTTTCTCTGCCCATTACAGAACCAATTATAACTGGTGAGAAGTGCTTGCAAATGACATCGTGGCTCAAAAACATTTGGCCACAAGCTACGGTTAGCCAGTACATGTTGGAGACTGCAGTCCATAGGGCAAATTGGATTCGACAGGATGGGGCCAAGACAATCCAAAACATTATGGCAGAGTTTCCTCGTCTCATGGACACTCCAGGCATGGTGAGCTTACATCTACAATGTTTGTGTGTTGCCCTGTCTAAAATTCATACATTTGATTTCGACTTCTGGCTAAAAAACAAAGGTGTATATAAAAAGGCCAGCATTTCCGCTACATTCATTTAACCGTGACGGGCCACCACGGCAGACAACTCTGCTGTGTGAACACTGCCTGCGCTGTGTAGCGGCAGAATGGGGACGGGTAGATGGACCTGCAGAAGTATAATTGATATAATTTCCCCATATTTATTTAAAAATTAAAAGTGTAGGCCTAGAATGTATATTTATTGAATCCACTCCCGCTGTAGCTGTAGCTTAATTTGTAATATTATTTATACCACTACTACCTTTATTTTGTTATGAAATACAGCAAGAAAGTGTCAGACACTCAGTGCGTGAAGTAAAAAAAAAAAAACTGGAGAGAGAGAGAGAGAGCGAGAGACACAGAGACACAGAGACACAGACACACCAGAAGTCTACTGGTTAATAAGTAAGTAAAAACAAACCTGAAGAAACCCTAAACGTTAACGGAAAACACCCGCGAACCTGAGTGACTGAGGGAGAGACAGAGAGCTGTTGTGTGAGTGAGCAGAGTGGGACACAGCAACATAATACATCTGTATGTGTGTAGGGGAGGGGCGCTGTGAACGCAGACACAGTCAGCTACCTAGTGAGGATTTTCATTAAATCCGGGCACAGATATTGACTCGTATTACTCGTACTCGGCAAAAGTGCTTTATCCGTACCGGATACTCGTTTCAGCCGAATATCCGGCTCAACTCTATTGTTTATGTTCTATTGGGAATAAAATATGGGTTTGCAATGATTTGCAAATCATTCTATTCTGTTTTTATTTACGTTTTACACAACGTCCCAACTTCATTGGAATTGGGGTTGTATAAAAGGAGGTCGTCTGCATACAACTATAATTTATAAACTTTCCCAGCTCTGGTGATGCCCTCAAACCCACCCTCCTGACGCAGCCAGATGGCTAGAGGCTCAATAGCTATGGCAAATAAGAGGGGGGAAAGGGGGCAGCCCTGTTTGGTTCCACGATAAAGGGGAAATGGGGCAGACTGGAGTCCATTTGTGTGGACTGAGGCAAGACCAAAAAAAAAAGGAAGCTCCACTCCACCCTGTCAAAGGCCTTCTCTGCATCTAGTGAGATAATCACTTCCGGAATGTTCAAACTAGGAGAGCTAATGATATTTAAGAGCCTCCTTGTGTTATGAAATGAGTGCCTTTCAAGCATGAAACCCGTTTGATCAGTTGATATTATACTTGATAGGACCCGTTGTAGGCGTTGGGCTAGGATCTTTGACAGGATCTTTAGGTCAACATTTAAGAGGGAAATGGGCCTATAGCTACCGCACATAAGAGGGTCTTTATCACTCTTAAGCAGGAGAGAAATGGAGGTCTCCGACAGGGTGGGAGGCAGGCAGCCCTCAGGAAAGGATTCATATTCTCTGGAGGGCTGGTGCAATGGTGTCAGAGAATAGCTTAAAAAACTCAACAGTGAACCCATCAGGACGGTAAAACTCCAGAGTGACATAACTGCCTCCTGTACTTCCTTGATAGAGATTGGACTTCCCAGCTCCCCACACAAATCCACATTTATTTTAGGGAAAACAATCTTATCTAGAGGGTTATCTCCATCCCAAACATCTGAAGGACATTGTGAAGAGTAGATGTTAGAGTAGAAAGAACTAAATATCTCATTAATCTCGACAGGATCTGAGGTAACTACACCTGCCGTGGGATCTTAGGGATCAATCTGAATAGTGTGGCTGCACGCGCCTGATGTGCTAATAACCTTCCCGTCTCAAAGAAATGTTGTTTAGCAAGGAATAACTACTTCTGTGTTTTACTTGTGGATAATAAATAAAATGAATGAACGAATTAAATGAAACTGAAGGCGTTCTTTATAAAGAGCAGGGGTAGGAGCTGAAGCATACAAATTGTCGATTCTAAATATCTCTTTGGTGAGTGCCTCCGACTCCACCCTTTCTGCCTTCTTTAGGGTTGAGACATATGATATAATTTGCCCACGCATAAACGCCTTAAAAGTTTCCTAGTGCGTCTAGAGATCTCTGGAGAATCATTAGTATCAAAGAACAAGGAGATCTGTGAATGAAGGAAGCTTGGACTAGCAAAGAGGAGTTAAGTCTCCACTGTCTGGAGGGGGGGACTCAACTAGGAAAGCCAATCTCAATAGATACGGGGGCGTTGTCTGAGATAACAATGCTATGGTACTCACGAGTGGACTTCTGATAAAAAATAATTATCCAAGAGAAAAAAATCAATCCGAGAATATGAATGATGGACGTGCGAAAAAAAGGAAAAAGTTTTGTCTGAATAGGATTTAGCTCTCTATGGGTCAAATAAACCTAAACTGATCTTATATGTGTCAAGGACTTTAGCTGACTTGGATAACACCTGAGGATTAGAGGAAGACCTGTCTAGGGAGGGGTCTTGAATTAAATTAAAGTCGCCACCAATAATTAAGTAGTGGTCATCAACTTTAGGGAGAGAAGAGAAAAAGTTTGTAATAAATTTATCGTCATCCCATGTAGGTGCATAAACACAGGCCATAAACACAGGCCATAACCACAGGCATGCCACATAGTCTACCAGAAATAATTAGGGTCTTCAATGGAGTTTGATAACTCAAATGGAACACTCTTATGTATGAGGATAGCCGCACCCCTTGCCCTTACTGCGAATTTAGAGTGAAATACATCCCCTATCCAAGGTCGCTTGATACGGTTAACCTCTGAGGAGCAGAGTTCCAGTCTCTGTAAAAGAATTTGATGGTCAATGGTGTCAAATGCAGCACTAAGATCTAACAGGACAAGTACAGAGATGAGTCCTTTGTCTGATGCCATTAGAAGGTCATTTGTAACTAGACTAGTGCAGTCTCTGTGCTATGATGCACTCTAAATCCTGACTGAAAATCCTCAAATAAACTGTTCTTATGGAGAAAGTCACACAGCTGATTGGCTACAGCTTTCTCAAGTATCTTAGAGAGAAAGGGAAGGTTTGATATCGGTCTGTAATTGGCTAAAACCTCTGGATCTAGAGTGGGCTTTTTAAGAAGAGGTTTAATTACAGCTACTTTAAAGGACTGTGGTACATATCAAATCAAATCAAATTTTATTTGTATAACCCAAAGTCACAAAACACATTTTGCCTCTGAGGGCTTTACAGTCTGTACAGGGAGTGACACCCTCTGTCCTTAGACCCTCGGTTCGAGTGAGAAAAAACTTGCCCACAAAAAACCCTTTTAACAGGGAAAGAAGTGGAAGAAACCTCAGGAAGAGCCACAGAGGAGGGATCCCTCTCCCAGGACGGACAGACATGCAATAGATGTCACGTGTACAGAACAGGTCAACAGAAACATTTTGTACAATTACAATGAAAAATGACAATGGATTACAATGAATGATAAAATGATTACAGTAGCAGTGGAACCTGTGATAGAGATAGAGAGACACAGATGCACAGCAGCAGCAAATCATCAACTAAATTACTATAAACTGTAATGGAGATATGGTAACATTAATGACAGTAATAATATATGTAGTGGACGTCATGCAGGACCACAGCAGCAGTCACGATCCACGAGAACCTGCTGGACGAGAGAGCACAGAAACTCAGGGGAAGAAGTTTAGTTAGTAAGATGCATTAATGTACATGTATGACAGACATGTATGTTTACAGATGGTGGTGGTGATGGAGAGAGAGAGAGAGAGCGAGAGAGAGAGAGAGAGAGATTTCAGTGATAGGGAGATGTGACTGCATCTTCAACCAATACCGTGCCTGGCTAGGCATAACCTGATAATAAAGACAGATTAATCGTATTCAATAAAGAAGGGCTGGTTGGGATGGGATCTAAAAGACAGGTTGACGGCTTAGATGAAGAAATTATTGAAGTTATTTGATGAAGGTCGATGGGAGAAAAACAGTCTAAATATATATCAGGTTTTACAGCTGTTTCCAAACTTGCTGTGTAAGAATGCAGATCAGTGCCTGTTGAGGGCAAGAGGTGATGAATTTTGTCTCTAATAGTTATAATTTTATCATTAAAGAAGCTCATGAAGTCATTACTACTTAGACCTAAAGGAATAGATGGCTCAATAGAGCTGTGGCTCTCTGTTAGCCTGGCTACAGTGCTGAAGAGAAACCTGGGGTTGTTCTTATTTTCCTCTATTAATGAAGAGTAATAGGCTGCTCTGGCACTACGGAGAGCCTTCCTGTATGTTTTAAGATTATCTTGCCAGACTAAACGAGATTCTTCCAGTTTAGTGGCACGCCATTTGTGTTCAGATTTACGTGCCTCTTGCTTTAATTTGTGAGTCTGCTGGCTATACCATGGTGCGAACCTCCTTTGTTTAATTATCTTCTTTTTCAGAGGTGCAATAGAGTCGAGAGTTGTTCGTAATGAGCCTGTAGTACTATCAACAAGATGATCTATTTGTGAGGGGCTAAAGGAAGCAGACAAGTCCTCTGCTACATTGAGACATGGCATTGAATTCAATACTGAAGGAATCACTTCCTTAAATTTGGCTACAGCACTATCAGATAAACATCTGCTGTAGGAGTTTCTGCAGAAAGGCTTATAGTCCAGTAATATGAACTCAAAGGTTATTAAAAAATGGTCTGACAGAAGAGGATTCTGTGGAAAGACTATTAGATGGTCAATTTCAATGCCATATGAGAGAACAAGATCAAGAGTGTGGTTCAGACAATGAGTCGGTTTATTTACACTCAAATAGAATTGGCTGTAATGTTTTCCAGGTTGGGTAAGAACAAGACTTTCAAATGAATTATAATTTAGTTTAGGTTTAGGATTTATTAATAGACTTGAGTCAAATATGGCTCCAACTCCACCACCTCGACCGGTACTTCGAGGAATATGAGTATTACAATGACTGGGAGGAGTAGATTCATTTAAGATAACATATTCATCCTCCTGCAGCCAGGTTTCAGTGAGACAAAATAAATCAATATCATAATCAGATATTAATTCATTGACTAAAACAGCTTTAGAGGACAAAGACCTGATATTCAAGAGTCCACATTTAATTCTCTTATTTTGGACTGCTGGGGATGCTGTTTTAATTTTTATTAGGTTTTTATGATGAGCTCCTCCTCTGTTTGTTTTATCTTTAAATAATGTAGGTGGACGGGGGACAGACAGTCTCTATACTAAAGGATTGGGTGGGCAGCTCCTCTAATGGAGGCACAGAGAAGCGTGTAAGACTGCAGCTCTGCTTCCTGGTCTCAACTCTGGGATGTCACGGTTTTGGTTGACTAATAAACTTGGCCATATTTCTAGATATGAGAGCTGCTCCATCCAAAGTGGGATGGATGTCGTCTCTCCTAATCAGACCAGGTTTTCCCCAGAAAGGTGTCCAATTATCTATGAAGCCCACATCGTTTGCTGGACACCACCTCGACAGCCAGCGGTGGAACGACGACATGCGGCTATACATGTCATACGTGACATCTATTGCACGTCTGTCCGTCCTGGGAGAGGGATCCCTCCTCTGTGGCTCTTCCTGAGGTTTCTTCCACTTTTTTCCCTGTTAAAAGGGTTTTTTGTGGGCAAGTTTTTCCTCACTCGAACCGAGGGTCTAAGGACAGAGGGTGTCACTCCCTGTACAGATTGTGAAGCCCTCCGAGGCAAAATGTATTTTGCGACTTTGGGCTATACAAATAAAATTTGATTTGATTTGATTTGATGTCATCAATGGTCACATTGGGCAGGGGTCCAGAGAAAACTACGGAGCAGAGAGCACCGTGGCAGTAACACTGATAACCAGAAGTGACAGAATACGCTTACCGTAGTACGTCAGCACGTCCGTACGTCAGACTTCAAAACTTTTCACACAACAGACTGAACAAACTCATCAGAAAGGCAGAGTCTGTTGTTGACTCTAAGCTTGTCACCCTGGAGGAGGTGGAGGACAGGATGCTGGCAAAACTGCTGGCAATCATGGACAATCACTCTCACCCCCTCCACAAAACACTGGACAAACTAAAGAGCAGCTTCAAATCAAATCAGATTTTATTTGTATAGCCCAAAGTCACAAAACACATTTTGCCTCCGAGGGCTTTACAATCTGTACAGGGAGTGACACCCTCTGTCTTTAGACCCTCGGTTCGAGTGAGGAAAAACTTGCCCACAAAAAACCCTTTTAACAGGGAAAAAAGTGGAAGAAACCTCAGGAAGAGCCACAGAGGAGGGATCCCTCTCCCAGGACGGACAGACGTGCAATAGATGTCACGTGTACAGTCAACAAGTCAACAGAAACATATTGTACAATTACAATGAATGATAGAATGACAATGAATTACAATGAATGATAAAATGATTACAGTAGCAGTGGAACCTGTGATAGAGATAGAGAGACACAGATGCACAGCAGCAGCAAGTCATTAATTAACTATAAACTGTGATGGAGATATGGTAGCAATAATGACAGTAATAATATATGTAGTGGACGTCGTGCAGGACCACAGCAGCAGCCACGATCCATGAGAACCTGCTGGATGAGAGAGCACAGAAACTCCAGGGAAGAAGTTTAGTTAGTAACATGCATTAACATGCAGCAACAGATTCATTCAACCCCGCTACTCTAAGTAACGATACAGGAAATCGTTTCTACCTACTGCAATAAAACTTTATAACTCATCTGCCTCTGTCAGAGCAACTATTACAGAACTGGACTAAATCTACCCGTCACCTTTCTCACTCTGTACCTCAACACTCCACTCCAAATACTGGAACATATATTTCATATCATATGTGATATGTGTTAATATAAACCATATTGATAGTATATATGATATTTAAGCAATATTATTTTATAACACTTCAGTGACACTAACGGACCGAGGCCGCATCACTGTCGTGCCAATAATGACATTAAAGCACACCCTCAAGTGTAATATTGCGATTATACAACAATTACAGCAGTAGACTCCTATGTGTAATGGAACCCAGTTTACTACTCCAGTAAGTAGCCCAAGCCATAGTAACGACCTAGCAACGGAGACGCTTTCTAGTCCCGTCAAAAGCTTATGGAGTTTCCCAAACTAAATAAATAGCGCACATATAAACAGTCTTGTAGTGACTAAGATATCTGCTGAAAAATTAATTTTTCCATGGACAGATTGGCCTCCTAACTTCACATTTATTTTGAAGCTGGCGCCATATCAGCTCTCACCGGCACAGCTGATGGAGGATGATCCAAACATTTCCAGTAACTCCACAGCGTTGTAAAGTCCAAAAGTCAAAATGTATTGAACAAAGATCGATGTAATCGAAAAAGAACAACATGTTTTTATCTAACGGAATATTCCTCTTCTGTCCATATTAGTCGACCTTCAGTCTTTAAAAACAACATTTTCTCTGAGCTCACTGAACTGTTTGATCTCCAACATGATGCACACAAACGAGGTACACACCTGTGTTAACGAGATGGTCTAACAGCTCCATAACACACAGAATATTCATTAAAGAAAGCTGAAATTGTAAATTCAGATGTTGACTTCCAGTGGACTTATTCATATTTGTTTACATGTTATAGAATTCAGGATGTGACAATGTGGAGATGGCGGAGTAATATTTTTAGTGATGAGTCAGGTGTGCTGTCATGCTGATTTGAGCACATTCTAAATGTCTAGTTGACCAATCAAATTGCTCGGTCGGACCTATTTGTTAGTATAATTATACAATATTTGTATCTTTTTGCACATTCTATTTACATATTCATAGTATATTATTTATAGTATGTATATCTTCTATAGTCAAGTATCTATCTATCTATCTATCTATCTATCTATCTACCTATCTTTCTACATTTACATTTAGTCATTTAGCAGACGCTTTTATCCAAAGCGACTTACAGAGAAGGGAACAATCAAGGTACAGTGCGATAAGAAAGCGTTAGTGCAACAATGTACTATGACAATTCTTAAAGGGGTAGCTTTCTCATGTCCAGTTGTAGGTCGTGCTAGGAGAGAAGGTACTCTCTGAAGAGCTGGAGGTCTTCAGGAGATTTTTAAAGGTAGAGAGGGTAGAGAGAGTTCCTGCTCTGGTAGGAACCGGTAGTGCGTTTCACCAACGGGGAACAACAAACGAAAAAAGTTTGGATTGCCTTGAGCGAACAGGTGGCGTCGCTCATTGGAGGAGCGCAGCGGTTGAGAGGCCTGTACCAGGGCGTTCAGGTAGGTAGGTGCAGTATCAGAGACAACTTTGTAGGCGAGCATTAGCGCTTTGAATTTAATGCAGGCTGCAACAGGTAGCCAGTGGAGCTCAATGAGCAGCGGGGTGACATGTGACCTTTTGGGTTGGTTGTAGACCAGGCGCGCTGCCGCGTTCTGGCAGCGCGTATCTATCTATCTATCTATCTATCTACACTGAAAAAAGTGATTCTGACCCCTAGTAAATGTTACATGTAAAAATCAAGCATCTTTTAATAGAAATATTTGTATTATTTGACTCCACTTATAAAATATAAATAATTCCAACATAAATTGTCAAAATTATGGCAATCGTATTTTATTAAATTAAATCTAACTCGAAAAAATTACGTTCATCCTAATTTGCCCATAACATCCTATTTGTTTGTTTGAACTTCGCGCATGCGCACACACATACCGCCATTTCAGGATCTCGGGGCACACGGGTCGGTTAGCCTAACCACTGTGGACACCTGCCAGGTGAGGTACACACTACTCCTCATTCTACAACTGAATTCCTATTTTGGGTAAGTCTTTAATATTCATCGGTGTTTTAGTTTTACTTTAACCACGGTGTTTTTACATTTTTCAAATGTTTTGATCGAAACTCAAGTTGGTACAGCTATGAGCCCATTGGATGGTGCAGCTAGCTAGCCACATGTCTGTGTTTTACCTAGTTATGTTAACATGCTCCTAAAACTATCCACTGTCGGTGGCTTAAACACGAATAAACTCATTTTAATTCGGCCTTAATTCGGCTTGAAGCCTGGTTCTGGGCGGGCTATCAGAGATGGTGAGGACGGTGAGTTTGCCATGACTCGGCCAAACTTTTTCAGACAACTTGACTCCTGCTCCAGCTTATTGCGGATCTTTTTCATTGCGTGTCCAGTGTTGCCAGATGCCAGCGAGATTTTCCAGCCCAAAATCTCTTCAAAAACCGCCATAATGCACAAAAAAACGCCCAAAATTGTTTTGCCTTGTTTCTCATGTACACAGTACACTGGAAGGCCAAGACGGTCTCACAGACGTTTGGGTTTTTCTTTTGTAAATAACTTTGTTTATATTAAAACTACATGCCTTTCAGTCCGTGACTTTTCCTAAATATATGAGCATTTATACCTCGGACAGCCTAGCGGTCATATTAACTACTGCATATTATAGACCACTATGGCAGTTATAGACCACTGTGTCCAGCTGTGGTCACAGCAATTATTACAATGTTTTCATTTCATGTTTTTCGCTCATTTATTTTTTTTCTCACTTGTAATGTTTTCATACTATCACGTTTATTTTTACCGGTATATGTGAATCGGGAGCGAGCGAGAGAAAGAGAGGAGACACCGAGCGTGTACGGGCAAAAACTGAAACGGGCCCGTTAGAAATGAAAAGAGGAGAATAACAGAATACAGAATATGTCCAGGACACTCAGGACGTGAGTGAGGGAGGATCGGATGGTGGCTCAGGTAGCGATGAGGAAACTGTCACTGTCAGCTGCACACCTGTAGGCATTTGCTTTACTGGGCGGGCAGGAGCGGCGGCGCTGCTGCTGTCCACCGGTCTTCTCAGCTAAGTACTACGTATGGTTCGGTTCCGCGGCTCACTTATTTACTGTGTGTATGTTTTATGCATTATCGTCGGTTAAACACTGAAGCAGCCGACTCGTTTCAACGGTGTCTGAATAGCTCATGTATAGTTTTATGGAGGATTGATGTTGATGATGCAGTGCATGCTTTGGCTGCTGTGAAAAGTCAGTCTTATGCTATGAATAGCTTATTCTTAGTATGCACAGGTTTTACTCACTAGATCTGGCGATACAGACATATGACATGCAGCAAGGGACATGACATTTATTACAACCATAAAAAAAAACAACTTAAGACTTGACTTTAAATAAACGTGGTGACTGGTGAGCATCCCTGTTCATCGTAAGTATGTTCTGCAGGGAAGATGAAACAACTGCAATTCCAACAACAACCTGTGTTATTGTTTGAACATGGGGATTATATGAAAATGTCTGTATTTACTATCAATGCATTTCTTTCAATTCATAATTAAAATGTTAAATAAGTTAAATATGTTATTTTAAAAAAGAAAAGAATTTATGTGATAAATGAATGCTGTGAAGCGAACTATAATAATTTAGCAGTAGTATAAAACAGAAAGTAATCTAGTCGTGAATAAATGGCTACAATAACATAGCATCTCTTTCCTTACTTAACTCTAATGTGTCATCTGTTGCATATTCCTGTAGTACTGAGGCACAGTTGAGATGTAGACATTTTTACTCATGATTTTGTTTATTTGTGTTCTTACTTGGCAGGTTTAACTCATCGGATTTTCAACCCACGCTTGGGACCATTTATATTGTTTGGGTAAGTACATTTAA
The DNA here is from genome assembly GCA_946959425.1 of Argyrosomus regius. Classification (NCBI taxonomy): domain Eukaryota; kingdom Metazoa; phylum Chordata; class Actinopteri; family Sciaenidae; genus Argyrosomus; species Argyrosomus regius. The sequence continues at coordinate 28,865,937 of OX336884.1, forward strand.
CAAACAGATCCCTCACAGCCATGTTAAATTTGGAAGTGATACAACAATAAGTCAGTTTAATATTAATTTCATAATAAATCTGCCAGTTGTGTCTAGGATAGATAATAAAGTATAGGTGTGTAAGTGTGCAGTATCTTTCTTAAGGTCGCTCTGTGGTCATCAGAAAAGGATGGGACAAGCTAAGAATGTTGTGAATTTAAAAGTGTTAATTAGATCATCATCAGGTTGCCATAAGGTGTAGTTATGTTTGCTTGAACTACGTATGATTCTGTCTGTATGATCAAAGTTGGTTTCCCTGAGGTGATGGTAATGTGTGATTTTGTCTTCTTTTCTTGTCTACTTTTTTGTATTTGTTTGTCTAGTTTATGTGGCAGTGTAAAGACTGTGGTGCTGAAGTGTCTAGACGCTCAGAACTTCTTAAACATTATAGACATAGTCATTTTGGCCGTGGCCATCATATTACGTGCATACATCTGGATTGTCCATGCATTTTTAAGACTTGGAATTCACTTTTAACACACTTGTCAAGGAGCCATAGCAATGCCATAAAGCACAAATTTACATTTTCCTGCCAGTTGTGGGGTTTTAGTGAACTTGGAACTGAGCGTGATTATTTTGCACACATAACCCGTCATCTAAGAAACAATGAGACAGTCAATTGTATGTTTAAAGGCTGTGAATACAAATCCAATGTATATAGTACGTTCAAGTCTCACCAAAGTCGGAAGCACAGCTTGCAGTCATTTGTAGATTTTAAGGATGGTGTAGTCCATGGACTTTTTGAGACTGAAACTGCAGAGCCTGGTGGTTCAGACAATGAGGAATGCTGTGACAACAGTCAGTGTGATGATGTTGATTTGAATACATCAGATCAGACAGATATAACTGAACAGAAACTTGCAGCATTATTATTAAAACTCGAAAATATTTTTCATGTGCCAAGTGCTGCAATTGATGAATTGCTGGAAGAACTTCAATATTTGTTGAGTACAGCATCTCTGTGTAGTACAACAAATGTGATACAAGACACACTCAGTAGTTACAGCTTGCAAGTTGATCAGTCTGTCATTAAAGAACTTGCATCCACTCTCTGTATTTCTAATCCTGTATACAAGTCAATTGGTAAAGGCTGTCCTTTGGCAACGTCGTTTAAGCGCAAAAAATACTATAGGGACAATTTCAAAGTTGTAGAACCCATAGAATATATATTGGATGAAAAAGGCAAAAGAACACTGCAATATGTTCCAGTATTAAAAGTTCTGCACCAGCTTTCCACAGACTGTCACATTCTTAATAAAGTATTAGACAGTAGTCTCACATCAGAGGAAAAAGGAACAGAAGTGATATACAGGTCTTACCGAGATGGTTTGTTCTTTAAAGAAAACAGTTTTTTATCAGGAGGCCAATTGAGAGTGTTACTAAATTTGTACGTGGATGATTTTGAGATTTGTAATCCGCTCGGCACATCTCGTAAAAAACATAAAATCTGTGCTGTTTATTGGACTCTGAGCAACTTACCGCCTGGTTCCCATTCCTCATTGTCTTCCATTCATTTGGCTTTACTGTGCAGGTCTGAAGATGTGAGGAGTTATGGTTATGAAAAGGTCCTAGAGCCCTTGTTGAGAGATCTTGTGACTTTAGAAAGTCAAGGTATTTTTATTGCACATCTTGGAGATTTTGTAAAAGGCACTGTACAGTGTGTTATAGCAGATAACTTGGGAGCGCATGGAATTGCTGGATTCACAGAGAATTTTGTAGGTGAATACGTTTGCCGTTTCTGTCTGGCCCAGAAGTCTGAAATTCAGCAGATAGAAGTGAGTTCAGATGTGTTCACTCTCAGAAGCAAAGAGACACATGAAACACATGTTAGTTCAGCACAGGGCAATGTGAAACCATGTTATGGTGTTAAAAGGCCGTGTGTTCTCTCTGCACAGCTTTCTCATTTCAACGTTTGCACTGGCTACCCCCCAGATGTTGCACATGACATCTTTGAAGGCATAGTACCAGTTGAATTGGCACATTGTCTGAATCATTTAATGTCCAAAAAATATTTCACACTGGACAGTCTCAATGAGTCCATTTTGAAATTTCCTTACAAATGGGGAGACAAGAGTAATCGTCCGCATGCTATTCCAAAGACCTTCATGCTGAAGAAAACTATTGGAGGGAATGCTCACGAAAACTGGGGTCTCTTGCGTTTCCTCCCATTTTTAGTTGGACAGTTAGTGCCCTCAAATGAGCCAGCCTGGCAGGTCATTTTGGACCTGAAGGATATTGTGGATTTAGTTCTTGCACCAGTACATACTGTGCAATCACTTGCTTTCCTTGAGGAAAGAATCTGTGATCACAGATGCAGGCTACAAGAGGTGTTTCCAGGAATGAAACTATTACCAAAACATCATTTTGTCGAACATTATCCACAGATGATTCGATTTTTTGGTCCGCTCGTTGGTCTGTGGACAATGAGATTTGAAGCAAAGCACAGTTTTTTTAAACAGGTTGTTCGTCACACACGCTGCTTCAAAAACATACTCTTATCCCTGGCAGTGAAACATCAGTTCATGATGGCATATCACTTAGAGTCAAACACAACCAAAAAGTGTAGCTTGACTGTCTCAGCTGTCTCAACTGTGTCTGTTGACATCTTGCATCAGGATGTACAGAAAGTTTTGAAACTAAAATACCCTGATATTGTGCACATTCAGCTCACTAAGACTGCATCTGTCAATGGAGTGACATACAGAAAGGGCATGATAGTTGTTTGTGGCTCTACTGGTGGCTTGCCAGACTTTGCAGAAGTTGTCCAGATGGTTGTTTTGGAGGGAAACTTGAGTTTCATAGTCAAAGAGTTTGCCGCTTGGTATAGGGAGCATTTTAGGGCGTTTGAGTTGTGTCCAACCTCTCAAGTCTCCCTCATTCAACTTGGTGCCCTCGTGGACCAGTACCCCATGGCAGATTACAGGATTGGAGGCCACCGAATGGTGACACTTAAAAGATTCATACATATACAAGGTTAGATCACACTAAATCATGTTGTGCTTATGTCTTCTTCTGTTTATTTATTTTTTTAATATTTTTTTAATATTTGTTTATTTATCAAATTTAGATTGAAGAATGGCAGAGCCTGTGAAGCTGAGAGTCATCATCGAGGAGGATGACTTCAGAAGACTTGATCTCCCCTCAGGAAAGCCAAAGACTTTAATGGACTTGCACAATACAATTCGTGATGCATTTGGAATTGAAAGAGAGTTTCGCATCCAATTCATGGATCCTGACTTCAATAATGAGTTCATGAATATTACATCGATGCAAGACATTCAAGACAGAGGAACAATTAAGCTTGTGTACATGCAAAATTATCTGGATATGAGTCCCACTTCAAGGCTGAACTCTCCAAGCACTCCTGGACCATCTGCAAGTCCATCAAACATTCACACATCTCACAGTGTGTCCTCATTGTCTTCATCTGACTCCGACACCACCATCAATCTGTCCCATTTAGACAGTGAGCTGAGAGCACGTGCATGGCCCTGTGACTTCACCATTCCTCGCTTTCTGTATGATGTGGAGGTGCAGCTTCAGCGGGGAAATTAGATATTCAGAGAAACTGGCACAAGTCTGAAGATTACACCAGGGCTGAAGTCTGACATCCTAGACAAGCTGGCTGAAGAAATTTTCCAGTACACAGCATATCCACAAAATCGCCAGATCGATGATGTAGCAGGGGCACTCATCAAAAAATTTCCCTGTTTGCGAGAGCCGTCTGCCACTGGATACTACGGCTGGATGATTAGCCTGAAATACAAAATGGCTAATTACCGGACAAAGATGCGGAACATTGGATGTCCTGAAGTGACTGTTAATGCGTTGAAAAATAAATCAAGAGATGAATGCTTCCCAGCCAAAAATGTAAAGAAGGCTAAAAAGGCAGAGGTCAACTATTGTCCTTCTTATCCCACTGGTGAAACAGATGAAAGTCTGGAAAATTTAAGAGTTGAACTTTTGAATGATGTCAGACAAAGAAACAGGGCATCAAATGTAAGACAGAAGATATCTAAAACTTTCTCCTACCGAAGAAAAGAAGTGGTGCATGGAAGTCCAGGTGCTGGAGCGTTTAAAGTGAGGTGGCCTGCACTTTTCCATATTGATGAGGTAAATACAGGCTTGCTCCCCTCCTGTGTGCCTCTTTTCATTGTGCATTTTCAGTGTGTGTTAGGATGGCCATGAAAACAACCTCAGTTGATGGTGAGGTCTTGGATCACCATTCCATAAATCACTAATAACAGTGCTCTTTGTCTTCTGCCACTTTCTTTTATGTGTAACAGATAAATGCTGAATTTCAGCGAATTACAACACATCCACTTGAGACAACCTTCATGGCACAGTTGGACAGTCTTCAGCCTCAGCTCACATCAGTTTTCCAGAAGAAGGGAGGTGTCACAGGCCAGAAACTCGCCAAACATCTGCAGATCTTATAAGAGGTAACTATGTTCATTTAATGTTGTTTAAAATTAGTCATATGTGTGCTTTGATATAAAGTGTTTGTGAAACCCATTTTGGTTTCAGTAACAGCCTGGATTACAACTGTATGGCACATTTCCAAAGAAATGATGATGAAATGTTATAGTAGCAAAATCAGCCCTGTTTTCTCAGGTGGGGGAGTGAACATAAACTACCATACACATGGCTGATAGCATTCTGGCGCCGTGCCAGATCTCCAGCGTATTGGCATGATCTACTAACCAATCAGAAGATGACACTAAAGATGTCGAGAACAGTATCAAAAATAAATGGCGCTGGGCGTGGATGGAGGAGGTTGGAAGTGATGGCAAGAGCTATTGTCACCTACTGACCTGTCTTTGTATTGCTGTAGTGTAATCTGTAGTCACAGTATGCAACCAATGTGGTAATATGGCAGATAGCCTAAGTGACAATATAGTAAATTGATAGTATTAGCCTTTCAAATAATGTGTATATGTATAATAATGTACGTGTTATATGTTGAATTGCGCCGCATACATACCCCCCACCCACCCCTCAAAAAAGATTTTTTTTCCACTATAAGCCCTGCATTCATGTCACATATTATATAACATCACTATTATTTTGTAATCAAAGGAGTAAGGTTATTTACAGTATAACCAAAGGTTGAAAATTCCAAATATTTTTGTAATTATTCAAGTGTCTGGAAATGTTTTTAATCAGTGGAATCTCTTCACACAGGCTACAAGTGATGTTCATTCAAAAAGGGCAGCAGTCCTCAAGGCACTTTGCCTCTACCTTGGTGAGGATGATGGACATCTTATCCATGAGTATATGGTAAGTTAGTGTATTTGCTTTTTTGTCATCTCTGAATGTAACTTGTATTCTAAACCTGCTCAAAGATTCTAAAGTTGTTACAGGAGCTGTGGCTTGCCACTGGGTCTTTCATATCTGACCGTGGTGTCTAGTGTGTGTAAAAGAATCATTTACTGTTACAGTGCACTGTAATAGATTACTTGACAAGTAGTGATGCTTCTAGTGCTGCTTTACCTGTTAAAGTCAATATGGTAAAATGTTTTATTTGTGTCGCTTACAGTATATCATTGATCCCAGCATGGAGTCAAAGCACATCACATAATACCCATAAAATAACTTGATGCACAAATGTAGCCTGTGTGGACAAAGTATTCAAATGTTTCCCTTTTATCCTATTTACTTAAAATATGCAGGACATCGAAGGAAATGACATCCAGACAGACATGCAGAGGTACACCATGGACATTTATGTCATCAGCAAGGAGAATGGGGATCCTGGACATTATGATGACATTGGAATTTTTGTTGACGGAGTGATCATCCTGGACAAGATTGGATCTGAAGCCCAGGCCTGTGCAGTGATGCTTGGAGTGATCTACACTGAACCTGGCCTACCCCAAAGAACTGAGACACTATTACGAATTCATTCAAAAAGTACTCATGCAGATGGATGGGGAAAAGCTCTCCCCCAGGGTCCTTGGCCTAAAGAACAAAATCAGTGTTGGACTGTAGGAATTCTTCAGTCATACTTGTAATGACATGATGTGGTTCTTTGTTTATTCTGTTAATTGTGAATGGATGCCTAGTGTGATCTCAAATGCAACTGCAGTAAGTGTTCCACGAAGATGAGAAAATGTTTGTGTACAGGATAGAAGTATTCACACAGCCAGTGGTGAGGACATTACACCCAACACTAACTTGCTGCTTCTTCTGTGTGTTATGGCTGTAATGAAGGATCACCTCTTGTCTGCTCTAGGCCAATATCCAACGGAGTGACAGGACATTCACTTGAATTAATCTTCATACACTCAACCAAGCCACGTGTTTTATTATATCTGTTCTTCAATGAACCTTTGCAGTTTCCATAATGTTGTGATCTCAGAGTCAGGCAATGTGTTTGTTTCCCAGACATGGGCCATGTCTCAATTGAAGGTATAGGTATATTTTGTGAAAAAGCTGTAAAGTAGCTCTAGAAAGGGTAACCACGGCTTTACTTGTAACAGGGAGAGAACTAGTCTGCTGCCTAGTCTCTGATCAGGACGCTACACAAATGTGTCAGTTTACATTGTTCATTCCATCCTAATGGTTATGGTTATAATTATGGTTGACAGAATCTGAACAGCAGGTTTCTGCTTTCTCGTGTTTTATCTCTTTAGTAGAGGCTTTTAAAAGTTAAGGGTTAAAGTTAAACCAAGTATTGTGGTTTATGCCCTTTGCATTTTACAGGTTCTTGTCTTACAAGACACATTGTACATGTTGAGAGCAAAAGTTGCCTCCTGTCTTGTCTGATCAGGAGACTCCACTTACAACGTTCTTAATGGTCATTTACAAAATCAGAGCTTTTTTTTTGTTTGTTTGTTTTAAAAACAGTGTTTGCTATCTCTAACCCACTTAGTATTTCATCTTATAAAAAGATTATTGGGTCATTAGACTGCTCTGATGTGAGATGTTAAGAATTTGTATCATTAAAGTTTGTCTACACACATTTTGTGGTTCTGTGTGGTGTATGATGCTCAGTGTTAAATGTATTAAAAGTTGAACTAATTATAGTTAAAACATTTAATTAGAATCAACTGAATTAAAAGGTTTAGTTTTAAACAATTTAATTGGTTTGAAAGAGCACAAAAAAATTGAGAAAGCATACATAATTTATTTAAGTACATTCAAAATGGGTTTAATTGGACTTACTAAGGAAATTTAAGTGAAATGTACTCAAAGTAATTGAGGTGGAATTACTAATATAATTTAATTGAATTTACTTAAAAAAGATTAGTTGAGTCAACATAAGTACTATATCTAGCTTCAGATAAAAATATTTTGTGCAAAAACTTGACGAAATAAAATTAAGTTCGTTCAACAAAACATTTTTTTCAGTGTATCTATTCAAAGTCAACTTTTCATTTGGCCATTTTCTGGGGGGCTTTATTGTCGCTGTGCATTCATCCACTGACCACTGATTAGCGTGTCACTAAACAACCGGTGTTGTGCACAATGACCTGTGGGGCGGCTGTTGCAATGCATTGTGGGATTTGTAGTATAAGTGATGGGAGTGCGATTTACCGGCGGGCCATTAATAATAGTATGAAATCTCCTTGAGTTTGACATGTCTGCACTAGACCATAATCAAATGGATGTAAAACTGCTGGCTCTGTTTTATCTCTTTGATCCTCATTCATAATATTCTAACAACAAAGGGTGTGAAATGGTTTGAAGTCTTACCTTACTATGCCTATGGTGCTTAAACTGTCCCATGACTCAGTCAGATGTGTGTGTGTGTGTGTGTGTGTGTAGATGTGAATGTGTGTAATGTGGTGTGGATGTGTGTAGTGTGTGTAGATGCCCAGCATCCACACTGGTGGATGAATCCAGGTGAGGGCTCGAGGTTTGATCCTGAAGTGTTCCAAACCTGGCTGACTGCTGCATGATACCTTCAAGGACACATGGACACACACACACATAACTCATCCAACACACCTGCATCTCCACAGGTTATCACAATAATTACATAAAATTTTCTTAAAACTTAAAATCATTTTAAGGCTGTGTTTGATGCTGCTGTCTTTAATTTGGAGGTTTATTAAAGGACACGCACTTGTTCAGCACTTTGAGTTTCAGCTGCTAGAAAGCCAGCCCCTAAATGTTGTGTACACGCAAATTCCCCAAAGGCAGCCCCCAAAGCGCCGCCTCTCCCTCTCAGAAATCAATACAGGCATTTGTTCTCAGACGTCTTCATCGTGACATGTCTTTGCATGCTTAATGAACTTTCCCTGTTCACTGTCCAAGGCTATATTGATCCTCAAAATGGCTGCTATTCAGCAGAGATCTCCATTTGGTCTGGGCAAAGCTAAAGCAGAGAGCTCCATAGATCAAGCAGACAGACAGAGCGCATTATGCTTCTTTTTTGGAGCCGGACTGTTCTAGTCACTTTTCAGCGGCTGGCTATTTATCCACTGTCTTCTGCAGACAGCTGGTTAAGAGAGGTGAAAAGGGGAAGCGCAATGAATCTTAATCTAATGAAATGCAGAGAGCCGGCGGGAAAGTCTCTATCAGCTGCGGACTTTCACTGTAGATCTCTCACTGCTGATACCAATGAGTAATGAGCTCCAAGGTCAGCAGTCAGAGTCACTCCTGGATTTACTCTTTCCTCCACTTTCACCTCATTCTGCACAGAACACACTTCCAACATTACACAGTGAGAATAACAAGAAAGAGTCCACATGCAGTGGCTGAGCATTAGTCAGTGACCCTTGTCACCTTCATCATCTATCTAAGGAATCTGACTCCTTTTCTAAAAAGGACACACAACTAAACAAAGATAACTGGACAAGTGTTTCTGAACATAATGCATGTGATTGCTGTGCACACTGATGCTGACTTGCATGATTTTTAGATGGCTTTATAATTATATGACTCACTGACTTTAATATATTGAGTTTTAGATGCAGTGGGAATGAATTTCAGCCCTAGGCCCTAATGCATTACATCAATCATCTTGGTAGCATGAAACTAGGAGAAGATTCATATTAATATAATCATAGAACCACCACAGCAAAAAAAGAGGGGAGGCCCTGAAATAAGTGATTACAAGACAGTGAGGGGTCTGCTGTTATTCTCCTACAGATTCTAGAGGTGGACGAGTCCTGGAGGGGGTTAGGTCACCACTCATGATCTTCTCTGCAAACCTAACTGCCCAGAGTTCCCTGTTCTTGCCCCTTTTGGGTGGCCAATTATAACCATACTGATGAATGTACAAAAACTGGGTCAACAAGGCGGGTTATTGAACTTCATCCAATACCAGTGAAGCCTAATTACATTTTCCCCCTTTTCTAAACACTTTTCCAGGATCTCAATGTCAGTCAACAGTTTTAGGACCTGGAACAATGTAAAGGATTCATTAGGAGTCAGAAGAGGACAACGCTGGGGCACCAGCTGATAAAAATATGTTGTCACAGTTGGTCTGCCTACTGCCCACTCCCAGCCCCCGAGTTTCCGCCATGTCTTTGTCGCGCCCTCATCACCCACACCTGTGCCTGATTTCATCATCACCCACCCCAACCAAGTACATCTGCATGCAGTGTCTTGTGGCTTTGTGCCCCGGGTGCTTCGCTAATTATCATAGAAAATAATCTATGGAAGGAGCGTAAACATCAGTAAATATGTAAATATCAGACACTCCAAGTCAAGTCCTGTAGCTATTGTACTCGCTTGTGCAATACATAAGTGCAATTTTGCACGCATGCATACTGCACTTTAAACAATCAGTGTCTATTCTCTGTACAGTCTCTCATAAACACTAAGTTCTTTTATAAGGTTTTAGATTTATATATCGCTACTGTTACTTTTATTTTACTGTTACTGGTTTTATTTAACTGTTATTTATATCCTGTGTATATAGTGTTAAATTGCATATCCTATAGGTGTATAGTGTTAAAGTTTTTTTTTCTTGGGATGTTACTATCCAACTTGTATAGTGTTCAAATGTTTTTGTTTTTTCTTGCTATTATTTACTATCTAACTTACCGTTTGGGAGCTGCTGTAACAAACACAATTTCCCTGCAGGGATTAATAAAGTATTTCTGATTCTGATTCTGATTCTGATAAACATACTTTGACAAGAAATATGTGACAGGTTGTCTCCCTCCTTGACACTATATGGCACTATACCAACGCGCAGAGCGTATTGATTGAGGGGCGGCACAATGCGCCCTTATATATAGAGGTGCAGACACACCTGTCCCCTCCTCTTTCTTCCGCTTCCCTTCGGTGACTGTGGCCTGTTCGATGTGACCAGCGTGGGTGTCGGCGCGGCCATTGTGGGTGCACAATCCTCGCCGTTCAGGTAACGCACTTTGCCAGTCTGCCATTGTTCATGTGTGCGTAAAACGCTTTTCATAGCGCGACCGGCTGCTGGGGCCGTGGGGGACGCATTGCTCCGCCAGAGATTTGTTATTAGTGTCACACTATCCTCAGTTCAGGTCCGATTTTATGCCAGTGGTTTGTATACTCTGTTTTGACCTGGGTAATAAAATGTTTTTAGTTCTGATTTTGATGTGCTGCCAAAGTTAAGAGTAGGGGTGCGGTCGAATAGTCAGTTTTGCTTAGGAACCTTCCTAACTGAGTGAAATGACCCGGAAGTATTAACGTAGCCGCCATGATAAGAGCTGTTCGAATTCTCTAACTGTTAAGGAAAGGAGCTTCAATACTTCCTTTATTATCTCCTTTAGCATAGGATACACCGGACCATCCTTTACGAAAGGAAAGGAGGTAATACTGTCCCACAATTCCTTGCAGCAGCGACAAAAAAACGACGCACTGTTCAATCATTCACAACCAGACATTAAAAAAACATCAATTTATCTTACAGTGTGATGCAGAGAGAGAGCGTGATACAGTAGATGTGTTGATGTGATGTAAAAACTTTGATCATGAAGTGTGTTCTGTTGTTGACTGTGGAGCTGCGTTCACACACAGAGTAAAAACTGTTTGTAACTGTGACATCCAGCGTCCTGCAGATCATCATGAAGTTACCGTTGCTGATTAATCATATATCTTTGCCATAACTTGCTAATATGTTTCTATATGAGTGGACAGGAGGGTGAGAGACCATACCAGCGTATCAAACACTTCATTTGACTTCTGTGACAGGTGGACAATATTCATTTATTATTTGAATTCTGACGTTGATAATGAAGTCACATTTTTCACCGGGTTGTCCACGTTTATATTTCCTGCATAAAACAACACGGTCAGAGCGCACGGGGAGTATCTAGGAAGTGAGCGTTTTGTAGTCCATCTTCTGAACTTTGTAGTTTTACCACAGATCACGTCAATAACATTCGCCATCGCATAATGACGTAGTCTAAGTGTAAGAGCAGTCTGATTCTCTGAACACCCGCGGTTGTCTTCTCCTAACTCCTCATGAATTCTCCTTCACATCTTTCCTTGACCTCGTGATGTTTTCCATCGAGGTCAAGGAAAAGTGGTTAGGAAAGGACTCATTTTTTTTGACTATTCGACCGTACCCCTGGTTTCCTTGCAGTAAAGTAAGACATAAAAACATTCAGTGTAAGTTAGTGCTGGGGCAGTGCACCTTACTATGGCTGACAGTCGATGGATTGTAAGCGAGTGACTTGGAAATCTATACAGGTGAGTGAATTCCTTAATGGTGTTTTGGTTATGCATTCATAAATTAAATTATTTTATAGTTCACATCACATTTCAACACACTTTTATATCATTTTATTAATTTATTTGTTAAATACATATTTCTACAAAAGTACATGCTGTCCACCTGAGTGGACATGTAATTATAGGTTTATAAAATATGGGTTGAAAAAAAATTAAATTCAGTCCTTGTTTTTCATGTCTAAAGATGAATAAAAACACTAAAAACACACAAAAAAATCATAATCATAATTCATGCATGAAAGGGCATGAAAGAGCACTTTACCAGCGTCTCTGAATATAGCACTTTTAAATGTTAGATCTCTCCTAAACAAGACATTTCTAATTAATGACCTTATTTTAGATAATAGTATTGATTGTATGTTTTTTAACTGAGACTTAACTTAGCACAGATGGACCAGCAACCCTTATTGAAGCCTCACCACCAAGCTACCAGTTCTCATATTCAAACAGGATAGACAAAAAAGGTGGTGGTACAGCATCCATGCGTTCACAATCACTGGCTCCTAAAGACATTACATTTGGTGAGTACACATCTTTTGAATATCACTCCATCATTTTTAGCAGTCCTCCCATACTGTGCATGACAGTTTACAGGCCACCCAAACGTTGCTATTCATTTGTCATTTTTCAGAACTACTATCAATTATCCACACCAAATACGACTGAATTCTAGTTTTAAGCGATTTTAACCTACATGTGGACAGTCAATATGGCCATATGGCCTGTCTGCAAATATCACTTCAGTTGTTGATGTAGGAATCTCTGGCCATTTCTGTGTCTTTTTTACTGTCACTGGTTTTATACAACAGGACTTTTCAGTACAAACTGTGAGGAGGCGCCATCTTAACACTGAAGTGGCTGCAAATTTTATTGATCTTTTAAGAGACACTACTGCAGAAATTTTACCTTCCTCTTGTGATTTTATTGTAGAACGTTTTAACAGTAAACTAAGATTAGCAATTGACAAAGTGGCTCCTCTAAGACTAAGAAAGATTACCTCCAAACCAATACCTCCATGGAAAAATGAGTACTACTACTACAACTACTTAAGAGAAACTGTCACAAAGCAGAAAGAAATTGGAGAAAGAACAAATTGATGGTAAACTATGAAATACTGTGCTAACAATTGACTACCTACAACAAGGAAATTAAACACGCAAGACAGGTACACTTTTCAAAATTGATATCCAACAACCACAATATCCCCAAAATCCTTTTTTCAACTATTGACCGTTTAACCAATCCTGTTTTTATGAAGCCGAGCACTTTGTCTACAAACATCAGATGTGAGGAATTTGCAGTCCACTTCAGAAACAAAATAGACACCATTAGATTGGATTTATGTCAATTTCAGCTTACGAATAAAAACACCCAAGAACCTTTGCTTTTATGTGAGGAAACACTGGAGAAATTTGTCCTGGTTGATGCTGAAATGCTTGGCAAAGTTACGTCCCAACTAAAACCTACAACATGTATTTTAGATCCAATTCCCACCTCCTTTTTAAAAACAGTTTATGGTATTTTAGAAGAACAGTTGCTCACCATTGTGAATTATTCTCTTCAGATGGGTACTTTTCCTACTAGCCTAAAGACCGCCATAGTTAAACCTCTTCTGAAGAGAAACAATCTCAATTCTTCAGTTATTAGTAATTACAGTCCAGTATCAAACTTGTCATTTCTAAGCAAAATTTTAGAGAAGCTTGTTTTTAAATCAGTTAAAAAATTTTATGAACTCTAACATTTTTGAAAAGTTTCAATCTGGTTTAAGGGCCAATCACAGCACTGAGACGGCACTAGTAAAGGTTGTAAATGATCTCAGATGCAATATGGACATGAAAAAAACCTTGTATTGGTGTTACTTGATTTAACTGCAGCCTTTGATACAGTAGATTATTCAATTCTTTTAGGTAGACTTCATAGTTTGATTGGCATCTCTGGTACCGTTTGTAACTGGTTCAAATCTTAATGACAGAATTTTTTTGTAAGTATAGGTGACTGTTCAAATAATTATAAAATGAATTGTGGTGTTCCCCCAAGGCTCAATTTTAGGACCTACTCTTTTTAACCTTTACATGCTGCCGCTTGGGGACGTCATCAGGAGACAGGCCATTAATTTCCATAGCTACACTGATGACACAGGGCCAAGCTCTTTTTAACTGCATTTTAGACATAAAATTATGGATGGCAGAGAATGTTTTACAGCTCAACCAGGACAAAACCAAAGTTTTAATTATTGGTACTGAAGCACAGAGAGAGAAACTAACTATGAAACTCCAAGCACTGAATATAAACCCTTGTTAATAAGTTAAAAACCTGGGAGTTATCATTGATTGCGATCTTAGCTTTGAGCCCCATATTAAAAATATTACTAAAACTGCCTTTTATCATCTTAAGAACATTGCCAAAGTACAACCGTTTCTCTCTCAAGCCAATACAGAGACATTAATGCATGCTTTTATCACTTGTAGAATTGACTATTGTAATGCTCTACTTTCTGGTCTCCCTAACAAGAATTTAGATCAACTACAGTTATTAGAAGTTATTACTTGTAGAGAATTGGGGTTCGGCGATGGGGTGGAGTGTTAAGGAGCTACAGAACGGACCCAAAAGCAGCTTCAGAGTTTAAAAAAAAAAAAAACAGGGTTTATTGAGTAGAGGACGGGAACTGGGAATGGCCGACGAGGAGGGAATGGCAGAGCTGAAGCAGGGGAATGATGAGATGGCAAAGGGCAGGCAGTCAGGGCTGGCTGGGGAGAAGTTGGTGGTGAGAGCAGGCAGGCGGATCTCTGGCAGGAGGTGGTGGTAGTAGTCCTGAGCACAAAAAGACTGGTTAAAGACAACAGCTTGCAAAATCTGAGATATCTGAGTTGGAATTATTTTCAAAAGAGGCCTGAACGAAATACCACTGTTGGCAAAACGACGAACTGGCGAAGACTGGATGAAGAGCCGGGGTAGATATACTGCTAGAGTTGATTAGTGGATTGGTTGCAGGTGAGACAGGATGGCAGCTGGTGATGATGGCCACTCCCAGGGAGAGAAGACAAACAAGACACAAAAAGGGGAGGGGAAAACAGTGATAGGACTAGAAAAGGAGGAGGCACCACTGGACTATGACAGTACCCCCCCCTCAAAGGGAGCCTCCTGGCATCCTGCCAGGCTTGTCTGGATGGGCACGATGGAAATCCCTAATAAGACCATGATCCAAGATGAAGGATTTCGGCACCCAGCACCTTTCCTCAGGCCCGTACCCCTCCCAATCAACCAGGTATTGAAAACCCCTGCCATGCCGACACACATCCATCAGCCGCCGGACAGAGTACACAGGGGCATCATCCACAACTCGGGCAGGTGGAGGGGGTTTGGATGGAGGGCACAGAGGGCTGGAAGACACTGGTTTTAACTCAGACATGTGAAATGATGGGTGGATTCTCATTGACCTGGGCAACTTGAGTCTAACAGCTGGATTTATGATGCGTTCAATCACAAATGGGCCAATGTAACGGGGAGAGAGCTTCCTGGATTCAGTTTTCAATGGAATATTCTTAGAGCTAAGCCAAACCTGCTGACCTGGTTCATATGCTGGAGCCTGGGTCCTGTGGCGGTCAGCAATGCGCTTGTTCTGGTCAGAGGTGCGAAGCAGGGCAGCACGGGCATCAGTCCAGACCTTACGGCAGCGGTGGAGGTGACTTTGCACTGATGGTACCGCAAGATCAGTCTCCTGGGAGGGAAACAGAGGTGGAAGATAACCCAAGGATGCTTCAAATGGAGACAAACCTGTGGCTGAGCTGGTCAAGAGTTGTGTGCATATTCAATCCAGGCGAGGTGAGAGCACCAAGATGAGGGGTTGATGGCAGTTACACAGCACAGAGCTGACTCTAGATATTGGTTAGCCCTCTCTGTTTGGCCATTGGTCTGGGGATGAAAACCAGAAGAAAGACTCACGTAGGCACCAAGAGCTTGACAAAAAGCCTTCCAAACCTGTGATATGAACTGAGGGCCCCAGTCCGAGACTATGTCCAAAGGGATGCCATGAAGACGGAAGACATTTTGAACCAAGAGATCTGCTGTTTCATGGGCTGTGGGGAGTTTGGGAAGAGCCACAAAGTGAACTGCCTTGGAAAACTGATCAACAATGGTGAGAATGACTGTGTTACCTTGTGACGGTGGAAGACCAGTGACGAAGTCAAGAGCTATGTGTGACCAGGGATGACCAGGAACAGGGAGAGGACGCAGCAGGCCAGCAGGCGGGCGGTGGGAAGACTTGCCTCGGGCACAGACTGTACAGGCAGAAACGTAAGCGCGGGTATCCATCTCCATGGTAGGCCACCAGAAATGCCTCTTGATAAGGGTCAGAGTGCGGTTCATTCCAGGATGACAAGCAAAACGAGAGGTGTGCACCCACTGGAGAACCTGGGAACGAGCAGAGTCTGGGACAAACAAACAGTTAGGTGGACCGTTACCAGGATCAGGTTGGTTCTGTTGCGCCTCTTTTACCAGGGACTCGATCTCCCAGGAAACAGCAGCCACAACACAGGCTGGCGGGAGGATGGGCTTAGGACAAGAGGTCATTTCATCATCGACAAACTGGCGGGAGAGAGCATCAGGTTTCATGTTTCTGGATCCAGGTCTGTAGGTAAGTGTAAAGTTAAAACGACCAAAAAACAGTGCCCAACGAGCCTGATGGGAATTTAAACGCTTAGCCGTCTCAATATATGCCAGGTTTTTGTGGTCTGTCCAGACCAAAAATGGTTGTTCTGACCCCTCTAGCCAGTGTCTCCATTCTTCCAATGCTAACTTGACAGCTAACAGCTCCCTGTTGCCAATATCATAATTGCGTTCAGCAGGAGAGAGACGTCGGGAGAAGAAGGCGCATGGATGGAGTTTCTGGTCAAAATCTGAACGTTGGGAGAGGACTGCCCCCACCCTGATGTCAGAGGCATCTACTTCAACAATGAACTGGCGTGAGGGATCGGGTTGGACCAGGATGGGAGCTGAGGTGAAGAGGCTCTTTAACATAGAGAAGGTGTTCTCAGCCTCCGGCATCCAAGAGAATGCAGTGGAGGTGGAAGTGAGTCTGGTGAGAGGGGCAGCTACCTTACTGTAATCTCGAATTAACCGGCGATTGAAGTTTGCAAATCCTAGAAAACGCTGAAGCTGTTTTCTGGTGGTGGGTCTAGGCCACTCTGCCACAGCCCTGATCTTCTCTGGATCCGCCTGCACTTGCCCACTCTTAATGATGAAACCAAGGAAGCTTACTGAACTGACATGGAATTCGCACTTCTCTGCCTTCACGAAAAGCTTATTCTCTAGCAGCCTCTGGAGAACCTGACGGACATGCGAGGCATGGTCAGACACATTCTTGGAGAAGATCAAGATGTCATCAAGGTATACAAACACAAAACGGTTTAGGAAATCTCTGAGAGTGTCGTTAACAAGAGCTTGAAAAACAGCAGGAGCATTTGTTAAACCAAAAGGCATTACCAGATATTCGAAGTGACCGAGAGGTGTGTTGAATGCCGTCTTCCATTCATCTCCTTCTGATTCGAATGAGATGGTATGCATTTCTCAGGTCCAGTTTTGAAAACACTGTGGCTCCCTGAAGTGGCTCAAAGGCAGAGGAGCTTAGAGGCAGAGGATATTTATTTTTAACTGTAATGTTATTAAGCCCACGGTAGTCAATACAAGGGCGAAGTGTCCTGTCTTTCTTGGACACAAAAAAGAAGCCTGCACCAACTGGAGAGGAAGACGGTCTTATTATACCAGCAGGCAAGGAGTCATCTATGCATCTTTCCATAGTCTCCCTTTCGGGAGAAGACAGGTTGTACAGGCGACTAGTGGGAAGTGGGGCACCAGGTAGCAGATCTATGGCACAATCATAGGGTCGGTGTGGTGGCAGGGACAGAGCAAGATCTTTACTAAAAAAACTTGACTCAGATCATGATAATTGGTGGGAATGGAGGACAAATCTATGGGCTCAGAATTTAGTGGAGGGTTAGTGACCTCCAATGGACACAGACCTGATTGGTCTGCTGGTAAAATTGTTAGCTGGAGTTCCTTCTGCCACTCTTCTTGCTTGCAGTCAATGTGGGGATTGTGTAGTTTCAACCACGGGTGACCTAGAACCAGAGGAGAATTAGGAGAAGAGATGATTTTGAATACAACACACTCTCGGTGATTTCCAGACAGAATCAATGTTACGGGTACAGTACAGTGAGTGACTTGAGCCAGAAATTGTCCATTTAAGGCACTGGCACTGCATGGAACTTTGAGACGCTCAAAAGGGATACCAGATTGAAGGGCTAATTCCTCATCCAAAAAAAACCATCTTCTGCACCAGAGTCAATTAAAGCAGTGAGAGGCAAGAATAATTGCTGGTGACACAGAGTAGCTTGGATTTGCATTTTATTAGAATCTGGAGGATTAGCTGGCGCTTGAGCTGGTAGTTGGGGGGCAGAAGCTGGTAGCTGGGAACTTGGGACTGAGGCTGGGGCTTGGGCTGCTTGGCTCACCAGTATCCCCACAGCTACTGGTGAGCGCTGCCTTTTGGGCGGACTGGGCAGGCAGCTAGGAGGTGTCCCAATCTCCCACAGTAAATACACTCACCCGCTCTGATCCTGCGGAAATGCTCAGGAGAAAGTTTAGCCCGACCCAACTGCATGGGCTCCTCATCAGGGTTTGCAGGAGATGGAGTGGACTGTACCTCACGACTAGGTAGTGTTCCAGATTTTGCTTGAGGAGGTGCAGACCAAACATTGGGTGGCATTTGAGGACGACCAGCCTTCTCCCTACGTCGCTCACGCAGGCGGTTATCCAGTCTAATAGCGAGGGAAACAAGAGAGTCAAAGTCATTAGATTCATCATGAGAAGCCAGTTCATCCTTTAGTTGCTCACAGAGTCCATTCAAAAACACGCCCTGAAGAGCTTGGTCATTCCACCCAGCGTCTGCTGCCAGTGTCCTAAACTTCACCGAGTAGTCAGCCACACTTCTTGTGCCCTGGCGAAGATTCAACAGACGTTTAGAAGCATTTCCACAGTGGTCGGGGTGATCAAACACACTTTTAAGCTTAGACACAAAGTCCTCCAAAGTAAAAGTGGTAATTGACTGATTAGTGCTAATTGCCTCTGCCCAAGCCAAAGCCCTTCCTCTCAATAAACCCACAATATACTGTACCCGGGATTGATCCGTAGGGAAGGTCAATGGATGCTGGCTGAAAACCAGGGAGCACTGGAGAAGAAAACCTCTGCATTTGTCCAAATCCCCAGCAAAAGGTTCTGGGTCTGAGGCATACGAATCCCTGGGTGGGGGAGCTGTAGGAGCAGGCTGACTGGGCTGAGCTGCAGAAGTAAGTTGGGTGGTTAATGTGGCTACATGACTGGCTAATTGAGACATTTTTTTTACCATAGATTGGTGGCTGTTCACGAGGGTCTGAATGAGTTGTTCATGACGGCCAAGCAGTTGTCCTTGGTTGGAGACTGCCCCTAAAATTGTGGCTGGGTCTGAGTTTGAAGCTGCTGGGTCCATATTGGTCAGATCGTTCTGTTAAGGAGCTACAGAACGGACCCAAAAGCAGCTTCAGAAGAGTTTAAAAAAAAAACAGGGTTTATTGAGTAGAGGACGGGAACTGGGAATGGCCGACGAGGAGGGAATGGCAGAGCTGAAGCAGGGGAATGATGAGATGGCAAAGGGCAGGCAGTCAGGGCTGGCTGGGGAGAAGTTGGTGGTGAGAGCAGGCAGGCGGATCTCTGGCAGGAGGTGGTGGTAGTAGTCCTGAGCACAAAAAGACTGGTTAAAGACAACAGCTTGCAAAATCTGAGATATCCGAGTTGGAATTATTTTCAAAAGAGGCCTGAACGAAATACCACTGTTGGCAAAACGACGAACTGGCGAAGACTGGATGAAGAGCCGGGGTAGATATACTGCTAGAGTTGATTAGTGGATTGGTTGCAGGTGAGACAGGATGGCAGCTGGTGATGATGGCCACTCCCAGGGAGAGAAGACAAACAAGACACAAAAAGGGGAGGGGAAAACAGTGATAGGACTAGAAAAGGAGGAGGCACCACTGGACTATGACATGGAGGGCAGGAGATGGGTGGTGGGTGTTGTGGTGGAAGGTTGGGGGTGGGCGTGGTTTTGGGGTGTTTACGTTTTTATGTGAAGCACTTTGTGTTACATGTATTGTATGAAAAGTGCTATACAAATAAAGTCTGATTGATTGACTGATATAGTAGTTATATATATATAGATTGACTGAATATCAAAAGTTATTACATGTAAGGTATATTGGACAAAAAAAAGTTTGTTATGCTTTGCCATTAAGTTTAACGACTTTGCATTAATCAAATCAAATCAAATCAAATTTTATTTGTATAGCCCAAAGTCGCAAAATACATTTTGCCACGGAGGGCTTTACAATCTGTACAGGGAGTGACACCCTCTGTCCTTAGACCCTCGGTTCGAGTGAGGAAAAACTTACCCACAAAAAACCCTTTTAACAGGGAAAAAAGGTGGAAGAAACCTTAGGAAGAGCCACAGAGGAGGGATCCCTCTCCCAGGACGGACAGACGTGCAATAGATGTCACGTGTACAGTCAACAAGTCAACAGAAACATTTTGTCAACAAATGCCTAAGCTGTTAAACAGCACATTCTGAACTCAGCACTTGCAGAGTAAAGACGTGTCACTGTTCTCCAGGTATTAGAACAAAAATGGCTGTCTCTGTTGGCAAGCAGAACACAGAAATACTGCTGAACTCTTTCCTGTCAAAAAACAATGTTGAAGAGTTCCTCAAGGACAATGATGTGCACATGGTTTTCAATGCAACAGTGCTTGAAAATCCATTACAGGAATTAAACATCAGTTTTGATGTGGATGGAGTGTGCATACAGCTGGAGGGCTTGCAGTTTATCAATGCAAAAATGCACTACATGCACTTTAGGAACCCATCACCTGCTACCCTCGTGAAGCATTTTCATATTCTGAAAAAACACTTCACTTTGAGCAAACTGTCACCGAACGGACTGAAGTCACTCAAGAAATGTAGAGGGACTTACATTGGGGTGACAGATGGTGGTTATTTTGTCAACTTGACAGTGCTGCCCAAGGATTTGAGCAGCACATCGAGTCGTGAGGTAAGCATCTTTGCTTACGAGGAGGGTGCTGGCCTGATCAAACAGGTACACAGTACAATTTGGCCATCTATGGACTCAGCAGGCTCAGATCCTATGCACGCTGCCGTCTGGGTTCAGGGCACCCGGATTCACCAGCAGGAGGAACAACTCTCCACTGTAAGTGTGGTGGTCAGCGAACTCAAGGACCGCCAACAGAGTTTCCAGGCCTCGGTCGGGGGTGAGGTAGGCCATCTGAGGACCCAGATCCAACAGCTGGTGAGTCGGGTGGAGGCTCTGCTCATCCCTTCACCTCCAGCGACGACCCCTCAATCCCCTCCCGCTCAATCTTCTTTAGCAGTCTCCGTTGCTCCAGCTGCTCCCTTGGCCAGAATGATTCTCCAGTGAGGCAGGGAAGTGTCGGTCATTCCTGGTTCAGTGTGGGCTACACTTTGAGTTGCATGCTGCAAGTTTTCCTACTGAGCGATTGAAGGTAGCCTTCATCATCGCTTATCTGTCTGGCAGAGCGGAGGCCTGGGCCATGGCGGAGTGGGCACGGAATTCCCCCATCTGCTATTCCATGAGTGGATTCACAAACTCTCTAAGCAAGATCTTCGACTCCGCTGCTCCCAGACTTAAGACAGCCCAGGCTCTCATGTCCCTACGGCAGGGCAGGTGACGGTTAGCGGACTATGCCATTGAGTTCTGCACGTTAGCGGCCGACAGTGGGTGGAACTCGGCTTCTCTATTCGACGCATTCTTCCATGGTCTCTCTGCACCCATTAAAGATCTCCTTGTTCCCCTCGACATTCCCCCTGACCCATTCCACCCTGGCAGAGGGGGCAGACTCCGCTGTTCCCAGGTCGCTCGCCACCTCACACCAGTGCTCCAGCGCCACTGTCCACTCCGGAGGAACCATGCAGTTGGGCCGAGCCAGCTCTCTCCGGAGGAGTGACAGCAGTGCCTGCAGTAGGCATCGACCAATTATCGGCCTGGCCGATAATATCGGCCGATATTCTGCATTTTTGCGATCATCGGCATCGGCCGTTTTTTTCACCGATAAAATTAATGAATGTATTTTAAAATGCGCTCCTTTGGCTCTGATGCAGCCGTCTCTGCCTGAAGCCACCACTCTCTTGGCTGTGTAACAATGTCCCGCCCACAGCCCTCACTGATTGGCTGTCTCACTTGTAGTGCTGTGCGATATGGACAAAAAGTTATTTCCCGATATAGGCAATTCTATATCCCGATAACGATATATATCCCGATATAGCATTTCTACTTAAAATAATATATATTTATATCCACACATGAATGCAAATTTTTCTTATCTTTTCTCCTATTTATTTATTTAACATTTTTTATATGAAGAGAAAAGAATAAAACAATGAAGTCTTTTTGTTGGAAATGAAAAAACATTAATAAAATAAATTAAAATGTTACTGTATCAAATGAAAAAAAAACATTCAGAAATATCTGATAGTGTTTTCAAGTAATGCAATAAAGTGCAAAGAAATTAAATACAGTAACAGACCTGCTCAGATACACTACTCAGTTTTTAAATAATAAAGTGCAAAGAAATAAAATACAGTAGCAACATAAAGTGCTAGTAACATTGAAGTATGCCTACACAAATAGGCCTAGTGCTATTGAATGAACTGTTTGAGAGGTAGAAGAGGCTTGTTCTGACAAAATTAAACCTCAGTATCAAACTTTTTAACATTCTCTTTCAGGTAGAGAGATAGGAAGATAAGCTGGTCAACTCGTTCAGGCTTGAGACATGATCTCTTGTAACAATGTTCCCACAGCGCTGAAGATACAGTTATCAGTTTTCAAGTAATGTAATAAAGTGCAAAAAAATAAAATACAGCAGCAACATAACGTGCTAGTAACATTCAAGTATGCCTACATTTAACAAATAGGCCTAGTGCTATTGAATTAACTGTTTCAGAAGTAGAAGAGGCTTGTTCTGACATAAAATTAAACCTCAGCATCAAACATTTCTTTTAGGTTGAGAGATAGGAAGACAAGCTGGTCCACTCTTTCAGGCTTGAGACATGATCTCTTGCATGTAACAATGTTCCCACTAGCACTGAAAACCCGCTCAGATGCAGAACTAGTGGCGGGGATGCAAAGATATTTTTTGGCAAGCTTTGCCACCAACGGGAAGTTGACCTCATGCTGCCTCCACCATACAAGAGGATCTTCCTCTGCATCCAGATCAGCTGTCTGAAGATACATATTGAGCTCCAGTTCAATGGATGCTCTGCTTGGCTTTGGGATATCTTGGCCTGTGGGTGCTTCTGGTTTCTTGAAGTAGCTGGACAAACTCTTCTTTGCCTTCTTGACTGCAGGAAGCACTGTTTCATCTGCAGTGGCTGCAGCGGCAGTTGATGGTGGTGGATTGGAGACTGCTCCTTCTGCTGTTTCATCTCCAGCCACCAGATGCTCCATTTCTGCAGCAGCTCTTGTCTTCATGAAGTTGATTCTCTCTTCCCTTATGTAGGCAGTTTTAAACCGCGGGTCGAGGAGTGTAGCCATGTCGAGCAGCTTTTCAGTGGTGTCGTCATCATATTTGTCATTGATGTAGTTCAGGATGCCCTCTTTGATGGTTCTAGTGAGTGCGGAGTCTTCATCCTGAGACTTGAGGATTTCATGGTTGAAAATGTGGAGTACAGGTTTTACATACGACACACTCACATACTTCTCCCCAGACAAGACATCTGTAAATTCCATTAGGGGGCTCAATGCCTTGTCCATGGACTCCAGAATTTCCATATCTTGCCACGTTGGGACCAGATGCCTCACCTTCTTGTCTCCACGGAGGACCTAAAAAATTAAATCAGATGTTATTTATGTAGTGCATTTAATACAGAGAGGCAAAACAAGTGATTCACAGAAAATAATGTTTGAGGTAAAAACATACCTGTGTGAGAGCTTTCTCCTGCTCGATGAATCTGCTGATCATCTGTTGTCGTGATCCCCATGTGGTGGGTGTCTCACTCTTGAGCTGGTGGGTAGGCAGGCCAAGTTCAACTTGAGCTTTTACCAGGTCACGTCTTCTCTTGAACGAATTTGAGATGGCAGCAGTCACCAGCTTGCAAACACCAACTGCACGTTTCACAGCCGCTTGGGTTTGAGGAGAAGGCGTTTTCATGCTGTTCTCTGTTACAAAGATACAGAGGAAGGTGCAAACTTTGTATAAGTGTAAATTGTTTACATACATCAGTTAGGTAATTATTGTGTTAAAATGTATTATTATTTTATGTCAATTACTTCTAGCTGGCTATTATTTGCTTGGGAGTTCAAAATAGGCATTACAACAAACACACAAAGCTCAATTTGACTCACAGTTAATTAGATTAAACAAATTTGACGAAATTTACAAAAACAAAAATTGAAGAATTTTTCAGTATATTTCTTTTTTATTTTAGTTAGTTTTATAAACTACATAATATCATTGCAAACTGCTGTAGACTATAATGAAAAGATGACTACTTGAATATTGCCATTAGGCCCTTACTACAAATCAACTGAAACAGAAGAACTAAGACATAAGTAGCCTACATTTACCACCAGCAATCCCTTTACCCATATTTACTGTGAAAACATTAGAAAATACACTTTTGTAATTTGTGTGCCCCACTTACCAATGGCCAGCTGTAAACGGTGCCCAAAGCATTGTAGCCTGTTCCACTCGTTCAGTTGCAATGCACAGATGTTATTAGTTGCATTATCTGTCGTCACACAGACAAGCATGTCTTCAGACAGCTCCCAGGATTGAAGTGCTTCTTTCAGGGCTGTGGCTATCATCTCACCCGTATGATCTACGGGGAAGTAGCTTGTCTGTAGGCATCGGCTCCTTAGTACCCAGTCATTGTTGATAAAATGAATTGTTGCTCATATATGGCTGTGTAACTCTGCTCGTCCACAAATCAGTCGTCAGTGCATAATACTGAACATGTTCAAGTTCCTCTTTCACCTTCGCATGACATTCTTCATATTTGCGGGGCAGCTGGACATCGCTAAAGTGTTTTCGGCCTGGTATTTTGTATCTCGGGTCAAGGGTTTTGACCAGTGCCCCGAAGCCCTGCTTTTCAACAGTGTATACTGGGACCATGTCGACACATATGAATGCAGAGATAGCATCTGTAATCTCAGTGTGTCTGCGGGAATCCTTGTCATACGGGGTACCTTTAAACATCGACTCTTTTATGCTTGCTTGAGTGCTTTTCTTTTCGACAGCTTTAACGTTAGCTTTCGTGCTTTGCTGCATTTTTAGACTATCGTTATACTGTTCAGCATGCCTTGTCTTCAAATGATAGAAGAGATTAGTAGTACTCGAATCGGTAGTAGCCACTTCACGGTGGCATATTTTGCACATCACGTTTTTTTGGTCGGTGTCTGTCTTTTTATAGCCAAACCAAACCCAAACAACGGAGTTCCTATTCCCTCGTTTGGGCACCAATTCCTCCTCTGTTGGTTCGACATTTGCTGTGTGCTCCATCCCTACGTCCATGGTACCGCTGTCGGAATCCATGGCTAGCTCTCGTGCGAATGGCAAATAGTAGTGAGCAGTCAGACCGCATGTTCAGGTCGTGACGTAAAACGTATGATCATGGTCGTAAACGCTGCGAGAAGCGGCAACGCACCTGCAGTTAAATTATCTGAGCAGTCACAGCCACACAAGTTAAAATTACGATATAAACGGTAGAGGACTGTATCGTACGATAGACATTTTTCTGTCGTACAACGATATATACCGTAGTATCGCACAGCACTACTCACTTGTGCCAAGTAGCCAATCAATCAACACAGAAGCTTCTACATGCAGTGCCACAGACGGAGGAGAAAAAGAGGACTGCTCCGGTGAGCCAGCAGAAAAGGCAGTGTCAGTCGAAGTTTCAAAGCCCTTTAGGATGAAGTTTTAAAAAATACCACAACCTTATGATCAATTTCAGTGATAACATGCAGGCCCAGAGTCGACATTTCACCAACCTACTTCACTATCACCTACTTCTAATCACATCAAGCATACGACTTTGCAATATAGGACTAGCATCACTCACGACAAAAAAAAAAAAGAAAGAAAGAAAGAAGATGTAAGTGAAGATGACCTGAAGTCCCTTGCTTAATAAAATAAAAATATGACATAGGTAGGCTGTAACAAGTATAAGGGAGGAAAACCTGCAGTTTGGCTCTTGAGATTAAACTTTTCACAACTTCAACACGGGGTAGGCTATTTAATGATGGCCCACTGCTACATTATAATTGCCGCGACCGCTTTAGAGCTGGGGCCAGACGCACAATAATAATAGGAGACCCTTACGGTTATCATTACTTTGTGGGAATAATTAATCTCCTAACGTGTCTCAGCCCGTGGGGCGGCTCCCGGTTTATCAATAAACAACACCCGAGGTGATTATAGCCTATAAGTTTAACACCACACGCTAACGTGTCCTTGTTTGTTTTCAGTTGCCTCTCCCTCAGCGCTCATGCTCTCACTACACTATGATCACACAGAATAGATGTTAAATATTCGTCTGTTTGCCGGTCACTCGTAAAGTCCAGGGAAATGATGGGCCATTTCAATGAGTCAAGCAGCGAGCACACGTCGAGTTTTTTTCAATCAATAAATTTACCGTCGCGTCTACAACTCACGTGTGTAAAGTAGCCTTTATTGTTTGCATTTACAATTGCCAAGTGCCTTATTCTTATTTATGTAATATGACATACAGTTCTAAGCACAAGAGTGTACATTTAATGTTCTGAGATTCCGAATGTGACTTCATTTCTCTAAATAAATAAATATAATAATACATAAGGAACTATAAGTGAAAAACTCTGGTGAGCACTGAAAGTTATGTCTTTATTTACTCATTATGCTGTTTTATGTAAAATTTTAATCTGAAAAGTAACTATTAAATCTATAAAATGAATGTAGTGAGCCAAGGTTCCAGCCACCCTCTTTATTGGTTTGCTCTTAATCAGGCTGGATCAGATGTAGCCTACCTGAGAGGGAGAGAACATAAGACATCATTAATTAAATGTTATTAATGTAGACTATCATTAAGAATATTATGTAGTGGAGTGGAAGTTTAACAGACAGTTTTGCTCTAATAAATGAATATATATTTTCTCTTTTTTAATTCTCACTCTTTCTTTTTGTCTCTCTTTCTTTAAATCCTCATTACAGATGGATGGATCAAAGAAGCAGATGAAAAGTACAATCTGGTGCTACTTGATTGGAAGTACTAACTCAATCCCAAATTTGAGAACAGTTCAGTTCAGTTTATTTTGTTGATTTTTTCAAAAAATTCAGGGAGCTATTTTATTTATTTATTTATTTATTAATTTGAGTGAGTTTTAAGAAATGCTGCCAGAAGGCCCTGCACTTTTTGTTTTAATATATTAAAAGGCATTTCAATTAAGATTGTGTGTTCATTTATTATGTTAATTATGTGTTCATGTTATTTTACAAAAAGTTAAGGCCATTTTTTACATTTATTACTGCAAATAAATATCGGTTCTACATATCGGCTATCGATTTCGCTTGGTTATTAATAATCGGTATCGGTATCGGCCCTGAAAAATCCATATCGGTCAATCCCTAGCCTGCAGGAGGTGAGATGCATCTACTGTGGCGAGTTGGGGCATTTTCTCTCGTCCTGCATGGTAAAAAGACAGGGCTCACCAGTGAGGAAGACAGCGCTGGTGAGCCAAACAACTTCTCCGGAATATCTCTCTTGACCTCTCACATCCACAGAACTCGTCACGGCTGAGCAGAGGGTTGTTCACCCAGCGTTGGTGGATTCCGGGGCGGACCCAAGTTTAATGGATTGGCGGCTGGCGGAGCGGTTGGATCTTAAATTCGTCCCCCTGTCTGAGCCTCTGGAAATCAGTGCACTCGACAGTTGCTTGCTGTGTCAGGAATCTCATCGCACTCAATCCGTCCAGCTCAACATTAACGCTAATCATTCAGAGCTCATTAGTTTCCACATCTTTGAATCCTCCCTTCTGGGGTTTGCTAATGTTAACTTGGTATTCTCTTCTATTATATTATTTACGGCTCTCCCCCATGCAGGCGACGCATGCACGGTCGGTTGGGGAGTATTGGAAATGTAAACACTTAAATGTAAACAAGTTAAAGAAATAAACGTCGTGTTTATTGCGAGTGAGAGTGAACATTGGTAGCAGAGGATGGTTAGAAGATGGCTGCCAGCTACAAAGTACCGCCGAAGTTTGACGAGACTAGGCCATACGAGTCTTGGAAAAATGAAGTCAACATATGGACGCGGGTCACTGAACTCGACAAGAAAAAGCAGGCGCTGGCGGTTGCGTTGGGGCTGGAAGGACGAGCCAGAGAAACCGCCATGGAGATACCTGCGGAACAATTGGACAGTGATGACGGTATGGCGGCTTTATTAGCAAAACTGGACGGTGTGTTCCTGAAAGAGGAAAAGGATAGAGCATACGAAGCGTATTCTCATTTTGACGGCATAACGAAAGACAGTTCAGTCTCAATGGCCGACTACATTATCGACTTTGAACAGCGATATAACTGGATGAAAAAGTATAACATGGTGCTCCCAGATGCTGTGTTAGCATTTAAACTGATAGATACTGCTTGCACTCGCACAGTATATGGGGAGAAATGGCTTGACAGTTATGTTAATGATCTCACCGAGGAGCAAGTGAACAAAATTATGGAAACAGAAAATCCCAGTTGTAGACCATTTCAGTTTGGAGATGGGAATCTAGTGTATTCCACCAGAAAAGTGAAGCTACCTGCTAAAATAGGACAAACAAAATGTCACATTGAAACTGAAGTGGTCAAAGCAAACATTCCACTGCTGCTGAGTAAAACATCCCTGAAGAAGGCAGGAGCTGTTTTAGACATGGAAAATGACAGAGCAGTAATGTTTAAGCAACCTGTACCACTTGAATTCACTAGTTCAGGACACTACTGTGTGGACATAGGAGACAAAGATAGCATAAGTAGTGAAATCAAAGATGTGGTACTAGCAGCTACAGATGGAGAGAGTCAAACTGAACATGAGGCCCTGACAGTGACGGAGAACATGTCCCCAGAAGAGAAACGCAAAGTCCTTCTCAAGCTTCACAAACAGTTTGGCCATGCCTCAACAGACAGGCTGCAGAGACTTATTCAAAGCTCAGGGAATAAAGACGAAGAATGCCTCACTATTTTGCAACAAATAGTACATGAATGTGACATATGCCAGAAGTACAGCAAAACCAAGCCAAAGCCAGCTGTGGGTCTGCCTCTAGCTACGGAGTACAATGAAACGGTGGCAGTGGACCTGCACGAGTTAGAACCTGGTCTATGGTATCTACATATTATTGACGATTTCACACGTTTCAGCGCAGGAAATATTGTGAAGACAAAGAAATCCTCTGAAATTGTCAACTCCTTCATTCAGACATGGATAAGTGTCCATGGCCCCCCACAGAGATTATACAGCGATAACGGCGGGGAATTCAACAACGAGGAGTTCAGAGACATGGCTGAGAACTTCAACACTGAGACAAGGACAACAGCAGGATACAGTCCATGGAGCAACGGCCTGTTGGAAAGGCACAATCAGACTCTCACAGACATCACCCAGAAGGTGAAACGAGAAAATGGATATGACTGGCACACAGCCCTAGGCTGGGCCCTCATGGCTAAGAACTGTATGCATAATGTTCATGGTTATAGTCCACATCAACTTGTTTTTGGTCAGAACCCTAACCTCCCCTCTGTACTAGTTGATAAGCCACCTGCACTAGAGGGCACTACAGTGAGTGTGAGGGGAGGAGAACACATATCTGCTTTGCACACTTCCAGGAAAGCCTTTACTGAAGCTGAATGTTCAGAAAGGATTAGAAGAGCACTACGTAAGCAGCTCAGACCCACCGATGAAAAATATGAGACAGGAGACAAAGTCTATTACAAACGAGCTGACAGTGCAGAATGGAAGGGACCAGGGGTAGTTATTGGTCAGGATGGAGCTGTTGTAAATGGTAAATGGTAAATGGACTGTACTTATATAGCGCCTTTCTAGTCTTCCGACCACTCAAAGCGCTTTTACACTACATATCTCATTCACCCATTCACACACATTCATACACTGATGGCATTGGCTGCCATGCAAGGTGCCAACTGCTCATCAGTTTGAGGAGCTAACCATTCATACACATTCACACACCGATGGCACAGCCTTCGGGAGCAATTTGGGGTTCAGTATCTTGCCCAAGGACACTTCGACATGCAGACTGGAGGGGATCGAACCGGGGATCGAACCACCGATCATCTGATTAGTGGACGACCTGTGTGTGTGGCTGTGTTGTATTTGTCAGACATGGTGGAACCCTTGTTAGAGTGCGTCACTCAAGGCTTAATAAGGTACACACACAAGAACAGGAAAAGCAAGCTAGTGACGCTAGCAGTGAAACAAAAGGTGAGAAAGACATTAAAAACAGAGGAGCAAATAGTGAACAGGACAGTGACAATGAACAGGACAGTGACAGAGAGGTAAATACTGAAGGAGCAGTACACCCACTAGTAAGTCAAACCCAAACCAATGTGACACAAACGGCAATGGAGCAAAATGTCAGTGGTAACCCTGTTTCTTCTACAGGTGTAAAATTAAAAACAGGACAAACTGTAACCTTTATGAAAAGTGATGAATGTGGTCCATACAGAGCCAAAGTTTTAGGCAGAGCAGGCAAGGCCACAGGACAGCACAAAGATTGGTATAACCTGCAACATATTGAACCTGATGGCAGTTATGGACAAAAGGAGTCAGTTGACATGTCACGTGTCGATGGACTCAATATTGAACCAGAAGTCAGAGATGCTGATGTTCTTATAGCAAAAGACATCTCATTTGACAGAGCTAAACAGGACGAAATAAAAAACTGGCACAATAATGATGTTTTTGAGGAAGTTGAGGATGCAGGTCAAAAGTGCGTTTCCACCAGATGGGTCTGTAGTCTCAAAGAAACTGACAAGGGTATTGTGCCTAAAGCCAGACTGGTAGCCAGGGGTTTTGAAGAATTTAATATCCAAGAGCTACAGAAAGATTCCCCAACCTGTGCCTCAGAATCTCTAAGGTTACTGTTAACAGTAATTTGTCAAAATAAATGGCAAATTCATTCCATGGATATCAAATCTGCATTTTTGCAGGGCATGAAACTGTCTAGGGATATTTATGTCCGCCTTTCCCCAGAGGCAGGCAGTGAAGGGGTGTTATGGAAACTTAAGAAATGTGTATATGGTCTTGCTGATGCATTTTTGTATTGGTATAACAAAGTCAAGGAGATCATGCTGAGCACAGGTGGTAAAGTGTCACAAGTGGACCCTGCAGTCTTTTATTGGTTAGACGATCAGTGTAATGTGACAGGAGTACTTGCATGCCATGTAGATGATTTTCTTTGGGCAGGCTCACAAAACTTTTCAACTGATGTGATTCCCCAGCTGAAGTCAGCGTTCCATGTGGGACGTGAGGAACATGACAATTTCTCCTATGTAGGGATGGATTTTGTTACTGTTAATGGTGTAATACAGCTGCACCAGCACGGCTACATTGAAAACCTGCAACCTATTCACATCCAACCAGCACGTGCTGTACAAAAGGATGCTACCCTTACTGAAACAGAAAAAGAGCAGCTTAGGTCAAAAATAGGACAGATCCTATGGGTTGCAAAGCAGACCAGACCTGATGTTATGTTTGATTCTTGTGTTTTGGCATCCAATCTAAAGAATGCTACAGTGCAATCTCTTCATGATGCAAATAAGGTGATTCGTAAACTCAAAACTGAAAAGGTGATGCTCAAATTTCAATATCTGGGAAATAACAATGCTTTGGACTTGACTGTTTTCAGTGATGCCTCTCTGGGAAACCTCCCAGATGGAGGCTCACAAGAGGGGACTCTGATCACCCTCACAGGAGAAGGAGGGAAGTTTTCTCCTCTCTGTTGGCAATCTAAGAGGATTAGACGTGTGTGCTTGTCCACCCTTGCTGGAGAGACTCTTGCTATGTCAGATGGAATAGACAATGCAGTTTTCCTGGCCACTCTCTTTTCTGAGCTCACTACCGGGACTGCTGGACTTGAATGCTCCTCCGTTGGTCTGTGTGACTGACAATCACTCTTTGTTCGATGCCTTAAAGTCAACAAAACAAGTCACAGAGAAGAGGCTTCGGTTGGACATAAGTGGCATCAAAGAGCTTATACAAAGACAAAAAATCAAGAAGGTACTCTGGTCAGTCACAAAAACTCAACTCGCTGACTGACAAAAAAGGAAGCATCAACTCTGGTGCTTTTGAAAGCACTCAGTGAAGGACTGTGGGAACTAAAGGTAAAAAAAAAAAATTAAAAAATGAATGGACAATGTTTACTGACTGTTTACAATGACTGTTTAGGCTGTCTGTTAAAAGGTTTATTTTGTGAAAATAATTTTGGGCACGCACTGAAAGGCACTTTTTTTTGTTTTCTTAAAAAAAGAATAGGGAGATTGTTAACTTGGTATTCTCTTCTATTATATTATTTACGGCTCTCCCCCATGCAGGCGACGCATTCGCGGTCAGTTGGGGAGTATTGGAAATGTAAACACTGTGGTGTGTGCCGGTTCTGGTGGCGATGGCCACATGTTGAATGAATAAAAGTAAGTTAAAGAAATAAACGTTGTGTTTATTCAAGTGAGAGTGAACAGCTAACTTCGAAGAAGTTCATTCGGAACTTTATCACCATTGCGGCATCTTTGCATGCACTAAGCTCTCCTCATGTTAAGTTCCAGCAGCAGAAACTGCTTTCCAAGGGTTGAGGGACAGGTTCTGGTGGCCGGCGATGGAGAAGGTGGGAGAACATGTGGCTGCCCTGTCTGTGCACGGAACAAGGTTTCCTGGCAACCCCCAGTAGGACTTCTGCAACCCCTCCCTGTACCTCATCGCCCCTGGTCCGACATCTCCCTGGACTTTGTCACAGGTTTGCCCCCATCTGGAGGTAATACCACCATATTAACTGTTGTTGACAGATTCTCCAAGATGCTGCACTTTGTGCCGCAACCTAAACTGCCCTCTGCCAAAGAAACGGCAGAGGTTCTGTTATACCATGTATGTCGTCTCCATGGTTTCCCCAGAGATGTGGTGTCAGATCGGGGGCCACAGTTCGTGTCCCGCTTCTGGAAGGCATTCTGCAACCTCCTAGGAGCCACCGTCAGCTTGTCCTTGGGGTTCCCCCTGCAGTCCAGTGGACTGCCAAGAGGATCAACCAGGAGCTCAAAATGGGTTTTCGTTGCCTCGTCTCCCAGAATCTGTTGTCATGCAGTAAGCACCTCATTTGGGTGGAGTATGCCCACAAAACACTACCTAGTTTCTCTTCTGGTCTGTCTTCCTTTCAGTGTGCATATGGGTACCAAAAATAACAAAAAATAACATTTAAGAAATGTTTCTTCTTCAACAGACATCTAACAGACAGCTCTAATACACTGAGCCCTGGGGAGTAACATCAGATTATGTTTGATCTGTATCATTTTAACACCTGCATAAAATGTCTGCATTACTGTCAAACTTTTATATGAAAAGTGCAGCAAGCACGCACCATGATACTGTTATATTCAATCCGGATTTGAAACATTTCAAGGCCTTTGGACTTTCTGGAGCTGCTTTTAGTCATAATGTAACCTACCCAGTTATTATGCATGTCACGGGGGGGGGGGGGGGCATAGCTCAAATATGTGCTAGATAGCAACGGACCTGGAGCAGAGATCCCTTTGGAGGATGGGAATGTCTGTCTGACACGGGAGGACTCCTGGAGCAGGGCATTCCCCAGTATATGGAATCAAATGTCAGTATACTAAAGTTTTGACACCCATTGTATTAGGTTTCAAATGAATGCACCCAAGTTACTTACTTTTATTACACTGTTGCAGATTGGAAACGCATGCTTCAAACTTGTGAAGGAAGCCACCCAAAGATGTGTTGGACGTGTGTTGTTCCAACATGGAAGTCTAAGACGGTGGACCCAATGGCTGCTTTTCCCATAAGTTATTTTTTCCTGTGACCTTCTGTGTTGCTTGACATTGACATACCGTACCTCAAATTAATTTTAAAATGCTAGGGTGACCTCCTGTCCAAAGATTCCATAATCATCCCTGCCTGGAGTCGACAGCCAGGAAAAGCTGATCACTATTTGCTTTGCAGAAGTCTATTTAAAATCCTCAACAGTCTATGTAAAAATGAACTAACTTTGTGCTGTATGTTTTTCCTCTTGTTTTAGAATGAATGTCATTTTTGCTGTTTTGGAAATGTGACAGGTCCTGAAGCCAGCAAAGAAAGAGCTACATTTGCTGGACCTGCTTAGACCAGATGGCTTTGGCGACAGTTGTTACCGTAACATCTTTAGGTTTTTTAACATAAGAACAATCAGCCCTGTTCTGTGGCTTGTTCAATACTGGAATTCATAGTATTCCAATAATGCAGTAACACAGCTCATTGGCCAGGGTTGTCAAACGAAAAAATTTAACTTCTGTCGCAATTCTTTCGCAACCAACAGGTCTGCAACAGGATACTATGAATTGTTACACTGTACACTTGTTACAAGAATGAAAGTCAAGCCTCGTTCAAAGGCTGTTTTTAAAGTTTTGCCTTGTTCAGTGGCTATTGTAACTTTACTCTTGTATTGTGTATGTAATGTATGTAGTAATGTAAGGGAGCCCAATAATATGAATTCTGATGTTCTGATGCAATAGCCTTAATAATTTAGGTTCATTTTTTGGGTGATGTCATTGGGTTTTCTTATACCTTTTCATACAATTGCAGGTCAGTTTTTCTGACACAAATACAAATATGAGGTGGGTAATTTGTATTTCTTATTATTTACTTTACTTATTATTTACTAACAGTGACCTAGCTCATCGCATTGCTCCAGGCCAGTGGACAACTAAGTTTGGTAGAGACATCGAGGTACATTTCTCCAGCATCTCATGCACTTGCATGCACATGTCTTCTTTCTGACCACAACACTGTTATAGTGCCTCTAACGCCTTGGCCAATTCTTACAGGGTTTCCCTCACCAAACCACTGGAAACAGTTTTGGTGGTATCTATACAGTGATGGTAAATTGCTTTCTAGTATCTAATATCTAAGTGTTTTGTATTATTTGAAATTAACAGATCTTTGCCTTTCAGAGAATGTACTCAGCCTCAGCACAGATGCTCCATTTTGGTTTACTGAGGTCAGTATTATGTAGAGACAAATACATGAAGACATGAACAAATTGTGAAGTACTGATTTGTGACTGAAAATGAGCATTAGTCCTCAACTTCAATATTCTATCATTTCTGGGACATGGCACACATCAGGAAATTGTGATTATATAAATGATATATAAATCATTTTCCCTCAAAGGTTCAGTTTGAAAAGGCCGACAGGTGCTTCATATTGGAGGTAATCTTTCATTTTTTTAAAACTTCAACCTGTTCATCTGCCCCATGTACAAAGGCTCAGTCCTTGACGGGCACATTTTCAGCGGAATCCAGAGGAAAATACACCGGTAACGGGACACGGGACGCCTCGTATATGCAACAGCAGCTTGTCGCTATGACAGTTAACATATGTAGTCAGATCTGAGTTTACGTGTGTCGGTAACACCACTTCATCAAAACACCGCAATGGAGCAATAACTGCAAAGTGACGACAGACAGCGTTTCACTGATATACATGACTTATGTACGTTAGGACAGAGAGAGAAAGACAGAGAGACAGAGATTCATTCAACTCGCCCAGAGTGGTTCAGAGGACACAACCCCACAGTCCTGGAGCTGAGAGTACTGCCCATTTTTACCTGATTTTGACACCTAATTTCATAAACTTGTCGTTATTTTTAATCATTCAAATTTGGCTGGGTGGTTAATAACACTTTCTTCTTCTTTTTTTTTTTTTTCTTGCGCCGCCCCCGAGTGGCCACAGTTGCAGCAGCTCTAGCTCCAAGTCGAGCGTTTTTCTCTTTTTTCAGTAGTTTTTTGTTAAGTCATTTATTTATTCTTCGGTGTGTTATTGTGCAAACAACAGTTGCACCACAGGTACCAAAATTGCTGTGCTTGTGCGGAACTTTCATTCAACTTTCAAACTTTTTTGTGTCCGGACACACCGTGAGCAGCCACGGCCACTATTGTTTACACCAGGGATCAGCTGTTAGCGCTCCATGACACAGCGGTGCTGCCCCGTGAGAGGCCTGACGTCCCCCAGGAGCTGAGGAGGATACGACGGGGGACCCGTGCTGGAGTTCAACGTCGCAGCATATCGGGAGTGCAGCATCATGCTGTTTATGGAGACATGGCTGAACTCTTTGACCCCGGATTCACACGTCTCACTGGGTGGATTTAGAATAGAATAGAATAGAATAGAATAGAATATACTTTATTAATCCCTTGCGGGAAATTCTTTCGTCACAGTGCTCCAGTGTACAAAGGTAAAGAATATTATAGCAGCCAGAATAATACAATACAACAACTTAAAAAAGGAGAAAAAGATAAATTACAATTTAAATATTACAAAAATTATTTTTTATTTTTTATTATTTTTTCAATTTAATCTGCAACGGGCCGACAGGATGCAGGAGAGTGGTAAGAGGAAAGGAGGAGGGCTGGCTGTGTTTGGGAATGAGAAAGGGGGTAACCCTGGTCACATCACCGTTAAAGATCAACACTGCTGCAAGGACATTGAACTGTTAGCCGTTAGCATGAGGCCGTATTATCTACCACGGGAGTTTTCACACGTTGTTGTGATAGTGGCGTATGTTCCCCCCTCTGCTAACGGTGACACAGCCTGTGATGTCCTGCACTCAGCTGTGAGCCGGCTGCAGACACAGCACCCACACGCCCTCTTCCTCATCTCTGGAGACTTCAACCATGCCTCTCCTTCCTCCACCTTGCCTAAGTTCACCCAGTATGTCACCTGCCACACCAGAGACAATAAAATACTGGAATACAGAAGTGGGTGAACGATCTGAATCTGTTCTTCAACAGGTTTGATCAGACCAAATCCTGTGCAGACCAACTCTGTGGGATTGTGGAGCACGTCTTCAACCTGAGCCTGAAGCTGGGGAGAGTTCCACAACTGTGGAAAACATCCTGTGTGGTCCCGGTGCCAAAGACGCCGCACCCAAAGGACCTCAACAGCTACAGGCCAGTGGCGCTGACATCGCACCTGATGAAGACACTGGAGCGGCTGGTCCTCGTCCATCTCCGCCCTCTGGTGGGACCATCCATTGACCCGCTGCAGATCAGCCTGGCATCGGGGTGGATGACGCTGTCATCTTCCTCCTTCACAGGATGAGGGTCACATTCTTCGATTTCTCCAGTGCTTTCAGCACCATCCAGCCTCTGCTTCTGAGGGACAAGCTGGAGCTCTCCGGCATGGATCATCACCTCACATCTTGGATTATGGATTACCTCACCAACCGTCCACAGTATGTGAGGACCAAGGACTGTGTATCTGACATGGTGGTCTGCAGCACAGGGGCTCCACAGGGAACAGTCTTGGCTCCTTTCCTGTTCACCCTGTACACTGCAGACTTCAGGCACAGTTCTGGACACTGTCACCTGCAGAAGTTCTCTGACGACTCTGCCATCGTCGGCCTCATCACTGCCCAGAGGAAAAGAAAATCAGAGAAGAGATCTCAATAGTGTTTCATTTATTTCTCAGAGACAACTATGAGAGCTATGTGAAACCAAAATGAGACTATAGCTTATTTCTCCTCTTTCTCAGTTTCTTCTCAGGAGCAATAAGATGCACAAAATCTCAATTTAGACTCCTCCCAAGTTTAAAAAGAGATCTCACCAAGCTCTAAATGAATTCTCTGATTTTTCTCAACATTTGTGTCTCTTTTGATCTCAGACAGAGAAGTAAGAGAGGTCTCTCTGTGAACTCAATCTACTCTCATCCAGCCTCCTCAATTCATGAATCTCAGGTTCATCTCAGTCAGAGCAAAGAAAGAGCTCTCTGAAAGTGCTCACTGATTTCTCATCCTGACTTAAAGTAATGTACGAAAAAAAACATGGCTCACCTGAACAAATCACTTTTTTCACTGCAGACCAGTACCTACACAATGATTTAATAATTAATATTGTATCATTGCAGGCTGAATGAAAATAAATAGTTGTAGGCTGCCAGTCATCATAGTCGTCCATACTGTAATTACCCAAATTATATTTTATGTGAAAGACTTTACTTTGTTTCATAGACCACTTAATAAAACAAAACATAAAACTGATCTGTCATTTCTTACATCTACTAATTTTACATTGTCAAATGAAAACGAACATTATTTATTGGTAGCTGGAGAGTAATAAATGGCATTTTGAAACACCATGTGGTCATCATTTGATGAACATGTTAATAAAATGGTAGATGGCACAAGAATATGCTGAAATACTAAATGTGTACGAGTTAAAATTAATATAAATATACTTGGCTGCTATGACAAAGTTAATAATTTAATCTTCGGTAAAAGTCATATTAAATAATTGTGCACGCTCACACAGAAGCTGCACAGCGTAAGCGCCCGAAGATGTGACCTATGACCCACGCATCAGCGTTACAAAATCTCATTGGATAACAGCGTTGTCCATCACAACGCTGCATCGTGATTGGTTGAATTGAAAGACTCACTTGCCTGCAGCGCGGACTCGGAGCGCAGAGGCTGCCGGAGGAAAACAAACACAGTGCACCTCGAAAAAGAAGGTAAGCTACATCATTGTACTTTTATAATAATTCTACTTTGAGTGAATGTTTATAACGTTTATATGGCTGGTGTTTATGTTAGGTCTGATACACTCGGAAGAATCTGCTCTGCAGTAAAGTTAGCTATCGCTAGCCTCAAACCACCACTTGTGACTGTGAACTTGCTAATATTAGCCACAGCAGTAGGTCAAATGAGGGGAAATAAACCCGCGAGGAAGCCAGAGCCCAAATACTGTACCGTGTTTCAGACGGTGTAGAGGTCTCCGTTTTTAAGCAATAGCTATACTTAGCCTCAGCTAACTTTACTGTCATTCAGAGGGCTCAGTTTTAAAGCTACAGTGAAAACTCTGCTATCATATTAATAAACGTAAGCTTTGATACTGAGCATGCGTTCCTAGGATGGAGGCAGGGGTCAAATAATGCTCTTAAATGAAGCTAAATTTAGGCGAGGGAAAAACAGACATGACCATTTTCAAAGGAGTCCCTCAACATTACATATCTGTGACAATTCAACTGAGCAACATGTAGTCCTACTCAATACTCAGATGCAAACACTATAAATGCCAATAATGTGGACAGCAATTAAGTTAGAATATGAAATTGTCTTAAATATTTGTAAATTCTGTTAATTGTTCTACATAAATGAATTCTAGATATTTGGATATTATTGGGTGCTTTATCTAAATGCCTCTATCCCTGTAAAACAATCATTCATCTTCTGTGTTATAGGCAGTGAACAAGTTAAATCTGCGAGTGGCCTGTACCTGTCCTCTACTCGCCTGGCTGCAATTCATGGAGAGTAAGGAAGGACTGCCTTCGCTTGCTCCATCTTCTGTTCGATGACTTCTTCACTGCAGAGGAGTGCCAAAATGCAATGGCTTTTGGGAGACATGGAAGGGTGCCGGATGGGAAAACAGTCCTGGACAAGGCTAAAGTCATCGGTACAATGCTCATTTTATTGCTCCATGTTTTATAAAAATAAAACAAATAATGACTTGTTGGTACTTAAGATTTTTTACTTGAAAAATGGACTATGTGTCAAATTTGATTTTGATATTTTCTTTTATGTGTCTGATTTATGTGGTCAGAAATCCTCAGTACATCAACATGTTTACATAACGTGTAACAATAACATTAATTTAGTAACTGGTTTACATTTAGCAGTTTGCTGTTATAGTATGTGGAGTTGAATTGATTTGTAATTTGTGCTTTCCTTCATCCTTGCAGCTTCCATCATGCACTGTAGCACACTGGATGGATGGACGGACGCCGGTTGGCAAAACTAAGATGAAAAAAAAAAGATCAACAAATGCTGCATTAGACCTGCAAAGACTCTTGATTCATGAATGTGGCACATGAGAGGAAAAGACATTTGTTGAGGTGACCGTGGTCAAAAAAGCCCTCATACACAAATGCTGCTCAAAGAATGTAGTAGTTGTTACACTTTTACAGACACTGTTATAAAAATATAGTTCTTGCTGAGAAGAGGCAAATGTATAGTTGTGATTTTCTAAATGATAAACACATGGGACATTCA
This sequence comes from Argyrosomus regius, assembly GCA_946959425.1. Classification (NCBI taxonomy): domain Eukaryota; kingdom Metazoa; phylum Chordata; class Actinopteri; family Sciaenidae; genus Argyrosomus; species Argyrosomus regius. The sequence continues at coordinate 28,906,031 of OX336884.1, forward strand.
TTTATTTGTGAAAAGATCGCCAATTATTGTTGTCAATTTTAAAGATGCAAGTTTTTGGATCTTGTGTATTATCAAGTGTGTGAAACTGTTAGACACTGTTCTTAAATCAGCCTTCCTGAGAGATGCATTGAGAAACTATTACACAGCTAGCTGAAATAGTCCATTGTTATTGGTCAGTTAATCTGCAGATCACTATTGTCAGCTATTGTCAAATATTGTCAAAGTGTTTCATGACTTGGCCATTTTAATAAATGGATTTTTTTTCAGCATTTTTAAGTTTCCTTGATGTGTGTGTGTGTGTGTGTGTCTCCACAATTGCTCTTGTATTGCTCATTTTTGTTTCCAAATGAGAAATAAATGAGATATCTCAGTTAAGTCGCAAGTATGGCTCCTGTTGCTAGTTGCCCTGTCTCATTTATTGCTCCTAGTGAATTTTAGGAGAAACAAAAGAGAAACATATCAGATAAAATAGAAACCAACATGAGGCTGAAATGAGAATCTCAATTTTGTCTCCGGAGCTGTAGAAGAGCAACCTTTGAGCAGTAAAATTTTCCTCTGGGTGATGATGATGACAGGGAATACAGAGAACTGATCCAGGACTTTGTGGACTGGTGTCAGTGGAACCACCTCCAGATCAACGCAGGGAAAACCAACGAGCTGGTGGTGGATTTCCGCAGGCGCAGTCACGCCCCCCCAGACACCGGTGAACATCCAGGGAATGGACATAGAGAGAATGGACTCTTGTAAGTACCTGGGTGTTCACCTGAACAATAAACTGGACTGGACTCACAACACTCATGCACTTTATAAGAAAGGCCAGAGCAGACTCTATCTGCTGAGGAAACTGAGGTCCTTTGGGGTGCAGGGAGCACTCCTGAGGACCTTCTTCAACACTGTTGTGGCATCAGCCATTTTCTTTGGAGTGGTCTGCTGGAGCAGCAGCATCTCAACCGCTGACAGGAAGAGACTTGACAAACTGATCAAGAAGGCCAGCTCTGCCCTGGGATGCCCCCTCGACTGAGTACAGGTGGTGGGAGAGAGGAGGATGATATCTAAGCTATCATCAATGATGGACAATGTCTCCCACCCCATGCAGGACACCATCACTGCACTGAACAGCTCCTTCAGCGATAGACTCCTTCACCCCAAATGTGTGAAGGAAAGATATCGTAGGTCCTTCCTTCCTGCTGCTGTCAGACTGTTTAATAACCAGCACTGCTCCCAGTAAACCACATACACTTAAGGACTACATTTCATTTCACACTCTGTATCATGTGCAATAACAACATAATAATAATGTGCAATAATAATAATGTGCAATAACTACTCCACAGTGCAATTTAATAGCCCCTGTGCAACTGCTGTTGTTGTTTCTTGTTTCTTTTTTCTATTGTCTTTGTTCTGTACATAGTGTTTTATATTATATTATATATATTTTTTTAACTCCATATTCTCATTTATACTACTAGCTCTTTTCTGTTGCTATCCACTTTGCTGCTGCAATGCTGTGAATTTCCCCATTGTGGGACAATAAAGGTCTATCTTATCTTATCTTATCTTCTTTAGTCTGACAAACTCAAAACATATTTATTTTGACTTTACACGGTCTTTAAGTACTGTGGTGTTTTCGTCCAATAACCCGAAGGTTGGCGGCTCGAATCCCCGCTCTCACTGCTCGAAGATTGGGTGTCAGTCCACCTCCTTGCCACGGCCGAGGTGCCTCGACATCTGCTCCCCGGGCGCAAATCGCTGCCCACCGCTCCAGTCTGTGTGTATCATCTGATGGGGGGAGAATAGTTTGTGTTTTATTAAAAAAAAAAAAAAACACACACACACATGGTAGTGCATGAAATAGCTTTAAAATGAAAATAAATAAATAAATAAAAATGAATATATATGCATGTGAATATATCAAGTTTAAAAGTTTAACTGCTGTTTTTTTGTCGTCCAATCACATCATGCGACTCCTCCTTTTGAATTTCTTTTCACTCTTGTTCGAGAGGAGCCAAGATGCTGTCGGAGTCGGAGCCACCTGTAAGTGAAGTTTTTTATTTGGTGTTCACATTTTTTAGCAAGATAACATGCAGAAAATAACAAAAAAACTAAAAAATATCTTTAAAAAAAATGCATTAATCATAAAGAATATAGTGATGTTAAGCTTGCTTACATGACAGTTAATAAATCATCCAATTGTAAAGAGCTGACTATAACCTGCTTCCTTAAGTGCATGTAAAGGCGGTCATTGTGTGTCTGTGTGGGTGCGGGTGGGTGTGAGTGTGTCAGAGCTAAATCAGCGAGGGTGTGGGATTTTGTGGAGCTGGTTGATATTGATAAGAATCCCATCCTGCCCTTTGGAATGGTAGAAAGAACTAGAAAAATTTCTAAAGAAATTTTGAGTGTGCCTGACTCTGGCCCCGTCGCCCCCATACATTATTATTGACACTGCTCAGCAAATTCAGTATTAATACAACAAGCTGTGTGAGTGAAAACAGCCCCTCCCCCCTCTGCTCCCTCAGGCAGGAGGTTGCCAAGCAACCAGGGCCAACTGCCGGGCCCTAATCAGCAGAGCAGTTAGGTGCACCTGTTAGAATGTCAGTTGGAAATGCCCAGAGAGAGAGAGAGAAAATGCTGAAAGTCACCCCTCGAACAGAAAGGACTCCTGACCAAACCGTTGCTCCAATCACTGAACCAACTTTACTGTGAGCATCGTGAGCCCTTCCTGAACGTCTAGATACCTGTTTTGTGTGATTACCATGAAGAAATGTCCCCTTTACAGCGATTCAAAGAAATGTTACTTCTGCTTTCCTCCAGAAATTTTCCCGCTTTTTTAACATGGCAGTCTATGGGGCTGTGGATGGGTGTTGCTGCCGCATCTTTGCGTGTGACACCAAAACTATACAGCCGACAGCTTCAGCAGAGTTATCACTGCGACCACCACAAATTTTCCTACGTTTCTATGTATAAATTATTTCTGTAGAGTGACATTTGCGGCCTCGAGCGCAGTTTACAAATTTTTTTTTCAACGAATTTCTCTCTCCCTCTGCCCTCTAGCGATGATGTCACCAACTGTAGCTCGCGAACATTCTACCAATACACACCCATTCATTTTTTGGCGTGGTTTTTGGCGATTTTTAGGCAAACCGTTTGCCGAAACCCTTAGAAAAGTCATAGCAGTCCATTCCCGGCCGAGCCGCACGTTTTGATACCTTTTTGTGTATGTGCGACCAAAACTGCGGGAGGAGTAGTGATCTGAAAAAAGGGCGTAAGAAAAATAATAATAATAATAAGCGCGAGGAATAACATATAGTGTGCTCTTTCAGGCACACTCAACTAGAAAACTGCATTTCCTGCGGAAAGTGCGGTGTGGGTGCCCTCTGCCGCCCGTCGCTGCATGTCATTCCCCCCGTCTCTCTCTCCCCACATTCTTGTCACTCTTCAGCTGTCTCTATACTATAAAGCTTGAAAAGGCCATAAAAGATATATCTTAAAAATGTGAAATGAGCTGAAAAGAGTAGAATGGTATAAGAAAGTGTGAAATTAGCTGAAAAAAGTGGAATGGTATAACAAAGTGTGAAATTAGCTGAAAAAGTAGAATAGTATAAGAAAGTGTGAAATTAGCTGAAAAAAGTAGAATGGTATAACAAAGTGTGAAATTAGCTGAAAAAAGTACAATAGTATGACAAAGTGTGAAATCAGCTGAAAAAAGTAGAATACTATAAGAAAGTGTGAAATTAGCTGAAAAAAGTAGAATGGTGTAACAAAGTGTGAAATTAGCTGAAAAAAGTAGAATAGTATTAGAAAGTGTGAAATTAGCTGAAAAAAGTAGAATGGTGTAACAAAGTGTGAAATTAGCTGAAAAAAGTAGAATAGTATTAGAAAGTGTGAAATTAGCTGAAAAAAGTAGAATGGTATAACAAAGTGTGAAATTAGCTGAAAAAAGTAGAATAGCATAAGGAAGTGTGAAATTAGCTGAAAAAAGTAGAATGGTATAAGAAAGTATAGTATAAATATTTTGAAGGTACTCTTATTTTGAAAGCCTTTTGTCTTGTCTCTGTGTGTATGTCTGAGTATGTGTGTGTGTGTGTTTTCTGTGTGTGTCTGATTATGTGTGTGGGGGTGTCTGTCTGTCTTTCTGTCTGTCTGTGTCTGCGAGAGAGAAGGATAAAATGGCCGACATTAAAAATGTAGCCTTGATAGTCATTGATTAAGATAGCCCCTCCCCCCTCTCCTCCCTCAGACAGGCTTGAGGTTGCCAAGCAACCAGGGCCAACTGCCCAGAGCAGTTAGGTGCACCTGTTAGAATGTCAGTTGGAAATGCCCAGAGAGAGAGAGAGAAAATGCTGAAACCGCCCGTCGAACAAGACGGTGTGGTGGCCAAACCGTTTGGCCTATCATTGAACCGACTTCACTGTGAGCATCCTGAGCTCTTCCTGATCATCTACATATATATTTTAGGTGAAAATTGTATAAACTTTGGCCTTGGTAGTCATAGAAAGAACAGGTGCTCCCTGCTCCTTTTGGAAATTTCTCCTCTCCCGTTAACATGGGAGTAGATGCGGCCGTGGGTTGGTGTTGCTGCCGCATCTTTGTGTCTCACGCCAAAACTATAAAGCCGACAGCTTCAGCAGTGTTATTACTGCGACCACCACAAATTTTCCTACGTTTCTAGCTATAAATTATTTCTGTAGAGAGACATTTGTGGCCTGGAGCGCAGTTTACAATTTTTTTTTTTGACGAATTTCTCTCTCTCTCTGCCCTCTAGCGATGACATCACCAACTCTAGGTCTGCGACATTCCACCAATACACACCCATTATAAACGCAGAATTTGAGTAAAAACCTGCTCAAATTTGAGCCTTGATAGTTTAAAAACGGTAAAAGATTTTAAAAAGAGTTAAATACGAGTTTAATAGTTTAAGATCTTGTGTACAATTTGAAATTTGAATGAAGTCTGTAGTAGTAGTAGAAGTAGTTTAAAAAGTAGAATGTTTGTGGAAGGTTTGTAGAAAGATTTGAAGTTAGTACAATGCATTTCAAATGGTAAAACATTTGTAGAAATAGTTGAATAATTTGAAAAATATTAATAGTAGAAATTTGTAAAATAAATAGCCATCATGTCCTAAATGAGCTGAATCTAGTGATATAAGTTTTATTTTTGTAGGACAAAATTTGTAGGAGTAGTAATGCGGCGAAAAACGTACGGAAGAAAAATAATAATAATAATAATAAAGATTTGAATAACAATAGTGTGGTCGCCCTCTGGGCACCCACACCAACTAGAAAAATTCCTAAAGAAATTTTGAGTGTGCCTGACTCTGGCCCCGTCGCCCCCATACATTATTATTGACACTGCTCAGCAAATTCAGTATTAATACAACAAGCTGTGTGAGTGAAAACAGCCCCTCCCCCCTCTGCTCCCTCAGGCAGGAGGTTGCCAAGCAACCAGGGCCAACTGCCGGGCCCTAATCAGCAGAGCAGTTAGGTGCACCTGTTAGAATGTCAGTTGGAAATGCCCAGAGAGAGAGAGAGAAAATGCTGAAAGTCACCCCTCGAACAGAAAGGACTCCTGACCAAACCGTTGCTCCAATCACTGAACCAACTTTACTGTGAGCATCGTGAGCCCTTCCTGAACGTCTAGATACCTGTTTTGTGTGATAACCATGAAGAAATGTCCCCTTTACAGCGATTCAAAGAAATGTTACTTCTGCTTTCCTCCAGAAATTTTCCCGCTTTTTTAACATGGCAGTCTATGGGGCTGTGGATGGGTGTTGCTGCCGCATCTTTGCGTGTGACACCAAAACTATACAGCCGACAGCTTCAGCAGTGTTATCACTGCGACCACCACAAATCTTCCTACGTTTCTATGTATAAATTATTTCTGTAGAGTGACATTTGCGGCCTCGAGCGCAGTTTACAAATTTTTTTTTCAACGAATTTCTCTCTCCCTCTGCCCTCTAGCGATGATGTCACCAACTGTAGCTCGCGAACATTCTACCAATACACACCCATTCATTTTTTGGCGTGGTTTTTGGCGATTTTTAGGCAAACCGTTTGCCGAAACCCTTAGAAAAGTCATAGCCCGCGTCGCCCGGCCGAGCCGGTCGATTTGACACTTTTTTGTGTATGTGTGACAAAAACTGTGGGACGAGTAGCGCGTCAAAAAAAAGGGCGTAAGAATAATAATAAGCGCGGGGAATAACATATAGTGTGCTCTTTCAGGCACACTCAATAAGCGCGGGGAATAACATATAGTGTGCTCTTTCAGGCACACTCAATAATAAGCGCGGGGAATAACATATAGTGTGCTCTTTCAGGCACACTCAACTAGAAAAATTCCTAAAGAAATTTTGAGTGTGCCTGACTCTGGCCCCGTCGCCCCCATACATTATTATTGACACTGCTCAGCAAATTCAGTATTAATACAACAAGCTGTGTGAGTGAAAACAGCCCCTCCCCCCCTCTGCTCCCTCAGGCAGGAGGTTGCCAAGCAACCAGGGCCAACTGCCGGGCCCTAATCAGCAGAGCAGTTAGGTGCACCTGTTAGAATGTCAGTTGGAAATGCCCAGAGAGAGAGAGAGAAAATGCTGAAAGTCACCCCTCGAACAGAAAGGACTCCTGACCAAACCGTTGCTCCAATCACTGAACCAACTTTACTGTGAGCATCGTGAGCCCTTCCTGAACGTCTAGATACCTGTTTTGTGTGATTACCATGAAGAAATGTCCCCTTTACAGCGATTCAAAGAAATGTTACTTCTGCTTTCCTCCAGAAATTTTCCCGCTTTTTTAACATGGCAGTCTATGGGGCTGTGGATGGGTGTTGCTGCCGCATCTTTGCGTGTGACACCAAAACTATACAGCCGACAGCTTCAGCAGTGTTATCACTGCGACCACCACAAATTTTCCTACGTTTCTATGTATAAATTATTTCTGTAGAGTGACATTTGCGGCCTCGAGCGCAGTTTACAAATTTTTTTTTCAACGAATTTCTCTCTCCCTCTGCCCTCTAGCGATGATGTCACCAACTGTAGCTCGCGAACATTCTACCAATACACACCCATTCATTTTTTGGCGTGGTTTTTGGCGATTTTTAGGCAAACCGTTTGCCGAAACCCTTAGAAAAGTCATAGCCCGCGTCGCCCGGCCGAGCCGGTCGATTTGACACCTTTTTGTGTATGTGTGACAAAAACTGTGGGACGAGTAGCGCGTCAAAAAAGGGCGTAAGAATAATAATAATAACTAGAAAAATTTCTAAAGAAATTTTGAGTGTGCCTGACTCTGGCCCCGTCGCCCCCGTCGCCCCCATACATTATTATTGACACTGCTCAGCAAATTAAGTATTAATACAACAAGCTGTGTGAGTGAAAACAGCCCCTCCCCCTCTGCTCCCTCAGGCAGGAGGTTGCCAAGCAACCAGGGCCAACTGCCGGGCCCTAATCAGCAGAGCAGTTAGGTGCACCTGTTAGAATGTCAGTTGGAAATGCCCAGAGAGAGAGAGAAAAATGCTGAAAGTCACCCGTCGAACAGAAAGGACTCCTGACCAAACCGTTGCTCCAATCACTGAACCGACTTTACAGTGAGCATGCTGAGCCCTTCCTGAACGTCTAGATACCTGTTTTGTGTGATAACATGAAGAAATGTGCCTCTATGAGTGATTCAAAGAAAGGTTACTTCTGCTCTCCTCCAGAAATTTTCCCGCTTTTTTAACATGGCAGTCTATGGGGCTGTGGATGGGTGTTGCTGGCGCATCTTTGTGTGTGACGCCAAAACTATACAGCCGACAGCTTCAGCAGTGTTATCACTGCGACCACCACAAATTTTCCTACGTTTCTATGTATAAATTATTTCTGTAGTGTGACATTTGCGGCTTTGAGCGCAGTTTACAAATTAATTTTTCGACGAATTTCTCTCTCCCTCTGCCCTCTAGCGATGATGTCACCAACTGTAGCTCGCGAACATTCTACCAATACACACCCATTCATTTTTTGGCGTGGTTTTTGGCGATTTTTAGGCAAACTGTTTGGTGAAACCCTTAGAAAAGTCATAGCATACCGATCCCGGCCGAGCCGGTCGATTTGACACCTTTTTTGTGTATGTGCGACCAAAACTCTAGGAGGAGTAGTCGACCGAAAAACGTACGGAAGAATAATAATAATAACTAGAAAAATTTCTAAAGAAATTTTGAGTGTGCCTGACTCTGGCCCCGTCGAGCCCTACATTAAATAGCTGTCAGCGTGTGTATGCGCGTGTGTGTGTTTTGTCTGTTAATTAGAGGGTTTTCCAAAGCCTTTTATTTTGAAGGGACTCTTATTTTGAAAGAATTGTGTCTAGTGTGTGTGTGTCTGTGTGTCTGTGTGTGTCTGTCTGTCTGTCTGTGTCTCCCTCTATCCATCTATCTGTCTGTGTTTATCTCTGAGAGAGAAGGATAAAATGGCCGACATTCAAACTGTATTATTGACAGCCATTGTTATTATACAGAGAGTTCAATCAAGTTAATCACAGTCAGGCTTGTGGGGGGCAGTTAAGGAGAAAGTTTTACAGTCTTTTATTTTGAAGGAACTCTTATTTTGAAAGTCTTGTTGTGTGTGTGTGTGTGTGTGTGTGTGTGTCTGCGAGAGAGAAGGATAAAATGGCCGACATTAAAAATGTAGCCTTGATAGTCATTGATTAAGATAGCCCCTCCCCCCTCTCCTCCTTCAGACAGGCTTGAGGTTGCCAAGCAACCAGGGCCAACTGCCCTAATCAGCAGAGCAGTTAGGTGCACCTGTTAGAATGTCTAGTGATATAATTTTTATTTCTGTAGTACAAAATCTGTGTCCGTTAAGGAGAGAGTTTTACAAAGTCTTTTATTTTGAAGGGACTCTTATTTTGAAAGAATTTTGTCTAGTGTGTGTTTCTGTGTGTCTGTGTGTGTCTGTCTGTCTGTCTGTCTGTGTCTCCCTCTATCCATCTATCTGTCTGTGTTTATCTCTGTGAGAGAGAAGGATAAAATGGCCGACATTCAAACTGTATTATTGACAGTTATTGTTATTATACAGAGAGTTCAATCAAGTTAATCACAGTCAGGCTTGTGGAGGGCAGTTAAGGAGAAAGTTTTACAGTCTTTTATTTTGAAGGAACTCTTATTTTGAAAGTCTTGTTGTGTGTGTGTGTGTGTGTGTGTATGTTTGTGTGTGTGTGTGTGTTTGTGTCTGCGAGAGAGAAGGATAAAATGGCCGACATTAAAAATGTAGCCTTGATAGTCATTGATTAAGATAGCCCCTCCCCCCTCTCCTCCCTCAGACAGGCTTGAGGTTGCCAAGCAACCAGGGCCAACTGCCGGCCCTAATCAGCAGAGCAGTTAGGTACACCTGTTATAATGTCAGTTGGAAATGCCCAGAGAGAGAGAGAGAAAATGCTGAAACCGCCCGTCGAAAAAGACGGTGTGGTGGCCAAACCGTTTGGCCTATCATTGAACCGACTTCACTGTGAGCATCTTGAGCTCTTCCTGATCATTTACATATATATTTGAGGGGAAAATTGTATAAACCTTGGCCTTGGTAGTCATAGAAAGAACAGGTGCTCCCTGCTCCTTTTGGAAATTTCTCCTCTCCCGTTAACATGGGCGTAGATGCGGCCGTGGGTTGGTGTTCCTGCCGCATCTTTGTGTCTCACGCCAAAACTATAAAGCCGACAGCTTCAGCAGTGTTATCACTGCGACCACCACAAATTTTCCTACATTTCTAGCTATAAAATTATTTCTGTAGAGAGACATTTGTGGCCTCAATCGAAGTTTACAATTTTTTTTTTTTTGACGAATTTCTCTCTCTCTCTGCCCTCTAGCGATGATGTCACCAACTGTAGCTCGCGAACATTCTACCAATACACACCCATTCATTTTTTGGCGTGGTTTTTGGCGATTTTTGGCAAAACCGTTTGGTGAAACCCTTAGAAAAGTCATAGCCTGCGTCGCACGGCCGAGCCGGTCGATTTGACACCTTTTTTGTGTATGTGCGACAAAAACTGTGGGAGGAGTAGCGCGTCAAAAAAAGGGCGTAAGAATAATAATAATAACTAGAAAAATTTCTAAAGAAATTTTGAGTGTGCCTGACTCTGGCCCCGTCGCCCCCATACATTATTATTGACACTGCTCAGCAAATTCAGTATTAATACAACAAGCTGTGTGAGTGAAAACAGCCCCTCCCCCCTCTGCTCCCTCAGGCAGGAGGTTGCCAAGCAACCAGGGCCAACTGCCGGCCCTAATCAGCAGAGCAGTTAGATGCACCTGTTAGAATGTCAGTTGGAAATGCCCAGAGAGAGAGACAAAATGCTGAAAGTCACCCCTCGAACAGAAAGAACTCCTGACCAAACCGTTGCTCCAATCACTGAACCAACTTTACTGCGAGCATGCTGAGCCCTTCCTGAACGTCTAGATACCTTTTTTGTGTGATAACATGAAGAAATGTGCCTCTATGAGCGATTCAAAGAAAGGTTACTTCTGCTCTCCTCCAGAAAATTTCCCGCTTTTTTAACATGGCAGTCTATGGGGCTGTGGATGGGTGTTGCTACCGCATCTTTGCGTGTGACGCCAAAACTATACAGCCGACAGCTTCAGCAGTGTTATCACTGCGACCACCACAAATTTTCCTACGTTTCTATGTATAAATTATTTCTGTAGAGTGACATTTGCGGCCTTGAGCGCAGTTTACAAATTTATTTTTCAACTAATTTCTCTCTCCCTCTGCCCTCTAGCGATGATGTCACCAACTGTAGCTCGCGAACATTCTACCAATACACACCCATTCATTTTTTGGCGTGGTTTTTGGCGATTTTTGGCAAAACCGTTCGGCGAAACCCTTAGAAAAGTCATAGCCTGCGTCGCCCAGCCGAGCCGGTCGATTTGACACCTTTTTGCGTATGTGCGACAAAAACTGTGGGACGAGTAGCGCGTCAAAAAAAGGGCGTAAGAATAATAATAATAATAATAATAAGCGCGGGGAATAACATATAGTGTGCTCTTTCAGGCACACTCCATTATAATAATAAGCGCGGGGAATAACATATAGTGTGCTCTTTCAGGCACACTCAATAAGAATAATAAGTATGGGGAATAGTATATAGTGTGCTCTTTCAGGCACACTCAACTAGAAAAATTTCTAAAGAAATTTTGAGTGTGCCTGACTCTGGCCCCGTCGAGCCCTACATTAAATAGCTGTCAGCGTGTGTATGCGCGCGCGTGTGTGTGTTTTGTCTGTTAAGGAGAGAGTTTTCCAAAGTCTTTTATTTTGAAGGGACTCTTATTTTGAAAGAATTTTGTCTAGTGTGTGTGTCTGTGTGTCTGTGTGTGACTGTGTGTGTCTGTGTGTGTCTGTCTGTCTGTCTGTGTCTCCCTCTATCCATCTATCTGTCTGTGTTTATCTCTGTGAGAGAGAAGGATAAAATGGCCGACATTCAAACTGTATTATTGACAGTCATTGTTATTATACAGAGAGTTCAATCAAGTTAATCACAGTCAGGCTTGTGGGGGGCAGTTAAGGAGAAAGTTTTACAGTCTTTTATTTTGAAGGAACTCTTATTTTGAAAGTCTTGTTGTGTGTGTGTGTGTGTGTGTGTGTGTGTGTGTGTGTCTGCGAGAGAGAAGGATAAAATGGCCGACATTAAAAATGTAGCCTTGATAGTCATTGATTAAGATAGCCCCTCCCCCCCTCTCCTCCTTCAGACAGGCTTGAGGTTGCCAAGCAACCAGGGCCAACTGCCGGCCCTAATCAGCAGAGCAGTTAGGTGCACCTGTTAGAATGTCTAGTGATATAATTTTTATTTCTGTAGTACAAAATCTGTGTCCGTTAAGGAGAGAGTTTTACAAAGTCTTTTATTTTGAAGGGACTCTTATTTTGAAGGGACTCTTATTTTGAAGGGACTTTTATTTTGAAAGCCTTTGATCTGTCTGTCTGTCTGTCTGTCAAAGAGAGTTTTTCAAAGTCTTTTATTTTGAAGGAACTCTTATTTTGAAAGTCTTGTTGTGTGTGTGTGTGTGTGTGTGTGTGTGTGTGTGTGTCTGCGAGAGAGAAGGATAAAATGGCCGACATTAAAAATGTAGCCTTGATAGTCATTGATTAAGATAGCCCCTCCCCCCTCTCCTCCCTCAGACAGGCTTGAGGTTGCCAAGCAACCAGGGCCAACTGCCCTAATCAGCAGAGCAGTTAGGTGCACCTGTTACAATGTCAGTTGGCAATGCCCAGAGAGACACACAGAGAAAATCTTCAAATGAACTCCCTCGAAGAGGTGGCAAAAAATGCCATAAGGCAGGGGTCATCAACCACATTTGTCCAAGGGCCAGAATTTTCCTCAGCAGACACTATCAGGGTCAGACACTCTCGTAAATTAAATGAATATTGTATCCTAAGTCATATATTATTATTTCATATATCAATTTGCCTTTGAAATGTATGTTATTTTTTAGCCTTTGTCAGTGTTAACAGAATCATATTACCTGTACAGGAGCGAGCCACTAGGGGACAAAAGCGACATTTTCGGCTTCATATTCACGAGGCTGTCAACTGCTAACGTGGGGAAGGTGATGCCGCCGGGCGAGGCGACCAATCACAGTGAACTGATGGTGACATGAAGGCTGCTCTCCGTGGTGCTGAAAGCTTGAGCGCCTTTTGGGTGGCTCGTCCCCAAAAGTATGACACACTGAAGACACTGGCCATGTATGTGCTCACCACGCTCAGATCAACACACACCTGTGAAGCTGTGAAAAATGAACTAGGACTGCATTCGCATCAGGCTAACAGCTGTCATGCCTGATGTTAAAAAGATAGTGTCGGAGGGGAAATGTCACTTCTCCCATTAACCAAACGTGAGTATTTCAGTCTGGTGATTTTCTTGGTTTTACTTCGTATTTGTGGGATCACAGGCTACTTTAATTTTGTCAGGGTCTGTCATGTGTCAGTTTTGTTTTATTTTGATAGTCTTGTCTCTGTGTCATGTGTCAGTTTCCTGTTTTATTTTGATAGTCTTGTTTCCTAGAGCAGCATTCCAGCGTTTTGTATAGAGAGTTTTCCCCGTGTCTGACCGTTTTGTTCCTAGATTCCGAGTCTTAGTCTCCTGATTTTGTACCTCTGCCTGTCTGACTGCCTTTCTGGATTTTGACCCTTGGACTGAATTAAATAACCCTTGAGAACTGATTACCGTCTGCCTGTCTGCAATTGTGTCCGCCAGTCTCTGTGTTCTTGACAAATTTGATGTAAAGAGGAACATTTCAGCTGACGCTTTTATTTGTTGTTTGTATCTATTTGTTGATGTAAATGTTGCAGCCGGAAACATAGGCGGACGCTGGGATGTAGTTCACTTAAAAAAAAATATTTTAACACAATGAAAATATTAAATTCATACTCAGAGCTGCCTATCTACAGTTTTTTTTTTATCGGTCGTCCAAAGTCCGTCCTGTCGCTCGCCTCCGTTGCCATAGCAACCCACCAACCTCCCAGAACTAGAGCAGTTGGTCTCCTTCAGATGCAGCCTGGTGGCGAAACCGTGCAGTGCATCCTATCATGTTACTACTGTCTAAATAAATACTGCAGCCTGAGGAAATCAAGACAACATTAACCCGAAATAACCACAACACTAAAAATAACTGGGTACTGGTGGACTTCTCACATAAAGCTTGCACTTACAATGCTCTTCTCTGTTATGTTGACAGATGTTGTTGAGACACTGCAATAGTGGCAGGCTTTGGCACAAGCTACTTTTCTGAGGGTGTTTGTTTCATTTCACTTATTTTCATTTTCACTTAAAGGAAAATGTAGAAAACATACTTTGTCCTCTTCACCAAGCTATTCCTGAATCCAGTAATATTCTGGGGGCCACATGGAAAGCTCGGGTGGGCCGGATGTGGCCCGCGGGCCGCCAGTTGACGTTCACTGCCATAAGGTGTGCCACAAACCAAAATCCGAAAGTACCAACAGTAAGCTCGTCTCGTGGACCATGTCTGGGCAGATTTTCAGGCGAAAATTGGATAAACTTTGGCCTTCGTGGTGATACAAAGAACAGGTGCTCCCTGCTCCTTTTGGAAATTTCTCCTCTCCCGTTAACATGGGCGTAGATGCGGCCGTGGGTCTGTTTGTGTCTGTCTGTCTGTCTGTGTCTCCCTCTATCCATCTATCTGTCTGTGTTTATCTCTGAGAGAGAAGGATAAAATGGCCTACATTCAAACTGTATTATTGACAGTCATTGTTATTATACAGAGAGTTCAATCAAGTTAATCACAGTCAGGCTTGTGGGGGGCAGTTAAGGAGAAAGTTTTACAGTCTTTTATTTTGAAGGAACTCTTATTTTGAAAGTCTTGTTGTGTGTGTGTGTGTGTGTGTGTGTGTGTATGTTTGTGTGTGTGCGTGTGTGTTTTGCCTGTTAAGGAGAGAGTTTTCTAAAATATTTTATTTTGAAGGGACTCTTATTTTGAAAGTCTGTGTGTCTCTCTATCTATGTCTGTGTATGTGTCTGCGAGAGAGAAGGATAAAATGGCCGACATTAAAAATGTAGCCTTGATAGTCATTGATTAAGATAGCCCCTCCCCCCTCTCCTCCCTCAGACAGGCTTGAGGTTGCCAAGCAACCAGGGCCAACTGCCGGCCCTAATCAGCAGAGCAGTTAGGTGCACCTGTTACAATGTCAGTTGGAAATGCCCAGAGAGAGAGAGAGAAAATGCTGAAACCGCCCGTCGAAAAAGACGGTGTGGTGGCCAAACCGTTTGGCCTATCATTGAACCGACTTCACTATGAGCATCTTGAGCTCCTCCTGATCATCTACATATATATTTGAGGCGAAAATTGTATAAACCTTGGCCTTGGTAGTCATAGAAAGAACAGGTGCTCCCTGCTCCTTTTGGAAATTTCTCCTCTCCCGTTAACATGGGCGTAGATGCGGCCGTGGGTTGGTGTTGCTGCCGCATCTTTGTGTCTCACGCCAAAACTATAAAGCCGACAGCTTCAGCAGTGTTATCACTGCGACCACCACAGATTTTCCTACATTTCTAGCTATAAATTATTTCTGTAGAGAGACATTTGTGGCCTCAATCGCAGTTTACAAATTTTTTTTTTGACGAATTTCTCTCTCTCTCTGCCCTCTAGCGATGACATCACCCACTCTAGGTCTGGGACATTCTACCAATACACACCCATTCATTTTTTTGGCGTGGTTTTTGGCGATTTTTGGCAAAACCGTTCAGTGAAACCCTTAGAAAAGTCATAGCATACCGATCCCGGCCGAGCCGGTCGATTTGACACCATTTTTGTGTATGTGCGACCAAAACTCTGGGAGGAGTAGTCGACCGAAAAACGTACGGAAGAATAATAATAACTAGAAAAATTTCTAAAGAAATTTTGAGTGTGCCTGACTCTGGCCCCGTCGCCACCATACATTATTATTGACACTGCTCAGCAAATTCAGTATTAATACAACAAGCTGTGTGAGTGAAAACAGCCCCTCCCCCCTCTGCTCCCTCAGGCAGGAGGTTGCCAAGCAACCAGGGCCAACTGCCGGGCCCTAATCAGCAGAGCAGTTAGGTGCACCTGTTAAAATGTCAGTTGGAAATGCCCAGAGAGAGAGACAAAATGCTGAAAGTCACCCCTCGAACAGAAAGGACTCCTGACCAAACCATTTGGCCTATCATTGAACCGACTTCATTTTGAGCATCGTCAGCCCTTCCTGAACGTCTACATTACTGTTTTGTGTTATAACATGAAGAATTGTGCCCTCTACGAGCGATTCAAAGAAAGGTTACTTCTGCTCTCCTCCAGAAATTTTCCCGCTTTTTTAACATGGCAGTCTATGGGGCTGTGGATGGGTGTTGCTGCCGCATCTTTGCGCGTGACGCCAAAACTATAAAGCTGACAGCTTCAGCAGTGTTATCACTGCGACTACCACAAATTTTCCTACGTTTCTAGTGAAAAAATTAATTCTGTGGAATGACATTTGTGTCCTCAATCGCACTTTACAAATTTATTTTTCGACGAATTTCTCTCTCCCTCTGCCCTCTAGCGATGATGTCACCAACTGTAGCTCGCAAACATTCTACCAATACACACCCATTCATTTTTTGGCGTGGTTTTTGGCGATTTTTGGCAAAACCGTTTGCCGAAACCCTTAGAAAAGTCATAGCACACCATTCCCGATCGAGCCGCACGTTTTGATACCACTTTTGTTTATGTGCGACCAAAACTCTGGGAGGAGAAGCGAACCGAAAAAACATACGGAAGAAATATAAGAATAATAATAAAATTAAGTATGGGGAATAGTATATAGTGTGCTCTTTCAGGCACACTCAACTAGAAAACTGCATTTCCTGCGGAAAGTGCGGTGTGGGTGCCCTCTGCCGCCCGTTGCTGCCCGTTGCTGCCCGTTGCTGCATGTCATTTCCCCGTCTCTCTCTCCCCACATTTCTGTCACTCTTCAGCTGTCTCTATACTATAAAGCTTGAAAAGGCCATAAAAGATATATCTTAAAATTGTGAAATTAGCTGAAAAAAGTAGAATGGTATAACAAAGTGTAAAATTAGCTGAAAAAAAGTACAATAATATAATAAAGTGTGAAATTAGCTGAAAAAAGTAGAATGGTATAACAAAGTGTAAAATTAGCTGAAAAAGTACAATAATATAACAAAGTGTGAAATTAGCTGAAAAAAAGTAGAATGGTATAAGAAAGTGTGAAATTAGCTGAAAAAAGTAGAATAGTATAAGAAAGTGTGAAATTAGCTGAAAAAAGTAGAATAGCATAAGGAAGTGTGAAATTAGCTGAAAAAAGTACAATAGTATAAGAAAGTGTGAAATTAGCTGAAAAAAGTAGAATAGCATAAGGAAGTGTGAAATTAGCTGAAAAAAGTACAATAGTATAAGAAAGTGTGAAATTAGCTGAAAAAAGTAGAATGGTATAAGAAAGTGTGAAATTAGCTGAAAAAAGTAGAATGGTATAAGAAAGTGTAAAATTAGCTGAAAAAAGTAGACTGGTATAACAAAGTAGCTGAAAAAGTAGAATGGTATAAGGATGTATAGTATAAATATTTGTTGAAGGTTTGTAGAAAGATTTGAAGTTTGTACAATTTATTTAAATGGGATAAAATTGTAGAAAAAGTTGAATATGTAAAATATGAATAGTAGAAATTACTAAAATAATTGTAGTAATGTCCTAAATGAGCTGAATCTAGTGATATAATTTTTATTTCTGTAGTACAAAATCTGTGTCCGTTAAGGAGAGAGTTTTACAAAGTCTTTTATTTTGAAGGGACTCTTATTTTGAAGGGACTCTTATTTTGAAAGCCTTTGATCTGTCTGTCTGTCTGTCTGTCAAAGAGAGTTTTTCAAAGTCTTTTATTTTGAAGGGACTCTTATTTTGAAAGCCTTTTGTCTTGTCTGTGTGTGTGTGTGTGTGTGTGTGTGTGTCTGCGAGAGAGAAGGATAAAATGGCCGACATTAAAAATGTAGCCTTGATAGTCATTGATAAAGATAGCCCCTCCCCCCTCTCCTCCTTCAGACAGGCTTGAGGTTGCCAAGCAACCAGGGCCAACTGCCCTAATCAGCAGAGCAGTTAGGTGCACCTGTTAGAATGTCAGTTGGCAATGCCCAGAGAGACACACACAGAAAAAATCTTCAACTGAACTCCCTCGAAGAGGTGGCAAAAAATGCCATAAGGTGTGCCACAAACCAAAATCCGAAAGTACCATCAGTAAGCTCGTCTCGTGGACCATGTCTGGGCAGATTTTCAGGCGAAAATTGGATAAACTTTGGCCTTCGTGGTGATACAAAGAACAGGTGCTCCCTGCTCCTTTTGGAAATTTCTCCTCTCCCGTTAACATGGGCGTAGATGCGGCCGTGGGTTGGTGTTGCTGCCGCATCTTTGTGTCTCACGCCAAAACTATAAAGCCGACAGCTTTAGCAGTGTTATCACTGCGACCACCACAAATTTTCCTACGTTTCTAGCTATAAAATTATTTCTGTAGAGAGACATTTGTGGCCTCAATCGCAGTTTACAAATTTTTTTTTTGACAAATTTCTCTCTCTCTCTGCCCTCTAGCTATGACATCACCCACTCTAGGTCTGGGACATTCTACCAATACACACCCATTATAAACGCAGAATTTGAGTAAAAACCTGCTCAACTTTGAGCCTTGATAGTTTAAAAACGGTAAAAGATTTTAAAAAGAGTTAAATACGAGTTTAATAGTTTAAGATCTTGTGTACAACTTGTAATTTGAATGAAGTCTGTAGTAGTACTAGAAGTAGTTTAAAATGTAGAATGCTTGTAGAAGGTTTCTAGAAAGATTTGAAGTTTGTACAATGTATTTCAAATGGTAAAAAAATTGTAGAAATAGTTGAATAATTTGTAAAATATTAGTAGTAGAAATGTGAAAAGTAATAGCCATCATGTCCTAAATGAGCTGAATCTAGTGATATAAGTTTTATTTTTGTAGGACAAAATTTGTAGGAGTAGTTATGCGGCGAAAAACGTACGGAAGAAAAATAATAATAACTAGAAAACTGCATTTCCTGCGGAAAGTGCGGTGTGGGTGCCCTCCGCCGCCGGTACGAAGCCCCAGCGGCCCAGGGTTTGAATCCGATCTGCCGCCCTTTTCTGCATGTCATTCCCCCGTCTCTCTCTCCCCACATTTCTGTCACTCTTCAGCTGTCTCTATATTATGAAGCTTGAAAAGGCCATAAAAGATATATCTTAAAAATGTGAAATGAGCTGAAAAGAGTAGAATGGTATAAGAAAGTGTGAAATTAGCTGAAAAAAGTATAATGGTATAACAAAGTGTGAAATGAGCTGAAAAGAGTAGAATGGTATAACAAAGTGTGAAATTAGCTGAAAAAAGTAGAATGGTATAAGAAAGTGTGAAATTAGCTGAAAAAAGTAGAATGGTATAAGAAAGTGTGAAATTAGCTGAAAAAAGTAGAATGGTATAAGAAAGTGTGAAATTAGCTGAAAAAAGTACAATAATATAACGGAAAAAAGTAGAATAGCATAAGGAAGTGTGAAATTAGCTGAAAAAAGTAGAATAGCATAAGGAAGTGTGAAATTAGCTGAAAAAAGTAGAATAGTATAAGAAAGTGTGAAATTAGCTGAAAAAGTACAATAGCATAAGAAAGTGTGAAATTAGCTGAAAAAAGTAGAATAGCATAAGGAAGTGTGAAATTAGCTGAAAAAAGTAGAATAGCATAAGGAAGTGTGAAATTAGCTGAAAAAAGTAGAATAGTATAAGAAAGTGTGAAATTAGCTGAAAAAGTACAATAGCATAAGAAAGTGTGAAATTAGCTGAAAAAAGTAGAATAGCATAAGGAAGTGTGAAATTAGCTGAAAAAAGTAGAATAGTATAAGGAAGTGTGAAATCAGCTGAAAAAAGTAGAATAGTATCAGAAAGTGTGAAATTAGCTGAAAAAAGTAGAAAAGCACAAGGAAGTGTGAAATTAGCTGAAAAAAGTAGAATAGTATAAGAAAGTGTGAAATTAGCTGAAAAAGTACAATAGCATAAGAAAGTGTGAAATTAGCTGAAAAAAGTAGATTAGTATAAGGAAGTGTGAAATCAGCTGAAAAAAAGTAGAATAGTATCAGAAAGTGTGAAATTAGCTGAAAAAAGTAGAAAAGCATAAGGAAGTGTGAAATTAGCTGAAAAAAAGTACAATAGTATAAGGAATTGTGAAATTAGCTGAAAAAAAGTACAATAGTATAAGAAAGTGTGAAATTAGCTGAAAAAAGTACAATAGTATAAGAAAGTGTGAAATTAGCTGAAAAAAGTACAATAGTATAAGGAAGTGTGAAATTAGCTGAAAAAGTAGAATAATATAAGAAAGTATAGTATAAATATTTTGAAGGTACTCTTATTTTGAAAGCCTTTTGTCTCTGTGTGTATGTCTGAGTATGTGTGTGTGTGTGTGTGTGTGTGTGTTTTCTGTGTGTGTCTGAGTATGTGTGTGGGGGTGTCTGTCTGTCTGTCTGTGTCTGCGAGAGAGAAGGATAAAATGGCCGACATTAAAAATGTAGCCTTGATAGTCATTGATTAATATAGCCCCTCCCCCCTCTCCTCCCTCAGACAGGCATGAGGTTGCCAAGCAACCAGGGCCAACTGCCCAGAGCAGTTAGGTGCACCTGTTAGAATGTCAGTTGGAAATGCCCAGAGAGAGAGAAAATGCTGAAACCGCCCGTCGAACAAGACGGTGTGGTGGCCAAACCGTTTGGCCTATCATTGAACCGACTTCACTGTGAGCATCCTGAGCTCTTCCTGATCATCTACATATATAATTTTAGGCGAAAATTGTATAAACTTTGGCCTTGGTAGTCATAGAAAGAACAGGTGCTCCCTGCTCCTTTTGGAAATTTCTCCTCTCCCGTTAACATGGGCGTAGATGTGGCCGTGGGTTGGTGTTGCTGCCGCATCTTTGTGTCTCACGCCAAAACTATAAAGCCGACAGCTTCAGCAGTGTTATCACTGCGACCACCACAAATTTTCCTACGTTTCTAGCGATAAATTATTTCTGTAGAGAGACATTTGTGGCATCAATCGCAGTTTACAAATTTTTTTTTTTGATGAATTTCTCTCTCTCTCTGCCCTCTAGCAATGACATCACCCACTCTAGGTCTGGGACATTCTACCAATACACACCCATTAAAAACGCAGAATTTGAGTAAAAACCTGCTCAACTTTGAGCCTTGATAGTTTAAAAACGGTAAAAGATTTTAAAAAGAGTTAAATACGAGTTTAATAGTTTAAGATCTTGTGTACAATTTGTAATTTGAATGAAGTCTGTAGTAGTAGTAGAAGTAGTTTAAAAAGTAAAATGTTTGTAGAAGGTTTGTAGAAAGATTTGAAGTTTGTACAATGCATTTCAAATGGTAAAATTTTTGTAGAAAAAGTTGAATAATTTGTAAAATATTAATAGTAGAAATGTGAAAAGTAATAGCCATCATGTCCTAAATGAGCTGAATCTAGTGATATAAGTTTTATTTTTGTAGGACAAAATTTGTAGGAGTAGTTATGCGGCGAAAAACGTACGGAAGAAAAATAATAATAAAGATTTGAATAACAATAGTGTGGTCGCCCTCTGGGCACCCACACCAATAAAGATTTGAATAACAATAGTGTGGTCGCCCTCTGGGCACCCACACCAATAAGAACTAGAAAAATTTCTAAAGAAATTTTGAGTGTGCCTGACTCTGGCCCCGTCGAGCCCTACATTAAATAGCTGTCAGCGTGTGTATGCGCGTGTGTGTGTTTTGTCTGTTAATTAGAGAGTTTTCCAAAGTCTTTTATTTTGAAGGGACTCTTATTTTGAAAGAATTTTGTCTAGTGTGTGTGTCTGTGTGTCTGTGTCTGTCTGTCTGTCTGTCTGTGTCTCCCTCTATCCATCTATCTGTCTGTGTTTATCTCTGAGAGAGAAGGATAAAATGGCCGACATTCAAACTGTATTATCGACAGTCATTGTTATTATACAGAGAGTTCAATCAAGTTAATCACAGTCAGGCTTGTGGGGGGCAGTTAAGGAGAAAGTTTTACAGTCTTTTATTTTGAAGGAACTCTTATTTTGAAAGTCTTGTTGTGTGTGTGTGTGTGTGTGTGTATGTTTGTGTGTGTGTGCGTGTGTGTTTTGCCTGTTGAGGAGAGAGTTTTCTAAAATATTTTGTTTTGAAGGGACTCTTATTTTGAAAGTCTGTGTGTCTCTCTATCTATGTCTGTGTATGTGTCTGCGACAGAGAAGGATAAAATGGCCGACATTAAAAATGTAGCCCTGATAGTCATTGATATTATAAAGACAGTGAAAACAGCCCCTCCCCCCTCTGCTCCCTGTCTGTGTCTGTGAGAGGGGCCAGGTGGAGCCCACCAATCAGAACAGAGCAATCAACCGCAGCTGCTGTATGAGATTAAACAGTGCTGAGAGAGAGAAAAACGTCTGAAAGCCACCCCTCGAACAGAAAGGACTCCTGACCAAACCGTTGCTCCAATCTCTGAACCGACTTTACTGTGAGCATGCTGAGCCCTTCCCGAACGTCTAGAGACCTGTTTTGTGTGATTACCAGGAAGAAATGTCCCCTTTACAGCGATTCAAAGAAATGTTACTTCTGCTTTCCTCCAGAAAATTTCCCGCTTTTTTAACATGGCAGTCTATGGGGCTGTGGATGGGTGTTGCTGCCGCATCTTTGCGTGTGACGCCAAAACTATAAAGCTGACAGCTTCAGCAGTGTTATCACTGCGACCACCACAAATTTTCCTACGTTTCTATGTATAAATTATTTCTGTAGAGTGAAATTTGCGGCCTCAAGCGCAGTTTACAAATTTTTTTTTTCGAGGAATTTCTTTCTCCCTCTGCCCTCTAGCGATGATGTCACCAACTGTAGCTCGCGAACATTCTACCAATACACACCCATTCATTTTTTGGCGTGGTTTTTGGCGATTTTTGGCAAAACCGTTCAGTGAAACCCTTAGAAAAGTCATAGCATACCGATCCCGGCCGAGCCGGTCGATTTGACACCTTTTTTGTGTATGTGCGACCAAAACTCTGGGAGGAGTAGTCGACCGAAAAACGTACGGAAGAATAATAATAATAATAAGAATAACTAGAAAAATTTCTAAAGAAATTTTGAGTGTGCCTGACTCTGGCCCCGTCGCCCCCATACATTATTATTGACACTGCTCAGCAAATTCAGTATTAATACAACAAGCTGTGTGAGTGAAAACAGCCCCTCCCCCCTCTGCTCCCTCAGGCAGGAGGTTGCCAAGCAACCAGGGCCAACTGCCGGGCCCTAATCAGCAGAGCAGTTAGATGCAACTGTTAGAATGTCAGTTGGAAATGCCCAGAGAGAGAGACAAAATGCTGAAAGTCACCCGTCGAACAGAAAGGACTCCTGACCAAACCGTTGCTCCAATCACTGAACCGACTTTACAGTGAGCATGCTGAGCCCTTCCCGAACGTCTAGAGACCTGTTTTGTGTGATAACATGAAGAAATGTGCCTCTATGAGTGATTCAAAGAAAGGTTACTTCTGCTCTCCTCCAGAAATTTTCCCGCTTTTTTAACATGGCAGTCTATGGGGCTGTGGATGGGTGTTGCTGGCGCATCTTTGTGTGTGACGCCAAAACTATACAGCCGACAGCTTCAGCAGTGTTATCACTGCGACCACCACAAATTTTCCTACGTTTCTATGTATAAATTATTTCTGTAGTGTGACATTTGCGGCTTTGAGCGCAGTTTACAAATTTATTTTTCGACGAATTTCTCTCTCCCTCTGCCCTCTAGCGATGATGTCACCAACTGTAGCTCGCGAACATTCTACCAATACACACCCATTCATTTTTTGGCGTGGTTTTTGGCGATTTTTAGGCAAACCGTTTGGTGAAACCCTTAGAAAAGTCATAGCATACCGATCCCGGCCGAGCCGGGTCGATTTGACACCTTTTTTGTGTATGTGCGACCAAAACTCTGGGAGGAGTAGTCGACCGAAAAACGTACGGAAGAATAATAATAATAACTAGAAAAATTTCTAAAGAAATTTTGAGTGTGCCTGACTCTGGCCCCGTCGAGCCCTACATTAAATAGCTGTCAGCGTGTGTATGCGCGCGTGTGTGTGTTTTGTCTGTTAATTAGAGGGTTTTCCAAAGTCTTTTATTTTGAAGGGACTCTTATTTTGAAAGAATTTTGTCTAGTGTGTGTTTCTGTGTGTCTGTGTGTGTCTGTCTGTCTGTCTGTGTCTCCCTCTATCCATCTATCTGTCTGTGTTTATCTCTGTGAGAGAGAAGGATAAAATGGCCGACATTCAAACTGTATTATTGACAGTTATTGTTATTATACAGAGAGTTCAATCAAGTTAATCACAGTCAGGCATGTGGAGGGCAGTTAAGGAGAAAGTTTTACAGTATTTAATTTTGAAGGAACTCTTATTTTGAAAGTCTTGTTGTGTGTGTGTGTGTGTGTGTATGTTTGTGTGTGTGTGCGTGTGTGTCTGTGTGTGTGTGTTTGTGTCTGCGAGAGAGAAGGATAAAATGGCCGACATTAAAAATGTAGCCTTGATAGTCATTGATTAAGATAGCCCCTCCCCCCTCTCCTCCCTCAGACAGGCTTGAGGTTGCCAAGCAACCAGGGCCAACTGCCGGCCCTAATCAGCAGAGCAGTTAGGTGCACCTGTTAGAATGTCAGTTGGAAATGCCCAGAGAGAGAGAGAGAAAATGCTGAAACCGCCCGGTGTGTGTGTGTCTGTGTGTCTGTTTGTGTCTGTCTGTCTGTCTGTGTCTCCCTCTATCCATCTATCTGTCTGTGTTTATCTCTGTGAGAGAGAAGGATAAAATGGCCGACATTCAAACTGTATTATTGACAGTCATTGTTATTATACAGAGAGTTCAATCAAGTTAATCACAGTCAGGCTTGTGGGGGGCAGTTAAGGAGAAAGTTTTACAGTCTTTTATTTTGAAGGAACTCTTATTTTGAAAGTCTTGTTGTGTGTGTGTGTGTGTGTGTGTGTGTGTGTGTGTGTATGTTTGTGTGTGTGCGTGTGTGTTTTGCCTGTTAAGGAGAGAGTTTTCTCAAATATTTTATTTTGAAGGGACTCTTATTTTGAAAGTCTGTGTGTCTCTCTATCTATGTCTGTGTATGTGTCTGCGAGAGAGAAGGATAAAATGGCCGACATTAAAAATGTAGCCTTGATAGTCATTGATTAAGATAGCCCCTCCCCCCTCTCCTCCCTCAGACAGGCTTGAGGTTGCCAAGCAACCAGGGCCAACTGCCGGCCCTAATCAGCAGAGCAGTTAGGTGCACCTGTTACAATGTCAGTTGGAAATGCCCAGAGAGAGAGAGAGAAAATGCTGGAAACCGCCCGTCGAAAAGACGGTGTGGTGGCCAAACCGTTTGGCCTATCATTGAACCGACTTCACTATGAGCATCTTGAGCTTCTCCTGATCATCTACATATATATTTGAGGCGAAAATTGTATAAACCTTGGCCTTGGTAGTCATAGAAAGAACAGGTGCTCCCTGCTCCTTTTGGAAATTTCTCCTCTCCCGTTAACATGGGCGTAGATGCGGCCGTGGGTTGGTGTTGCTGCCGCATCTTTGTGTCTCACGCCAAAACTATAAAGCCGACAGCTTCAGCAGTGTTATCACTGCGACCACCACAAATTTTCCTACATTTCTAGCTTTAAAATTATTTCTGTAGAGAGACATTTGTGGCCTCAATCACAGTTTACAAATTTTTTTTTTGACGAATTTCTCTCTCTCTCTGCCCTCTAGCGATGACATCACCCACTCTAGGTCTGGGACATTCTACCAATACACACCCATTCATTTTTTTGGCGTGGTTTTTGGCGATTTTTGGCAAAACCGTTTGCCAAAACCCTTAGAAAAGTCATAGCACACTTGTCACGGCCGAGCCGGTCGATTTGACACCTTTTTTGTGTATGTGTGACCAAAACTCTGGGAGGAGAAGCGAACCGAAAAAACATACGGAAGAAATATAAGAATAATAATAATAATAATAATAATAAAATTAAGTATGGGGAATAGTATATAGTGTGCTCTTTCAGGCACACTCAATAATAAGAATAATAAGTATGGTGGATAGTATATAGTGTGCTCTTTCAGGCACACTCAATAAGTATGGGGAATAGTATATAGTGTGCTCTTTCAGGCACACTCAATAATAAGTATGGGGAATAGTATATAGTGTGCTCTTTCAGGCACACTCAATAATAATAAGAATAATAAGTATGGTGGATAGTATATAGTGTGCTCTTTCAGGCACACTCAACTAGAAAAATTTCTAAAGAAATTTTGAGTGTGCCTGACTCTGGCCCCGTCAAGCCCTACATTAAATAGCTGTCAGCGTGTGTATGCGCGCGTGTGTGTGTGTTTTGTCTGTTAAGGAGAGAGTTTTCCAAAGTCTTTTATTTTGAAGGGACTCTTATTTTGAAAGAATTTTGTCTAGTGTGTGTGTCTGTGTGTCTGTGTGTGACTGTGTGTGTCTGTGTGTGTGTGTCTGTCTGTCTGTGTCTCCCTCTATCCATCTATCTGTCTGTGTTTATCTCTGTGAGAGAGAAGGATAAAATGGCCGACATTCAAACTGTATTATTGACAGTCATTGTTATTATACAGAGAGTTCAATCAAGTTAATCACAGTCAGGCTTGTGGGGGGCAGTTAAGGAGAAAGTTTTACAGTCTTTTATTTTGAAGGAACTCTTATTTTGAAAGTCTTGTTGTGCGTGTGTGTGTGTGTGTATGTTTGTGTGTGTGTGCGTGTGTGTTTTGCCTGTTAAGGGGAGAGTTTTCTAAAATATTGAAGGGACTCTTATTTTGAAAGTCTGTGTGTCTTTCTATCTATGTCTGTGTGTGTCTGCGACAGAGAAGGATAAAATGGCCGACATTAAAAATGGAGCCCTGATAGTCATTGATATTATAAAGACAGTGAAAACAGCCCCTCCCCCCTCTGCTCCCTGTCTGTGTCTGTGAGAGGGGCCAGGTGGAGCCCACCAATCAGAGCAGAGCAATCAACCGCAGCTGCTGTGTGAGATTAAACAGTGCTGAGAGAGAGAAAAACGTCTGAAAGCCACCCCTCGAACAGAAAGGACTCCTGACCAAACCGTTGCTCCAATCTCTGAACCGACTTTACTGTGAGCATGCTGAGCCCTTCCCGAACGTCTAGAGACCTGTTTTGTGTGATTACCAGGAAGAAATGTCCCCTTTACAGCGATTCAAAGAAATGTTACTTCTGCTTTCCTCGAGAAAATTTCCCGCTTTTTTAACATGGCAGTCTATGGGGCTGTGGATGGGTGTTGCTGCCGCATCTTTGCGTGTGACACCAAAACTATAAAGGTGACAGCTTCAGCAGTGTTATCACTGCGACCACCACAAATTTTCCTACGTTTCTATGTATAAATTATTTCTGTAGAGTGACATTTGCGGCCTTGAGCGCAGTTTACAAATTTATTTTTCAATGAATTTCTCTCTCCCTCTGCCCTCTAGCGATGATGTCACCAACTGTAGCTCGCGAACATTCTACCAATACACACCCATTCATTTTTTGGCGTGGTTTTTGGCGATTTTTAGGCAAACCGTTTGCCGAAACGCTTAGAAAAGTCATAGCAGTCCATTCCCGGCCGAGCCGCACGTTTTTATACCTTTTTGTGTATGTGCGACCAAAACTGCGGGAGGAGTAGTGATCTGAAAAAAGGGCGTAAGAAAAATAATAATAACTAGAAAAATTTCTAAAGAAATTTTGAGTGTGCCTGACTCTGGCCCCGTCGCCACCATACATTATTATTGACACTGCTCAGCAAATTTAGTATTAATACAACAAGCTGTGTGAGTGAAAACAGCCCCTCCCCCCTCTGCTCCCTCAGGCAGGAGGTTGCCAAGCAACCAGGGCCAACTGCCGGGCCCTAATCAGCAGAGCAGTTAGGTGCACCTGTTAAAATGTCAGTTGGAAATGCCCAGAGAGAGAGACAAAATGCTGAAAGTCACCCCTCGAACAGAAAGGACTCCTGACCAAACCATTTGGCCTATCATTGAACCGACTTCATTTTGAGCATCGTCAGCCCTTCCTGAACGTCTACATTACTGTTTTGTGTTATAACATGAAGAATTGTGCCCTCTACGAGCGATTCAAAGAAAGGTTACTTCTGCTCTCCTCCAGAAATTTTCCCGCTTTTTTAACATGGCAGTCTATGGGGCTGTGGATGGGTGTTGCTGCCGCATCTTTGCGCGTGACGCCAAAACTATAAAGCTGACAGCTTCAGCAGTGTTATCACTGCGACTACCACAAATTTTCCTACGTTTCTAGTGAAAAAATTAATTCTGTGGAATGACATTTGTGTCCTCAATCGCACTTTACAAATTTATTTTTCGACGAATTTCTCTCTCCCTCTGCCCTCTAGCGATGATGTCACCAACTGTAGCTCGCAAACATTCTACCAATACACACCCATTCATTTTTTGGCGTGGTTTTTGGCGATTTTTGGCAAAACCGTTTGCCGAAAACCCTTAGAAAAGTCATAGCACACCATTCCCGATCGAGCCGCACGTTTTGATACCACTTTTGTTTATGTGCGACCAAAACTCTGGGAGGAGAAGCGAACCGAAAAAACATACGGAAGAAATATAAGAATAATAATAAAATTAAGTATGGGGAATAGTATATAGTGTGCTCTTTCAGGCACACTCAATAATAAGCGCGAGGAATAACATATAGTGTGCTCTTTCAGGCACACTCAACTAGAAAAATTTCTAAAGAAATTTTGAGTGTGCCTGACTCTGGCCCCGTCGAGCCCTACATTAAATAGCTGTCAGCGTGTGTATGCGCGTGTGTGTGTGTTTTGTCTGTTAATTAGAGGGTTTTCCAAAGTCTTTTATTTTGAAGGGACTCTTATTTTGAAAGAATTTTGTCTAGTGTGTGTGTCTGTGTGTCTGTGTGTGTCTGTCTGTCTGTCTGTGTCTCCCTCTATCCATCTATCTGTCTGTGTTTATCTCTGAGAGAGAAGGATAAAATGGCCGACATTCAAACTGTATTATTGACAGTCATTGTTATTATACAGAGAGTTCAATCAAGTTAATCACAGTCAGGCTTGTGGGGGGCAGTTAAGGAGAAAGTTTTACAGTCTTTTATTTTGAAGGAACTCTTATTTTGAAAGTCTTGTTGTGTGTGTGTGTATGTTTGTGTGTGTGTGTGTGTGTGTGTGTGCGTGTGTGTTTTGCCTGTTGAGGAGAGAGTTTTCTAAAATATTTTGTTTTGAAGGGACTCTTATTTTGAAAGTCTGTGTGTCTTTCTATCTATGTCTGTGTATGTGTCTGCGACAGAGAAGGATAAAATGGCCGACATTAAAAATGGAGCCCTGATAGTCATTGATATTATAAAGACAGTGAAAACAGCCCCTCCCCCCTCTGCTCCCTGTCTGTGTCTGTGAGAGGGGCCAGGTGGAGCCCACCAATCAGAGCAGAGCAATCAACCGCAGCTGCTGTGTGAGATTAAACAGTGCTGAGAGAGAGAAAAACGTCTGAAAGCCACCCCTCGAACAGAAAGGACTCCTGACCAAACCGTTGCTCCAATCTCTGAACCGACTTTACTGTGAGCATGCTGAGCCCTTCCCGAACGTCTAGAGACCTGTTTTGTGTGATTACCAGGAAGAAATGTCCCCTTTACAGCGATTCAAAGAAATGTTACTTCTGCTTTCCTCGAGAAAATTTCCCGCTTTTTTAACATGGCAGTCTATGGGGCTGTGGATGGGTGTTGCTGCCGCATCTTTGCGTGTGACACCAAAACTATAAAGGTGACAGCTTCAGCAGTGTTATCACTGCGACCACCACAAATTTTCCTACGTTTCTATGTATAAATTATTTCTGTAGAGTGACATTTGCGGCCTTGAGCGCAGTTTACAAATTTATTTTTCAATGAATTTCTCTCTCCCTCTGCCCTCTAGCGATGATGTCACCAACTGTAGCTCGCGAACATTCTACCAATACACACCCATTCATTTTTTGGCGTGGTTTTTGGCGATTTTTAGGCAAACCGTTTGCCGAAACGCTTAGAAAAGTCATAGCAGTCCATTCCCGGCCGAGCCGCACGTTTTGATACCTTTTTGTGTATGTGCGACCAAAACTGCGGGAGGAGTAGTGATCTGAAAAAAGGGCGTAAGAAAAATAATAATAACTAGAAAAATTTCTAAAGAAATTTTGAGTGTGCCTGACTCTGGCCCCGTCGAGCCCTACATTAAATAGCTGTCAGCGTGTGTATGCGCGTGTGTGTGTGTTTTGTCTGTTAATTAGAGAGTTTTCCAAAGTCTTTTATTTTGAAGGGACTCTTATTTTGAAAGAATTTTGTCTAGTGTGTGTGTCTGTGTGTCTGTGTCTGTCTGTCTGTCTGTCTGTGTCTCCCTCTATCCATCTATCTGTCTGTGTTTATCTCTGAGAGAGAAGGATAAAATGGCCGACATTCAAACTGTATTATTGACAGTCATTGTTATTATACAGAGAGTTCAATCAAGTTAATCACAGTCAGGCTTGTGGGGGGCAGTTAAGGAGAAAGTTTTACAGTCTTTTATTTTGAAGGAACTCTTATTTTGAAAGTCTTGTTGTGTGTGTGTGTGTGTGTGTGTGTGTGTGTGTGTATGTTTGTGTGTGTGTGCGTGCGTGTTTTGCCTGTTGAGGAGAGAGTTTTCTAAAATATTTTGTTTTGAAGGGACTCTTATTTTGAAAGTCTGTGTGTCTCTCTATCTATGTCTGTGTATGTGTCTGCGACAGAGAAGGATAAAATGGCCGACATTAAAAATGTAGCCCTGATAGTCATTGATATTATAAAGACAGTGAAAACAGCCCCTCCCCCTCTGCTCCCTGTCTGTGTCTGTGAGAGGGGCCAGGTGGAGCCCACCAATCAGAGCAGAGCAATCAACCGCAGCTGCTGTGTGAGATTAAACAGTGCTGAGAGAGAGAAAAACGTCTGAAAGCCACCCCTCGAACAGAAAGGACTCCTGACCAAACCGTTGCTCCAATCTCTGAACCGACTTTACTGTGAGCATGCTGAGCCCTTCCCGAACGTCTAGAGACCTGTTTTGTGTGATTACCAGGAAGAAATGTCCCCTTTACAGCGATTCAAAGAAATGTTACTTCTGCTTTCCTCCAGAAATTTTCCCGCTTTTTTAACATGGCAGTCTATGGGGCTGTGGATGGGTGTTGCTGCCGCATCTTTGCGTGTGACGCCAAAACTATAAAGGTGACAGCTTCAGCAGTGTTATCACTGCGACCACCACAAATTTTCCTACGTTTCTATGTATAAATTATTTCTGTAGAGTGAAATTTGCGGCCTCAAGCGCAGTTTACAAATTTTTTTTTCGAGGAATTTCTTTCTCCCTCTGCCCTCTAGCGATGATGTCACCAACTGTAGCTCGCGAACATTCTACCAATACACACCCATTCATTTTTTGGCGTGGTTTTTGGCGATTTTTAGGCAAACCGTTTGCCGAAACCCTTAGAAAAGTCATAGCCCGCGTCGCCCGGCCGAGCCGGTCGATTTGACACCTTTTTGTGTATGTGTGACAAAAACTGTGGGACGAGTAGCGCGTCAAAAAAAGGGCGTAAGAATAATAATAATAACTAGAAAAATTTCTAAAGAAATTTTGAGTGTGCCTGACTCTGGCCCCGTCGAGCCCTACATTAAATAGCTGTCAGCGTGTGTATGCGCGTGTGTGTGTGTTTTGTCTGTTAATTAGAGAGTTTTCCAAAGTCTTTTATTTTGAAGGGACTCTTATTTTGAAAGAATTTTGTCTAGTGTGTGTGTCTGTGTGTCTGTGTCTGTCTGTCTGTCTGTCTGTGTCTCCCTCTATCCATCTATCTGTCTGTGTTTATCTCTGAGAGAGAAGGATAAAATGGCCGACATTCAAACTGTATTATTGACAGTCATTGTTATTATACAGAGAGTTCAATCAAGTTAATCACAGTCAGGCTTGTGGGGGGCAGTTAAGGAGAAAGTTTTACAGTCTTTTATTTTGAAGGAACTCTTATTTTGAAAGTCTTGTTGTGTGTGTGTGTGTGTGTGTGTGTGTGTGTATGTTTGTGTGTGTGTGCGTGCGTGTTTTGCCTGTTGAGGAGAGAGTTTTCTAAAATATTTTGTTTTGAAGGGACTCTTATTTTGAAAGTCTGTGTGTCTCTCTATCTATGTCTGTGTATGTGTCTGCGACAGAGAAGGATAAAATGGCCGACATTAAAAATGTAGCCCTGATAGTCATTGATATTATAAAGACAGTGAAAACAGCCCCTCCCCCCCTCTGCTCCCTGTCTGTGTCTGTGAGAGGGGCCAGGTGGAGCCCACCAATCAGAGCAGAGCAATCAACCGCAGCTGCTGTGTGAGATTAAACAGTGCTGAGAGAGAGAAAAAAACGTCTGAAAGCCACCCCTCGAACAGAAAGGACTCCTGACCAAACCGTTGCTCCAATCTCTGAACCGACTTTACTGTGAGCATGCTGAGCCCTTCCCGAACGTCTAGAGACCTGTTTTGTGTGATTACCAGGAAGAAATGTCCCCTTTACAGCGATTCAAAGAAATGTTACTTCTGCTTTCCTCCAGAAATTTTCCCGCTTTTTTAACATGGCAGTCTATGGGGCTGTGGATGGGTGTTGCTGCCGCATCTTTGCGTGTGACGCCAAAACTATAAAGGTGACAGCTTCAGCAGTGTTATCACTGCGACCACCACAAATTTTCCTACGTTTCTATGTATAAATTATTTCTGTAGAGTGAAATTTGCGGCCTCAAGCGCAGTTTACAAATTTTTTTTTTCGAGGAATTTCTTTCTCCCTCTGCCCTCTAGCGATGATGTCACCAACTGTAGCTCGCGAACATTCTACCAATACACACCCATTCATTTTTTGGCGTGGTTTTTGGCGATTTTTAGGCAAACCGTTTGCCGAAACCCTTAGAAAAGTCATAGCCCGCGTCGCCCGGCCGAGCCGGTCGATTTGACACCTTTTTGTGTATGTGTGACAAAAACTGTGGGACGAGTAGCGCGTCAAAAAAAGGGCGTAAGAATAATAATAATAACTAGAAAAATTTCTAAAGAAATTTTGAGTGTGCCTGACTCTGGCCCCGTCGAGCCCTACATTAAATAGCTGTCAGCGTGTGTATGCGCGTGTGTGTGTGTTTTGTCTGTTAATTAGAGAGTTTTCCAAAGTCTTTTATTTTGAAGGGACTCTTATTTTGAAAGAATTTTGTCTAGTGTGTGTGTCTGTGTGTCTGTGTCTGTCTGTCTGTCTGTCTGTGTCTCCCTCTATCCATCTATCTGTCTGTGTTTATCTCTGAGAGAGAAGGATAAAATGGCCGACATTCAAACTGTATTATTGACAGTCATTGTTATTATACAGAGAGTTCAATCAAGTTAATCACAGTCAGGCTTGTGGGGGGCAGTTAAGGAGAAAGTTTTACAGTCTTTTATTTTGAAGGAACTCTTATTTTGAAAGTCTTGTTGTGTGTGTGTGTGTGTGTGTGTGTGTGTGTATGTTTGTGTGTGTGTGCGTGCGTGTTTTGCCTGTTGAGGAGAGAGTTTTCTAAAATATTTTGTTTTGAAGGGACTCTTATTTTGAAAGTCTGTGTGTCTCTCTATCTATGTCTGTGTATGTGTCTGCGACAGAGAAGGATAAAATGGCCGACATTAAAAATGTAGCCCTGATAGTCATTGATATTATAAAGACAGTGAAAACAGCCCCTCCCCCCTCTGCTCCCTGTCTGTGTCTGTGAGAGGGGCCAGGTGGAGCCCACCAATCAGAGCAGAGCAATCAACCGCAGCTGCTGTGTGAGATTAAACAGTGCTGAGAGAGAGAAAACGTCTGAAAGCCACCCCTCGAACAGAAAGGACTCCTGACCAAACCGTTGCTCCAATCTCTGAACCGACTTTACTGTGAGCATGCTGAGCCCTTCCCGAACGTCTAGAGACCTGTTTTGTGTGATTACCAGGAAGAAATGTCCCCTTTACAGCGATTCAAAGAAATGTTACTTCTGCTTTCCTCCAGAAATTTTCCCGCTTTTTTAACATGGCAGTCTATGGGGCTGTGGATGGGTGTTGCTGCCGCATCTTTGCGTGTGACGCCAAAACTATAAAGGTGACAGCTTCAGCAGTGTTATCACTGCGACCACCACAAATTTTCCTACGTTTCTATGTATAAATTATTTCTGTAGAGTGAAATTTGCGGCCTCAAGCGCAGTTTACAAATTTTTTTTTCGAGGAATTTCTTTCTCCCTCTGCCCTCTAGCGATGATGTCACCAACTGTAGCTCTGCGAACATTCTACCAATACACACCCATTCATTTTTTGGCGTGGTTTTTGGCGATTTTTAGGCAAACCGTTTGCCGAAACCCTTAGAAAAGTCATAGCCCGCGTCGCCCGGCCGAGCCGGTCGATTTGACACCTTTTTGTGTATGTGTGACAAAAACTGTGGGACGAGTAGCGCGTCAAAAAAAGGGCGTAAGAATAATAATAATAACTAGAAAAATTTCTAAAGAAATTTTGAGTGTGCCTGACTCTGGCCCCGTCGAGCCCTACATTAAATAGCTGTCAGCGTGTGTATGCGCGTGTGTGTGTGTTTTGTCTGTTAATTAGAGAGTTTTCCAAAGTCTTTTATTTTGAAGGGACTCTTATTTTGAAAGAATTTTGTCTAGTGTGTGTGTCTGTGTGTCTGTGTCTGTCTGTCTGTCTGTCTGTGTCTCCCTCTATCCATCTATCTGTCTGTGTTTATCTCTGAGAGAGAAGGATAAAATGGCCGACATTCAAACTGTATTATTGACAGTCATTGTTATTATACAGAGAGTTCAATCAAGTTAATCACAGTCAGGCTTGTGGGGGGCAGTTAAGGAGAAAGTTTTACAGTCTTTTATTTTGAAGGAACTCTTATTTTGAAAGTCTTGTTGTGTGTGTGTGTGTGTGTGTGTGTGTGTGTGTATGTTTGTGTGTGTGTGCGTGCGTGTTTTGCCTGTTGAGGAGAGAGTTTTCTAAAATATTTTGTTTTGAAGGGACTCTTATTTTGAAAGTCTGTGTGTCTCTCTATCTATGTCTGTGTATGTGTCTGCGACAGAGAAGGATAAAATGGCCGACATTAAAAATGTAGCCCTGATAGTCATTGATATTATAAAGACAGTGAAAACAGCCCCTCCCCCCTCTGCTCCCTGTCTGTGTCTGTGAGAGGGGCCAGGTGGAGCCCACCAATCAGAGCAGAGCAATCAACCGCAGCTGCTGTGTGAGATTAAACAGTGCTGAGAGAGAGAAAAACGTCTGAAAGCCACCCCTCGAACAGAAAGGACTCCTGACCAAACCGTTGCTCCAATCTCTGAACCGACTTTACTGTGAGCATGCTGAGCCCTTCCCGAACGTCTAGAGACCTGTTTTGTGTGATTACCAGGAAGAAATGTCCCCTTTACAGCGATTCAAAGAAATGTTACTTCTGCTTTCCTCCAGAAATTTTCCCGCTTTTTTAACATGGCAGTCTATGGGGCTGTGGATGGGTGTTGCTGCCGCATCTTTGCGTGTGACGCCAAAACTATAAAGGTGACAGCTTCAGCAGTGTTATCACTGCGACCACCACAAATTTTCCTACGTTTCTATGTATAAATTATTTCTGTAGAGTGAAATTTGCGGCCTCAAGCGCAGTTTACAAATTTTTTTTTTCGAGGAATTTCTTTCTCCCTCTGCCCTCTAGCGATGATGTCACCAACTGTAGCTCGCGAACATTCTACCAATACACACCCATTCATTTTTTGGCGTGGTTTTTGGCGATTTTTAGGCAAACCGTTTGCCGAAACCCTTAGAAAAGTCATAGCCCGCGTCGCCCGGCCGAGCCGGTCGATTTGACACCTTTTTGTGTATGTGTGACAAAAACTGTGGGACGAGTAGCGCGTCAAAAAAAAGGGCGTAAGAATAATAATAATAATAAGCGCGGGGAATAACATATAGTGTGCTCTTTCAGGCACACTCAATAAGCGCGGGGAATAACATATAGTGTGCTCTTTCAGGCACACTCAACTAGAAAAATTTCTAAAGAAATTTTGAGTGTGCCTGACTCTGGCCCCGTCGAGCCCTACATTAAATAGCTGTCAGCGTGTGTATGCGCGTGTGTGTGTTTTGTCTGTTAATTAGAGGGTTTTCCAAAGCCTTTTATTTTGAAGGGACTCTTATTTTGAAAGAATTGTGTCTAGTGTGTGTGTGTCTGTGTGTCTGTGTGTGTCTGTCTGTCTGTCTGTCTGTGTCTCCCTCTATCCATCTATCTGTCTGTGTTTATCTCTGAGAGAGAAGGATAAAATGGCCGACATTCAAACTGTATTATTGACAGCCATTGTTATTATACAGAGAGTTCAATCAAGTTAATCACAGTCAGGCTTGTGGGGGCAGTTAAGGAGAAAGTTTTACAGTCTTTTATTTTGAAGGAACTCTTATTTTGAAAGTCTTGTTGTGTGTGTGTGTGTGTGTGTGTGTGTGTGTGTGTGTGTGTGTCTGCGAGAGAGAAGGATAAAATGGCCGACATTAAAAATGTAGCCTTGATAGTCATTGATTAAGATAGCCCCCTCCCCCCTCTCCTCCTTCAGACAGGCTTGAGGTTGCCAAGCAACCAGGGCCAACTGCCCTAATCAGCAGAGCAGTTAGGTGCACCTGTTAGAATGTCTAGTGATATAATTTTTATTTCTGTAGTACAAAATCTGTGTCCGTTAAGGAGAGAGTTTTACAAAGTCTTTTATTTTGAAGGGACTCTTATTTTGAAAGAATTTTGTCTAGTGTGTGTTTCTGTGTGTCTGTGTGTGTCTGTCTGTCTGTCTGTCTGTGTCTCCCTCTATCCATCTATCTGTCTGTGTTTATCTCTGTGAGAGAGAAGGATAAAATGGCCGACATTCAAACTGTATTATTGACAGTTATTGTTATTATACAGAGAGTTCAATCAAGTTAATCACAGTCAGGCTTGTGGAGGGCAGTTAAGGAGAAAGTTTTACAGTCTTTTATTTTGAAGGAACTCTTATTTTGAAAGTCTTGTTGTGTGTGTGTGTGTGTGTGTGTATGTTTGTGTGTGTGTGTGTGTTTGTGTCTGCGAGAGAGAAGGATAAAATGGCCGACATTAAAAATGTAGCCTTGATAGTCATTGATTAAGATAGCCCCTCCCCCCTCCTCCCTCAGACAGGCTTGAGGTTGCCAAGCAACCAGGGCCAACTGCCGGCCCTAATCAGCAGAGCAGTTAGGTACACCTGTTATAATGTCAGTTGGAAATGCCCAGAGAGAGAGAGAAAAATGCTGAAACCGCCCGTCGAAAAAGACGGTGTGGTGGCCAAACCGTTTGGCCTATCATTGAACCGACTTCACTGTGAGCATCTTGAGCTCTTCCTGATCATTTACATATATTTTGAGGGGAAAATTGTATAAACCTTGGCCTTGGTAGTCATAGAAAGAACAGGTGCTCCCTGCTCCTTTTGGAAATTTCTCCTCTCCCGTTAACATGGGCGTAGATGCGGCCGTGGGTTGGTGTTCCTGCCGCATCTTTGTGTCTCACGCCAAAACTATAAAGCCGACAGCTTCAGCAGTGTTATCACTGCGACCACCACAAATTTTCCTACATTTCTAGCTATAAAATTATTTCTGTAGAGAGACATTTGTGGCCTCAATCGCAGTTTACAATTTTTTTTTTTGACGAATTTCTCTCTCTCTTGCCCTCTAGCGATGATGTCACCAACTGTAGCTCGCGAACATTCTACCAATACACACCCATTCATTTTTTGGCGTGGTTTTTGGCGATTTTTGGCAAAACCGTTTGGTGAAACCCTTAGAAAAGTCATAGCCTGCGTCGCACGGCCGAGCCGGTCGATTTGACACCTTTTTGTGTATGTGCGACAAAAACTGTGGCAGGAGTAGCGCGTCAAAAAAAGGGCGTAAGAATAATAATAATAACTAGAAAAATTTCTAAAGAAATTTTGAGTGTGCCTGACTCTGGCCCCGTCGAGCCCTACATTAAATAGCTGTCAGCGTGTGTATGCGCGTGTGTGTGTGTTTTGTCTGTTAATTAGAGAGTTTTCCAAAGTCTTTTATTTTGAAGGGACTCTTATTTTGAAAGAATTTTGTCTAGTGTGTGTGTCTGTGTGTCTGTGTCTGTCTGTCTGTCTGTCTGTGTCTCCCTCTATCCATCTATCTGTCTGTGTTTATCTCTGAGAGAGAAGGATAAAATGGCCGACATTCAAACTGTATTATTGACAGTCATTGTTATTATACAGAGAGTTCAATCAAGTTAATCACAGTCAGGCTTGTGGGGGGCAGTTAAGGAGAAAGTTTTACAGTCTTTTATTTTGAAGGAACTCTTATTTTGAAAGTCTTGTTGTGTGTGTGTGTGTGTGTGTGTGTGTGTGTGTATGTTTGTGTGTGTGTGCGTGCGTGTTTTGCCTGTTGAGGAGAGAGTTTTCTAAAATATTTTGTTTTGAAGGGACTCTTATTTTGAAAGTCTGTGTGTCTCTCTATCTATGTCTGTGTATGTGTCTGCGACAGAGAAGGATAAAATGGCCGACATTAAAAATGTAGCCCTGATAGTCATTGATATTATAAAGACAGTGAAAACAGCCCCTCCCCCCCTCTGCTCCCTGTCTGTGTCTGTGAGAGGGGCCAGGTGGAGCCCACCAATCAGAGCAGAGCAATCAACCGCAGCTGCTGTGTGAGATTAAACAGTGCTGAGAGAGAGAAAAACGTCTGAAAGCCACCCCTCGAACAGAAAGGACTCCTGACCAAACCGTTGCTCCAATCTCTGAACCGACTTTACTGTGAGCATGCTGAGCCCTTCCCGAACGTCTAGAGACCTGTTTTGTGTGATTACCAGGAAGAAATGTCCCCTTTACAGCGATTCAAAGAAATGTTACTTCTGCTTTCCTCCAGAAATTTTCCCGCTTTTTAACATGGCAGTCTATGGGGCTGTGGATGGGTGTTGCTGCCGCATCTTTGCGTGTGACGCCAAAACTATAAAGGTGACAGCTTCAGCAGTGTTATCACTGCGACCACCACAAATTTTCCTACGTTTCTATGTATAAATTATTTCTGTAGAGTGAAATTTGCGGCCTCAAGCGCAGTTTACAAATTTTTTTTTCGAGGAATTTCTTTCTCCCTCTGCCCTCTAGCGATGATGTCACCAACTGTAGCTCGCGAACATTCTACCAATACACACCCATTCATTTTTTGGCGTGGTTTTTGGCGATTTTTAGGCAAACCGTTTGCCGAAACCCTTAGAAAAGTCATAGCCCGCGTCGCCCGGCCGAGCCGGTCGATTTGACACCTTTTTGTGTATGTGTGACAAAAACTGTGGGACGAGTAGCGCGTCAAAAAAAGGGCGTAAGAATAATAATAATAACTAGAAAAATTTCTAAAGAAATTTTGAGTGTGCCTGACTCTGGCCCCGTCGAGCCCTACATTAAATAGCTGTCAGCGTGTGTATGCGCGCGTGTGTGTGTTTTGTCTGTTAATTAGAGGGTTTTCCAAAGTCTTTTATTTTGAAGGGACTCTTATTTTGAAAGAATTTTGTCTAGTGTGTGTCTGTGTGTGTCTGTCTGTCTGTCTGTCTGTCTGTGTCTCCCTCTATCCATCTATCTGTCTGTGTTTATCTCTGAGAGAGAAGGATAAAATGGCCGACATTCAAACTGTATTATTGACAGTCATTGTTATTATACAGAGAGTTCAATCAAGTTAATCACAGTCAGGCTTGTGGGGGGCAGTTAAGGAGAAAGTTTTACAGTCTTTTATTTTGAAGGAACTCTTATTTTGAAAGTCTTGTTGTGTGTGTGTGTGTGTGTGTGTGTGTGTGTGTGTGTGTATGTTTGTGTGTGTGTGCGTGTGTGTTTTGCCTGTTGAGAGAGTTTTCTAAAATATTTTATTTTGAAGGGACTCTTATTTTGAAAGTCTGTGTGTCTCTCTATCTATGTCTGTGTATGTGTCTGCGAGAGAGAAGGATAAAATGGCCGACATTAAAAATGTAGCCTTGATAGTCATTGATTAAGATAGCCCCTCCCCCCTCTCCTCCCTCAGACAGGCTTGAGGTTGCCAAGCAACCAGGGCCAACTGCCGGCCCTAATCAGCAGAGCAGTTAGGTGCACCTGTTACAATGTCAGTTGGAAATGCCCAGAGAGAGAGAGAGAAAATGCTGAAACCGCCCGGTGTGTGTGTGTGTCTGTGTGTCTGTTTGTGTCTGTCTGTCTGTCTGTGTCTCCCTCTATCCATCTATCTGTCTGTGTTTATCTCTGAGAGAGAAGGATAAAATGGCCGACATTCAAACTGTATTATTGACAGTCATTGTTATTATACAGAGAGTTCAATCAAGTTCATCACAGTCAGGCTTGTGGGGGGCAGTTAAGGAGAAAGTTTTACAGTCTTTTATTTTGAAGGAACTCTTATTTTGAAAGTCTTGTTGTGTGTGTGTGTGTGTGTGTGTGTATGTTTGTGTGTGTGTGCGTGTGTGTTTTGCCTGTTAAGGAGAGAGTTTTCTAAAATATTTTATTTTGAAGGGACTCTTATTTTGAAAGTCTGTGTGTCTCTCTATCTATGTCTGTGTATGTGTCTGCGAGAGAGAAGGATAAAATGGCCGACATTAAAAATGTAGCCTTGATAGTCATTGATTAAGATAGCCCCTCCCCCCCTCTCCTCCCTCAGACAGGCTTGAGGTTGCCAAGCAACCAGGGCCAACTGCCGGCCCTAATCAGCAGAGCAGTTAGGTGCACCTGTTACAATGTCAGTTGGAAATGCCCAGAGAGAGAGAGAGAAAATGCTGAAACCGCCCGGTGTGTGTGTGTCTGTGTGTCTGTTTGTGTCTGTCTGTCTGTCTGTGTCTCCCTCTATCCATCTATCTGTCTGTGTTTATCTCTGAGAGAGAAGGATAAAATGGCCGACATTCAAACTGTATTATTGACAGTCATTGTTATTATACAGAGAGTTCAATCAAGTTAATCACAGTCAGGCTTGTGGGGGCAGTTAAGGAGAAAGTTTTACAGTCTTTTATTTTGAAGGAACTCTTATTTTGAAAGTCTTGTTGTGTGTGTGTGTGTGTGTGTGTGTGTGTATGTTTGTGTGTGTGTGCGTGTGTGTTTTGCCTGTTAAGGAGAGAGTTTTCTAAAATATTTTATTTTGAAGGGACTCTTATTTTGAAAGTCTGTGTGTCTCTCTATCTATGTCTGTGTATGTGTCTGCGAGAGAGAAGGATAAAATGGCCGACATTAAAAATGTAGCCTTGATAGTCATTGATTAAGATAGCCCCTCCCCCTCTCCTCCCTCAGACAGGCTTGAGGTTGCCAAGCAACCAGGGCCAACTGCCGGCCCTAATCAGCAGAGCAGTTAGGTGCACCTGTTACAATGTCAGTTCGAAATGCCCAGAGAGAGAGAGAGAAAATGCTGAAACCGCCCCGTCGAAAAAGACGGTGTGGTGGCCAAACCGTTTGGCCTATCATTGAACCGACTTCACTATGAGCATCTTGAGCTCCTCCTGATCATCTACATATATATTTGAGGCGAAAATTGTATAAACCTTGGCCTTGGTAGTCATAGAAAGAACAGGTGCTCCCTGCTCCTTTTGGAAATTTCTCCTCTCCCGTTAACATGGGCGTAGATGCGGCCGTGGGTTGGTGTTGCTGCCGCATCTTTGTGTCTCACGCCAAAACTATAAAGCCGACAGCTTCAGCAGTGTTATCACTGCGACCACCACAAATTTTCCTACATTTCTAGCTATAAAATTATTTCTGTAGAGAGACATTTGTGGCCTCAATCGCAGTTTACAAATTTTTTTTTTGACGAATTTCTCTCTCTCTCTGCCCTCTAGCGATGACATCACCCACTCTAGGTCTGGGACATTCTACCAATACACACCCATTCATTTTTTTGGCGTGGTTTTTGGCGATTTTTGGCAAAACCGTTCAGTGAAACCCTTAGAAAAGTCATAGCATACCGATCCCGGCCGAGCCGGTCGATTTGACACCTTTTTTGTGTATGTGCGACCAAAACTCTGGGAGGAGTAGTCGACCGAAAAACGTACGGAAGAATAATAATAATTATAATAATAAGAATAATAAGTATGGTGGATAGTATATAGTGTGCTCTTTCAGGCACACTCAATAAGCGCGGGGAATAACATATAGTGTGCTCTTTCAGGCACACTCAATAATAATAATAATAAGCGCGGGGAATAACATATAGTGTGCTCTTTCAGGCACACTCAACTAGAAAAATTTCTAAAGAAATTTTGAGTGTGCCTGACTCTGGCCCCGTCGCCCCCATACATTATTATTGACACTGCTCAGCAAATTCAGTATTAATACAACAAGCTGTGTGAGTGAAAACAGCCCCTCCCCCCTCTGCTCCCTCAGGCAGGAGGTTGCCAAGCAACCAGGGCCAACTGCCGGGCCCTAATCAGCAGAGCAGTTAGGTGCACCTGTTAGAATGTCAGTTGGAAATGCCCAGAGAGAGAGACAAAATGCTGAAAGTCACCCATCGAACAGAAAGGACTCCTGACCAAACCGTTGCTCCAATCACTGAACCGACTTTACAGTGAGCATGCTGAGCCCTTCCTGAACGTCTAGATAACAGTTTTGTGTGATAACATGAAGAAATGTGCCTCTATGAGTGATTCAAAGAAAGGTTACTTCTGCTCTCCTCCAGAAATTTTCCCGCTTTTTTAACATGGCAGTCTATGGGGCTGTGGATGGGTGTTGCTGGCGCATCTTTGTGTCTGACGCCAAAACTATACAGCCGACAGCTTCAGCAGTGTTATCACTGCGACCACCACAAATTTTCCTACGTTTCTATGTATAAATTATTTCTGTAGTGTGACATTTGCGGCTTTGAGCGCAGTTTACAAATTTATTTTTCGACGAATTTCTCTCTCCCTCTGCCCTCTAGCGATGATGTCACCAACTGTAGCTCGCGAACATTCTACCAATACACACCCATTCATTTTTTGGCGTGGTTTTTGGCGATTTTTGGCAAAACCGTTTGCCGAAACCCTTAGAAAAGTCATAGCACACCATTCCCGATCGAGCCGCACGTTTTGATACCACTTTTGTTTATGTGCGACCAAAACTCTGGGAGGAGAAGCGAACCGAAAAAACATACGGAAGAAATATAAGAATAATAATAATAAAATTAAGTATGGGGAATAGTATATAGTGTGCTCTTTCAGGCACACTCAATAAGAATAATAAGTATGGGGAATAGTATATAGTGTGCTCTTTCAGGCACACTCAATAAAATTAAGTATGGGGAATAGTATATAGTGTGCTCTTTCAGGCACACTCAATAAGAATAATAAGTATGGTGGATAGTATATAGTGTGCTCTTTCAGGCACACTCAATAATAAGAATAATAAGTATGGTGGATAGTATATAGTGTGCTCTTTCAGGCACACTCAACTAGAAAAATTTCTAAAGAAATTTTGAGTGTGCCTGACTCTGGCCCCGTCGCCCCCGTCGCCCCCATACATTATTATTGACACTGCTCAGCAAATTCAGTATTAATACAACAACCTGTGTGAGTGAAAACAGCCCCTCCCCCCTCTGCTCCCTCAGGCAGGAGGTTGCCAAGCAACCAGGGCCAACTGCCGGGCCCTAATCAGCAGAGCAGTTAGATGCACCTGTTAGAATGTCAGTTGGAAATGCCCAGAGAGAGAGACAAAATGCTGAAAGTCACCCGTCGAACAGAAAGGACTCCTGACCAAACCGTTGCTCCAATCACTGAACCGACTTTACAGTGAGCATGCTGAGCCCTTCCTGAACGTCTAGATAACAGTTTTGTGTGATAACATGTAGAAATGTGCCTCTATGAGTGATTCAAAGAAAGGTTACTTCTGCTCTCCTCCAGAAATTTTCCCGCTTTTTTAACATGGCAGTCTATGGGGCTGTGGATGGGTGTTGCTGGCGCATCTTTGTGTGTGAC
Organism: Argyrosomus regius; assembly: GCA_946959425.1. Classification (NCBI taxonomy): domain Eukaryota; kingdom Metazoa; phylum Chordata; class Actinopteri; family Sciaenidae; genus Argyrosomus; species Argyrosomus regius. The sequence continues at coordinate 28,949,423 of OX336884.1, forward strand.
GCCAAAACTATACAGCCGACAGCTTCAGCAGTGTTATCACTGCGACCACCACAAATTTTCCTACGTTTCTATGTATAAATTATTTCTGTAGTGTGACATTTGCGGCTTTGAGCGCAGTTTACAAATTTATTTTTCGACGAATTTCTCTCTCCCTCTGCCCTCTAGCGATGATGTCACCAACTGTAGCTCGCGAACATTCTACCAATACACACCCATTCATTTTTTGGCGTGGTTTTTGCCGATTTTTAGGCAAACTGTTTGGTGAAACCCTTAGAAAAGTCATAGCATACCGATCCCGGCCGAGCCGGTCGATTTGACACCTTTTTTGTGTATGTGCGACCAAAACTCTGGGAGGAGTAGTCGACCGAAAAACGTACGGAAGAATAATAATAATAACTAGAAAAATTCCTAAAGAAATTTTGAGTGTGCCTGACTCTGGCCCCGTCGCCCCCATACATTATTATTGACACTGCTCAGCAAATTCAGTATTAATACAACAAGCTGTGTGAGTGAAAACAGCCCCTCCCCCCTCTGCTCCCTCAGGCAGGAGGTTGCCAAGCAACCAGGGCCAACTGCCGGGCCCTAATCAGCAGAGCAGTTAGGTGCACCTGTTAGAATGTCAGTTGGAAATGCCCAGAGAGAGAGACAAAATGCTGAAAGTCACCCCTCGAACAGAAAGGACTCCTGACCAAACCATTTGGCCTATCATTGAACCGACTTCATTTTGAGCATGCTGAGCCCTTCCCGAACGTCTAGAGACCTGTTTTGTGTCGCTACCATGAAGAAATGTGACCTTTAGAGCGATTCAAAGAAACGTTACTTCTGCTTTCCTCCAGAAATGTTCCCGCTTTTTTAACATGGCAGTCTATGGGGCTGTGGATGGGTGTTGCTGCCGCATCTTTGCGTGTGACGCCAAAACTATACAGCTGACAGCTTCAGCAGTGTTATCACTGCGACCACCACACATTTTCCTACGTTTCTATGTATAAATTATTTCTGTAGCGCGACATTTGCGGCCTCAAGCGCAGTTTACAAATTTATTTTTCAACGAATTTCTCTCTCCCTCTGCCGTCTAGCGATGATGTCACCAACTGTAGCTCGCGAACATTCTACCAATACACACCCATTCATTTTTTGGCGTGGTTTTTGGCGATTTTTGGCAAAACCGTTTGGCGAAACCCTTAGAAAAGTCATAGCCTGCGTCGCCCAGCCGAGCCGGTCGATTTGACACCTTTTTGCGTATGTGCGACAAAAACTGTGGGACGAGTAGCGCGTCAAAAAAAGGGCGTAAGAATAATAATAATAACTAGAAAAATTTCTAAAGAAATTTTGAGTATGCCTGACTCTGGCCCCGTCGCCCCATACATTATTATTGACACTGCTCAGCAAATTCAGTATTAATACAACAAGCTGTGTGAGTGAAAACAGCCCCTCCCCCCCCCCTCTGCTCCCTCAGGCAGGAGGTTGCCAAGCAACCAGGGCCAACTGCCGGGCCCTAATCAGCAGAGCAGTTAGGTGCACCTGTTAGAATGTCAGTTGGAAATGCCCAGAGAGAGAGACAAAATGCTGAAAGTCACCCCTCGAACAGAAAGGACTCCTGACCAAACCGTTGCTCCAATCACTGAACCAACTTTACTGTGAGCATTGTGAGCCCTTCCTGAACGCCTAGATACCTGTTTTGTGTGATTACCATGAAGAAATGTCCCCTTTACAGCGATTCAAAGAAATGTTACTTCTGCTTTCCTCCAGAAATTTTCCCGCTTTTTTAACATGGCAGTCTATGGGGCTGTGGATGGGTGTTGCTGCCGCATCTTTGCGTGTGACACCAAAACTATACAGCCGACAGCTTCAGCAGTGTTATCACTGCGACCACCACAAATTTTCCTACGTTTCTATGTATAAATTATTTCTGTAGAGTGACATTTGCGGCCTCGAGCGCAGTTTACAAATTTTTTTTTCAACGAATTTCTCTCTCCCTCTGCCCTCTAGCGATGATGTCACCAACTGTAGCTCGCGAACATTCTACCAATACACACCCATTCATTTTTTGGCGTGGTTTTTGGCGATTTTTAGGCAAACCGTTTGCCGAAACCCTTAGAAAAGTCATAGCCCGCGTCGCCCGGCCGAGCCGGTCGATTTGACACCTTTTTGTGTATGTGTGACAAAAACTGTGGGACGAGTAGCGCGTCAAAAAAAGGGCGTAAGAATAATAATAAGCGCAGGGAATAACATATAGTGTGCTCTTTCAGGCACACTCAATAATAATAAGCGCGGGGAATAACATATAGTGTGCTCTTTCAGGCACACTCAACTAGAAAAATTTCTAAAGAAATTTTGAGTGTGCCTGACTCTGGCCCCGTCGAGCCCTACATTAAATAGCTGTCAGTGTGTGTTTTGTCTGTTAATTAGAGGGTTTTCCAAAGTCTTTTATTTTGAAGGGACTCTTATTTTGAAAGAATTTTGTCTAGTGTGTGTGTGTGTCTGTGTGTCTGTGTGTGTCTGTCTGTCTGTCTGTGTCTCCCTCTATCCATCTATCTGTCTGTGTTTATCTCTGAGAGAGAGAAGGATAAAATGGCCGACATTCAAACTGTATTATTGACAGTCATTGTTATTATACAGAGAGTTCAATCAAGTTAATCACAGTCAGGCTTGTGGGGGGCAGTTAAGGAGAAAGTTTTACAGTCTTTTATTTTGAAGGAACTCTTATTTTGAAAGTCTTGTTGTGTGTGTGTGTGTGTGTGTGTGTGTGTATGTTTGTGTGTGTGTGCGTGTGTGTTTTGCCTGTTAAGGAGAGAGTTTTCTAAAATATTTTATTTTGAAGGGACTCTTATTTTGAAAGTCTGTGTGTCTCTCTATCTATGTCTGTGTATGTGTCTGCGAGAGAGAAGGATAAAATGGCCGACATTAAAAATGTAGCCTTGATAGTCATTGATTAAGATAGCCCCTCCCCCCTCTCCTCCCTCAGACAGGCTTGAGGTTGCCAAGCAACCAGGGCCAACTGCCGGCCCTAATCAGCAGAGCAGTTAGGTGCACCTGTTACAATGTCAGTTGGAAATGCCCAGAGAGAGAGAGAGAAAATGCTGGAAACCGCCCGTCGAAAAAGACGGTGTGGTGGCCAAACCGTTTGGCCTATCATTGAACCGACTTCACTATGAGCATCTTGAGCTCCTCCTGATCATCTACATATATATTTGAGGTGAAAATTGTATAAACCTTGGCCTTGGTAGTCATAGAAAGAACAGGTGCTCCCTGCTCCTTTTGGAAATTTCTCCTCTCCCGTTAACATGGGCGTAGATGCGGCCGTGGGTTGGTGTTGCTGCCGCATCTTTGTGTCTCACGCCAAAACTATAAAGCCGACAGCTTCAGCAGTGTTATCACTGCGACCACCACAAATTTTCCTACATTTCTAGCTATAAAATTATTTCTGTACAGAGACATTTGTGGCCTCAATCGCAGTTTACAAATTTTTTTTTTTGACGAATTTCTCTCTCTCTCTGCCCTCTAGCGATGACATCACCCACTCTAGGTCTGGGACATTCTACCAATACACACCCATTCATTTTTTTGGCGTGGTTTTGGCGATTTTTGGCAAAACCGTTCAGTGAAACCCTTAGAAAAGTCATAGCATACCGATCCCGGCCGAGCCGGTCGATTTGACACCTTTTTTGTGTATGTGCGACCAAAACTCTGGGAGGAGTAGTCGACCGAAAAACGTACGGAAGAATAATAATAATTATAATAATAAGAATAATAAGTATGGTGGATAGTATATAGTGTGCTCTTTCAGGCACACTCAACTAGAAAAATTTCTAAAGAAATTTTGAGTGTGCCCTGACTCTGGCCCCGTCGAGCCCTACATTAAATAGCTGTCAGCGTGTGTATGCGCGTGTGTGTGTTTTGTCTGTTAATAAGAGGGTTTTCCAAAGTCTTTTATTTTGAAGGGACTCTTATTTTGAAAGAATTTTGTCTAGTGTGTGTGTGTCTGTGTGTCTGTGTGTGTGTGTCTGTCTGTCTGTGTCTCCCTCTATCCATCTATCTGTCTGTGTTTATCTCTGAGAGAGAAGGATAAAATGGCCGACATTCAAACTGTATTATTGACAGTCATTGTTATTATACAGAGAGTTCAATCAAGTTAATCACAGTCAGGCTTGTGGGGGGCAGTTAAGGAGAAAGTTTTACAGTCTTTTATTTTGAAGGAACTCTTATTTTGAAAGTCTTGTTGTGTGTGTGTGTGTGTGTGTGTGTGTGTGTGTGTATGTTTGTGTGTGTGTGCGTGTGTGTTTTGCCTGTTAAGGAGAGAGTTTTCTAAAATATTTTATTTTGAAGGGACTCTTATTTTGAAAGTCTGTGTGTCTCTCTATCTATGTCTGAGTATGTGTCTGCGAGAGAGAAGGATAAAATGGCCGACATTAAAAATGTAGCCTTGATAGTCATTGATTAAGATAGCCCCTCCCCCTCTCCTCCCTCAGACAGGCTTGAGGTTGCCAAGCAACCAGGGCCAACTGCCGGCCCTAATCAGCAGAGCAGTTAGGTGCACCTGTTACAATGTCAGTTGGAAATGCCCAGAGAGAGAGAGAGAAAATGCTGAAACCGCCCGGTGTGTGTGTGTCTGTGTGTCTGTTTGTGTCTGTCTGTCTGTCTGTGTCTCCCTCTATCCATCTATCTGTCTGTGTTTATCTCTGTGAGAGAGAAGGATAAAATGGCCGACATTCAAACTGTATTATTGACAGTCATTGTTATTATACAGAGAGTTCAATCAAGTTAATCACAGTCAGGCTTGTGGAGGGCAGTTAAGGAGAAAGTTTTACAGTCTTTTATTTTGAAGGAACTCTTATTTTGAAAGTCTTGTTGTGTGTGTGTGTGTGTGTGTGTGTGTGTGTATGTTTGTGTGTGTGCGTGTGTGTTTTGCCTGTTAAGGAGAGAGTTTTCTAAAATATTTTATTTTGAAGGGACTCTTATTTTGAAAGTCTGTGTGTCTCTCTATCTATGTCTGTGTATGTGTCTGCGACAGAGAAGGATAAAATGGCCGACATTAAAAATGTAGCCTTGATAGTCATTGATTAAGATAGCCCCTCCCCCCTCTCCTCCCTCAGACAGGCTTGAGGTTGCCAAGCAACCAGGGCCAACTGCCGGCCCTAATCAGCAGAGCAGTTAGGTGCACCTGTTACAATGTCAGTTGGAAATGCCCAGAGAGAGAGAGAGAAAATGCTGAAACCGCCCGTCGAAAAAGACGGTGTGGTGGCCAAACCGTTTGGCCTATCATTGAACCGACTTCACTATGAGCATCTTGAGCTTCTCCTGATCATCTACATATATATTTGAGGCGAAAATTGTATAAACCTTGGCCTTGGTAGTCATAGAAAGAACAGGTGCTCCCTGCTCCTTTTGGAAATTTCTCCTCTCCCGTTAACATGGGCGTAGATGCGGCCGTGGGTTGGTGTTGCTGCCGCATCTTTGTGTCTCACGCCAAAACTATAAAGCCGACAGCTTCAGCAGTGTTATCACTGCGACCACCACAAATTTTCCTACATTTCTAGCTATAAAATTATTTCTGTAGAGAGACATTTGTGGCCTCAATCGCAGTTTACAAATTTTTTTTTTGACGAATTTCTCTCTCTCTCTGCCCTCTAGCGATGACATCACCCACTCTAGGTCTGGGACATTCTACCAATACACACCCATTCATTTTTTTGGCGTGGTTTTTGGCGATTTTTGGCAAAACCGTTCAGTGAAACCCTTAGAAAAGTCATAGCATACCGATCCCGGCCGAGCCGGTCGATTTGACACCTTTTTTGTGTATGTGCGACCAAAACTCTGGGAGGAGTAGTCGACCGAAAAACGTACGGAAGAATAATAATAATAAGAATAATAAGTATGGGGAATAGTATATAGTGTGCTCTTTCAGGCACACTCAATAATAATAAGAAGAATAATAAGTATGGTGGATAGTATATAGTGTGCTCTTTCAGGCACACTCAATAAGCGCGAGGAATAACATATAGTGTGCTCTTTCAGGCACACTCAATAATAATAAGCGCGGGGAATAACATATAGTGTGCTCTTTCAGGCACACTCAACTAGAAAACTGCATTTCCTGCGGAAAGTGCGGTGTGGGTGCCCTCTGCCGCCCGTTGCTGCATGTCATTCCCCGTCTCTCTCTACCCACATTCCTGTCACTCTTCAGCTGTCTCTATACTATAAAGCTTGAAAAGGCCATTAAAGATATATCTTAAAAATGTGAAATGAGATGAAAAGAGTATAATGGTATAAGAAAGCGTGAAATTAGCTGAAAAAAGTGGAATGGTATAAGAAAGTGTGAAACTAGCTGAAAAAAGTAGAATGGTATAAGAAAGTGTGAAATTAACTGAAAAAAGTAGACTGGTATAACAAAGTGTGAAATTAGCTGAAAAAAGTAGAATGGTATAACAAAGTTTGAAATTAGCTGAAAAAAGTAGAATAGTATAAGAAAGTGTGAAATTAGCTGAAAAAAGTAGACTGGTATAACAAAGTGTGAAATTAGCTGAAAAAAGTAGAATGGTATAACAAAGTGTGAAATTAGCTGAAAAAAGTAGAATGGTATAACAAAGTTTGAAATTAGCTGAAAAAAGTAGAATGGTAACAAAGTTTGAAATTAGCTGAAAAAAGTAGAATGGTATAACAAAGTTTGAAATTAGCTGAAAAAAGTAGAATGGTAACAAAGTTTGAAATTAGCTGAAAAAAGTAGAATAGTATAAGAAAGTGTGAAATTAGCTGAAAAAAGTAGAATAGTATAAGAAAGTGTGAAATTAGCTGAAAAAAGTAGAATGGTAAAAAGAAAGTGTGAAATTAGCTGAAAAAAGTATAATGGTATAAGAAAGTGTGAAATTAGCTGAAAAAAGTAGAATGGTATAAGGAAGTGTGAAATTAGCTGAAAAAAGTAGAATAGTATAAGAAAGTGTGAAATGAGCTGGAAAAGTAGAATGTTAACAAAGTTTGAAATTAGCTGAAAAAAGTAGAATAGTATAAGAAAGTGTGAAATTAGCTGAAAAAAGTAGAATAGTATAAGAAAGTGTGAAATTAGCTGAAAAAAGTAGAATGGTAAAAGAAAGTGTGAAATTAGCTGAAAAAAGTATAATGGTATAAGAAAGTGTGAAATTAGCTGAAAAAAGTAGAATGGTATAAGGAAGTGTGAAATTAGCTGAAAAAAGTAGAATAGTATAAGAAAGTGTGAAATGAGCTGAAAAAAATAGAATGGTAAAAGAAAGTGTGAAATGAGCTGAAAAAAGTAGAATGTTAACAAAGTTTGAAATTAGCTGAAAAAAGTAGAATAGTATAAGAAAGTGTGAAATTAGCTGAAAAAAGTAGAATAGTATAAGAAAGTGTGAAATTAGCTGAAAAAAATAGAATGGTAAAAGAAAGTGTGAAATTAGCTGAAAAAAGTATAATGGTATAAGAAAGTGTGAAATTAGCTGAAAAAAGTAGAATGGTATAAGGAAGTGTGAAATTAGCTGGAAAAAGTAGAATAGTATAAGAAAGTGTGAAATGAGCTGAAAAAAATAGAATGGTAAAAGAAAGTGTGAAATTAGCTGAAAAAAGTAGAATGGTAAAAGAAAGTGTGAAATTAGCTGAAAAAAGTATAATGGTATAAGGAAGTGTGAAATTAGCTGAAAAAAGTAGAATGGTATAAGAAAGTGTGAAATTAGCTGAAAAAAGTAGAATGGTATAAGAAAGTGTGAAATTAGCTGAAAAAAGTAGAATAGTATAAGAAAGTATAGTATAAATATTTTGAAGGTACTCTTATTTTGAAAGCCTTTTGTCTCTGTGTGTCTGTCTGAGTATGTGTGTGTGTGTGTGTGTGTGTTTTGTGTGTGGGGGGGTGTCTGTCTGTCTTTCTGTCTGTCTGTGTCTGCGAGAGAGAAGGATAAAATGGCAGACATTAAAAATGTAGCCTTGATAGTCATTGATTATATGAAAGACAGTGAAAATAGCCCCTCCCCTCTCCCTCCCTCAGACAGGCTTGAGGTTGCCAAGCAACCAGGGCCAACTGCCGCAGAGCAGTTAGGTGCACCTGTTAGAATGTCAGTTGGAAATGCCCAGATAGAGAGAGAAAATGCTGAAACTGCCCGTCGAACAAGAAGGTGTGGTGGCCAAACCGTTTGGCCTATCATTGAACCGACTTCACTGTGAGCATCCTGAGCTCTTCCTGATCATCTACATATATATTTTAGGTAAAAATTGTATAAACTTTGGCCTTGGGAGTCATAGAAAGAACAGGTGCTCCCTGCTCCTTTTGGAAATTTCTCCTCTCCCGTTAACATGGGAGTAGATGCGGCCGTGGGTTGGTGTTGCTGCCGCATCTTTGTGTCTCACGCCAAAACTATAAAGCCGACAGCTTCAGCAGTGTTATCACTGCGACCACCACAAATTTTCCTACGTTTCTATGTATAAATTATTTCTGTAGAGTGACATTTGCGGCCTTGAGCGCAGTTTACAAATTTATTTTTCAATGAATTTCTCTCTCCCTCTGCCCTCTAGCGATGATGTCACCAACTGTAGCTCGCGAACATTCTACCAATACACACCCATTCATTTTTTGGCGTGGTTTTTGGCGATTTTTGGCAAAACCGTTCGGCGAAACCCTTAGAAAAGTCATAGCCTGCGTCGCCCGGCCGAGCCGGTCGATTTGACACCTTTTTTTGTATGTGCGACAAAAACTGTGGGACGAGTAGCGCGTCAAAAAAAGGGCGTAAGAATAATAATAATAACTAGAAAAATTTCTAAAGAAATTTTGAGTGTGCCTGACTCTGGCCCCGTCGAGCCCTACATTAAATAGCTGTCAGCGTGTGTATGCACGTGTGTGTGTGTTTTGTCTGTTAATTAGAGAGTTTTCCAAAGTCTTTTATTTTGAAGGGACTCTTATTTTGAAAGAATTTTGTCTAGTGTGTGTGTCTGTGTGTCTGTGTCTGTCTGTCTGTCTGTCTGTGTCTCCCTCTATCCATCTATCTGTCTGTGTTTATCTCTGAGAGAGAAGGATAAAATGGCCGACATTCAAACTGTATTATTGACAGTCATTGTTATTATACAGAGAGTTCAATCAAGTTAATCACAGTCAGGCTTGTGGGGGGCAGTTAAGGAGAAAGTTTTACAGTCTTTTATTTTGAAGGAACTCTTATTTTGAAAGTCTTGTTGTGTGTGTGTGTGTGTGTGTGTGTGTGTGTATGTTTGTGTGTGTGTGCGTGCGTGTTTTGCCTGTTGAGGAGAGAGTTTTCTAAAATATTTTGTTTTGAAGGGACTCTTATTTTGAAAGTCTGTGTGTCTCTCTATCTATGTCTGTGTATGTGTCTGCGACAGAGAAGGATAAAATGGCCGACATTAAAAATGTAGCCCTGATAGTCATTGATATTATAAAGACAGTGAAAACAGCCCCTCCCCCCTCTGCTCCCTGTCTGTGTCTGTGAGAGGGGCCAGGTGGAGCCCACCAATCAGAGCAGAGCAATCAACCGCAGCTGCTGTGTGAGATTAAACAGTGCTGAGAGAGAGAAAAACGTCTGAAAGCCACCCCTCGAACAGAAAGGACTCCTGACCAAACCGTTGCTCCAATCTCTGAACCGACTTTACTGTGAGCATGCTGAGCCCTTCCCGAACGTCTAGAGACCTGTTTTGTGTGATTACCAGGAAGAAATGTCCCCTTTACAGCGATTCAAAGAAATGTTACTTCTGCTTTCCTCCAGAAATTTTCCCGCTTTTTTAACATGGCAGTCTATGGGGCTGTGGATGGGTGTTGCTGCCGCATCTTGCGTGTGACGCCAAAACTATAAAGGTGACAGCTTCAGCAGTGTTATCACTGCGACCACCACAAATTTTCCTACGTTTCTATGTATAAATTATTTCTGTAGAGTGAAATTTGCGGCCTCAAGCGCAGTTTACAAATTTTTTTTTCGAGGAATTTCTTTCTCCCTCTGCCCTCTAGCGATGATGTCACCAACTGTAGCTCGCGAACATTCTACCAATACACACCCATTCATTTTTTGGCGTGGTTTTTGGCGATTTTTAGGCAAACCGTTTGCCGAAACCCTTAGAAAAGTCATAGCCCGCGTCGCCCGGCCGAGCCGGTCGATTTGACACCTTTTTGTGTATGTGTGACAAAAACTGTGGGACGAGTAGCGCGTCAAAAAAAGGGCGTAAGAATAATAATAATAATAAGCGCGGGGAATAACATATAGTGTGCTCTTTCAGGCACACTCAACTAGAAAAATTTCTAAAGAAATTTTGAGTGTGCCTGACTCTGGCCCCGTCGAGCCCTACATTAAATAGCTGTCAGCGTGTGTATGCGCGCGTGTGTGTGTGTTTTGTCTGTTAAGGAGAGAGTTTTCCAAAGTCTTTTATTTTGAAGGGACTCTTATTTTGAAAGAATTTTGTCTAGTGTGTGTGTCTGTGTGTCTGTGTGTGACTGTGTGTGTCTGTGTTTGTCTGTCTGTCTGTCTGTGTCTCCCTCTATCCATCTATCTGTCTGTGTTTATCTCTGTGAGAGAGAAGGATAAAATGGCCGACATTCAAACTGTATTATTGACAGTTATTGTTATTATACAGAGAGTTCAATCAAGTTAATCACAGTCAGGCTTGTGGAGGGCAGTTAAGGAGAAAGTTTTACAGTCTTTTATTTTGAAGGAACTCTTATTTTGAAAGTCTTGTTGTGTGTGTGTGTGTGTGTGTATGTTTGTGTGTGTGTGCGTGTGTGTGTGTGTGTGTTTTTGTGTCTGCGAGAGAGAAGGATAAAATGGCCGACATTAAAAATGTAGCCTTGATAGTCATTGATTAAGATAGCCCCTCCCCCCCTCTCCTCCCTCAGACAGGCTTGAGGTTGCCAAGCAACCAGGGCCAACTGCCGGCCCTAATCAGCAGAGCAGTTAGGTGCACCTGTTACAATGTCAGTTGGAAATGCCCAGAGAGAGAGAGAGAAAATGCTGAAACCGCCCGTCGAAAAAGACGGTGTGGTGGCCAAACCGTTTGGCCTATCATTGAACCGACTTCACTATGAGCATCTTGAGCTTCTCCTGATCATCTACATATATATTTGAGGCGAAAATTGTATAAACCGTGGCCTTGGTAGTCATAGAAAGAACAGGTGCTCCCTGCTCCTTTTGGAAATTTCTCCTCTCCCGTTAACATGGGCGTAGATGCGGCCGTGGGTTGGTGTTGCTGCCGCATCTTTGTGTCTCACGCCAAAACTATAAAGCCGACAGCTTCAGCAGTGTTATCACTGCGACCACCACAAATTTTCCTACATTTCTAGCTTTAAAATTATTTCTGTAGAGAGACATTTGTGGCCTCAATCACAGTTTACAAATTTTTTTTTTGACGAATTTCTCTCTCTCTCTGCCCTCTAGCGATGACATCACCCACTCTAGGTCTGGGACATTCTACCAATACACACCCATTCATTTTTTTGGCGTGGTTTTTGGCGATTTTTGGCAAAACCGTTTGCCAAAACCCTTAGAAAAGTCATAGCACACTTGTCACGGCCGAGCCGGTCGATTTGACACCTTTTTTGTGTATGTGTGACCAAAACTCTGGGAGGAGAAGCGAACCGAAAAAACATACGGAAGAAATATAAGAATAATAATAATAATAATAATAATAAAATTAAGTATGGGGAATAGTATATAGTGTGCTCTTTCAGGCACACTCAACTAGAAAAAATTTCTAAAGAAATTTTGAGTGTGCCTGACTCTGGCCCCGTCGAGCCCTACATTAAATAGCTGTCAGCGTGTGTATGCGCGTGTGTGTGTTTTGTCTGTTAATTAGAGGGTTTTCCAAAGCCTTTTATTTTGAAGGGACTCTTATTTTGAAAGAATTGTGTCTAGTGTGTGTGTGTCTGTGTGTCTGTGTGTGTCTGTCTGTCTGTCTGTGTCTCCCTCTATCCATCTATCTGTCTGTGTTTATCTCTGAGAGAGAAGGATAAAATGGCCGACATTCAAACTGTATTATTGACAGCCATTGTTATTATACAGAGAGTTCAATCAAGTTAATCACAGTCAGGCTTGTGGGGGGCAGTTAAGGAGAAAGTTTTACAGTCTTTTATTTTGAAGGAACTCTTATTTTGAAAGTCTTGTTGTGTGTGTGTGTGTGTGTGTGTGTGTGTGTGTGTGTGCGAGAGAGAAGGATAAAATGGCCGACATTAAAAATGTAGCCTTGATAGTCATTGATTAAGATAGCCCCTCCCCCCCTCTCCTCCTTCAGACAGGCTTGAGGTTGCCAAGCAACCAGGGCCAACTGCCCTAATCAGCAGAGCAGTTAGGTGCACCTGTTAGAATGTCTAGTGATATAATTTTTATTTCTGTAGTACAAAATCTGTGTCCGTTAAGGAGAGAGTTTTACAAAGTCTTTTATTTTGAAGGGACTCTTATTTTGAAAGAATTTTGTCTAGTGTGTGTTTCTGTGTGTCTGTGTGTGTCTGTCTGTCTGTCTGTCTGTGTCTCCCTCTATCCATCTATCTGTCTGTGTTTATCTCTGTGAGAGAGAAGGATAAAATGGCCGACATTCAAACTGTATTATTGACAGTTATTGTTATTATACAGAGAGTTCAATCAAGTTAATCACAGTCAGGCTTGTGGAGGGCAGTTAAGGAGAAAGTTTTACAGTCTTTTATTTTGAAGGAACTCTTATTTTGAAAGTCTTGTTGTGTGTGTGTGTGTGTGTGTGTGATGTTTGTGTGTGTGTGTGTGTTTTGTGTCTGCGAGAGAGAAGGATAAAATGGCCGACATTAAAAATGTAGCCTTGATAGTCATTGATTAAGATAGCCCCTCCCCCCTCTCCTCCCTCAGACAGGCTTGAGGTTGCCAAGCAACCAGGGCCAACTGCCGGCCCTAATCAGCAGAGCAGTTAGGTACACCTGTTATAATGTCAGTTGGAAATGCCCAGAGAGAGAGAGAGAAAATGCTGAAACCGCCCGTCGAAAAAGACGGTGTGGTGGCCAAACCGTTTGGCCTATCATTGAACCGACTTCACTGTGAGCATCTTGAGCTCTTCCTGATCATTTACATATATATTTGAGGGGAAAATTGTATAAACCTTGGCCTTGGTAGTCATAGAAAGAACAGGTGCTCCCTGCTCCTTTTGGAAATTTCTCCTCTCCCGTTAACATGGGCGTAGATGCGGCCGTGGGTTGGTGTTCCTGCCGCATCTTTGTGTCTCACGCCAAAACTATAAAGCCGACAGCTTCAGCAGTGTTATCACTGCGACCACCACAAATTTTCCTACATTTCTAGCTATAAAATTATTTCTGTAGAGAGACATTTGTGGCCTCAATCGCAGTTTACAATTTTTTTTTTTTTGACGAATTTCTCTCTCTCTCTGCCCTCTAGCGATGATGTCACCAACTGTAGCTCGCGAACATTCTACCAATACACACCCATTCATTTTTTGGCGTGGTTTTTGGCGATTTTTGGCAAAACCGTTTGGTGAAACCCTTAGAAAAGTCATAGCCTGCGTCGCACGGCCGAGCCGGTCGATTTGACACCTTTTTGTGTATGTGCGACAAAAACTGTGGGAGGAGTAGCGCGTCAAAAAAAGGGCGTAAGAATAATAATAATAATAATAATAATAATAAGCGCGGGGAATAACATATAGTGTGCTCTTTCAGGCACACTCAACTAGAAAAATTTCTAAAGAAATTTTGAGTGTGCCTGACTCTGGCCCTGTCGCCCCCATACATTATTATTGACACTGCTCAGCAAATTCAGTATTAATACAACAAGCTGTGTGAGTGAAAACAGCCCCTCCCCCCTCTGCTCCCTCAGGCAGGAGGTTGCCAAGCAACCAGGGCCAACTGCCGGGCCCTAATCAGCAGAGCAGTTAGGTGCACCTGTTAGAATGTCAGTTGGAAATGCCCAGAGAGAGAGAGAGAAAATGCTGAAAGTCACCCCTCGAACAGAAAGGACTCCTGACCAAACCGTTGCTCCAATCACTGAACCAACTTTACTGTGAGCATCGTGAGCCCTTCCTGAACGTCTAGATACCTGTTTTGTGTGATTACCATGAAGAAATGTCCCCTTTACAGCGATTCAAAGAAATGTTACTTCTGCTTTCCTCCAGAAATTTTCCCGCTTTTTTAACATAGCAGTCTATGGGGCTGTGGATGGGTGTTGCTGCCGCATCTTTGCATGTGACACCAAAACTATACAGCCGACAGCTTCAGCAGTGTTATCACTGCGACCACCACAAATTTTCCTACGTTTCTATGTATAAATTATTTCTGTAGAGTGACATTTGCGGCCTCGAGCGCAGTTTACAAATTTTTTTTTCAACGAATTTCTCTCTCCCTCTGCCCTCTAGCGATGATGTCACCAACTGTAGCTCGCGAACATTCTACCAATACACACCCATTCATTTTTTGGCGTGGTTTTTGGCGATTTTTAGGCAAACCGTTTGCCGAAACCCTTAGAAAAGTCATAGCCCGCGTCGCCCGGCCCGAGCCGGTCGATTTGACACCTTTTTGTGTATGTGTGACAAAAACTGTGGGACGAGTAGCGCGTCAAAAAAAGGGCGTAAGAATAATAATAAGCGCGGGGAATAACATATAGTGTGCTCTTTCAGGCACACTCAATAATAATAATAACTAGAAAAATTTCTAAAGAAATTTTGAGTGTGCCTGACTCTGGCCCCGTCGAGCCCTACATTAAATAGCTGTCAGCGTGTGTATGCGCGTGTGTGTGTGTTTTGTCTGTTAAGGAGAGAGTTTTCCAAAGTCTTTTATTTTGAAGGGACTCTTATTTTGAAAGAATTTTGTCTAGTGTGTGTGTCTGTGTGTCTGTGTGTGACTGTGTGTGTCTGTGTGTGTCTGTCTGTCTGTCTGTGTCTCCCTCTATCCATCTATCTGTCTGTGTTTATCTCTGTGAGAGAGAAGGATAAAATGGCCGACATTCAAACTGTATTATTGACAGTCATTGTTATTATACAGAGAGTTCAATCAAGTTAATCACAGTCAGGCTTGTGGGGGGCAGTTAAGGAGAAAGTTTTACAGTCTTTTATTTTGAAGGAACTCTTATTTTGAAAGTCTTGTTGTGCGTGTGTGTGTGTGTGTATGTTTGTGTGTGTGTGCGTGTGTGTTTTGCCTGTTAAGGGGAGAGTTTTCTAAAATATTGAAGGGACTCTTATTTTGAAAGTCTGTGTGTCTCTCTATTTATGTCTGTGTATGTGTCTGCCACAGAGAAGGATAAAATGGCCGACATTAAAAATGTAGCCCTGATAGTCATTGATATTATAAAGACAGTGAAAACAGCCCCTCCCCCCTCTGCTCCCTGTCTGTGTCTGTGAGAGGGGCCAGGTGGAGCCCACCAATCAGAGCAGAGCAATCAACCGCAGCTGCTGTGTGAGATTAAACAGTGCTGAGAGAGAGAAAAACGTCTGAAAGCCACCCCTCGAACAGAAAGGACTCCTGACCAAACCGTTGCTCCAATCTCTGAACCGACTTTACTGTGAGCATGCTGAGCCCTTCCCGAACGTCTAGAGACCTGTTTTGTGTGATTACCAGGAAGAAATGTCCCCTTTACAGCGATTCAAAGAAATGTTACTTGTGCTTTCCTCGAGAAAATTTCCCGCTTTTTTAACATGGCAGTCTATGGGGCTGTGGATGGGTGTTGCTGCCGCATCTCTGCGTGTGACGCCAAAACTATAAAGGTGACAGCTTCAGCAGTGTTATCACTGCGACCACCACAAATTTTCCTACGTTTCTATGTATAAATTATTTCTGTAGAGTGACATTTGCGGCCTTGAGCGCAGTTTACAAATTTATTTTTCAATGAATTTCTCTCTCCCTCTGCCCTCTAGCGATGATGTCACCAACTGTAGCTCGCGAACATTCTACCAATACACACCCATTCATTTTTTGGCGTGGTTTTTTTTTTTTTGTCATTAAAGTTTTTATTTGTTCATACACATATAAACATACAATCAAACTCGGAAACAAACATTGACACCATCATCAACAGACAGTATATCCAGCATACAATGATATATACAAAGGCCTCCTGCGAATCTACATTTTCTTTTTTGAAACAACCAAAATAAACATTCAGCACCATGTCTAGAAATTTCTCCATATGTCCTACTTACAAAAAAATACGTTCCCAGGCCCTCCTAAAATGTTCTTCATCGTTGTTAATTCTAGCCAACATGCATTCATAAGATGCAACTTCTGACATCATTTCCATCCATTTTTTAACATCTGGGGCGACTGTACTCCTCCATACTCTAAGAATTGTTCGAGCAGCTGTGACCATCCCAACTTTTAAAACCCCCCGTTCATATTTAGGTATATTTGGCATTTCTATTTGATCCCCTAACAAACACAGTCTTGGTGATACAGGTATCGCCACACCGAGCCATTTACTCACATGTTCCAGTACTTTCTCCCAAAACGGGTACACTAATTTACATCCCCAAATTACATGTAAAAATGTCCCTATTTCACTGTGACACTTCCAACATAAATTATTTACTATTAAGCCCATTCTATGAAGTTTTGAAGGAGTGAAATAAAATCTATGAATTATCTTATATTGAGTAAATTTCCCCTTCGCCTCTCTCATGTGTTTCCCTGTATTTGATAAGATATTTAGCCAATCCTCCTCACTCAAATCACACCCTAGGTCTTTCTGCCAAATGATCCTCAGATTTTTACACATATCTTCTTGTAAACCATTAAATGTCTTGTAGAACATGGCTGCTCTGTGTGTTATACTGGGTAGATCCCAAACTTCCATCAATGTATTCTTGTTGTGACTAAATTTACCCTTTGTGATACAATCTCTTATTTGTAAATATTTCCAAAAATTACCTTTGTATTCCAGATTATATTTTTGCATAATATCAGCAAACGACATGAACACTCCATCCACACACAGGTCACTTATTTTCCGTATCCCTCTTACAAGCCATTGATTCCAATAAACAGATTTCTTCCCAATACGTATGGCTGGATTATGCCATAGAGAGGCGTAAGGTTGTCTTAAGTGCGATATACCATACATCTTATGGATTTCTCTCCAAACTGCTTTAGAATAAGACAGCACTGGATTTGAGAGATAATTATGCCCAGAAGTTGTTGAACCATGTGAGAGGACATCCAGAGGTTCAAATGGGCTGGTTAGTTCACATTCAATTTTGATCCAGCTCAGCTCATGATCTATCCCCTTCCAATGTTTTATCAATCTAGACATTTCAAATGATAGATTATATAATCTTACATTAGGTAGACCCATACCTCCTAATTCCCTCGGTAACCACATCTTCTTTATATTAATCCTTGGTCTCTTTTTATCCCATAAAAAGTCTTTGATAATTCTATCATACTGTTTAAACAGCTGTGGTGCTATATTGACTGGCAACATCATGGAAACATAATTGAATTGTGGTGCAACCACCATTTTAATTACATTAACTTTTCCCCACAGTGTGAGCTTCAATTTCCCCCCATTTATCTAGGTTCATTTTTATTTTCTGGAGGAGTGGTTCCATATTTGAGAGCATTATTTCATCCAGATTCGAATTTAGTTGAATGCCTAGATATTTCATACCTGAAGGCAGAAACTTGAAGCCATATGAAGTGATAACCCCAGAGTGACATGTATGCGATATCGGCATACATTCCGATTTATGCCAGTTTATTTTATAACCTGATAATCTAGAATATGACTCGATACATTCAAGTAACACTGGCAGGGAGTCCCCAGGGTCCGCTAACACTGCTAAGATATCATCAGCATACATAAATAGCTTGTGCTCTCTACCCCCTGCCTGCACACCCTTAATCCTCACATCAGCTCTGATTGCTACAGCTAATGGTTCAAGAACAATAGTAAAGAGCAATGGGGAGAGAGCACATCCCTGTCTTGTTCCCCTGGAGAGACAGAAAAAATCAGATATCAGCCCATTGGTTAGAACAGCTGCTCTTGGGCTAGAGTAAAGTATCTTCACCCAATTACAAAAGCCAGGACCCAACCCATATTTTGAAAGAGTCGACATGAGGAACCCCCACTCCACCCGGTCAAAAGCCTTCTCAGCATCAAGTGAGAAAGCTGCCACTGGTACCGGGTTAGAGCGATTCATATGCATCAGATGTATGAGCCTTCGCATGTTATCAACTGAGGACCTTTTTTTAATAAAACCTACTTGATCTCCATGTATAATGTCTGGCAGTATTTTCTCTAAACGTGACGCCAGGGTCTTTGTCAAAATCTTACAATCCACCCCAAGAAGGCTCACAGGTCTGAAATTAGACGGATCTGAGGTATCTCTGTCCTTTTTAGGAATAAGAGAGATTAAAGCATCATTAAACGTGCCAGGTAGAGAGCCCCTCTCAAATGCCTCCATGTACACCTTATGCAATATAGGGGCCAAGATATCAATATATTTCTTGTAATATTCAACCGGGAAGCCATCCAAACCAGGTGACTTCCCGGTTTTCATGGATGAGATAGTAGCCCTAATCTCTTCCTCTGTTATTGGGGCATCCAGCATGTCTTTTTGCTCATTAGATACAGTAGGCAGATGAAGACCTGAGAAAAATGTCTCTGTGTCTTCTGAATTAGGTGTGCAGGAGGATGTGTAAAGATTTTTATAAAAAATTTTAAAAACCTGATTAATCTCTTTTGATGAAGTTACTACCCCATTATCCTTCTTAATCACTGGAATGTTGTTGGAATTATCCTGTTGTCTCAGTTGTCTCGCTAATAGTCTGCCATTCTTTTCGCCCCCTTCATAGAAATTAGTTTTTAGCCTAAATAAGGCATACTCAGCCTTTTTATTATATATATCATGTAGCTGATATTTCATATTACAAATTGTTTTGTATAGATTATCTGAATAGTGACTTGCCAATTCTTTCTCTAATTTACGGATCTCTTTGTCTAATGTATTTTCTTTCTTCACATTCTCCTTCTTCATTTTTGAGGCGTGAGCAATAATTTTCCCTCTTATATAAGCCTTAGATGCTTCCCAAACAGAGGAAATTGTTTCTGTAGAGCCAATATTAATTTCAAAAAAAGATTTAAGATCCTCCGATAACATATTGCTAAATGACACATCCTGTAACCACACAGTGTTAAGCCTCCACCGTCCTCTTTTCGCATTATCTGTGTTCAGGTCCACATGTAATTCCACCGTGGCGTGATCACTGAGGGCAATAGCCCCTATCTCACAGTCCACTACTGAGTCTATTAATGAGTTAGATATCAGAAAAAAATCAATCCTTGAATGAGATTTGTGACAGTGGGAATAAAAGGTGTATTCCCTCTCACGTGGATTCACCAGTCTCCATATGTCCGCCAAACTCAGGTCCTCTGTCAGCATATGAATTGCAGCTCTGTCCCTCGGTGAAGATTTACCACTGGGCTTACTCTTATCAATTATTCCGTCCATTACCTGATTGAAATCCCCTGCCAGTATAACCTGGCCCTGCATATTTCCTATAACTCTATTAACTTCATGAAAGAAATCAGGTTCCTCCTTGTTTGGGGCGTATATATTACATAGCACTATCCTGATTCCGTTGATCAAGGCTTCAATACAAATAATTCTACCGTCCCTATCATTGTGTTGTTTTAGCATGATAAAACTTAGATTTTTATTAATGAGTATCATCACCCCATTCTGTTTACTGGAGTATGAGCTATGAAAAACCTTCCCTACCCAGCCTCTTTTAAATTTCCCTGCCTCTTCATCCCCCATTATGTGAGACTCCTGAATAAACGCTATATCTACATTTTTAGATTTCAAATATGTCAAAACCTTCCTCCTTTTAGTGGGGTTCCCACATCCATTTATGTTCCATGATATTATATTAATGTACCTGTTAGCCATCATTTCTAGCCCTGTAAATACTCTTTGATCTCAGTTCTCTCATCATGGTTTCAATAATAACTAAACACATTGAAGAGGTTGTTCAAAACGTTAGGCCTTCTCAGATATACTGTCTTAGTGCAAAGATAAAACATGAAAAACCCAAACATAACCCCGGTTAAAGCAACCCAGAACTCGGTGCTTCTAACTAACCCCCACCCCGCCCCCCAATTAACCTGAACTAAATTAACCATGTCCGTGAGGCGCATCCTGTCGGCTCGTGACAGCACAGCTCTTCCTGCCTCCCACGAACCATCATCAAAGTTACCTTTTCCCCACAGATTCACACACACTTCGTCTCGTTTCCATAAAGTCCCCCGGTCCTCTATTGAGCATCTCGCACAAACTTCTCCGCGTCCTTGCTGTCTCGAAAAGTTTTCTTCTGCCCGTTCCATGTAAAGATGAGCGTCGCAGGGTAAACCAGCCTGTGTCTCACATTTAGCTCATGCAGACGTCTCTTCACTGGAGTAAATGCTTTCCTTTTCTCCGCCAATTCTCTGGTCACATCCTCATAGAAGGACAGTTTACAGTCCTCCCAGTCGATCCCACGTCTCTCCTTAGCCACCTGCAGCACCTTGTCTCGGGCCGGTGAACGTAGGAAGCGCACCAGTATGGTCCTGGGCGGTTGATTCGGGCCCGGTGTGGGTGCCAAAGAGCGGTGGGCACGTTCAATTTCAAACTCACTGCCGGATAGCCCGAGCCCCTGAGAGATGATCTTTTCCACGTACTGTATAACTTTGCCCGTCTCCTCCTTGCCCTCTTTCAGTCCCACCACTCTTACATTATTTCTCCTGCTGCGGTTTTCCAGATCTTCCACGCGCATCCACAGTGTTTCCAGTCGCTTGTCACATTTCTCCATGCTTTCCTCCATTCGTGTATTTACGTCTTCCACGTCCGATATCCGTTGTTCTGCCTCTCCTAGCCTCACTTGTATGCTCTCCACCGCATCTTTAAGCTCTTTCGTTGTCTCCTTAATTGAGACAACATCCGTCGCCACCACCTGAAGAGTGGCACTCATTTTCCGTATTTCCTCAAACATAGTTTTATCGTCAAACACTCCTCCAGGTTTAGGGTCGCTGTCACATGTCGGTGTCGGCGAGGTGCGTTCAGGTGTTGGGCTGGTCTTTGACGCTAGCTTACTTCTCGTCGCCGCACCTTTGAAAAAGTTAGCTTTGCTGTTGCTTGACATTTGACCGGGAAACTACAAATTTTTGGTCGAAAACTGGTAATGATTCTTATCTTTAACACAGGACCTCAATTTTCAGATTAATAACGAAGTGTATGTCTCCAAATTTACATAATTAGCTGATGGTCGTGAGGAGCTCTCCTACTATGCTGCCATCTTCCCTGCGGTCCCACGTGACTCCCCTTTGGCGTGGTTTTTGGCGATTTTTGGCAAAACCGTTCGGCGAACCCTTAGAAAAGTCATAGCCTGCGTCGCCCGGCCGAGCCGGTCGATTTGACACCTTTTTGTGTATGTGCGACAAAAACTGTGGGACGAGTAGCGCGTCAAAAAAAGGGCGTAAGAATAATAATAATAACTAGAAAAATTTCTAAAGAAATTTTGAGTGTGCCTGACTCTGGCCCCGTCGCCACCATACATTATTATTGACACTGCTCAGCAAATTCAGTATTAATACAACAAGCTGTGTGAGTGAAAACAGCCCCTCCCCCCTCTGCTCCCTCAGGCAGGAGGTTGCCAAGCAACCAGGGCCAACTGCCGGGCCCTAATCAGCAGAGCAGTTAGGTGCACCTGTTAAAATGTCAGTTGGAAATGCCCAGAGAGAGAGACAAAATGCTGAAAGTCACCCCTCGAACAGAAAGGACTCCTGACCAAACCATTTGGCCTATCATTGAACCGACTTCATTTTGAGCATCGTCAGCCCTTCCTGAATGTCTACATTACTGTTTTGTGTGATAACATGAAGAATTGTGCCCTCTACGAGCGATTCAAAGAAAGGTTACTTCTGCTCTCCTCCAGAAATTTTCCCGCTTTTTTAACATGGCAGTCTATGGGGCTGTGGATGGGTGTTGCTGCCGCATCTTTGCGCGTGACGCCAAAACTATAAAGCTGACAGCTTCAGCAGTGTTATCACTGCGACTACCACAAATTTTCCTACGTTTCTAGTGAAAAAATTAATTCTGTGGAATGACATTTGTGTCCTCAATCGCACTTTACAAATTTATTTTTCGACGAATTTCTCTCTCCCTCTGCCCTCTAGCGATGATGTCACCAACTGTAGCTCGCAAACATTCTACCAATACACACCCATTCATTTTTTGGCGTGGTTTTTGGCGATTTTTGGCAAAACCGTTTGCCGAAACCCTTAGAAAAGTCATAGCACACCATTCCCGATCGAGCCGCACGTTTTGATACCACTTTTGTTTATGTGCGACCAAAACTCTGGGAGGAGAAGCGAACCGAAAAAACATACGGAAGAAATATAAGAATAATAATAATAAAACTAGAAAAATTTCTAAAGAAATTTTGAGTGTGCCTGACTCTGGCCCCGTCGCCACCATACATTATTATTGACACTGCTCAGCAAATTCAGTATTAATACAACAAGCTGTGTGAGTGAAAACAGCCCCTCCCCCCTCTGCTCCCTCAGGCAGGAGGTTGCCAGCAACCAGGGCCAACTGCCGGGCCCTAATCAGCAGAGCAGTTAGGTGCACCTGTTAAAATGTCAGTTGGAAATGCCCAGAGAGAGAGACAAAATGCTGAAAGTCACCCCTCGAACAGAAAGGACTCCTGACCAAACCATTTGGCCTATCATTGAACCGACTTCATTTTGAGCATCGTCAGCCCTTCCTGAACGTCTACATTACTGTTTTGTGTTATAACATGAAGAATTTTGCCCTCTACGAGCGATTCAAAGAAAGGTTACTTCTGCTCTCCTCCAGAAATTTTCCCGCTTTTTTAACATGGCAGTCTATGGGGCTGTGGATGGGTGTTGCTGCCGCATCTTTGCGCGTGACGCCAAAACTATAAAGCTGACAGCTTCAGCAGTGTTATCACTGCGACTACCACAAATTTTCCTACGTTTCTAGTGAAAAAATTAATTCTGTGGAATGACATTTGTGTCCTCAATCGCACTTTACAAATTTATTTTTCGACGAATTTCTCTCTCCCTCTGCCCTCTAGCGATGATGTCACCAACTGTAGCTCGCAAACATTCTACCAATACACACCCATTCATTTTTTGGCGTGGTTTTTGGCGATTTTTGGCAAAACCGTTTGCCGAAACCCTTAGAAAAGTCATAGCACACCATTCCCGATCGAGCCGCACGTTTTGATACCACTTTTGTTTATGTGCGACCAAAACTCTGGGAGGAGAAGCGAACCGAAAAAACATACGGAAGAAATATAAGAATAATAATAAAATTAAGTATGGGGAATAGTATATAGTGTGCTCTTTCAGGCACACTCAACTAGAAAAATTTCTAAAGAAATTTTGAGTGTGCCTGACTCTGGCCCCGTCGCCACCATACATTATTATTGACACTGCTCAGCAAATTCAGTATTAATACAACAAGCTGTGTGAGTGAAAACAGCCCCTCCCCCCTCTGCTCCCTCAGGCAGGAGGTTGCCAAGCAACCAGGGCCAACTGCCGGGCCCTAATCAGCAGAGCAGTTAGGTGCACCTGTTAAAATGTCAGTTGGAAATGCCCAGAGAGAGAGACAAAATGCTGAAAGTCACCCCTCGAACAGAAAGGACTCCTGACCAAACCATTTGGCCTATCATTGAACCGACTTCATTTTGAGCATCGTCAGCCCTTCCTGAACGTCTACATTACTGTTTTGTGTTATAACATGAAGAATTGTGCCCTCTACGAGCGATTCAAAGAAAGGTTACTTCTGCTCTCCTCCAGAAATTTTCCCGCTTTTTTAACATGGCAGTCTATGGGGCTGTGGATGGGTGTTGCTGCCGCATCTTTGCGCGTGACGCCAAAACTATAAAGCTGACAGCTTCAGCAGTGTTATCACTGCGACTACCACAAATTTTCCTACGTTTCTAGTGAAAAAATTAATTCTGTGGAATGACATTTGTGTCCTCAATCGCACTTTACAAATTTATTTTTCGACGAATTTCTCTCTCCCTCTGCCCTCTAGCGATGATGTCACCAACTGTAGCTCGCAAACATTCTACCAATACACACCCATTCATTTTTTGGCGTGGTTTTTGGCGATTTTTGGCAAAACCGTTTGCCGAAACCCTTAGAAAAGTCATAGCACACCATTCCCGATCGAGCTGCACGTTTTGATACCACTTTTGTTTATGTGCGACCAAAACTCTGGGAGGAGAAGCGAACCGAAAAAACATACGGAAGAAATATAAGAATAATAATAATAAAACTAGAAAAATTTCTAAAGAAATTTTGAGTGTGCCTGACTCTGGCCCCGTCGCCCCCATACATTATTATTGACACTGCTCAGCAAATTCAGTATTAATACAACAAGCTGTGTGAGTGAAAACAGCCCCCTCCCCCCTCTGCTCCCTCAGGCAGGAGGTTGCCAAGCAACCAGGGCCAACTGCCGGGCCCTAATCAGCAGAGCAGTTAGGTGCACCTGTTAGAATGTCAGTTGGAAATGCCCAGAGAGAGAGACAAAATGCTGAAAGTCACCCGTCGAACAGAAAGGACTCCTGACCAAACCGTTGCTCCAATCACTGAACCGACTTTACAGTGAGCATGCTGAGCCCTTCCTGAACGTCTAGATAACAGTTTTGTGTGATAACATGAAGAAATGTGCCTCTATGAGTGATTCAAAGAAAGGTTACTTCTGCTCTCCTCCAGAAATGTTCCCGCTTTTTTAACATGGCAGTCTATGGGGCTGTGGATGGGTGTTGCTGGCGCATCTTTGTGTGTGACGCCAAAACTATACAGCCGACAGCTTCAGCAGTGTTATCACTGCGACCACCACAAATTTTCCTACGTTTCTATGTATAAATTATTTCTGTAGTGTGACATTTGCGGCTTTGAGCGCAGTTTACAAATTTATTTTTTCGACGAATTTCTCTCTCCCTCTGCCCTCTAGCGATGATGTCACCAACTGTAGCTCGCGAACATTCTACCAATACACACCCATTCATTTTTTGGCGTGGTTTTTGGCGATTTTTAGGCAAACCGTTTGGTGAAACCCTTAGAAAAGTCATAGCATACCGATCCCGGCCGAGCCGGTCGATTTGACACCTTTTTTGTGTATGTGCGACCAAAACTCTGGGAGGAGTAGTCGACCGAAAAAACGTACGGAAGAATAATAATAATAACTAGAAAAATTTCTAAAGAAATTTTGAGTGTGCCTGACTCTGGCCCCGTCGAGCCCTACATTAAATAGCTGTCAGCGTGTGTATGCGCGCGCGTGTGTGTGTTTTGTCTGTTAAGGAGAGAGTTTTCCAAAGTCTTTTATTTTGAAGGGACTCTTATTTTGAAAGAATTTTGTCTAGTGTGTGTGTCTGTGTGTCTGTGTGTGACTGTGTGTGTCTGTGTGTGTCTGTCTGTCTGTCTGTGTCTCCCTCTATCCATCTATCTGTCTGTGTTTATCTCTGTGAGAGAGAAGGATAAAATGGCCGACATTCAAACTGTATTATTGACAGTCATTGTTATTATACAGAGAGTTCAATCAAGTTAATCACAGTCAGGCTTGTGGGGGGCAGTTAAGGAGAAAGTTTTACAGTCTTTTATTTTGAAGGAACTCTTATTTTGAAAGTCTTGTTGTGTGTGTGTGTGTGTGTGTGTGTGTGTGTGTGTGTCTGCGAGAGAGAAGGATAAAATGGCCGACATTAAAAATGTAGCCTTGATAGTCATTGATTAAGATAGCCCCTCCCCCCTCTCCTCCTTCAGACAGGCTTGAGGTTGCCAAGCAACCAGGGCCAACTGCCGGCCCTAATCAGCAGAGCAGTTAGGTGCACCTGTTAGAATGTCTAGTGATATAATTTTTATTTCTGTAGTACAAAATCTGTGTCCGTTAAGGAGAGAGTTTTACAAAGTCTTTTATTTTGAAGGGACTCTTATTTTGAAGGGACTTTTATTTTGAAAGCCTTTGATCTGTCTGTCTGTCTGTCTGTCAAAGAGAGTTTTTCAAAGTCTTTTATTTTGAAGGGACTCTTATTTTGAAAGCCTTTTGTCTTGTCTGTGTGTGTGTGTGTGTGTGTGTGTGTGTGTGTCTGCGAGAGAGAAGGATAAAATGGCCGACATTAAAAATGTAGCCTTGATAGTCATTGATTAAGATAGCCCCTCCCCCCTCTCCTCCCTCAGACAGGCTTGAGGTTGCCAAGCAACCAGGGCCAACTGCCCTAATCAGCAGAGCAGTTAGGTGCACCTGTTACAATGTCAGTTGGCAATGCCCAGAGAGACACACAGAGAAAATCTTCAAATGAACTCCCTCGAAGAGGTGGCAAAAAATGCCATAAGGTGTGCCACAAACCAAAATCCGAAAGTACCAACAGTAAGCTCGTCTCGTGGACCATGTCTGGGCAGATTTTCAGGCGAAAATTGGATAAACTTTGGCCTTCGTGGTGATACAAAGAACAGGTGCTCCCTGCTCCTTTTGGAAATTTCTCCTCTCCCGTTAACATGGGCGTAGATGCGGCCGTGGGTCTGTTTGTGTCTGTCTGTCTGTCTGTGTCTCCCTCTATCCATCTATCTGTCTGTGTTTATCTCTGAGAGAGAAGGATAAAATGGCCTACATTCAAACTGTATTATTGACAGTCATTGTTATTATACAGAGAGTTCAATCAAGTTAATCACAGTCAGGCTTGTGGGGGGCAGTTAAGGAGAAAGTTTTACAGTCTTTTATTTTGAAGGAACTCTTATTTTGAAAGTCTTGTTGTGTGTGTGTGTGTGTGTGTGTGTGTGTGTGTGTATGTTTGTGTGTGTGCGTGTGTGTTTTGCCTGTTAAGGAGAGAGTTTTCTAAAATATTTTATTTTGAAGGGACTCTTATTTTGAAAGTCTGTGTGTCTCTCTATCTATGTCTGTGTATGTGTCTGCGAGAGAGAAGGATAAAATGGCCGACATTAAAAATGTAGCCTTGATAGTCATTGATTAAGATAGCCCCTCCCCCCTCTCCTCCCTCAGACAGGCTTGAGGTTGCCAAGCAACCAGGGCCAACTGCCGGCCCTAATCAGCAGAGCAGTTAGGTGCACCTGTTACAATGTCAGTTGGAAATGCCCAGAGAGAGAGACAGAAAATGCTGAAACCGCCCGTCGAAAAAGACGGTGTGGTGGCCAAACCGTTTGGCCTATCATTGAACCGACTTCACTATGAGCATCTTGAGCTCCTCCTGATCATCTACATATATATTTGAGGCGAAAATTGTATAAACCTTGGCCTTGGTAGTCATAGAAAGAACAGGTGCTCCCTGCTCCTTTTGGAAATTTCTCCTCTCCCGTTAACATGGGCGTAGATGCGGCCGTGGGTTGGTGTTGCTGCCGCATCTTTGTGTCTCACGCCAAAACTATAAAGCCGACAGCTTCAGCAGTGTTATCACTGCGACCACCACAAATTTTCCTACATTTCTAGCTATAAAATTATTTCTGTAGAGAGACATTTGTGGCCTCAATCGCAGTTTACAAATTTTTTTTTTTGACGAATTTCTCTCTCTCTCTGCCCTCTAGCGATGACATCACCCACTCTAGGTCTGGGACATTCTACCAATACACACCCATTCATTTTTTTGGCGTGGTTTTTGGCGATTTTTGGCAAAACCGTTCAGTGAAACCCTTAGAAAAGTCATAGCATACCGATCCCGGCCGAGCCGGTCGATTTGACACCTTTTTTGTGTATGTGCGACCAAAACTCTGGGAGGAGTAGTCGACCGAAAAACGTACGGAAGAATAATAATAATTATAATAATAAGAATAATAAGTATGGTGGATAGTATATAGTGTGCTCTTTCAGGCACACTCAATAATAAGAATAATAAGTATGGTAGATAGTATATAGTGTGCTCTTTCAGGCACACTCAACTAGAAAAATTTCTAAAGAAATTTTGAGTGTGCCTGACTCTGGCCCCGTCGCCCCCATACATTATTATTGACACTGCTCAGCAAATTCAGTATTAATACAACAAGCTGTGTGAGTGAAAACAGCCCCTCCCCCCTCTGCTCCCTCAGGCAGGAGGTTGCCAAGCAACCAGGGCCAACTGCCGGGCCCTAATCAGCAGAGCAGTTAGGTGCACCTGTTAGAATGTCAGTTGGAAATGCCCAGAGAGAGAGACAAAATGCTGAAAGTCACCCCTCGAACAGAAAGGACTCCTGACCAAACCATTTGGCCTATCATTGAACCGACTTCATTTTGAGCATCGTCAGCCCTTCCTGAACGTCTACATTACTGTTTTGTGTGATAACATGAAGAATTGTGCCCTCTACGAGCGATTCAAAGAAAGGTTACTTCTGCTCTCCTCCAGAAATTTTCCCGCTTTTTTAACATGGCAGTCTATGGGGCTGTGGATGGGTGTTGCTGCCGCATCTTTGCGCGTGACGCCAAAACTATAAAGCTGACAGCTTCAGCAGTGTTATCACTGCGACTACCACAAATTTTCCTACGTTTCTAGTGAAAAAATTAATTCTGTGGAATGACATTTGTGTCCTCAATCGCACTTTACAAATTTATTTTTCGATGAATTTCTCTCTCCCTCTGCCCTCTAGCGATGATGTCACCAACTGTAGCTCGCAAACATTCTACCAATACACACCCATTCATTTTTTGGTGTGGTTTTTGGCGATTTTTGGCAAAACCGTTTGCCGAAACCCTTAGAAAAGTCATAGCACACCATTCCCGATCGAGCCGCACGTTTTGATACCACTTTTGTTTATGTGCGACCAAAACTCTGGGAGGAGAAGCGAACCGAAAAAACATACGGAAGAAATATAAGAATAATAATAAAATTAAGTATGGGGAATAGTATATAGTGTGCTCTTTCAGGCACACTCAATTAAGTATGGGGAATAGTATATAGTGTGCTCTTTCAGGCACACTCAATAATAATAATAAGCGCGGGGAATAACATATAGTGTGCTCTTTCAGGCACACTCAATAATAAAATTAAGTATGGGGAATAGTATATAGTGTGCTCTTTCAGGCACACTCAACTAGAAAACTGCATTTCCTGCGGAAAGTGCGGTGTGGGTGCCCTCTGCCGCCCGTCGCTGCATGTCATTCCCCCGTCTCTCTCTCCCCACATTCTTGTCACTCTTCAGCTGTCTCTATACTATAAAGCTTGAAAAGGCCATAAAAGATATATCTTAAAAATGTGAAATGAGCTGAAAAGAGTAGAATGGTATAAGAAAGTGTGAAATTAGCTGAAAAAAGTGGAATGGTATAACAAAGTGTGAAATTAGCTGAAAAAAGTACAATAGTATGACAAAGTGTGAAATCAGCTGAAAAAAGTAGAATACTATAAGAAAGTGTGAAATTAGCTGAAAAAAGTAGAATGGTGTAACAAAGTGTGAAATTAGCTGAAAAAAGTAGAATAGTATTAGAAAGTGTGAAATTAGCTGAAAAAAGTAGAATGGTGTAACAAAGTGTGAAATTAGCTGAAAAAAGTAGAATAGTAATAGAAAGTGTGAAATTAGCTGAAAAAAGTAGAATGGTGTAACAAAGTGTGAAATTAGCTGAAAAAAGTAGAATGGTATAACAAAGTGTGAAATTAGCTGAAAAAAGTAGAATAGCATAAGGAAGTGTGAAATTAGCTGAAAAAAGTAGAATGGTATAAGAAAGTATAGTATAAATATTTTGAAGGTACTCTTATTTTGAAAGCCTTTTGTCTTGTCTCTGTGTGTATGTCTGAGTATGTGTGTGTGTGTGTTTTCTGTGTGTGTCTGATTATGTGTGTGGGGGTGTCTGTCTGTCTTTCTGTCTGTCTGTGTCTGCGAGAGAGAAGGATAAAATGGCCGACATTAAAAATGTAGCCTTGATAGTCATTGATTAAGATAGCCCCTCCCCCCTCTCCTCCCTCAGACAGGCTTGAGGTTGCCAAGCAACCAGGGCCAACTGCCCAGAGCAGTTAGGTGCACCTGTTAGAATGTCAGTTGGAAATGCCCAGAGAGAGAGAGAGAAAATGCTGAAACCGCCCGTCGAACAAGACGGTGTGGTGGCCAAACCGTTTGGCCTATCATTGAACCGACTTCACTGTGAGCATCCTGAGCTCTTCCTGATCATCTACATATATATTTTAGGTGAAAATTGTATAAACTTTGGCCTTGGTAGTCATAGAAAGAACAGGTGCTCCCTGCTCCTTTTGGAAATTTCTCCTCTCCCGTTAACATGGGAGTAGATGCGGCCGTGGGTTGGTGTTGCTGCCGCATCTTTGTGTCTCACGCCAAAACTATAAAGCCGACAGCTTCAGCAGTGTTATTACTGCGACCACCACAAATTTTCCTACGTTTCTAGCTATAAATTATTTCTGTAGAGAGACATTTGTGGCCTGGAGCGCAGTTTACAATTTTTTTTTTTGACGAATTTCTCTCTCTCTCTGCCCTCTAGCGATGACATCACCAACTCTAGGTCTGCGACATTCTACCAATACACACCCATTATAAACGCAGAATTTGAGTAAAAACCTGCTCAAATTTGAGCCTTGATAGTTTAAAAACGGTAAAATATTTTAAAAAGAGTTAAATACGAGTTTAATAGTTTAAGATCTTGTGTACAATTTGAAATTTGAATGAAGTCTGTAGTAGTAGTAGAAGTAGTTTAAAAAGTAGAATGTTTGTGGAAGGTTTGTAGAAAGATTTGAAGTTAGTACAATGCATTTCAAATGGTAAAACATTTGTAGAAATAGTTGAATAATTTGAAAAATATTAATAGTAGAAATTTGTAAAATAAATAGCCATTATGTCCTAAATGAGCTGAATCTAGTGATATAAGTTTTATTTTTGTAGGACAAAATTTGTAGGAGTAGTAATGCGGCGAAAAACGTACGGAAGAAAAATAATAATAACTAGAAAACTGCATTTCCTGCGGAAAGTGCGGTGTGGGTGCCCTCTGCCGCCCGTCGCTGCATGTCATTCCCCCTTCTCTCTCTCCCCACATTCTTGTCACTCTTCAGCTGTCTCTATACTATAAAGCTTGAAAAGGCCATAAAAGATATATCTTAAAAATGTGAAATGAGCTGAAAAGAGTAGAATGGTATAAGAAAGTGTGAAATTAGCTGAAAAAAGTGGAATGGTATAACAAAGTGTGAAATTAGCTGAAAAAGTAGAATAGTATAAGAAAGTGTGAAATTAGCTGAAAAAAGTAGAATGGTATAACAAAGTGTGAAATTAGCTGAAAAAAGTACAATAGTATGACAAAGTGTGAAATCAGCTGAAAAAAGTAGAATAGTATAAGAAAGTGTGAAATTAGCTGAAAAAAGTAGAATGGTGTAACAAAGTGTGAAATTAGCTGAAAAAAGTAGAATAGTATTAGAAAGTGTGAAATTAGCTGAAAAAAGTAGAATGGTATAACAAAGTGTGAAATTAGCTGAAAAAAGTAGAATAGTATTAGAAAGTGTGAAATTAGCTGAAAAAAGTAGAATGGTGTAACAAAGTGTGAAATCAGCTGAAAAAAGTAGAATGGTGTAACAAAGTGTGAAATTAGCTGAAAAAAGTAGAATGGTATAACAAAGTGTGAAATTAGCTGAAAAAAGTAGAATAGCATAAGGAAGTGTGAAATTAGCTGAAAAAAGTAGAATGGTATAAGAAAGTATAGTATAAATATTTTGAAGGTACTCTTATTTTGAAAGCCTTTTGTCTTGTCTCTGTGTGTATGTCTGAGTATGTGTGTGTGTGTGTTTTCTGTGTGTGTCTGATTATGTGTGTGGGGGTGTCTGTCTGTCTTTCTGTCTGTCTGTGTCTGCGAGAGAGAAGGATAAAATGGCCGACATTAAAAATGTAGCCTTGATAGTCATTGATTATATAAAAGACAGTGAAAATAGCCCCTCCCCCCCTCTCCTCCCTCAGACAGGCTTGAGGTTGCCAAGCAACCAGGGCCAACTGCCCAGAGCAGTTAGGTGCACCTGTTAGAATGTCAGTTGGAAATGCCCAGAGAGAGAGAGAGAAAATGCTGAAACCGCCCGTCGAACAAGACGGTGTGGTGGCCAAACCGTTTGGCCTATCATTGAACCGACTTCACTGTGAGCATCCTGAGCTCTTCCTGATCATCTACATATATATTTTAGGTGAAAATTGTATAAACTTTGGCCTTGGTAGTCATAGAAAGAACAGGTGCTCCCTGCTCCTTTTGGAAATTTCTCCTCTCCCGTTAACATGGGAGTAGATGCGGCCGTGGGTTGGTGTTGCTGCCGCATCTTTGTGTCTCACGCCAAAACTATAAAGCCGACAGCTTCAGCAGTGTTATTACTGCGACCACCACAAATTTTCCTACGTTTCTAGCTATAAATTATTTCTGTAGAGAGACATTTGTGGCCTGGAGCGCAGTTTACAATTTTTTTTTTGACGAATTTCTCTCTCTCTCTGCCCTCTAGCGATGACATCACCAACTCTAGGTCTGCGACATTCCACCAATACACACCCATTATAAACGCAGAATTTGAGTAAAAACCTGCTCAAATTTGAGCCTTGATAGTTTAAAAACGGTAAAAGATTTTAAAAAGAGTTAAATACGAGTTTAATAGTTTAAGATCTTGTGTACAATTTGTAATTTGAATGAAGTCTGTAGTAGTAGTAGAAGTAGTTTAAAAAGTAGAATGTTTGTAGAAGGTTTGTAGAAAGATTTGAAGTTTGTACAATGCATTTCAAATGGTAAAATTTTTGTAGAAAAAAGTTGAATAATTTGTAAAATATTAATAGTAGAAATGTGAAAAGTAATAGCCATCATGTCCTAAATGAGCTGAATCTAGTGATATAAGTTTTATTTTTGTAGGACAAAATTTGTAGGAGTAGTTATGCGGCGAAAAACGTACGGAAGAAAAATAATAATAACTAGAAAAATTTCTAAAGAAATTTTGAGTGTGCCTGACTCTGGCCCCGTCGAGCCCTACATTAAATAGCTGTCAGCGTGTGTATGCGCGTGTGTGTGTGTTTTGTCTGTTAATTAGAGAGTTTTCCAAAGTCTTTTATTTTGAAGGGACTCTTATTTTGAAAGAATTTTGTCTAGTGTGTGTGTCTGTGTGTCTGTGTCTGTCTGTCTGTCTGTCTGTGTCTCCCTCTATCCATCTATCTGTCTGTGTTTATCTCTGAGAGAGAAGGATAAAATGGCCGACATTCAAACTGTATTATTGACAGTCATTGTTATTATACAGAGAGTTCAATCAAGTTAATCACAGTCAGGCTTGTGGGGGGCAGTTAAGGAGAAAGTTTTACAGTCTTTTATTTTGAAGGAACTCTTATTTTGAAAGTCTTGTTGTGTGTGTGTGTGTGTGTGTGTGTGTGTGTGATGTTTGTGTGTGTGTGCGTGCGTGTTTTGCCTGTTGAGGAGAGAGTTTTCTAAAATATTTTGTTTTGAAGGGACTCTTATTTTGAAAGTCTGTGTGTCTCTCTATCTATGTCTGTGTATGTGTCTGCGACAGAGAAGGATAAAATGGCCGACATTAAAAATGTAGCCCTGATAGTCATTGATATTATAAAGACAGTGAAAACAGCCCCTCCCCCCTCTGCTCCCTGTCTGTGTCTGTGAGAGGGGCCAGGTGGAGCCCACCAATCAGAGCAGAGCAATCAACCGCAGCTGCTGTGTGAGATTAAACAGTGCTGAGAGAGAGAAAAACGTCTGAAAGCCACCCCTCGAACAGAAAGGACTCCTGACCAAACCGTTGCTCCAATCTCTGAACCGACTTTACTGTGAGCATGCTGAGCCCTTCCCGAACGTCTAGAGACCTGTTTTGTGTGATTACCAGGAAGAAATGTCCCCTTTACAGCGATTCAAAGAAATGTTACTTCTGCTTTCCTCCAGAAATTTTCCCGCTTTTTTAACATGGCAGTCTATGGGGCTGTGGATGGGTGTTGCTGCCGCATCTTTGCGTGTGACGCCAAAACTATAAAGGTGACAGCTTCAGCAGTGTTATCACTGCGACCACCACAAATTTTCCTACGTTTCTATGTATAAATTATTTCTGTAGAGTGAAATTTGCGGCCTCAAGCGCAGTTTACAAATTTTTTTTTCGAGGAATTTCTTTCTCCCTCTGCCCTCTAGCGATGATGTCACCAACTGTAGCTCGCGAACATTCTACCAATACACACCCATTCATTTTTTGGCGTGGTTTTTGGCGATTTTTAGGCAAACCGTTTGCCGAAACCCTTAGAAAAGTCATAGCCCGCGTCGCCCGGCCGAGCCGGTCGATTTGACACCTTTTTGTGTATGTGTGACAAAAACTGTGGGACGAGTAGCGCGTCAAAAAAAGGGCGTAAGAATAATAATAATAATAAGCGCGGGGAATAACATATAGTGTGCTCTTTCAGGCACACTCAATAAAGATTTGAATAACAATAGTGTGGTCGCCCTCTGGGCACCCACACCAATAACTAGAAAACTGCATTTCCTGCGGAAAGTGCGGTGTGGGTGCCCTCTGCCGCCCGTCGCTGCATGTCATTCCCCCGTCTCTCTCTCCCCACATTCTTGTCACTCTTCAGCTGTCTCTATACTATAAAGCTTGAAAAGGCCATAAAAGATATATCTTAAAAATGTGAAATGAGCTGAAAAGAGTAGAATGGTATAAGAAAGTGTGAAATTAGCTGAAAAAAGTGGAATGGTATAACAAAGTGTGAAATTAGCTGAAAAAGTAGAATAGTATAAGAAAGTGTGAAATTAGCTGAAAAAAGTAGAATGGTATAACAAAGTGTGAAATTAGCTGAAAAAAGTACAATAGTATGACAAAGTGTGAAATCAGCTGAAAAAAGTAGAATAGTATAAGAAAGTGTGAAATTAGCTGAAAAAAGTAGAATGGTGTAACAAAGTGTGAAATTAGCTGAAAAAAGTAGAATAGTATTAGAAAGTGTGAAATTAGCTGAAAAAAGTAGAATGGTGTAACAAAGTGTGAAATTAGCCGAAAAAAGTAGAATGGTGTAACAAAGTGTGAAATTAGCTGAAAAAAGTAGAATAGTATTAGAAAGTGTGAAATTAGCTGAAAAAAGTAGAATGGTGTAACAAAGTGTGAAATCAGCTGAAAAAAGTAGAATGGTGTAACAAAGTGTGAAATTAGCTGAAAAAAGTAGAATGGTATAACAAAGTGTGAAATTAGCTGAAAAAAGTAGAATAGCATAAGGAAGTGTGAAATTAGCTGAAAAAAGTAGAATGGTATAAGAAAGTATAGTATAAACATTTTGAAGGTACTCTTATTTTGAAAGCCTTTTGTCTTGTCTCTGTGTGTGTGTCTGAGTATGTGTGTGTGTGTGTTTTCTGTGTGTGTCTGATTATGTGTGTGGGGGTGTCTGTCTGTCTTTCTGTCTGTGTGTGTCTGCGAGAGAGAAGGATAAAATGGCCGACATTAAAAATGTAGCCTTGATAGTCATTGATTATATAAGAGACAGTGAAAATAGCCCCTCCCCCCTCTCCTCCCTCAGACAGGCTTGAGGTTGCCAAGCAACCAGGGCCAACTGCCCAGAGCAGTTAGGTGCACCTGTTAGAATGTCAGTTGGAAATGCCCAGAGAGAGAGAGAGAAAAATGCTGAAACCGCCCGTCGAACAAGACGGTGTGGTGGCCAAACCGTTTGGCCTATCATTGAACCGACTTCACTGTGAGCATCCTGAGCTCTTCCTGATCATCTACATATATATTTTAGGTGAAAATTGTATAAACTTTGGCCTTGGTAGTCATAGAAAGAACAGGTGCTCCCTGCTCCTTTTGGAAATTTCTCCTCTCCCGTTAACATGGGAGTAGATGTGGCCGTGGGTTGGTGTTGCTGCCGCATCTTTGTGTCTCACGCCAAAACTATAAAGTCGACAGCTTCAGCAGTGTTATTACTGCGACCACCACAAATTTTCCTACGTTTCTAGCTATAAATTATTTCTGTAGAGAGACATTTGTGGCCTGGAGCGCAGTTTACAATTTTTTTTTTTGACGAATTTCTCTCTCTCTCTGCCCTCTAGCGATGACATCACCAACTCTAGGTCTGCGACATTCCACCAATACACACCCATTATAAACGCAGAATTTGAGTAAAAACCTGCTCAAATTTGAGCCTTGATAGTTTAAAAACGGTAAAAGATTTTAAAAAGAGTTAAATACGAGTTTAATAGTTTAAGATCTTGTGTACAATTTGAAATTTGAATGAAGTCTGTAGTAGTAGTAGAAGTAGTTTAAAAAGTAGAATGTTTGTGGAAGGTTTGTAGAAAGATTTGAAGTTAGTACAATGCATTTCAAATGGTAAAACATTTGTAGAAATAGTTGAATAATTTGAAAAATATTAATAGTAGAAATTTGTAAAATAAATAGCCATCATGTCCTAAATGAGCTGAATCTAGTGATATAAGTTTTATTTTTGTAGGACAAAATTTGTAGGAGTAGTAATGCGGCGAAAAACGTACGGAAGAAAAAATAATAATAACTAGAAAACTGCATTTCCTGCGGAAAGTGCGGTGTGGGTGCCCTCTGCCGCCCGTTGCTGCCCGTTGCTGCATGTCATTTCCCCGTCTCTCTCTCCCCACATTTCTGTCACTCTTCAGCTGTCTCTATACTATAAAGCTTGAAAAGGCCATAAAAGATATATCTTAAAATTGTGAAATTAGCTGAAAAAAGTAGAATGGTATAACAAAGTGTAAAATTAGCTGAAAAAAGTACAATAATATAATAAAGTGTGAAATTAGCTGAAAAAAGTAGAATGGTATAACAAAGTGTAAAATTAGCTGAAAAAGTACAATAATATAAGAAAGTGTGAAATTAGCTGAAAAAAAGTAGAATGGCATAAGAAAGTGTGAAATTAGCTGAAAAAAGTAGAATAGTATAAGAAAGTGTGAAATTAGCTGAAAAAAGTAGAATAGCATAAGGAAGTGTGAAATTAGCTGAAAAAAGTACAATGGTATAAGAAAGTGTGAAATTAGCTGAAAAAAAGTAGAATAGCATAAGGAAGTGTGAAATTAGCTGAAAAAAGTACAATAGTATAAGAAAGTGTGAAATTAGTTGAAAAAAGTAGAATAGTATAAGAAAGTGTGAAATTAGCTGAAAAAAGTAGAATAGTATAAGAAAGTGTGAAATTAGCTGAAAAAAGTAGAATGGTATAACAAAATGTGAAATTAGCTGAAAAAAGTAGAATGGTATAAGAAAGTGTAAAATTAGCTGAAAAAAGTAGACTGGTATAACAAAGTAGCTGAAAAAGTAGAATGGTATAAGGATGTATAGTATAAATATTTGTTGAAGGTTTGTAGAAAGATTTGAAGTTTGTACAATTTATTTAAATGGGATAAAATTGTAGAAAAAGTTGAATATGTAAAATATGAATAGTAGAAATTACTAAAATAATTGTAGTAATGTCCTAAATGAGCTGAATCTAGTGATATAATTTTTATTTCTGTAGTACAAAATCTGTGTCCGTTAAGGAGAGAGTTTTACAAAGTCTTTTATTTTGAAGGGACTCTTATTTTGAAGGGACTCTTATTTTGAAAGCCTTTGATCTGTCTGTCTGTCTGTCTGTCAAAGAGAGTTTTTCAAAGTCTTTTATTTTGAAGGGACTCTTATTTTGAAAGCCTTTTGTCTTGTCTGTGTGTGTGTGTGTGTGTGTGTGTGTGTGTGTGTGTGTGCGAGAGAGAGAGGATAAAATGGCCGACATTAAAAATGTAGCCTTGATAGTCATTGATTAAGATAGCCCCTCCCCCCTCTCCTCCTTCAGACAGGCTTGAGGTTGCCAAGCAACCAGGGCCAACTGCCCTAATCAGCAGAGCAGTTAGGTGCACCTGTTGTCAGTTGGCAATGCCCAGAGAGACACACAGAGAAAATCTTCAAATGAACTCCCTCGAAGAGGTGGCAAAAAATGCCATAAGGTGTGCCACAAACCAAAATCCGAAAGTACCAACAGTAAGCTCGTCTCGTGGACCATGTCTGGGCAGATTTTCAGGCGAAAATTGGATAAACTTTGGCCTTCGTGGTGATACAAAGAACAGGTGCTCCCTGCTCCTTTTGAAAATTTCTCCTCTCCCGTTAACATGGGAGGAGATGGGGCTGTGGATCGGTGTTGCTGCCGCAGCTTTGTGTCGTACGCCAAAACTATAAAGCCGACAGCTTCAGCAGTGTTATCACTGCGACCACCACAAATTTTCCTACATTTCTAGCTATAAAATTATTTCTGTAGAGAGACATTTGTGGCCTCAATCGCAGTTTACAATTTTTTTTTTTGACGAATTTCTCTCTCTCTCTGCCCTCTAGCGATGACATCACCCACTCTAGGTCTGGGACATTCTACCAATACACACCCATTATAAACGCAGAATTTGAGTAAAAACCTGCTCAACTTTGAGCCTTGATAGTTTAAAAACGGTAAAAGATTTTAAAAAGAGTTAAATACGAGTTTAATAGTTTAAGATCTTGTGTACAATTTGTAATTTGAATGAAGTCTGTAGTAGTAGTAGAAGTAGTTTAAATAGTAGAATGTTTGTGGAAGGTTTGTAGAAAGATTTGAAGTTAGTACAATTCATTTCAAATGGTAAAATCTTTGTAGAAATAGTTGAATAATTTGAAAAATATTAATAGTAGAAATTTGTAAAATAAATAGCCATCATGTCCTAAATGAGCTGAATCTAGTGATATAAGTTTTATTTTTGTAGGACAAAATTTGTAGGAGTAGTTATGCGGCGAAAAACGTACGGAAGAAAAATAATAATAACTAGAAAACTGCATTTCCTGCGGAAAGTGCGGTGTGGGTGCCCTCTGCCGCCCGTTGCTGCCCGTTGCTGCATGTCATTCCCCCGTCCCCCTCTCTCCACATTTCTGTCACTCTTCAGCTGTCTCTATACTATAAAGCTTGAAAAGGCCATAAAAGATATATCTTAAAAATGTGAAATGAGCTGAAAAGAGTAGAATAGTATAAGAAAGTGTGAAATTAGCTGAAAAAAGTACAATAATATAACAAAGTGTGAAATTAGCTGAAAAAAGTAGAATAGTATAAGAAAGTGTGAAATTAGCTGAAAAAAGTAGAATGGTATAACAAAGTGTAAAATTAGTTGAAAAAAGTACAATAATATAACAAAGTGTGAAATTAGCTGAAAAAAAGTACAATAATATAACAAAGTGTGAAAGTAGCTGAAAAAAGTAGAATAGCATAAGGAAGTGTGAAATTAGCTGAAAAAAAGTACAATAGCATAAGGAAGTGTGAAATTAGCTGAAAAAAAGTAGAATAGTAAAAAAAAGTATAGTATAAATATTTTGAAGGTACTCTTATTTTGAAAGCCTTTTGTCTCTGTGTGTATGTCTGAGTATGTGTGTGTGTGTGTTTTCTGTGTGTGTCTGATTATGTGTGTGGGGGTGTCTGTCTGTCTGTCTGTCTGTGTCTGCGAGAGAGAAGGATAAAATGGCCGACATTAAAAATGTGGCCTTGATAGTCATTAATTATACAAAAGGCAGTGAAAATAGCCCCCTCCCCCCCTCTCCTCCCTCAGACAGGCTTGAGGTTGCCAAGCAACCAGGGCCAACTGCCCAGAGCAGTTAGGTGCACCTGTTAGAATGTCAGTTGGAAATGCCCAGAGAGAGAGAGAGAAAATGCTGAAACCGCCCGTCGAACAAGACGGTGTGGTGGCCAAACCGTTTGGCCTATCATTGAACCGACTTCACTGTGAGCATCCTGAGCTCTTCCTGATCATTTACATATATATTTTAGGCAAAAATTGTATAAACTTTGGCCTTGGTAGTCATAGAAAGAACAGGTGCTCCCTGCTCCTTTTGGAAATTTCTCCTCTCCCGTTAACATGGGCGTAGATGCGGCCGTGGGTTGGTGTTGCTGCCGCATCTTTGTGTCTCACGCCAAAACTATAAAGCCGACAGCTTCAGCAGTGTTATCACTGCGACCACCACAAATTTTCCTACGTTTCTAGCTATAAATTATTTCTGTAGAGAGACATTTGTGGCCTCAATCGCAGTTTACAAATTTTTTTTTGGACGAATTTCTCTCTCTCTCTGCCCTCTAGCGATGACATCACCCACTCTAGGTCTGGGACATTCTACCAATACACACCCATTATAAACGCAGAATTTGAGTAAAAACCTGCTCAACTTTGAGCCTTGATAGTTTAAAAACGGTAAAAGATTTTAAAAAGAGTTAAATACGAGTTTAATAGTTTAAGATCTTGTGTACAATTTGTAGTTTGAATGAAGTCTGTAGTAGTAGTAGAAGTAGTTTAAAAAGTAGAATGTTTGTAGAAGGTTTGTAGAAAGATTTGAAGTTTGTACAATGCATTTCAAATGGTAAAATTTTTGTAGAAATAGTTGAATAATTTGTAAAATATTAATAGTAGAAATGTGAAAAGTAATAGCCATCATGTCCTAAATGAGCTGAATCTAGTGATATAAGTTTTATTTTTGTAGGACAAAATTTGTAGGAGTAGTTATGCGGCGAAAAACGTACGGAAGAAAAATAATAATAATAAAGATTTGAATAACAATAGTGTGGTCGCCCTCTGGGCACCCACACCAATAATAATAAAGATTTGAAGAACAATAGTGTGGTCGCCCTCTGGGCATCCACACCAATAATAATAAAGATTTGAATAACAATAGTGTGGTCGCCCTCTGGGCACCCACACCAATAATAAAGATTTGAATAACAATAGTGTGGTCGCCCTCTGGGCACCCACACCAATAATAATAAGCGCGGGGAATAACATATAGTGTGCTCTTTCAGGCACACTCAATAATAATAAGCGCGGGGAATAACATATAGTGTGCTCTTTCAGGCACACTCAATAAGCGCGGGGAATAACATATAGTGTGCTCTTTCAGGCACACTCAATAAGCACGGGGAATAACATATAGTGTGCTCTTTCAGGCACACTCAATAATAATAATAAGCGCGGGGAATAACATATAGTGTGCTCTTTCAGGCACACTCAATGACGTGTGTGTGTGTGTGTGCGCGCGGTGTTCTCTTATTGCTTTGGGTCCTGTAGCTCTTGGTTACACAAACTTGATTTATTGTATTAGTGACTGAGTACATTTAAATTGGCTCTTTATCACACAGTGTTTTTATGAAAACTTTTCCTTGGCTAACATTTTTTTTTAAGTCAAGGAAGGCTGCACAGTCCAAGTTCATGTAGTCAGATTAGCTTTGGATTGAAATTTATTTACTCATCACTCATCACACTATACAATGAGTGTAAATAGCATTTCCCCCTCTTCTCTTCTTCCCCAGGACCCAGACCCCCAGACCCAGACCCAGAGTTCTTGCTACTGTCTTTAAAAATGCAAAAGAGTGCTCAAGGAAGATCTATACTGTTCACACTCTTGAACAGCTTATAACTCAAACCACATCAGAGCAACTAGGTTTTGCATTTGACTATTCTGCAATCAAGAACTTTGATAGATTTCAGGTCTTCATGTCAAGCACAGAAGCACTATCCTAAACAAATGCTGGAGAGGCCCATCAAATTCAGGTATTTTGTTTTTGTACTGTATATGCATTGTTCATGTGAATATATTCCAGGTCACTATTAGGGCTGGACAATATAACCTGAAATCCAGATTACTGTTTGTAGTCACATGTACACATCCCCAGTACTGGAGGAATGCATTTATCTAACATCAGTATGGCATAATTTGGGTCGGTAAGAGAATCATAATGTCGGCATCAGGCAATCTTGGGTGTATCACCCACCCCTGGGCTCTATACTATACATAATAGTATTTTAAAGGTTAAATTCACCTCCATCATGTCTCCCTATACCTCCATCATTGTAGCATGTTCGAGTGCCAAGTGAACAGGGAGGCCTGCAGTCTCTACTTCAAAGCAAAGGACCAGAGATACTTGAAGAACACAAGAAAAGAGGAACACTTAAAATAGAGTCAAGGAGGCTCCTTGTACACGTGACATCTATTGCACGTCTGTCCGTCCTGGGAGAGGGATCCCTCCTCTGTGGCTCCTCCTGAGGTTTCTTCCACCTTTTTTCCCTGTTAAAAGGGTTTTTTGTGGGCAAGTTTTTCCTCACTCGAACCGAGGGTCTAAGGACAGAGGGTGTCACTCCCTGTACAGATTGTAAAGCCCTCAGAGGCAAAATGTGTTGTGTGAATTTGGGC
The DNA here is from genome assembly GCA_946959425.1 of Argyrosomus regius. Classification (NCBI taxonomy): domain Eukaryota; kingdom Metazoa; phylum Chordata; class Actinopteri; family Sciaenidae; genus Argyrosomus; species Argyrosomus regius. The sequence goes on from OX336884.1 coordinate 28,991,448, forward strand.
TATACAAATAAAATTTGATTTGATTTGATCTGATTTGATTTGTCAAAGTATGCATTAGTCACTTGGTGGAGAAGCATGGATTGTAAGTATATAAGCTCAAAAAAATATTGAACGACTTTGAATTGTACTTAATGGTCTTTGCCCTGACAGATGGCAGTTTTGATACTCAAGCTAAAATGGCAACATTTCAGGCCTGATTGGAGTTGAGTAAAATTCTGCAAGTCATTTTTAACTCTTCTTGCAGTGTAAGTTGGACACAGACACAAATCCTAGACTAAATTATGTCACTGAAATGTATGAAGGGAAAGGTCTACAAAAAGACTCTTGAAAGTAATAGAGTGATGTAATTTATTTAAGGATCAAAAAGTATTCAGACCAGTGGTACAGCCTTACAATAAAAAAAAAATAAAAAAATCAAATTTTCGCTCAGTGATTTCCACTCAGTGCCCTGTAATGACAAAATATTTTCATTAATTTGTTTTATTTTACTATGTTTTTTTTTTTAATTTAACTTCTTGACAATATATCTGCACACCTTTGCTTGTTGCAGGTGTTGTGACACCACGGGAGGACAGAGCAGCAGGTCGTGGTAAGTTTGCATTTGTTTGCGTTGTTACCTTAGCTCAATTAGCATAATAATTCAGTTTGTTTGCAAGAATCATCATACTCAGTCAGTATCTGTGTGTGTTTGTGTGTGCAGGCGGTGAACGAGCGGACTACGAGGTGGACTGGCCCCGCGTCCCGTGCCGTGTGTCTCCGCCCTCACCGGAAATGCACACCTGAATCTAATCAATAAACGAATGTCTTTTTACCACATCTCATATGCGTCCTTATTTCAATAAGTGCATGAATATGGGGGTAACGGCGAGCCCGTCGTTACAGTCACAATGCTCTGTTAATTTTGGGTCTAATGCACAGTACAAAGGACCTGATTTTCTGTTAACTGTCAAAGGTTTTTTGAAAAAGTTTCTAGTGCCAAAGCAGAACCAAAATAACTTACATTTAAATGAACTGAGTAAATTCTCAGGAGACTGTTATTGTTGTAAATATATATATATTTGTCCTTAATTAGAGATGTTTATAGTGCCTTGTTAAGGCCAGCCGTTTGTGTTAATGTTTCTGTTCTTGTTTCTGCGTCCAGGTGTACAGAAGAGGATTAGGGCCACATAAAATATATTGTTTTCTTTAGAATTCTGACTTTTTTTCTCAGGCCCCCTGCGGTAACTAATACAGTGTCCGCCAGAGCAAGGCGTTTACATTCTTATTGTTCGTTTGCTTTGTTAGTTTCAATTGTTACGAATTTGCATGTTAAGTATTACCTTAGTTTGTTTCACTAGTCACCTTTGTTGTACATAGTCACTTTAAATTGTCACCTTTTTTTCCACATTTGTATATAGTCACTGTTAGTATCTGGAAGCAGTAGGAGTGAGCCACCTTTTCTTTTGACTCATTTTCTCATGTTTTTTGTTAGTTTAGGAAGTTCCAGCTCCAGTTGTTACATTTTCATCTAACACCGAGCAAACACACTAAGCAAATGAACAAAATTCTAAATAAAGATTTTGTACAACAAATAATTCTCAAATTGGCTCTTATAACCATATTTAAGGAGAGAGAGTGCTGCATAATACATACCCTTGATGAATGAATATGATGACTATGCCATCCACTATATCTATTTTTGATTATATATATATATATATATATATATATATTTATATTATTATTATTTCCAAGAAATACAATCCTATTTATGTTTTATTACATTATCGGCTGCATTTTAATGCTGTGCCAATAACGTAATAACCAGCCAATAATGTAATAACTTATTACATTATTGGCAAAATGTTATTACCTTATTGGCTCAAAAACTTGATTACATTATTGGTAAGTAATTACGTTATTGGCTTTATTACATTTAAAATGGCCAAAATTATTACGTTATTGGCAGGTATTACATTATTGGACGTTATTACATTATCGGTTGCTACAGTCCTCTTCACGTTCTTCTTAACTATATCTCATACGAGGGACTGCTTGGTCAGTCCCTCGTATATTTCCTCTCTTTGAATCAAGTGTTCCACTTTTTCAGTTAGCACCTAGAGTACAAAAATGTTAAGTATTATATTCCAGGCCATTTGTCCAAGTAATTATGATCACATCTTCTCACTTCCAAAACAAGTGCAGACACTTACCTCATACTCCTATCTGGCCTCCCGTCCAAACATCAGATCAAATCAAATTTTATTTGTATAGCCCAAATTCACAAAACACATTTTGCCTCTGAGGGCTTTACAATCTGTACAGGGAGTGACACCCTCTGTCCTTAGACCCTCGGTTCGAGTGAGGAAAAACTTGCCCACAAAAAACCCTTTTAACAGGGAAAAAAGGTGGAAGAAACCTCAGGAAGAGCCACAGAGGAGGGATCCCTCTCCCAGGACGGACAGATGTGCAATAGATGTCACGTGTACAGAACAAATCAACACAAACATATTGTACAATTACAATGAAGATAGTATGTGTGGTCAGTTGTTTCTTTGTCCTTAGGCCAAACATGGTGGCTTGGGGGAATTTATCCCATGTTTTTGGTGCTTTGTGAGCCAGTTTGTTAAGAGATCTGAAAATGTCCATATAAGAAAACATATGAATCAGAGTGGTGCTGCACAGCTGTGTGGTGCTACAGATATGGGGAGTTCCCAGACACTCAAGGAAGCTACGTGGGGTTCAGACCTGGCCTTGATTGAACCTCGACATGTAGCCTGTCAGGTCTTTCAAACTGGGCCGCGACATCCTCAGGGATGGGGATCTTCAGCACCTCATCCATGTATGGGCTAGGATCTAGGAACACCGTCTCAAAGATGAAGTCCAACAGCTCATCCACATAACCTAGAAGACAAAAGGGGAGAAAAAAATTGATATACTTTGATATTGTCCAACTTGCCCTGTTGCACATCTGTTGCACATCACATTTTTTTTTGCTTCATTTGCTTTATTATGGCTGTTTGAACATAGACTTTGTAGGACTGAAAGGACTTTGTTTATTTTTCACTTGTATAATAGATGTTTGCACATTCTTTGACTTGTTGGCATTTTTAATAAAAGCTTGTAAGATTTACTGATGGTTGGTCCTACTTTCACTGGCTTAGCTGTTGCTTCTCCCCTCTTGGACTTTGGGATGTTCAGTCTGAGTAGCAGCTCAGCAGTTGATGTTGTAGCTTGGGGACGCCCAGAATTTTCATTGAAGTGGAGGGCTGCCGGAGAGTCTGGAAATAACTCAGAAATATGATTGAGCCACAAGTATAAATATACAAAAATAAGAAGCAATTACAATTTATAAAGTCCTGAAACATACGGAATCACATCAAGTATGTGTTGGTAAACAAACCTGTACTTCTGATGAGGTGCGGTTGGAGAGTTTTGTGACAGCTGTGTGCTAACCGTGTGCGTTGTCTGGCAGGCCACATGATGTACGGCAGCCAACTGTACTGATGTACCTGCCTAAACTCCAAGAGCAGCAATGTCACAAAAAGCATACCACTATATATAGCAACTTTGTGTGTGCGTATGTACATACACTCAAACAGCTTTACATGTGAGCCAGAAACTTTGACCTTTCACCTTCCTGCTTACGCTCCTCTCGGCAAATTGGTTGGTGTCGCTATAAAGGATGTAGGTTGCAACACTAGTTTTAACGATAATCAACTCCTTCGCCTGAGACACAGCAGTGTATTGTATGTTACAGACTCCCTGGGCTACCCTCATGAAACTACCGACGTGACTGACACTTGGTTGGTTCACCACCATTAGAAGCATTAGCTTACAGAAAGGTAACCTTGCACCACAGAATTGGTGAACTGTGTAATATAGATACATTTACATACCGTACTGACGACTGTTAGTTTTCAGTTTGTTCCGTTTCTTGTTTTATTTTGTAGTTCTACCCTGTCTGTGTCTTGTCTAATTCTACTTCCTGTCTTGTTTTCCCACCTTTGATTCTGCACCTATCCCTGATTAGTTTGACATGGTGTCCTGCATTCAGTTCCTGTGCCCTTTTTTTTTGGGGGGGGGGGGGGGTTTCTATCCTGCTCCTGTGCTGTCTTGTGTTCATCCCTCACCGTTTTAATGTGTTAATTTCTGTGTACAGTACACGCCAAGTCAGTTCTCTTTTTAAACCTGTTATTTGGTTTTGATTATTAAGCTCGTTTTGACTAGTCTGGTTTTGTCATCACTTTCTTGGTTTTGAACTTGGTTGTCAAATATATATATATATATATATATATATATATATATATATATATATATATATATATATATATATATATATATATATATATATATATATATATATATATATATATATATATATATATATATATATATATATATATATATATATATATATAAGCATGTCTCTGATTTTAATTTGTGGGGACCCATTGTAAGATGCGCATGAAATAATCTATTACAGACCAGTAAATCTCTGGGTGAAAGTCCCAAGGTGGCATTGTCAAACAAATTTACCAAGTATTTTAGCCGAGGCCTCTTTGGGCCCAGACTTCACGGCAGTGCTTGCGGCCATCTTGTGTAACATGTGGATGCTGCAGCAAAAAGTGAGTGACAATGAGTCAGTCCACTCAGAATCTCGTAGCAGCAATATTAAACAATGAGGACATCATTAACACACTGGCAAATGAGTGTACGGGCCAAAATCCTCCCGATACCAATGCCCAATACCGTTCTTCTGACGAAGAAGTTCACTCCCTTTTTAATCGTGGCAGACCTACTACAACAGGCCAGGCAGCTGTTTGTGGTCAGCATGCTGAGGCCAACCTCAGCATGCCTTCAACCTCACAGGAGTGCCCCACAACAGCCCCTGTGTACAATCTCCAAGATTGGAGAGCTTGGAGCCAGAGCTTTCAGCTATCAAGCTCCTCTTCTGTGGAACAAACTACCATTTTGGGTTCGGGAGGCAGACACAGTCAACACTTTTAAGAGTAGACTTAAGACTTTACTTTTTGATAGAGCTTATAGTTAGGGCTGGCTCAGGTCATCCCTTAGTTATGCTGCTATAGGACTAGACTGCCAGGGAATTGTCTGTCTGTCTGTCTGTCAACATACATGTCTCATTAATGCATGTTAATGCATGTTACTAACTAAACTTCTTCCCTGGAGTTTCCGTGCTCTCTCGTCCAGTAGGTTCTCATGGATTGTGGCTGCTGCTGTGGCGACGTCCACTACATATATTACTGTCATTATTGTTACCATATCTCCATTACAGTTTATAGTTAGTTAATGTTTTACTGCTGCTGTGCATCTGTGTCTCTCTATCTCTCTCTATTTATCTACCCCCCCCCCCTTTCTCTCTATCTGCCCCTCTCTATCTTTAACTCAACCGGTCGTGGTGGATGACTACCAATGAGCTTGGGTCTGCCCGAGGTTTCTGCCTGTTAAAAGGAAGTTTTTCCTCGCCACCGTCGCCAAGTGCTTGCTCATGGTGGAGCTATATAAATAAAATTGAATTGAATCCACTAATCAGATCATCTCCTCCAGTCTGCATGTTGAAGTGTCCTTGAAGATACTGTCCTGATGCTGTGGCACTGGTGTATGAATGTATGTATGGTTATGAATGGTTAGCTCCCAAAAACTGATGAGCAGTTGCCATCAGAGTGTGAATGGGTGATATGTAGTGTAAAAGCACCTTGAGTGGTCAGAAGACTAGAAAGGAGATGCGTAAGTACAGTCCATTTACCATTACTGTTGGGAAGTTCAAGTCTTTTTACTGAATCGGCTCCTCTTGGACGGTAAAATGAACTAATCTTTTTTTGAGTCATTTCGTTCATTCACTAGTGCAGTGCTGTAGCCCTCTTGTGGCCGATGTAAACGTGACAAATGAACGAAAGACCGATCCGTATGAATGTACTGCTCATCACAGCCTGAGCTGCCTGTCACGTGACAAATGAACGAGACACTCAGACTTGAGGATGCATAGTTGAGTCAAGAACTAATCATTTCTGTTTCCTGTCCTGACTGAGCTTATGCAGATGCCATGTGGCGAGCGAACAAATCACTCACTGAGACTACTCATTACTCCCGAGTCATATAAAAGATAAGTTAAAATTGAATGATACATTCAGGACTGACACACCACTATTTACCATTCACTTTCCTGCCAACAGAAGCCAGTCAGGGGCAAAAAGGTAAAGGTGTATTTATGCAGATCAGCAGATAGAATTGGGACTTGCTGGTCTAAATGTGGGATTTTAGTTTGGCCTTGTTGGTATTAAGCAGCTTCATAGCAAAGACTTGAGACTTGTCACTTGCAAAACATCATTTTAACCTGACCTTACTTATACCATGTGGTCTTTTTCTTCAGTTAATCATCACCATCACCAACAAAGTTCCTACAGTCCCACACTGGTTATAAATAAATATATAAATTAGTTAATAGCAACAGAGTACTTCAATGTCATTTGAGTTTAAACTTTTGTGATATGCAGATCCTCACATGATGGGGACTACCGGTAACATATCAGGGTCTTAACTAGCAGAGGAAAACTTCCCAGCATGCCAGCCTACCATGCCCCATGCTGTGGATACATTTGGGGAATAAATTAGCTGTCCCTCCAGCAGACTGACAGGTATCTCTCTCCTCTGTGACACGGCCCAATAAGCCCCATCAGTCTACTGCGAGGAGGCAGCTGTGCCAGCTTTTAAATTGCTCTGGCTGCTGTCCTGAGTGTTTGGTGTAGGAGGACGATAGGGGAAAACAGGAAGTTGCACTGGGCTCGAGTGGAGCATATGCAAGCGCGTTTGCATTAAAGAGGGTCATTACTGTAAGACTGTGTTGCATCTGCACTGTCTGAACCTTCTGTCCCTGTCATCTGTTTGAGAGCTTGGAAAAGCAATTAATGACAGACTCCCAGGATGAGGGTTTAGGAGGACCAAGCAAATTGATTATGTGCCTTATACAATGTAATGTAGCTCAAATGAGGACTGTCTGGAGACTGAGGACAGAGTGGAGGACCAGCAGAGAGCTAGTTCTAGACCTGGTAATTAACATGTTTTGTGGGTTCAGAAAGGCTGACACAAAAGATCATGGATTGTGATTGTGACAGATTTATGCAAACCCTGAGAGAGACAACAGGAACACTGGTGGCAGCATGAAGCTCTACTATTTAATGAGAAGCCCCAGTTAGCAGCAGCAATACAGTACAAGTCATGTTCATGCATTTCACAATTCACTCAGTTTCACCTCAAACATTTTTCTGTGATGGTTGAGATCCAGTGTTTAGTTTGCCATGTTTGTTGTGGAGAAATTGCTGAAGTCAGTGGTGAGGTCAGGAGGGAAGAAAGTGTTCAGGAGCCTCTGATGTCTTATGCTGTAATATTTATTGAAGCTTGGCCAAGGAGAATTAGAGACACTCTCAAAGTACATCAGAAGTGCCTGAGTCGGTCTCACATTCTGCCCAACTCATGCTGGTGGATAGACTTTAACCCCAAGATAACACCACAAATACCTGTGGCTCAGAGGTAGAGCGGGTCGTCCACTAATCAGATGATCGGCGGTTCGATCCCCTCCAGTCTGCATGTCGAAGTGTCCTTGGGCAAGATACTGAACCCCAAATTGCTCCTGAAGGCTGTGCCATAGGTGTGTGAATGTGTATGAATGGTTAGCTCCTCAAACTGATGAGCAGTTGGCACCTTGCATGACAGCCAATGCCATCAGTGTATGAATGTGTGTGAATGGGTGAATGAGATATGTAGTGTGAAAGCGCTTTGAGTGGTCGGAAGACTGGAAAGGCGCTATATAACAGTCCATTTACCAAATACTATACGCCCAGAATTAGTCAAAGAGAATGTTTTTACCCATGTTAGTGTTACCGTCAGCACATTCTAGTCTGGAGACACTGTTGTCTGTTTATGTTAATGAAACGTCAACAGCAAGCTATCTATTATGTCTAGGAAGGCAACATTAGGTGTCTTCGACTCTGGTCACCACAGTGTTGAGATAGACTGGCACCTGCTGTTCTCAAGCAAAGCCAAACAACTACTACTGCTGAGGACCTCAAGGCCCACACGTGACCCCGTGTAACCTAAGGATAGAAAATTCCATGACAATGTTGAACCACCATGTTTCTACATTAACCCAGAAGAGACAGCTGCAGCATCTGTAGATATAAGTCTCATTCTAACATAACAAAAACATAACTCTTATTTTCAGGTGTCTATACACTAATGAGATTATGTTTATTATATTCTGTAAATAGATCCTCCTAAATCTGACACACTGCACCTCTAAGCTTAGGAAAAGTGATTCAGTTAAATAAAAAGGCAAACATTAATTGCTCTGATTATCTGTATGAACACCCTGACCTCAATACAACATAAAGGGTTAATGGCAGTCCTGTGGTGTAGGTTTTGATCAGATTTCTCTGATAGCAGTATTTCAACACTGGACAAATGTTTTGTACATGATCAGGCTCTAATTATATTTCCCACAGTAACTGTGTTTTTTGTTCTTGTGGCAAGTCTGCTGCCACCATGGGTACTTCAGCAAGGGACACACAGACAGGTGACACTTAGCCGGCTTCTGAATCCGATTCTGCTGCCGTCTGGATGTGTGCGCCTTCTCTCTCTCTGTCCTCCCACTCTCCCCAGGTCCAGCACACTACTGTGTTTAAGAGTGATTAGTGAACTGGTTACAGGTGTGCTAATCGCCTAATCATCTCCACCTCTCCCCTGCAGCTGATGCACCACTCCCCTCCAGTTTCTGTTGTTCAATTTTCATTTTACACCCAGGTAACTTTGATTCTGTCTCCTTCCTGAACGAGAGTCTACTGTGGAGCAGTCTTTCATTCACTGTGATAGAGATCTGTGATCAGTGAGCACATGGTTTGCAGTGAAGATGCTTTGCTAGATAAGATAACTGAGTCGTTCTTCAACTTGTTTCATGTTGTCGTCGCTTTTTATGTTCTTCACCACCACCAGAAACCTGTGGGACAAAACTGAAGCAAGCCCAAGCTGACCAATCACAGTCTGCAGCATCTCACAGTATGGATATTCATTTTTTAGGGAGGCGCGCCAAATCTACAGCTGCTGTATGCATAGCAACCAATGCTATACCGTGACCTCTTAAAGGATACATTCACAACTTTTAAAGTCTGTTCATTTTGTTTTGACTTTAACTTAACATTTTTTTTGGCGTTCTTCATTTTATTTGTATGCACATATTGAAAATGCAAAAAAAGTTATTGTTTCAGTCCTGACACCTGCCAAGTCCGACTTTGATTCTAATTAGATCTGATTCCAATCTTACATCAGGACTCTTTAAAGGAGACATATTATGCATTTTTTTCACCAGTTCACACAGTTCCCAGGTACCTTAATGACATGTCTGTGAAATCCTTTGGTCAAAATTCCTCACGGATCAAGCACAGCAGCCCTGTTTTTAGCGCTCTGTGCTCAGTAGGGATGGGCGATACCACACTTTTAGGATTCGATACGATACCGATACTTTTTCTTGCATTTTCATCGATATCGATACCGTTCATTTCTTATTGGCAATTTTTGTCAGTCAAAATATTATTACATTTAAGACAAATCACAAGACAAATACAGACCATTTATACAAAATGTATTATGGTCAATACATAATAAAATAAAAATTAAAATAAATAACATAGATATGAATTAAATAAATTGAAAATATGAACAAAAACATATTGTGATCGGAATATTTATAGACTTTATCACTACACTGTCAAAGGTAAACTGTCTGTACCTGGATACACTTGGCTTTTTTGCAGACTCTCGTGCAGGGTCTTCTGCCGGACTGCGGGTGGCGCAGGATACTGGACTTTCACAGCAGCCTGTCTTTTTTCAAGCTCACTGTGGCTCTCGGGATGCGTCGTCTTCAGATGTTTGAATAAATTACTTGTGTTGCTGCTGTGTGAAACTTTTTTATCACACACTTGGCACCTTGCCGTGACTTTATCGACTGATGAAAAATAACACCACACCACGCTTTGTTTTTTGTCTGCCATATTTTCCGAGGTTTTCCCTCCGGTTTACGCATCCTGGCCTGGCTCTGTCGCTGTGTCGCACGTTGACGCTCATTCGCTCGTCTCCTGTCACGTGACATGGGCCAGCTCAATACGCCGCCAGGTACAGGGGTGTCCCGGCACATAGTAATTTAAGTAAGTAATCTAAAACAGCTTAAAGTGATGCATACACCCCCAATTGTTATTTTTTTAGTTTATATCGATATTTTTTTAAGGAAATTGATGCCAAATGAGTAGCGTGTGAGTATCGATATATCGATACCACAGGATCGATACGCCCATCCCTAGTGCTCAGGCGTTTGATTTTAGTGTCTGTCCCTTTAAATGCAAATGAGCTGCTGCCGGCAGCATGTTTTCTCCACAACCATACAGGTGGGAAATTAACAGAGGTGGACAGAGTACACAACTTCACTACTGTAAAAGTACAGATACTCCTTGTCAAATATTACTCCAATACAAGTAAAAATAGCTTAGTCAAAATATTACTTAAGTAAAGTACTAAAGTATTTGCTTAAAAAATTACTTAAGTAAAGGTATTAAAAAAATATCTCAGGAAATACAGGAAAGGAAAGCAGCTTTATTGTCCTTATACAATACACTGATGCGATTCTGCTACAGACATGTTTATAGCTCAAAAATAAACAAATAAAGGCAAGAAGCCTCAGAACACAGACTCAGCTGCATTCATCAACAAATGAAATTTCTACATATTGTAGTTACATTTGAACACATACTTATATCATGCATCACAGCCAAAAATGAGCCGGATAACCCACCGCACCTCTCTCTCTCTCTCTCTCTCTCTCACCTAACCCCTACCTTGGAATTTGATATGAATTGTATAAAAAACATGAACAGAAAGTCAACTTAATCATTCAACTGCACTGCAACAGTTGCCATATTTTTAAACCGTTTAAAAATGGCAACTATGACACTACAAGCTCATACTGTACAATTACGTTTCAAATGTTCATCTGCAATTTAACAAACATTAAGCTAGCTAACGTCAGTAGCTACTTTACATACCGTGATGTGCTTTTTCAGGTTGGAAGACGAGTTTTTGTAGGCCGTGATATAATTTAATTTATATAATTTAAACAAACATTTAAACTGAAACGAATCAGTTTTTTAGACAAAAATCTCAAAACATGGGTTTGAGATAAGGCCACGGGTGCTCGGTGGGAGTTTCTCCATGTGTTTCTCCAGTTTCTTCCCCCATTGTATGGCATGACGTAGTACCATACGCGAATCAGCAGAAACCGTTTTTTTTCTCAGAATTTTGAAAAAAAAAAAAAATCATCAGCTGACGTAAGCTCAAAAGTAGCGAGTAACGAGAGCATCAATAGAAATGTAGTGGAGTAAAAAGTACAATATTTGTCCTTCAAATGTAGTGGAGTGAAAGTAAAAGTATCCCCCCAAAATAACTCAAGTAAAGTACAGATACTCAAAAACTGTACTTAAGTACAGTACTCAAGTAAATTTACTTTGTTACTGTCCACCACTTGAAATTAATTATGGGTCTTTACGTCTGAGGGGAATAGAGCAGTAAGTTATTTTATGCATAGAAGTAGTCTGTTACTATTGTAATATAAATGAGTAAGGATTAAAGTACAATAAAATACTGTTCCCTCTATCTTACATTGCTTACTGTTGATCCGTCATGTTTGTTACTTGTTATCATGTCACATATCAAACACTGAAAGCACACAAAACAGTTCAGATAGAGTTTACCTTTATTGTCATGATTCCTTCAAACATCACACAACTTTTGAAAACAAACTTATTCAATATACTAACCAGAACAGCAGTCTGAAAAAAGTTTTGGTCAGCGTTTAGCTTTCACAGAATTTCAGAAGAAAAGATGGACATGTGTTATAAAAGCACGTCACTGTGTAGTTTAGACTAACCATTATGTACACTTTGTTTTAGCTGTTACAGATACTAGGCCTACAGGAGCTCTGTAAGCTGGTGTTGGGGAGTTCTCAGCCAGAGAATCAGGGTGGTACTGCTCAGCTGTGGAGATATGGAGTCTCAGACCAGTCCTTGATTGAACCTCGACACGTAGCCGGCTACAACCTCTTGCTTCCCTGGTCTTGCAAACTGGGCTGCGAGATCCTCAGGGATGGAGATCTTCAGCACCTCGTCCACGTATGGGCCAGAGTCTAGGAAATACTTCTCGAAGATGAGGTCCAACATAACCTATATAATATAGGAGGGAAAAAATGTATATACTTATTAATTATCCAACTTACATAAGTTAAGAGCCCTGTTTTATGTTATTTATTTTTCACTTGTATAATAGATGTTTACACATTCTTTGACTTATTGCCATTTTTAATAAAAAGGTTGTAAAACTTACAGACGGTTGGTTCTACTTTCACTGTCTTAGCTGTTGCTGTTGTTGGGAAGTTCAATCTGAATAGCAGCTCACCAGCTGATGTTGTAGCTTAGGGACGCCCAGCACTTTCACTGAAGTGGACAGCTGCCAGGTGGAGTCTAGGGAAGAAAAACAATAACAGAAATATGAGAAATATGATTGAGAGCACAAATATAAATATACATTGTACTCATTCACTAAGCATCAGAATCACCTTTATTTACCAGGTGTGTGTACACACACAAACTGTACATACATATACATACATTGAGAGCAACATGTAAACAGAGTCATATTCCTTGTGTGTACACACACCTGGCCAATAAAGTGATTCTGAAAGTTACTACTTGTTAATTCTTTCAGTCCAGAAGATGCATGAACAGGCAGCCTGACATGTCACTAAAACCGGACAATATCCAGGTGGAGCTCATGGACTGAACTGATACTGTCCTTGTACTGTAGCTTTGTTTACTTTATGTACCCAGCTCCCTCAGACCGGATCTAGCTTCAGACTACGCTGTAAAACAGTGAGGGGTCTCTCTTTCTCTCAAACCGAGGGGGACACAGACAATAAAAGTGAGGGGGTGCCGTTAACAGAAAGGTGAATGAGAGAAAAGTTATTTTCTTATCGCTAACGACAGCTACGTTCAACACACAGCTGCATGTGGGACCGGACCTTGACCACACTTGTATAACTTTCCGTGAATCTTTGAGGCCTCTCTGCGGGCGGCGGTGCTGCCTGTCTGCATGCAGCTGTGTGTGCTGAACATAACGCTAGCTAGCTGTTAGCGTTAGCTCGTGGTAATCGGACAAAAGAAACACAAAGCACACTTACATTTCCATCATCTGTAGTTGGTATTACTCCTCTTTCGTGTGAGGTCTCGTTGCCGTCCTGTGTTGTTCTGTGTTCATTGTATTTGTCCGTGAAGCACACGACCGTCGCGCACACAAACGTTCAGGTCTAGTCGACAGTGTGGGGACGTCTCCGGTAAAAGTAAACGTAATCCTCCGTTCTTCAGTCCTCTCAGGCTGGGGCCAATATAGCGACTTGTGCCGGTCACTGCAGCCAACAACAGAGTGACAAGCATGCCTAGGTCTGAGCCTCGCCACACGGCCAGCCATTCTTCTCTGTGAAGCAGAAACTGTCGGAGCTTCACCTGAGCTTTGTGTTTTCATCACCTGTAGGGCGTGGCGGGTGGAGACTGGGTGTTGGCCTCTGCTGTAGAGATCAGGAAGTGGGTCTGGGTTATGTTAATGAAAAATCTTGTACGTATAAAGGGGAGCTGAATCTGATTCGCCCGCCAAGAGACAAGCCGCAACTGGGGGTGTGCCTGCAGCAGCTGCATGCGGTTGTTGTTTTTAACACTGGGGGGGTTTGTACGCACCCCGAATTCAAAAATATTGGTGTAGAAGACCTGGAAAAGTGATTTTTGCATAATATGTCCCCTTTAAAGAGGACCTGACCTGTAACACTTGTTTTGTTGGCAGTTGTATGTGCATCGTTTCACTCTCATAGGTTTTATGGTCATTGTTTGGCCTTTTTAATAAAATGTGTTCACACACTGCTCTGAGAACACTTACGTCAGAGTTTAATTCAGTTTGTCATTGGGGCCGTACTCTAAATCATACCTTTGCTGTAAGTTCTCTCCTGTCTCCTATGCTGCGAAGACCATGAGTGATTCTCTGCGTGAATGAGACTGTCTGTCTCTTGAACGATGACATCTCTCTCGTCCATATTTGGAACCAGCACTTCATCATTCTGGTCTGGTTTAATGTGCACCAGCAGCAGCCGCCTCCCGCTGGCCTGACAGTTTCTATTAGAATAAAATAATTAGAGCAGCGCAGCTAAAAGCTATACAAAAATCACTCTTGTTTTTCTCTGATCTCCACTGAATGGTTACCGTGGAAACAGAAGAAAGAGCTATTTATTCAGCTGCTCATCCAAGGTCATGTTATTCAAAAACCATCCAGTTGTGAGCATCTAGTGAGGTTAAGTGTGTGTTCTTATGAATGCAGCTTAATGATGCTAATCACTCTGTTTATACTGTACTGTGTGCCAGAGGTTCTCACTAAGTGCAATCAATTTGAGATTGGTTAAAGGAAGGGTTCTCTTCATTTTCCAGTTTCTTTCTTCATCTCTGTGCTCTGAGGGAAGCAGGTCTCTGAGGAAATCTAAGTTTGCAGAGGCCATGTTTCAGTCCTGTATGATACAATATGTCTGCTATGGTCTTCATCAGCTGTCATCTGCTTGGCTAGCAGTTTGGACAGAAATGGGTGAGTGGCTGAGTGGACTAGCTTTTCCAATATCCCGTTCAGCATTAATGCATTGCTGACTCAACATAAACCAACAACAGCTAATTCTCATGGTACAGCAAGAAAGTGTTAACAGGGCAGACACTGCACATTCTTCAGTTTTAAACCTGAATTTATTGCAGACAAGTTGTAATTATTCAGACCAATTCCAAAATGACATACAAAGCACAGTTGAGGCTGATGTCATTGGTTTGTGACCAAATACCTGTCTTGGACAAGTCATAACAGAAGTTGTCTGTCTCTCAATGACTCTTTCCATATAGAGTAGGTCTAGACTGATATCTTTATAATATGATTTACAGAAACAACAACTCCACCAAGAGCAAGCACTTGGCAACGGTGGAAAGGAAACACTTCCTTGCCCATTGGTGGACATTTCAGTCTAAACCAATGTTGCTCGAGCAACACCGAAGTCATTAGGATTCATTTTTTGGGGACAAAAATGTCAATCCCGTTGCTGGATTCAGTGACTGACAGACATCGTCATCATTAGAGTCATGCTGCTACCATGGCTAAAAAGGAAAATCTCTTGCCATCGGCATGGTGATAACTCCAAGTATTGGATCGGAAATCTTATTGCAGTGGATGAAAAAATAAAAAATCATAATACTACAACTACTGGCGATATTATCATTATATTATGATTTATTATATATATTTTCTTGTCAACAATTGTATTTGCAGACTCAAACCAGCAATGAATATATGAAGAGGTATTGTGTGTATCCAACGGCTGATGTATCTTGACTCTGTGCCATAGAGCTCCATTGCGCACACACACGTTTATACTGAATCAAACCCACACACAGCATCATGCTGCCAGAAATACATAAACACTCACTAGTGCACTAAATATGGATCAATCCACCACTGAAAATAGAAGGAAATGGTGCAATAGTTGGGGACTGTATAATGTTTGCTAAAAATGACAGTGACATGCTGATTTAGGTGCATGTTTCCAGTAGGAATCAATGGGCTTTGAGCTGAGAGCCACAGAGTAGAGCCTGTGTACATCCACATGCAGTCGTAGCCTGCAGGACACTGCTATCCAAATTTATGGGTGCACTATGGGTGTACTCTCCAACTAACTCAGATTCTTTACAGCAGCACATAGACGATATACCTACAGATTATGAACAATGAGCTGCATACAACATGCTGCATGGCTGTTGGACTGAGGATTTATTTAACGTGATTCATTTTTGCAGTCAGGCTCGTTTCACTTTTGAGAACCTCTAATATGGGGAACAAATGCACATCATAAAGAATGATACATCAACTAGATTTGAACTCTCAGTAGGTAGATTATTAATTCCACCAGCACAGGATGCTAAGGTTGGGTCATAATTCCTCATGCATCATACTAAAACTGGGGGAATTTTCTGGGGGGATTGAAGCGCCAATCATCTCATTAGTGGACGACCCGCTCTACCTCCTGAGCCACAGCTGGGTGGCATCCTGGAAGGAGTCCACCTTGTGACTACTGGGGGACTTCGTTGCTCATGCGAGTAGCAATGGAGATACCTGAGTGGTGTTTTGTTATTGGACTCCTGTGTAAATCATGGATTGGCCATAACAAACGGCATGTTTGTAGCATGTCCGTTTACAAGTGTACTTGGTACCAGAACACTTTAGATCGCTGATTGACTTTGTGGTCATGTCATCAGATCTGTGGCTGTATGCCTTGGACACTAGGGTGAAGAGAGGAGCATAGCTGTCAACTGATCACCACCAGGTGGTGAGTATGGACTGGCGGACTGCTGCAGTGGTAGCAGTATGGACGTTATACCAGACCGATGATGATGATGGGCAAAGCTCTCAATTCTCTGGTCTATCTATGTTACAACTGTCACCTATGGTCATGAGATTTGTGAACGGTGATGGAAAGAACGAGGTTGTGGATATCATGTTTTGTGCTGTTGCTTGATGTTCGGCTGTGTTAGCAAAGTTGTCGTCTCGCTAGTGACGGAACACAAAAAAACAAAATACTGCTTTTATGTTTAACAAGAAAGGCACGCTGAACCATTGCCCTTAGCAGAGGTCTGTGCTGTCAGTCTTCACTCATTTGGAACTCTGCCACATGTAACACTGCATTCCAATTGGCCTATCTCACCTCACAATGTTAACCAAAGTGGAAAAAAATAATTGTGTCCCATGATTCAGATCCACTCTTATATTTAATGGGTTCTTCCTTGGCCCATGCTACACCCTTCCCAGTTTCATGAATATCAGTAGCCCAGTAGCTTTTCTAAAATCTAAAATCTTTGCATTGCTCAATACAGTCTGTGCACGGGTAGTCAATTGGGCCTCATCTGTTTTAACACAAAGACAACATGGAAGAAGTCTGTATAGAGACAATACTACATTATGTATATGACACAGTATATTGTATTAAGTATTCCCACATGGCTAGATGGTTATGAGAATTTCATATGGGACAGCTTAACAAGAGCTCATTATTCAGCAGCACTGATGTGGCAGCAGATGTCTACATCATCTCATAATGATCAGTGCTAGATTACGCTGATTACATTAATTAAACAGTCAGTATCAGACCCAACATCAGATGAGAGACTGAGGTGCTGACTGTCCTCTAATGGCTGCTCAAGTGTTCAAATTACCCCAAAGGTGTTGAGGGACATCTTTAAATAGGCAACACTTTGCGGATATCAATATTGACTCCAAACAAGAGGAACAGGTCAGGAATACAATTGATTAAATCCACGTGGGAAAGTCACAGAGTCTCTGCTGGCTGCTGCTTTTATTTGCATAATGGAATTAACCATCTTTTGACCTCTATGCAACATAAATTTATGACTCATAGTACGCAATTTATGAGCCCAGTGTTATTTGAAGAGATAAGAAATACAGCTTCTGAAACTAAGTGATTTTTATTTATAATGTTGGCTTTTTGCCTTATGAAGATAACTGAGTGGAAGCCATGCATTAACCTCTCTTTTTTTAATCACAGCATTACTGCCCTATAGCACATGAATTGATTTAAATGCTTTGGCTATGCAAGAAATGGATGCAATATAAACTCAAAACTTATTGCCTGTAAAGCAGCAGAGATTCAAATGAATGAACCCAAGATACACCATCATCAAATTAAAAAAAAAACGTATTTCTTAAAGTCCTCCTGAGTTCTCCTTTTTATATTTCTGTTTATACTGTAACTATCCAATGTAGGTATAGTGAATGGTCAAAAGTATGCGGACACCTAAACCTGACCCCTATGTGATATCCAGACATGTCATTCCAAAAGGCCTGGCTCTCAGTTGTCTCAAGTTCAAAAAGTCCAGTCAAATTATATAATATAATTTGTACAGCGTGCAACACCCTCTGTCCTTAGACCCTCAATTCAGGCTAGGAGCCACAGAGGTGGATCGCTTTCCTTGGATGGACCGATATTAATGTGTATGTGCTTCTATTGCTCTGCTCTTTACACTTGTACATGACAATTTCAGATACATGCAGATTATAAAATGTGAAAAAAGGGGATATATTGGACATTAAATAACTTCAGGTGTGTCAAGTTCCGTTTCATCCCAACATTGTTGGTTGGAGCTGATGGTCAGGACTCTGTGCAGGCCAGTCAAGTTCTT
This sequence comes from Argyrosomus regius, assembly GCA_946959425.1. NCBI lineage: Eukaryota > Metazoa > Chordata > Actinopteri > Sciaenidae > Argyrosomus > Argyrosomus regius. The sequence goes on from OX336884.1 coordinate 29,009,801, forward strand.
CCAAAGCAAACTGGGAAAACCATTGTGTTTGTCCCTTTTACTGTGTCAGCCTGACACAAAGCCAACTCTAACGGATGGGAAAAGTTGGAAATTATGCTGTATCATTGAGATTTCCCATTATTACAACTAGACTATCATACACACTTTTTGTCCATACATTGCATTTGTCTGCAGGATACCAGTAGGGGGTGCTGCCACATCATAACCAAATATCAGGTTCTGCTGTGATGGAAGACAAATGAGCTTCTAACCACACATGAAATCAACTTAAAAAAATATATATATATTCACATACATATGTAGTACAGAGGTGAAATAATGTCCAAATTCCCGAAAAAGAAGGTTTTATTATAGTGATTAGATCTGTGAATTTTCAGAATGAACCCAGCAGTATCACTAATACACCGGACTGAATAAATAGTGTGGAGCATAAATGTTGCACACTGCAGAGAGAACAATAATAGAGAGCGGGTTATGTAAACAAGTTCGTGCAGGCGCAGCTGGAACACTTAAGACATCTCCATTTACACTCCAACAGCTTAATGCATTTCTCCACAGAGATGGAAAGAACAAAATTAAATGTCTGTCACTCTGCTCAGATGCTAGACAATCAGCTGTGGTGAGATGTAAATGCATGTGGTGGGGTTGTGTCGTATAACTATACCTATGAGGACCATATTGTCGGTTACAGACGGAGTTTTTAAGGATGTCACAAATTCATCAGTGTTCAACTGTAAACTAATTCTGTCAAATGGTCACATCATATGCATTTACATGTACTGTGATACACATTTAAATGAAAAGGTCCTGTGTCAGATTTACGGGTGTCTCTCTCAGAATTGCAGACATGGAATATAATATTCATCACCAGGTTTTACTGGTGTATAATCAACTGAAAAGAATTGTTATGTTTTGTTATCCCAGAATCAGCCTCAGGCCCGAGCACAAAAACAAAGACTGGGGGAAGTGGATCTATTTAAGCTAACATTCTTCACACAGCCAGGTTTCAATAAGACAAAATCAAATCCTAATCTGGTATTAATTCATTTACTACACCTTTTAGAAGACAGATCTGGTGTCCAAGTGTCAATTTAATTGTTGTTTTGCTCTGTTTCAGAGTGAGACCCACCATAGCTGGTGTTCAACTTCCACAGGTGCACCATCGAGAGCTTGCTGATGGGCTGCATCAGTCTGGTATGAGAATCTACATCTGCCCACATCCCAGCAACAAATTACTATAGAAAGTTGGTGAAGCAGCACAACACACCAACAGACCAACTACAATCGAAACAAATTCAAAAGTTATTTATACATAGTACACTTCAGCCAAGTGTACTAAGAATGTATTTTAGCCCAGTTTTTACTCTTGTTGTGTTCTATTTAAGCTTATTTTTATCCTTTTATGTTTAGTGCCTTTATTACAACTAGTGCTCTACACTACACATGTGAGCTGAAAATGAGCCTTACCACTGGTGATATGCAACGTTCTGCTAGTACATGGAGGAAGCAATGAAAAGTTTTGTAGTTTGTAGTTATTAACTTATCAGAATTCCATATTAAGTTTAGTGTATTTCATGAGACTGAGGCTCTCACTTTCCCTTTAAGGCTGGTGCTTCTCGTCAAACTCAGTTTGACAGTTTCTGTCAGTACAGTCTGGCCAGACATGTACCCAGCGTCACCACAGAATTAATTTGGATGGATTATTCCTACAGTGGCAGGAGTACATGACATCACTCACTGAGGGCTGTTCACCCTGGGGCACACAATAAAGGCATTAGCCCATGGGTGCCATGGTTACGGCCCGCGGGCCGGAAACGGCCCGATTGGTCATCACATCCGGCCCGGTCACATCCTTAATGGTTTTAAATCAAATGTTTAATTTTTATTAAATTTTCGTGGAATCCGTCAGTTTGTCTTTAGCTGCTGTCCGCCTCAGCTGCTACAGTGCGTGCACTGACCAGGATATGCTATGAACTAGTACCATATTTTCCGGACTATAGAGCGCACCTGAATATAACCCGCACCCACTAAAATTTCAAAAAATCTATCTATCAAGATGTTGTCTAAAAAGCGGAAGGTTGACACTGAAGGTCGCATCTTTCAGGACAAATGGAAGGAAAAATATTTCTTTTGGGAAGTAGGAGGCAAACCTGTGTGTCTTATTTGTTCACAACAAGTGGCTGTACCAAAGGAGTACAATATCAAAAGACACTACGAGACCCACGCCGAGAAGTACAGCGAATACACAGGGCAACGTCGGACTCAAAAGCTAAACGAGCTAGCCTCATCCCTCCAAAAACAGCAAGCAGCTTTCTCAAAATGCCGAGATACACATGAAGGTTCGTTTTAATTTCATACATCTTCTTCAGTTCTTCTTTTATGTTCACTGCAGCTGTTTTCAAAGGTGGAGTGTCTCAATTTCTTTATAACATACATGTACATTTTATTTCATTTTTAGGGGCAGTGAAGGCGAGCTATATTATCGCGTGGGAGATAGCAAAAGCATCCAAGCCGTTCTCGGACGGGGCATTCGTGAGGACGTGCATGCTCAAGGCAGCCGAGCTAGTGTGTCCAGAAAAGCGACAAGCTTTAGCGAACATCAGCTTATCCTGACCTACAGTGACAGAGAGAGTGGAAGAACTCTCCAGCGACTTGAACAGCCAACTTAAAGAGAAGATTAAGTCCTTCATCGCGTTCTCCATTGCTCTCGACGAGAGCACTGATGTGACTGATGTGGCCCAGTTAACGATATTTATTCGCGGAGTTGATGCTTCCTTAAATGTCACTGAGGAGTTTGTTTCCGTTGTGTCTATGACAGACACCACTACAGCTAACGACGTGTTTGTTAGCCTTGTCGGGGCCCTTGACAATCTGGAGGTGGACTGGAGTCGCGCTGTCAGTGTGGCTACGGACGGTGCACCTTCCATGGTAGGAAGGAAGGCCGGAGTGGTTGTGAAGTTGAGATAAAAGGTACGTGAGGCTAATCCAGAACAGGTATTCTGGAACTTTTACTGTATATTACACCAAGAGGCTTTGTGCTGCAAGAGTCTGAAAATGGAGCATGTTATGGGTGTTGTTATTGCCACTGTGAATTTTATCAGAGCAAGAGGACTTAACCATCGTCAATTTGATGCTTTTTTATTTGAAAATGACATTCATCATGGCCTTCCCTATCACAACGATGTGCGTTGGTTGAGCAGAGGCGCAGTGCTCAAACAATTCTACAAATTGCGCACTGAGATAGCCGAGTTCATGCAGGCTAAAGGGAAGCCTGTGGAGGAATTGGACGACCCCGAATGGATCAGAGACCTTGCCTTTTTAGTGGACATTACCGAACACCTAAACGTCTTGAATGTTACTATGCAAGGTCGCAACAAACTCGTTACAGAGTATTACGACAGTGTCCGTGCATTTCAAAGTAAACTTGCGTTATGGAAGACGCAGCTCTGCGTCTAAAATCTCTGCCTGTCAATCATCAGAGTATGGACAAGTATGCAAGCTTGCTTTCCGGACTCATGCATGAGTTTGCCAATCGATTCACGGTTTTCACTGAACTGGAAAAGGACTTTGCGCTTTTTCGCTCTCCATTCATGACGGACGCTTCCGAGGTCCCAGAGGCGATGCAAATGGAACTGATAGAACTGCAGTGTTGCGCACCGTTGAAGGATAAGCACACATCTGTTGGGATCGAATCATTCTACCAATCCTTGCCACCAGAGTACCCAATTATCACGGCCTTTGCAGGTAAAATACTCTGTATGTTCGGGACAACATATTTATGTGAGCAGGCCTTTTCAGTTATGAATATTAATAAATCGAAAGTGCGTAATCGTCTGACACATGGACATCTCAACGATGTCATGAAAATAGCCACTGCCCAGAGTCTGTCCCCCAATGTCGATAAGCTGGTAAAAACTAAAAGGCTTCTGGCTTCGACATGTAAAATGTAGCTGGCTTGTCTCCCCATATAACCTAGTGCTGTGTAATAATGGTTGGGAGGGAATAAAAGGGATGGATGTGTGGAAATGTGGGTGGGAGTTGACTGGCAAAGTTAATGTGCCATCTGTTGTTTGTTGTATTGTTAGGTCATATTTGGCTTTTTTTAAAACTAATTTCTACTGGATATTTAGTCACTTGACCTATTCTTGGAATACTTCATCCTGGCACTTCTTTCTTTTGACTTGTTTAGACCTACTTGGCCTGGCCATCTTTTTAATTGGCCTAATTAGGCCTATGCATTGACATGTTTTTTTATGTGCAAGTCATCAATAAATCTGATCAAAGTAATTTACAGTTTACACTTGTGTTATTTATGTGTCCTAGTCCATTTGTTGCATTTTTAATTTATAAATGTAGGCTACTTGCATGCATAGGTCGATGTCACATTTTCAGAGGGTAGATTGCTTTTGGCTGCCATGTAATTGTATGCCTCACTGAGGCTATTGCATTGCAATTCCTTTTTGACGTATAGGCCTTCATAAATATTATCAAATAGCATGTCCATGTGTTGAGTTGGTGTTTGGTCTTTTCAGGCCAAAAGTGTAATTCGGCCCCCTGAGGTCCCACTTGAAAAAATCTGGCCCCCTGACCAATTTCACCCTGGCATCCCTGCATTAGCCACTAAAGTACAGCAATTAACCACCAAACTAACTCAGCTGACCACCACACCTTTGGCAGCTGCTCCTCAAGCACAGGGACTTTGTCTGCTGGGCGTGTAGATAGGTAACTGTCTTCTGACAGCAGTTGTGTTTGCAACTTCAGTGGCTAAAAGCTGAATGAATGCGAAGAATAATGTGAAGGATTAAAAATAGTCAAATATATAACTGCATGTCACCCCATTCTGATAATCCAGACAAAGAATCATCTCATGTATTCAGGTCACGCACGAAAATGTACAATTTCAGAACACTTGGAAGCATCAAATTACAAAAACACCAAATTTATAAAAATGTGTCATATGTGTCAAAACACGCTTGATGGTGTAAGTCTGTCTATTTGTGACTGCAATCCACTTTGCAGACAGAGGAGGAAAATATTTCCTCTTTAGTGATGCGAGATGTAATTGTTTGACAGTCATTCCGTTTCCTCTACAGACATGCTTGTGTCTGTCAGAAACACTGAATAAGAAAAACAAATATGACTGCAAAACATTGAGAAAAATCACAGCAGGGAGAAAATGTGCCAGCTAGGCATGTCAACTTTAAACTTTTCATGTCACTGAGGGAGCCCTTGTTAACGCAAGCAGCATATGTTAACAGCTCCATCCTCGTCGCGTCCGGCCAAGCCTCTGTTCTCCAGAGAGCGGGCCGAGATAATCCTCGGCAAAAGCCTCACATCTGCTGGGCTCTGCTCCGACTCCGGCTCAGCCTCCTCGTATCCCTTGTGAGTGGATTCACAGCCAGTATGGACAAGACCACTCAATTCACACTGCTGATGCAGGATCACAAGATGGTTCACAAGATGGTTAAATTCGCCGTGAATTAAAGCTAAGAGCTTTTGTTAATGATGAGGTTTCATCATCGAGATGTTCTGGTCATTGAAGGAGGCAGAAATACATTTATCCCCTACCGTTTTTTATGTGTACAGCTGACTGTTCTGTGTTAAAGGAGAATTCTAGTTTGCCCATCTGTCCATCATTTCATGTCAGTTATGAGAACACCACAAAACCCTCTGACATCTGGCAACATGACGAGCTGTAGGCTCAGAGCCAATAGGTTTTACTTCCTCTTGGAAGTTATTATGATCACTCATTGCTCTGCAGACCTTGGTGTATTCTTGTGGAGAATGTCTATTGTTAATGTTATGTTTAAAAAGAAAAGAAGAAAAATTAGCGAGTCGGTCGGTTCAGTGCCGTGATCTCTATCTCGTGTTTCATGCCCCATTAGACTCATTGTTGCCACCTTTGTTTAATTTGGTGATGAGTGCACATTGTCTACTTCTCACCACACCCTGGAGGGGGGACTTCCTGCAGACTAACACTCTGTCAATTTAAAATCCCAGATCAATGAAGGGTGTCAAAAATGCCATTTCCCCTCTGTTTTCTTCCTTGTGTCTTATTCTCAGTCATTTTGTCTCTCCTCTGCAGCCAATTTAAAACATGTCACTGCTGTGAAGCTTAAGACTCAGAATATCAATACTTTGTCTGGTGCAGCCTTCTAAAAATAAAATAAAATAAAAACAGTGAAGGGAGTGAATATGGTGTCCATATTAGATGTGTATGTAGGAAAGCAGAGACGCATCAACTGAAGATTTTGGTGGGATTTGATATGGATTGTTCATCGTGACCGATGCAAATGCAGGTCATGAGATAATGACTTTAAAGATGACAGCTTCTTGAAAAAGACTGTCAAACAGCAAACAAGACTCAAATATGAAGTCCTTTCCTGCTTCATCACATTTCATCACACAAAGACAGACAGGCCCAACAACAAACTGATCATATTGCAATTCAAACTTATGGCAAAAAAGATAAAGAAACCTTCACAAAATGTCTATAACCCTCTGTGACTCTACATTAGGTTTTGGTACAGTGCATCCGGAAAGTATTCACAGCGCTTTGCTTTTTCCACATTTTGTTATGTTATAGCTTTATTCCAAAATGGATTAAATTCATTTTTTTCCTCAGAATTCTACACACAGTACCCCATAATGACAAAGTGAAAAAAGTTTGTTTGAAATTTTTGCATATTTATTAAAATTATAAAAAAAATAGGAGTCACGTGTGACCGCTGACCAAGATGGCTGCCTGAAAATTACTCTCCCAAGAAATCACCCAACTTCGTCCTAATTCATCGGCAATCTTCGCTTCATGAGAAATAAAACCGAGTGAAACCACGGATGAGTACTGTGCAAACGACTTGGTCCACTTTCAAAGTCGTGTGATTAAACCACGGAGATGGCGTCGGGCTCTAAACCAAGGTACGCTAAACAAGGTGTTAGCTATGCTAATGTGGCTAGCGGCACCACAGCTAACAAGATAGCATCCTCGACAATGGAAGCTAACATGCCAGCCGATTCGAGAGACGCGAGGACAGTGCTCAATCAATCAATCAATCAAATTTTATTTGTATAGCCCAAAGTCGCAAAATACATTTTGCCTCGGAGGGCTTCACAATCTGTACAGGGAGTGACACCCTCTGTCCTTAGACCCTCGGTTCGAGTGAGGAAAAACTTGCCCACAAAAAACCCTTTTAACAGGGAAAAAGTGGAAGAAACCTCAGGAAGAGCCACAGAGGAGGGATCCCTCTCCCAGGACGGACAGACGTGCAATAGATGTCACGTGTACAGTCAACAAGTCAACAGAAACATTTTGTGTAATTATTCATGCTTCAAGCAACTCTACAAAAGGCCATGCAGGAAATGGCTCAATGGCGATATTCTCAAAGGCCTGCAGTCTGACGTTCAATCAGTTAAATCATATCAGGCAAAGATGAAGACCGATGTAGCTGATATCTATGAGAGGCTCGACCAAGCTGACTCGCGAATCATGGACTTGGAGACGGAGAACACGCGGCTGTCTAAAGAAATAAATGAGCGAGCCAAACAACATGAAGACCTGCAGAGAGCTGTGCAAGATGCTGCTAATAGAGACAGACGTCTCAACCTGCGCTTGGTTTGCATAAAGGAGAAACTGGAGAGTGGTGCGCCGCAGGAATATGTGAGACGAATCATCTCCGAGGTACTGGGGAAACACCTGGCTGAAAACAAGCTCCAGTGAGTGCACTGCTCCCTGGCACCGATGCCCAACGAGGGCCAACCACCAAGACCCATCATCATGCGCTTCCACAGCTATCTAGAGCAGGACAGAGTGTTGAACGCGGTGAGGGAGAGATACAGAGAGAAGAGAGAGATGAAGTGGCAAGGCGACAACATTTCGTTCTTTCCTGACATGACCAGAGAGGTGGTGGAAAAGAGACGAAAGTTTTCCGATGTCAGGAAGAAGCTTCATGAGATGGATGTGTGCTTCACACTGGCCTACCCAGCAGTGATACGCTTTTCATGGAAAGGACGCAAGGTGAGCTTCGAGGACCATCGCAAAGCCATGGAGCTTATCACAAAAGAAGCAGAGCCAGAGTGATCTAACTGTGGCAATGTAAGAAAGTGGGCAAAATATGATATTCCAAATACAACCCAGTGACTTAAGTAACAGACACTTGGTAATGTAGACAAGGCAGTGGACTTTTGTTTGAACTATGGACTTTTGCTGGACACAATTACATGGGGGCTAATGATTAGCTATAGACTGATAGCTTTGACTTGGAGGCTTACCACAGTAACACATTGTACATTGTATCTAACTGAAAAGGCAGGCCTCCATAGCACTTGTCTGACATTTTATTTATTTATTTCCATTTTATTTATTTGCCTACTTATTTTCTCTCTCTTTTTTTTTTTTTTTTTTTTGAGCTGTGAAACTACAGCATTTTGTCTAACTGCCTATCTCTAATAAGACCAAAGCTGGGATAACACAGTGTTGCAAATCACAACATGTAGTGTAAAATGTTGGATGTTGGCAGAAGGGGATTGGGGGAGGTTTTGAGGGGCATTTCTTGGAAGTGCCACATGGACCAGTATTAGGGAGGGTTCTTCTCAATGAAGAGTGAGAAGTGGGGAGTGACAGGGGGAGGGTTTTTTCTATTGTTCATGTTTTGTTACTGTTTCAGAGTTGGTTCATTTTGTTGTGATAATCAGTTAAGAATGTGTTCAAGAGCCTGCGCAGGAAAGGTAATTATTATGGGTTTAAGTTGGACAGCACAGAAACACTTTTATGATTTTTGTAGGCTTGACTGGTTAGGGCACCTATAGGTAAAACACAAAACATGGTTAATGGCTAAGTATGTAAGGATACTTTCTTGGAATATCAACAGAAGAAAACACCCAGTAAAGAGGAGGAAATGTTTAAGCTATCTAAAATCTCAACAGACTGATCCACCTGGTTGACTCAGAGGTGGTTAAACTTAAAAGAGATTGGGTTGGGCAGATATTCCATAGCTCATTCAATAGTAAGAAGCGTGGGGTAGCAATTTTGGTGCATAAATGAATTTTGTATTATTAAAACAACACAAAGATGAGGATGGAAGACTCATATGTGTGGAGGCCATAGTTAATGGAATGAAGTTAAATCTATGCAATATATATGTCCCCAATGTGGAGGATGCAAATTTTTTTCACAAAGTGAATAAATTATCAGGGGGCATTGTCGATGGACATACAGTAATGGGAGGAGACTTCAACCAAATCCAGGATAGATAGAACAACCTATAGTAAAATTATACCGAAGGACAGACAGGCAATACATTTACTTATGAAAGACTTAGGGTTAGTGGACATATGGAGATTAATTAACCCGAGAGAAAAGGAGTACACTTTTTACTCTCATAAACATAAATCCCACTCAAGATTAGATTATTTTCTAATTTCTAAAAGTATGATTGAATCTGTGGTGGGATGCAGGATTGGCATTATCGCTCTCACAGATCATGCAACAGTGGAACTCTAGCAACAGAAGTGGATTCCATCAAAAGAAATAGGTGGAGACTCATTACATCTCTATACCAAGATCAGTATTTGATAGGTTACTGTCTCAGGTTACTGATAGGTTACTGTCCCTTAAAAGCTTCTTTGAAATTAATGTCGGATCCACAGAAAACATAGGCACAGTGTGGGAGGCATCAAAAGCTTTTATAAGGGGTAAGATTATAGCAAAGAAGTTGACAGTGCATGTCAGAGCACAAACCAAGCCATGAAGTCCAAGGAATTGGCAGTAGACCTTCGAGACAGGATTGTATCGAGGTACAGAGAAGGAGAAGGGTACATAAAAATATCTGCAGCATTGAAGGTCCCAATGAGCACAGTGGCCTCCATCATCTGTAAATGGAAGAGGTTTGGATTCACCAGGACTCTTCCTATAGCTGGCCGCCCAGCCAAACTGAGCGATCGGGGGAGAAGAGCCTTTTCCAGGGAGGTGACCAAGAACCCGATGGTCACTCTGACAGAACTCCAGCGTTGCTCTGTGGAGAGAGGAGAACCTTCCAGAAGGTCAACCATCTCTGCAGCACTCCACCAATCAGGCCTGTATGGTAGAGTGGCCAGACGAAAGCCACTCCTCAGTAAAAGACACATGACAGCCCGCCTGGAGTTTGCACAAAAGGCACCTGAAAGACTGTCAGATCATGAGAAACAAAATTCTCTGGTCTGATGAAACAAAGATTGAACTTTTTGGCCTGAATGCCAAGCATCATGTCTGGAGGAAACCAGGCACCGCTCATCACCTGGCCAATACCATCCCTACAGTGAAGCATGGTGGTGGCAGCTACTTTGTCATTATGGGGTACTGTGTGGAGAATTTTGAGGAAAAAAATGAATTGAATCCATTTTGGAATAAAGCTGTAACATAACAAAATGTGGAAAAAGTGAAGCACTGTGAATACTTTACGGAGATAAAAATGCACTCTGAGATCTACTTTAAAATACAAGGATGGATTTAAATACAAGAGGAGCAGCCAGTTCACAGAGAAACAGTCAGTATTGGCAGCTGTACTGTAGTTATGACTGAGATGGGAGTGAAAAATGACCCACATGAGCCCTCCTGACGGGATTAGAATCACTGACCAGGGCAGGTCATGTTAAACTCACCAAACCTCTCCTGGAGAAATAAATCCGTTCAAATGGGTCTTAAAAAGGTCCAACGTGTCAGATTTAGGATATATTTACAGAATATGGCAAAAATGGAATATAATATGTAGAATAATGAGTGTATAATCAGCTGAAAATAAGAATTCTTATGTTTGTGTTACCTAAGATTGAGCCTTTTATATCTACAGATGTCATGGAAACATGCTGAACTCTTTCTACAGTTTCTAAAGAGCTGTTTTGGACATTAGTACAGTGGAAGAAAGCCCTCTGGCTTAGAAAAAGAGCTCCAACAGACTTACAGCACTTGAGCCAGTAGTTCAGGGCCAAACTCATTAGATGAATGTGCATCTTGTGTGGCAAAAGGCTTGTTAGAGTGACACAGTTAAATGATAATAGTGTTTAAGAAAGTGGAGCACTAGAGAAAATAAAGAACCAACATATCATTAGCAGTTCATTATTCATTGTGCAGAATTGGAATCTCCAGCAGTGCAGGATAGTCTGTTAAATAATGGCTTTTTGTCATTCATGACCTGTATTTATCCAATGTTTAACTACTACCTTAGAGTAAGACTAACACTACCGTAGTTCTGACTGTTTCTGTTTGAAATATTGAAATGTAAAGATTTGCAGTACAGGATAAAAGCAACACCTTTTTATGGAATAAGCACTGATTATTAATTAGTTAGATAATTAGTTAAACAATTAAAATTGTATAAAATAAAACATTAACCATTGATCATTTGATTCAGTGGTGTCACTTTGTTTTACAGCTTCTATTACATGTACCGTAGAGTACTGCACACACAGTGACACACAGTCTTTATGTATTCATACATTTTATATCCTCCGTTTTCTCATGATAACGAGATAATTTCATTTGTTTTGTCGAGATAACAAGATCATTTTCTTGAGATCTGGAGATAATGGGATAATTTTCTTGCAGTTTTTAGATAAGAGACTTTGCCCGGTGTTTGCTCTGTTGCCATGGTGCGTGTCTTCATCCATTTTGTGCAAACATGGACTTGGACACATGGAGATCAGTGAATTGTCTTTTTTCTGTCACACTTCATGATACATCAGTGACCTGTTGAAGAAAAAAAAAAGCCACACTCTCTTGTTTACACTTGAGAACAGCTGTTAGCATTAGGCAGCTTTACTGTAGCATACTCTCTGTGGAAAGACCGTAGATCCCTGCTGATATGAGGATCTAAGACAGTACGGATCTCCCCCACAATAAGATGGAGGAGCTAATAGCGCTAACCAGGCTACTTCGAGACACAATATTTTTTTATTTAATTGAGTACTGAAACACACACTGCATTTCTTTCTAACCAAACTAACCTGCTCTGTTGCTCTGCCACACACACGTTCGCTCACTCTCGCTTGACCACTCACACCTTACACACACACCTAACACACTGCTCTATTCCCCAAGGAAACTACACTACTCTTATAACATCGGGATAACAACATCATTAATAGAGATAAAAGATAGCAGTACATCAAATTATTGCAGGAAAACTCATTCAATGCAGCGATGTCATAGGAGTTTATAGATCAGTGCTTCACTTCCATCAGTCAGCGTCAGGTCAGCACGGGATAACGTCACGACTCATATTTGTTATCAAGAAAACAAATGAAATGAACTCATTATCAAAAGAAAACTGAGGAAATTAAATTTATGAATACATAACAGCTTAGGGCTTACGTATAATTTTTTGTGTCAACCAGTATAGTGAAATACACAGATACAATATATACATATCTTAAATATTGCGATCTTATCTGGAATTTTATACAAATAAATGATTTACATGAATGCACTAAATGAATGATTATGCCCATTGGCTAATGAGCTGAAAGAACAAAGTTAAATCACAAAAATGATTGCTTGTTGTGACAGAATCATCACTGTGTCAAAACTATGACTCCCCTGTCACTGTGAGACTGTGAGGACTTCAGTTTTGTTAACAGAGTATACTGTCTTTCTTCTCATATGCTGAAACATTCTTTAAGCTTAGCAAAAACAGTGTCTCATAATCGTCGATAGTTGCCTCCTCCGAAAGAATGTGTGCCTCACCTCTGCCTTAGCACCGTGCTGTGGGAACTCCAGAAATGTCATAAGTTAAAGGTTAAAGTGTGTAAGATTTAATTTAATGTCATCTAGTGGTGTGCTTGTGGATTGTGTCCCCCTCGCCTCACCTTCTTAGTAAATGGACTGTACTTATATAGCGCTTTTCTGGCAGCCTTCGGGAGCAATTTGGGGCTCAGTAGCCATACATAAAAATCATAAAAGACCTTACCAAGAGCTGGTGTTTACTTTGTCTGTTCTGGGCTACTGTAGAAACATGGTGGTTTATCATGGCGGACTGAGTTATGAATATTATAATACATTTCTGCCATATGTAAGTATCATGTGTGTATCAAAGCCTCATATCTTCTTCCTCTGTGCCATAGAGCTTTTTGTCCAAAAACGATTAAAAACATCATGTTCCTTCATGAACACACACACACACACTGTAGTTTATTTTAATTTACTCAGTCACACACACACTGTCCTGCTGCTTCAAATACTCGTTAGAGCACCAACTGTGGATTAATCCTCCTTAAATAAGAATTTTTAAAATGATATATTAATAGTTAAATGAATTTGTTTACATTATGAAACATGACACATTACCAGACTTGTCCTGTAATTCCTATTTGCTCATCTGCTGTATTGTATTTTACCAGATATTCATATGGTATGCCGTTGTGATAAAAGTTGGACATTTACAGACATTCATGGTCCAACAGTGGCTTTCCCAGTGTTTTCTGTTTGTTTTGTGCCTAAACACAATGAACAAATGCATTCTTATTCTGATTGATCTGTCTACTCGTGTAGTCTTTTCTACAACTTAAAATTTTCTAATGCAAAAAATTTGTTTATTAATTAAATTTTATTGTATTTTTAGTTTGTGCAAAATAAATAATAATGAAATGACCATTCTCTTTGAAGATGGACAGTGATTTAAAATCCAAACAATATGATCAAATTGTCAGCACACATATGAAACAAGGTGCATATGTGAAAGAATCTTCTCAGCTGTGAATGAATATGAAGAAGCAAAAATCACGTTAATCCCAGTAAAGGCAGATTACACAGAAAAGAGCAGAGCATAAAATAGTTTCCATCTCAGTTTGTCATTATCTCAGTCTCTTGTCTTAACCTTTGCTGGAGTGTGACAGAGCTGCCTCAGTGCTGCTTTTCACACTTCCACCGGCTGCTTTAGAGGCTCTACATTATCCAGCAGAGTGGACTTTTCACACCAGCAGCATGAACCCTGCTGGCCTGCACGCCTCCAGCACTGTGTACTTATTTTCTATTCAACTCCACTTTGATTAAAGCCCTCCAGGAGGGGCCACATGATTATTTATAACAATCCTGTGCTCTGCTCCTGTTCTAAGGCATGTATTTCTAACGAGGATTGCAGCCTAAATGAATGATGCAGTGACTTTTAGATCAATTATGCGGTGACTGTAGATCACATTCCCTCCCCCCTGGGAAATTTAGGACCATGTTGTGAGGGTACTTACCTGAGTAATAAAGGGCAGTGGACACGAGCTGCTTGTGGACAAGTTAAAATGAGCACAGGGAAAGTTTCTAACTCGTACCGTGTTTTGAAGAAAGCAATGTAACAGCTCAGGTGACAATTTTGACTTTATTTCAAACATGTCAATATTCCCAAAATTGAAACTTACATCAAAGAAGAAGAGCACCAAAAACTCCAGAGTCTTGCTGGTGTAACCAGCAGAACTGTTTGGGATACGCCCACATAAGTAGCACAGAACGGTATAAAGAGCGACCCATCGACTCCCCTTCTTACCTTTCTGCTTCTGGGTTATGGCCGCCGTTTGAATCGCTTGGCGTCGCTACAGAGGTATGTAGTATACCAACAGTTCTCTATGGTAAAACCTACTTCTTTCATTTGAGACCCAGTATGGTACTAAGCATATGTATATTACAGACTGCCCCTGGCCTGTGCTCGTATGTGGACTTACTACGGGCGTGATCGTCTGCCTGGTCACGACCCTTTTTTAAGACGTTTCATTGAATCATTTGTGAGTTTTATAGAGAAACTCTTTTGGTATAACGTGTCTGTAGTAGGAAGTGTTTGCATTGTTGAGTTTTAGGTAACTTGCCACAGGTTTGGTTTATTATTGCATGTTCTATTTACTTATTTCATTGTTGTGCATGGCGTGTTGAGCCACCTGTGAGTACATACCTCATTTGTTTTCATTTATTGCATACTCATATCATGTCAGTTTTCTTTTTACACTTGTTTTTATTCTGAGTAGGATTTTGATGTTTTAGGTAGTTTTAGTTCTGTTTAGCCTCTTTGGATTTGTTCTAACTTTGCTATCATTAAATTATATATTTATTTTTTATATAAACAGCATGTGTCTGATTTATTTTTAATTATTTAATTTGTGTGGACTTGTCTGTGTGTGGACCCCGATGTAGAATATCTCTGAAACTACTCTATTCAGTAAAGTAAATCTTTGGGTGAAAGTCCCAAGGTGGTGTTGTCAAAACCTTGAAATTAGTATTTTAGCCAAGGCCTCTTTTTGCCTGGTTACACTGGCAAGTTTATAGTGAAGTATAGAAAGTGAAACAAAATTGAATAGCCATTTTGATTCACTTTCACATTGTTAAGCTTGACATAAAGTTCATGTTAGCTTTTTCTGAATATCAGTAGTGAGCAGAATATCCATCCCACGGATGTCGTCTACACTTGACACAAAAGTTGTAGTAGCATTTGTTAAGAATCATTTCACACAATGATCAAAGATATTTGTCATTTGAAAAGTTGCTTAGATGCGTCAGACGTACAGCTGCATCATTCTTTTTCACACATTTCGTCATTTTGTGGCATTGAGGTGTGTTACTTTAAAGACATCATCATTATCAAATGGAATTGCAGGCGTAATCTCTCTGCAAGAGCAATACAGTGTTTCAGTGTTTGTCATTTCACACTCGATACAGATCTAAATGACAGTAACACTGTTCCGGCCAGAGCTGTTGGAAAAAAGAGATTTTTCCACTTTATTTTACAGCCAGTAGTGACAAGGTGACTTTGCTGGGTTGAAACCATATCAGATACCCCATTGCGGATAACAGTTTAAAGGCACAACCTCCCTTGATCATGCACCTTGGCTGTAATTTGTACTCCGTGAAAGAGACTCTCTTCGTGTTCCACTCACAGTCCTCCATCACTGTGTGAAATGAACTGCAAATCTAAATGAATTCTTGAGAGAATCGCTGCCACTCACACTAAATTTCTCTTCTTCATCTTGTCCTGGTCACAGTTGGATTTTCCATTACATGCACTGTATCAATGTACATGTATTGATATTCAGAGCACGAGGCTGCTACCCAGCTGCCCCTACAATACCAGCCTTTATTCTTATATTCTGAATATTATTCTCATAGCGTGTTCATCTGTAAATAATGAAATCATTATCACTATTATAAAGGTCAGCCTCTATAATGATGAACTGTATGCACTGCAGTTTAACTTATCACCATGTGTTTGTTTGGTTTCCACTCCACTAGCAATCTTCTTACAAGCATTCATGGAATTAACACCCCGAATGTGCCATATTCATCAACCGTTAAATTGCCTCACACGAAAAGTGAAATTGTCTGTGTAATGCAATCAATTAAGAGATGCAGTTTGAAAAGTGGAATGAAAATGAGTGTTCACACAGACGCTACTCCACAGAGCTTTTTTCCTCCTCTACTATCTATTGGCTGAGAACAGGATATAATTGTATTGTGTGTGAATAGACTTTGGACACCTCAAAGCCTTTATTTGATCAGAGAGGGTCTGTCCAATGAATGGATTCCCCCCCAGCCCTGCAGTCGCTCACTAGTTCTGAAGATCTGCCCTGCTGCTGACTGCTGGACTGGTGCCACAACAGATTCATCCAAGACTATTCACTGGACAAGTCTAAGCCCAGAGAAACTGGCAGTTATATAGTGCTGTATGCAAAGCAGGGTCACAGGCTCTGGAGTTTGTGGTGGATTTAAGCTTGAGTAGAACTGCATGACTCATCCGTAAGCATGCAGACTGAGGCTCTGATTTTATCGCACATGGCACAGCGCCTTTCCCATCCCTCGGAAACGCAGTGGGCCGATCTGATACAGTGGCTGTTACTGGTCAGATTACTTCAGGAGGACTACACTAAATTGAACACTGTGAGTAATTCCACTTTGATAATTTTCTCATTATCATAAAGCCAATAGCATACCAGAAGACAGAAACTTACCTTGGAGAATATTTTGCATATATGCAGCCAAATTAAATAGAACTCAGTGGGTAGATTTTGCATACAGCTCTGGACTGAATAAATGTCTGGTGAAACAAATGCCATGTTTTCCACCAGACAGCGTGGCTGTAAATGTCTGCATGAGTTTGTCTACAGCCCTCGCCCATGTCTCAATGCATATTTACGCTCCCAGATGCATATTTTTCCAGCTGCATGGAATATTATGCATCCATTAGTGTCCATTAGTATTCTGTTTTGCATCCCGATGCAAGTTTTGTGCAAATGTCAGGCTGGCCTCTGCTGTTCTGTAATCCCCCTAATCGCCACGTAATGACCTAATTAGTTCAGTTTCACTCCAATCAGTGTTAAGCGCTTAAAGATGAGGGTCATCCTCCGATACTTGATGTTTTGAGTTTAATAAGAAGGCAAATTGGTTCTCTTGTTCAGATTTGCTATACTGACATGCTTGTAAATCATACAGCTTTTCAGGAGCATTTCAGAGCCAAGTGTTCAAATAGAGTGTTTAGACATGCACATACAGTGTGTCACTTTGGTCATGATCACAGTATTTTTGTGTCGCCTCCAACTTCCTATCAAGCACAGCGCTCACTAAACCGCAGCATCTTTACCCAGCAGGGGCGCCGCTAGGGATTTTGGGCCCCATGAAAAGAATCTTTACAGGGCCCCCAACACAGCGGCAACATTTTTTGATGCTATTTTACATACAATTATGCATTTTAATGGTATTTTTGACTATCATTACCATATTTTTGAAAGAAGAACAGCATCACAGTTGACATGTACAGTAGGGGAAGAACTGAGCACTCTGAATACAATGGAATTCATTTTGAGTCATTTATTTGCTGCACCACTGATTCTTAAATTGGAAATAAACTCTTCCATGAAAAAATAGCAATTATAATCAGTGGAGAGAAAAAAATCTCAGCAAAAACAAAAACGCCATCAGAATACAAAATGGCCATATATGATTTCTCATAATTTAAGTAGAACTTAATATATGAAAGAATGGTAAATATATATATAATATAACGTTGCAGACTGAGTCAAGCTTCCTTTTGCAACCTTTCAATCACTGGTCCTTGCTCAACTTTTCTCACCAAAAGCCCAACGCCGAGCCTTCTCACGTGCAAAATCACTTATCAGGTCTTTGAAGTCCAGCTTTCTAGCCAACTGACTCTCAATTGACAGCATGGCAAGACTGCAAAGTCTTTCCTGAGACATTGTGAACCTCAAATAGTTTTTTATCATTTTTAGTTTACTGAACACTCTCTCACCACCAGCAACAGTAACTGGCAGGGTGCAAAATATGCGCAAGGCGATGCACACTTCTCCAAAGATGCTTTGCAGCTGCAGCTTACAAATTGCATTCAGGAGTTCAAGAGGGGACAGGTTAGGGGGGAAGTTGGCTGCATATACACTGTTTAGGTGTCTTACTTGATTTTCAAAATCAGGAGTAAGATCACTAGAATACTTTGTGATCAGTGGTTGGCACACAGAAGAGATTTTGCCCTCACTAATCTGCCCAACTTTCAGAACAGCAGAAAACTCGTTGACAATATGTGCAATGCCCTGGAACCTAGTGTCCAAGTCACTGATGATACTGTCCATGGCTGTATAAAACACAGTGTTCCGAAACACTGTTTCTGAACTCTCCTGAGTTGTCTCCTCTTCAGCGGTTTCATCATGGAATCTCCGCCTTTTCTTCTGGCGGCTGGACTCCTTGCTTAACTGAGGTGTAACATTAATTTCCCCAGCTATCAACTTTGCCTCAGCTAGGAGAGTGTCCCATGCATCTCTTAGAGACTGCATCTCTTCTGTCAAGTCTCTGATATTGGCTGCTTCTATGTCAAGTGATATTTTTCCTGACTGGAGAATAACATTCCTGTTGTCAATACTTTGCAGTACCTTCAGCCAGACAGTGAGAAGAACAACAGCATCAAATGACATAAAGTATTTCCTCAAACCATTAGCTTCTGATCTTGCTTCACTGGTGAGACTGCATGTCATAACTATGCTATCAAGGGATTTGAGGACAGAAGGTAGGTGCTTTGCCACAGGTTTAACAGCCTCAATCCTTGCACTCCAGCGGGTATCAGATAGGCGATGCAATGAGCAACTTGTTTGCTCTTTATAGATGGCCCAACGCTCTGGGCTGCCACTTACAAATGTGTACAGGCGATTTATGCAGCCGAAAAATGTGGATACCTCTGGGCTTGACTGTGCAGCATGCACACCAACCAGATTTAATGTGTGGGAGGCACATGGTGAATAAGTAGCCAGCTTGTTTTTCTTCAGTATTTGAGCTTGGACTCCCTTTATTTTCCCTGACATGTTAGCCCCGTTGTCATAGCCCTGCCCTCTGCAATCACCGATGTCTATCCCATGGTCACGAAGAACTGCATCAATCATCTCTGCGATCTCACTCCCCGTCTTTTTGTGAAAATCCCTGAATTCAAGGAACCTCTCCGTAATTTCCCACTCATCTTTTTCTTTGTCATATTTAACATACCGTAGTAGCACCACATTTTGCTCCGTATGGGAAATGTCTGGTGTGGCATCACAGATGACAGCATAATATATGGCATCCTCCCGTTCCTGCAGAATTCTTTTCAGAACTCGTCGTCCACATAAGTTGATAAACTCATTCTGACTGTCAGAGCTAAGATAATGTGTTAGCCTGGTTCCTTTTCCTTCTTTTTGTTTTTGTTTGTTGTCCCTGATTTTTTGAAAGTGCTCTTTCAGCAGAGGATCATAATGTGACAAGAGCTCCAGTGTGCCTAGGAAATTGCCATTATGAATGTCATCTAGGTCTTTGGTTTTGCCCCTGAAAGGCAGGTTTCTTGAGGCCAAGTGTAGGGTTACGTCTAAGAGTCTCTCCAAGATGGCTCTATTTTTCTCTATTTCTGTTTGCAACTCCTTATTTAACAGATAATCCACACCTCTATCTTTCATTACAGATCCTTGCAGATTTTTCCATCTTAAGTAGCAATCTCTATGTGCCTCACTCCTCTCATGGACTGGGAATTTATTGTACATTCGACGCCACTTCACATCACACATTTTATACCCATTTGACTGGTCAGTGCACTAGTGGAAGGCTTTTTCTGTACATGGGAGAAAAGCACACATGGTATGCAATAAAGTGAATTATTACTTTGACTAAAAGTCAGCCAGTCTCTGTTTACCTTTTCTCTTTTATTTGCTGCCTTTGTATAATTCAGGTAGTCAGGGAATGGCTTCCCCTTTGAATCACATGGCATTTCTACTTCTTTCTCTCTCATGGCCAAATTCCTTACTATCTTCTCCCTATCCTGATCAGTTACAGCTGCTGGCCAGAAACCAGGGTCATCAGTCAAATGATCTTCTTCCCTTTCAAAGACCTGAACATCAGCTTGTTGTTCTTCCTGCCTCTCTGTTGTCTTTCTGGCTCTTTCTGTATTCAGTCCATCCTCCTCTGAATTCCTTTCAACTTCTTCGCCCTCACTCTCTGTTGCCTGTGTTTCTGCACTCTCACTGTCATCTGTACCCTCTTCCATCTCTTCCTCCACTTCCTCCACATCCCTCCCTGACAAACCAGAAGAGGGTCCTGGACCTGGCTCTGGAGAGTGTACATGACATACATTAATTATATAGTATTTAATATACTATAATAGTATAATAGTATAATAATATAATATATAATATAACTATTTGTAATAGCATAGTCACCAACATGTAAACTTCTCTGATTGGACTGAGAGCAGTCACCCCAGTCTGCTGCACACACCACAGATGTTCTCCTCTGTTCTTACTGCACGTGTTCTATTTCATTTTTTAAAAGGGTTTATGCTTTTTAAACCATTAAAATTGTTCAAAATGACTTTTATTTAATTCATTTTAATTAATGAATTACCTTCATCTTTGTATTGTTTTGAGACTGTAGTAAAATGTATTATATTTTGTATTATATTATTATTATTATCATTATTATTATTATTATTATTATTAATATTATTATTATTATTATTATTTCAACACACACAGCTGCTCACCTCCTTCCTCATGTGAGGGCACTGGGGCTGATTCAGGGGCAGGGGGAGTTGGGGGCTGACAGACAGCTGCTGCTGCTGCTGCTGCTGCTGCTGCTGGTGCACTTGACTCTGTTCAGAATGAGGCATCATTTTGACAGAGGGGAGATCAACTATTATTGAATAAGAACAGCTTGATAAATGTTTGACTGGATTGATTATTTAACTAATATAGCAGTAAAATGTAAAAATCCAGAGTTTTCTTGAGCTAACATGGTGAGAAAAGTGAGCTAGCTTATTACCACAGACAGGGACAAAGTTAATATGCATAACTTTCCACCACAACTAACAAACCCACCTTTTTTTTGGAAATATTGGGTGACATATTGTCGACCCTTCAACTCCTTCTCCTCTCTTATTTTCTTTTCCTTTCTTTTTTGGCTGCCTGATTTTTGAGGCATACTGCTGTCTCCTCCGCTTTGCCCGCTGTGGCGCTGTCTGTGACAAATCGCCGGTGCGCTACCTGCAGCTGATCCAGTCGGACTGAACCATTTTACGTAAATAGAGGGGGGAAGGGAGGGCCCTGCAGGGGTTGATGCTTCCAAAACAAATAAAGGTATTGTTACCAGGACATGGAAAATAAAACATGTGTGATTATATGTTAGTTAATAACTTAGTGTCATTATTTTTTCTGTATTATAATTTCATCATCATTAGGGGCCTCTCTGGGCCCCCCTCCATCATGGGCCCCTAGAATCCGTCTCCTTTACCCCCCCTTTTCGGCGCCCCCTGTTACCCAGACACACAGAAACCAAGCAGCACTCCTATGCTGGAATACTATTTGTCACTAAGTTTGTGTCAGTTTGTTAGTACCTTGAAACAGTTATTTGCACTAAAGCAGGTTGTTTTTCAGTTTCAATACATATGTTGGTTAGACAGCCCACAAGGGTTTGGGACTGCTTCTGTCTCCCCAACTCTGCTGAGGTGAATAAAGGGAAGAAGATGTCTGATGCTCATTCTTGCCTCGCCTCTCATCATCAAGTTTTTCCTCACTCGAACCGAGGGTCTAAGGACAGAGGGTGTCACTCCCTGTACAGATTGTAAAGCCCTCCGAGGCAAAATGTGTTTTGCAACTTTGGGCTATACAAATAAAATTTGATTTGATTTTGATTTGATTTATGTTTTCTCAGCTAAACCTCCCACTCGCTCTGTGTTCACCACACTGGGTGTATGGGTAAACATAACAATGATTTCAATGTGTGTGTGAGAGGTAACCAACTTGGAATGGGGTGAGTTCTCCTTTCTACATCTCATGTGAGGTGGAGAAGGGGGATATATCTCGCAGGTCCATTGGTACAAGTATCAACAGTGCAACTAGCACAACGGGATTAATCTGAGGACTGAGAATAGTAGCAGCAGCACATTGAGTACAGTGCAAGTTACAGGGCAGAAAAATATATTTGCCCCAGTGCCAATCACAGTTATGTTACACTGTAGCTCAGGTCTCTGATGTGGACTGAGTTTGTCACTGACATGTAGCATTTACTCTTGGTACTGACCAGGCACCAACACAAGTTGAGTCATTTTCTCCTCCCATTCTCGTTATTATCTTCTGGTCTTTTGGCCTAACTGTGCCTGTTGCATAGGAGGGTAATGATTCTGTCTATGTCCAGTGGTGTATAGACATCTGGAATATCAGGACAAATCCCGCTAGGCCATAAACTTTGTGTGCAGGTCATATGGTGTGTGCACGAGAGCTTATGTCACAGGCTCCACTGTATCCTACTCTGTCACTTCTGTTGGGGCTGTAAAATGGTGAATAAATAGTTTTGACCGTCACAACCCCTTTGAAATGACTCAATCAGAATTTAATCCAGTCAGTCCGATAACATTTGGAAAGCCTATAAGAGCCAAATGATTGAATATTTAATCCCTATTTAAGTTAGCAAAGGGCCAAAGTCTCTGTAATGTAATGGGCATTCTGTATAGGCAGAGCATGTGCACCAGACTAGTGCAAAGTAGTGCTCAGCAGCTATATGGCCAATGAAAGACTTGTTTGTTACTGATTGTCATTTACCGTACAACATGACATAAAATGTGATGAACTGTGTTTGAACTCTCACAGAGTCAACCCGGGCAACGTTCTTCCATTGTGGGGCATCTTCTATACCTCCCCATTTATGTCCATTTCTTTCAATAAACTGCTTGATGGACTGGGGTGGAAATTCTGTCCGCTCAGCATAGGGCACATGGCCAGTTATCTCATCACATCAACCTTCTGGAGTCACTAAAGTACAGAAAGTTCTTCTTCCCAGCTCAGTTACCAGCTTACGAAGGAAGACTCAGTTAATCTTTGTTCCCTGGAAGCCCAGCAGCTCTTTGTTCCAGGAAAGGATTAATAATAATACATCGTCTTTTGGTTTGTCTTTGAAGAAAATAGAGAGTGTCAATCTACCCAGTTGGTTAAAACATAAAAATCCAAAACACTTTACTGGAATCCAGTATTCAAAATCCTGATGTGAATCAGCTCAGTCACACTGCATCCAACTGTTCCTACTGGGTCATTCAATGATAAGTTAAGTTAGACTTTAATGATCCCACACCGGGAAAATTCACTTGTCACAGTAGCTCATATACACAAGGTTGATGATAAATTATTCACAAGTAAGAAATATATAGAAAAAGTCATGAAGTCATGCTGGTGTTAATGTTATGTGTTAATGTTATAAGAGTCTGTCAGCTGTTGGAATGAAGGACCTATGGTAGTGCTCCTTCTTACATGGTGGGAGTAAGTGCGCCTTCAGACAGGGACAGGGAAACCGGCAACCGGTGGTGGGGAAGTGCGGTGTTGGGGGGGGTGAGGGGAGCTGAGGTGGGTTGCTGTGGGCGTGTCTATACCTGCTGAATGTAACCGCTGTGAAACAATCAGGAAATAACTTTTTATTTCTCTGATTAATGACAGCTTTATTGAGGCCGGCGCTTGCTCTCTCTGTTGTTACTCTATGTCTCTCTACCAAAGCTCTCTCTCTCTCTCTCTCTCTCTCTCTCTCTCTCTAATCATCGGACACAAATCAAATTAAACTTCTTCGTGTCATTATATTTTGCAGCGTAAATTGCGAGTCGGACTCAGATTTAGAAGCTGGTACATGAAATAAACAAAGTGAGAACACACACACAGGTAGATTATCAGAGTTTAGTCCGTGAATCCACCTGGATAGTCTCTGCTTCAGAGACATTTCAGGCTGTCTGTGGAGGTTTGACTGATCTGAGTGTCTGATTGGCGGCCGGAGCGTGACGTGGGGCTCCGTTTTCCCAAAAGTTGAATCTGGCTCAACTTCTCTTGCCGGTCGCCGGCGACGCTTTTTGCGGCAACCCCTGCGTTGCGGGCTGCTCGCAGGAAACGCACGACCCTCCACTGAAATGAATTGAAAAACGCTGCCGGCGTCCGTTTTGCCTGTCTCTGTCTGAACGCCCACTAACAGTCTGTTTCTGAAGGAGTTGTTCATACTGATGTTCCTGACGTTTAACCCTTTAGTGACACCATATTCTAGGCTACATACTGTATGTCTGATGGTGCTGAGGTAGAGCTTTCAATCGAATCACAGTCTTGTCATGGAACTGTTCAAAAAGTTCCTACTTTTTGTATTTTGGCTTAAATTTTGACATTGAAAGTTGATTCTTAGCTGTCTGGCTGAAGTATTAGAAGGTACACATTGTTGTCTCTTGAGGCTTTTAAGGGTGAAAACACCTGCTACAACTATGGTTCTCAACGATAATCAAGTACCAGTGGGCCTCCGGGCTCATGGGCTAATAATAAGCCTTTTACGGCTTAGCACAAGAGAATGAGATATAAATGACACAGCACTAAAAAAACTGACACAAAGGTAAGATGTAGGGCAGGCTGTGGCTCGGAGGTAGAGTGGGTCGTCCACTAATCAGAAGATCGGTGGTTCAATCCCCGGTTCGATCCCCTCCGATTCCCTCTGCATGTCGAAGTGTCCTCCAAGATACTGAACCCCAAATTGCTCCCGAAGGCTGTGCCATCGGTGTGTGAATGTGTGTGAATGGTTAGCTCCTCAAACTGATGAGCAGTTGGCACCTTGCATGGCAGCCAATGCCATCAGTGTATGAATGTGTGTGAATGGGTGAATGAGATATGTACTGTAAAGCGCTTTGAGTGGTCGGAAGACTAGAAAGGAGATATATAAGTACAGTCCATTTACCATTTATGCTCTATCTGAAGTTCAAATGCTATTTTTTGGATTTGTAAGATGGATAGAATATAGAATAGAATATCTTTATTGTCATTATGCAATGCATAACGAAATTTAAGTGCCATTTTCAGTGCAGGGGTACGGGAAAAAAACATAGCATAAAACATAAATAAAACATAGATAAAAGGGATAAAACATAGAAAAAAAAACAAAAAAAAACAGTGCATACATCCACATGCATACAGTACATACAGAGCACAGTCTATGAATTATTTCATGTGGTCATTTAGGGCAGTGATGGCCTTAGCATAGAAGCTGTTTTTTAGTCTGTGTGGGTTTTCATTGTCCTGTATCGCCTGCCTGAAGGTAACTGTTCAAATAGATAGATAGATAGATAGATAGATAGATAGATAGATAGATAGATAGATAGATAGATAGATAAATAGATAGATTACTTTATTCATCCCCAAAGGGAAATTAGGTCGTCATAGCAGTCAGGTATTTAAATACAATAAAATACAATAGAAAAAAATACTGAGGTAGAAAAAAATAAAGAAACAAAAATAAAAAAAACACAGAATAGGACATGGGCACTTTAAAAAAAAAGATAAATAGGTAGATAAGGTGCAGTGGCAACATGATGGTAATAGTACTGATGATATGATGGTAATGTTATTGTAACTAAACAGTATATAATAATAATAATACAGTATACATAGTGTATAATATAAATATAATATATGATAATAATAAATAATATTAATATATATATATAATAATAATAATATATGATCATACCAGTATTATAACAGTATATAACAGTATATATAATAATAAATAATAATAACAACAGTATATAGTAAAAATGGCAGCAACAGTATATTATAATAATAATAATATACACATAGGAATGTGTCATATGTGCAAGGTGTGCATACGTACATAACTGCAATATATAATATGTACACATGTATAAATATATGTATATAAATATATATACACAAGATATGATATAATATGATATATAGTATAGGTATAATATATGCATATAAATACTTATATACAATAGACTATGCAAAATAAACATACAATAGATAATATACTAGGTAAGTGTTCGAGTATTTAGAGTGGGGTGTTGTACAGGGTACACAGTGCAAAGGTGACAGATAGCAAAAGGTGACGGGTAGATTTAGTGCAGTTCTGTAGTGGCTCTGACAGAGGTAGATGAGTTATATACTCTTATTGCAGTAGGGAGGAACGATTTCCTGTATCGTTCCTTAGAGCAGCGGGGTTGAATGAGTCTGTTGCTGAAGCTGCTCTTTAGTTTGTCCAGTGTTTTGTGGAGGGGGTGACAGGGATTGTCCATGATTGCCAGCAGTTTTGCCAGCATCCTGTCCTCCACCACCTCCTCCAGGGTGACAAGCTTAGAGCCAACAATAGACTCAGCTTTCCTGATGAGTTTATTCAGTCTATTGGCATCCTTTGCCTTGATGCCCGCACCCCAGGACACCGCAGCAAAGAAGATGGTGCTCGCCACAACAGACTGATAGAACATCTGCAGCATCTTGTTGCAGACATTAAAGGACCTGAGCCTCCTCAGGAAGTAAAGCCGGCTCAGGCCCTTCTTGTAGATGGCCTCTGTGTTGGTGGACCAGTCCAGTTTATTGTCCAGTGTGACACCCAGGTACTTGTATGCAGGTACCATCTCCACATCTGTCCCACTGATGCAGACAGGGGAGGGCAGGGGCTTGTTCCTTCTGAAGTCCACCACCATCTCCTTCGTCTTCGCCACGTTCAGCTGCAGAATTTCTGCAGATGACATGACTCACTGCAGTGCTGAAAGTCAGCAGTGTATGTGGTGAAGAGGAAGGGGGACAGTACAGTTCCCTGGGGGGACGATCAGACACAGTTCTGTAATCTCACAAACTGTGGTCTGCCCGTCAGATAGTCATCGACCCAAGTGACGAGGGGAGCACCCACCTGAGTGTTCTCCAGTTTGGCCTTCAGCAGTCTGGGCTGGATGGCGTTGAAGGCGCTGGAGAAGTCGACGAACATGATCCGGACCGAGGTGTTGGGTCTGTCCAGGGAGGAGTAAGCCTTCTGCAGCAGGTAGATGATTGCAGGGTGGTGCAGAGAGGTGTCTGCTGCAGACAGGTGGTGGGGGGCTGTGGGGGATGTGAGGATGTCATGGGGGGCGGGAGGTGTGAAAAGGTCTGTGGTGAAGGCCAGCGGGGGGGGGGGGTTGGTGGTGACGGGGGTGGTGTGGGTCCGGGGGTGATGGGGGTGGGAGTTGAACCTATTGAAGAACAGGTTCAGCTCGTTCGCACATCGTATATTCCCATCAGCTGCACCCCCACCTCTCCTCTGGAAGCCGGTAATCTCTTTCATCCCACTCCAGACGTCCCTGGTGTTGTTGTTCTCCAGTTTGTGCTCCAGTTTTCTTCTGAAGTTGTCCTTCCACTCCTTGATGCTGCGTTTGAGCTCCCTTTGTACTTGTCTGAGTTCTGCTCTGTCCCCTGATCTAAAGGCCCTCTTCTTCTCATTGAGAAGCGCCTTCAGGACGCTGGTTACCCACGGTTTATTGTTAGGATAGCAGCGGACCTGTTTAGTGGGGATGGTGTTATCAATGCAGAACCCAGTGTACTCAGAGACACAGTCAGTCAGGCTATCAATGTCCTCACCATGTGGCTCATACATAGCATCCCAGTCTGTGGCCTCCACGCAGTGTATCCATGGCCTCAGGAGACCATTTCCTCACTGTCCTCACTGTGACTGGGTGCTGCTGAACCACAGGCTTGTATGATGGTGAGAGCAGGACTAGGTTGTAGTCTGACCTGCCCAGTGGTGGCAGGGCAGTGGAGCTGTACGCATCCTTAACATTTGCGTACAGCAGGTCCAAAGTCTTATTTTCTCGGGTGGTGCATGTTACAAACTGGTAGAAGGTTGGGAGTGTGGATGAGATGGAGACATGGTTAAAGTCACCTGTGATGATGATGAAGGCCCCAGGGTGTTTGGTTTGTAATCCTGCAGTCACAGTGTGGATGCGTTTCCAGATGGAGGAATGTAAACAGTGATGGTGATGACACTGGTAAACTCCCTCGGTAAATAATATGGACGAAGTTCGGCGGCGACGAGCTCGATGTCCGGGCTGCAGACGCGCTCTTTAACAGAGACGTGCCCGGGGTTACACCACCTGGTGTTAACAAGCACGGCAAGGCCCCCTCCTTTCTTCTTGCCAGTCAAGTTGGTGTCTCTGTTGGCTCGGACCGTCTGGAAGTCGGGAATGGTGACGTTGGAGTCCGGTATCTGCTCGTGCAGCCACGTTTCCGTGAAACACATGATACTGGACTCTCTGTACTCCCTCTGTGCCCTGGTGAGCGCTTCCAGTTTGTCCAATTTATTCGCCAACGACCTCACATTTCCAGTGATGACTGCAGGGATGTAGGGCTTAAACTTCCTCTTCTCCATCCTCCGTTTCACCCCCGCTCTGCAGCCTCGCTGTCTCCTCTTTAGCTCCTCCGGTACGGTGGGCCTCTCTCCAGCCAAGAGGGTTGTGTGCCTCAGGGCCATCAGCTGGTCGCGGGTGTAAACAATGCTGGCGGTGTTGCAGGCATGGCTCCCAGTGATCCGGAGAGACCCAAGTGCAATTAAAAGTAGTAAAAAGTGTCCAATTCATTGGAAAAGCATCTCGCCGTTGTGCGGTGTGATGATGCACAGAACAGTGTAAAAATATAAATAAAAAACAAACAACAAACGCAATAAAAACACAAAAAAACGACAGTAATACCTGGAGCTGCTACGACAGGCACCCGTTAGGACGGCGCCATCTTGATCATCAAATAGGATGTGGCCGGGGTGGGATGGGGTCCTTGATAATGTTCTGGGCTCTTTTGAGGCAAAGGGAGCTGTAGAGCTCTTCCTGGGAGGGGAGGAGGCAGCCGATGATTTTCTGGGCAGTGTTGATGACCCTCTGGAGCGCTTTTCTTTCTGCAACTGTACATCTGGCAAAGCTTACACAACATCGGTAGAAGGACACAAGCAGCTTCTGGGAGAGGTGGTTCTTCCTGGGGATCCTCAGGAAGTAGTCACTGCTGTGCCTTCTTTACCAGCTCTCTGGTGTTAGTGCTCCAGCTGAGGTCCCCCTGTATGTGCACGCCCAGAAACTTGAAAACTGAGACCCCCTCCACACAGTCCCCACTGATGACAAGGGGCTGAATGTCTGTTTTGTTTTTTCTTTTATAATGCTGTTGCTGGTGTGAGCAGGAGTACAGTCATGTATATAAAGTGTGTAGAGCACGTGGCTCAGCACACAGCCCTGTGGGAAGCCAGTGCTGAGGCGGAGGGTTGATGAGGTGTGGGGCCCTATTCTCACTCTCTGAGGCCTATCAGACAGGAAGTCCTCTATCCATAGGCAGAGTGAGTGAGGTAGGCCCAAATCCAACAGTTTGGTCAACAGTCTGTGTGGGGGGGATGGTGTTGAACGCAGAGCTGAAGTCCACAAACAGCAGCCCCCTCTGCTCAAGGTGGGTCAGGGCAGTGTGGAGAGTTGTGGCTATTGCGTCCTCTGTAGACCTGTTGGCCCTGTACGCAAACTGGTGTGCATCAAAGATGGGTGGGAGGTGAGTGGTGACCAGTCCTGACCAGTTTCTCAAAACACTTAGTCACGATGGGGGTGAGTGCCATGGGACGGTAGTCGTTCAGGCTGTTGATGCTGCTCTTTCTGGGAAGTGGGACTATTATTGATGACTTCAGGCAGGGTGGGATGGTGGACTGTGATAGTGACTGGTTGAACATCCTGGTGAAGACCCCAGCCAGCTGCTCAGCACAGTCCTTCAGCACACGCCCCTGAACAGGCCCTGCAGCTTTCCTTGGTTTGACCGCCCTCAGTGTGCACCTCACCTCGTACTCCTCCACAGTGCGGGTGTGGCTGCTGAGGGCTGGTAGACAGGATGCAGTTTTCTCTGGTGGATCCACCTCGAAACGGGCAAAGAAGTGGTTGAGTTCCTCTGCCAGCAAAGTGTCACCAACCACCTCAGATCCTCCGGGTTTGTAGCTGGTGATGTGCTGGACCCCCCTGCCACACCTGCCTTGAATTGTTGCTGATCAGGTAGTCCTCAATCTTCCTCTTGTACGCAGCCTTGGCCCTCCTGATGCCTCTCTTCAGGTCAGATCTAGCAGCACTGTATTTTGCCTCATCATCAGACCTGAAAGCAGTGTTTCTGTCCCTGAGCAGGCCCTGTACTTCTCTTGTCATCCAGGGCTTCTGGTTAGGATACACCTAGATGTGCTTGTCCACAGTGACAGTGATCATTCATTAATGATAATGATAATGACTAACTGCTTTGGCAAATGTCTGGTCTTTTTCTTGGACCTTCCAGGACTATGTCCTGTCCTGAACGGAGGTCAGGTTGAATATAAATTTGAATAAGGGTTGGGAATAATGATTAGAATTGTAAGGTTAGTGCTAAAGTAGCTACTGTTGACTACTGGGAATTGAGATTCTGATATTTCTTAAAAATTGTATTCCTTACTAGCTGATGATGAAGAAAACTCTATCCACAGAGGATAGAGATACAGAAACTACTGTTTCCAAGGTGAAAGCTAAACTTTCACAATTATTCGGTATGCAGACATTCCGTACATCTATAACAAGTCAAACATACAATGCTTTTGTCAATCTGTCCTTCCAGCCCAGCAGACACTGTCAGAGATATTGGTCACCCACGTCCATACATAACCTGATTATCAACACTCAGCTGTGTCAGTTGTGACAAGAGGCCACATAGAGGGAAATGCAGCTTGTGTATGAGAGGCTGAGAGCAGATGGCAAGCTGATTGAAAGGATTAGTACAAATTAGTGGGAGGCTGTTACCTATAAATGCATGGAAATATATCAAAGAAATGGGAAGCAGGTGAAAGTAGCAGGTATTAGGAAGCTGTATGTGTGTGTGTGTGTGTGTGTGTGTGTGCGTGTGTGTGTGTGTGTGTGTGTGCGTGTGCGTGTGCGTGTGTGTGTGTGTGTGTGTGTGTGTGTGTGTGTGCGTGCGTGTGCAGCTGCCTCAGTGAACAAGGTGAATGCAGATATGGGTCAGGGGAGAGCAGATGATGTATTAACTGAAACAGGAAATGCATCTGCTTCTTCTGCAGCTTTGGGCCCCAAACACACCTTGAAGGCAGAAAGCAGTGAAAACACCATCTGCCAGTCTCATCCTAAATAATAGCCAGGACGTGAATGGATGCAATCCACCCAAAATACAGCAGCAGAGTCTAAAGAACAGCAGTATATTCTGAAATAAAAAATATTATCAGTGTTGTATTGTTACCAAAGACTGATTTATGCACTAATGGTGTGGTGATAAACTGTGAGTGTCAGTATTTATGAACTTATTCCATACAGACACATTTCATTTGAAGGAGGGGAGGCAGATTTATTACTTGAGACCTTGCTGAACAAGGCTCTAAATCACAAGGCAATCATGAGAGCATATCCTCTTGACATCGATAAGGACGGTGAATAACAATGAGCTCAGTGTCTGCTAATATAATTGTAGTCGTGATCCACATGTGACAAAACAAACAGCCTTTCAGGTTCATTTTTAACCTGGCCGAATTCTCTGATTTCCAATATGAAATTACTGATCACTAGGGTTGCACATCTCTCTGTGATAAGTGATTCGATACGCATCTACATACACAGGTTACGATACGATTCAAAAACGATATACTTTTATTACAGACCGATTCGATACGAATCGATACAGTGTAAGAACGATATGATTTGATTTGATTCTACGGTTAATATTTATTGTAGACATTTTATAAAATAAAGAAGGCAATTCTATGAAAGTGACTATCTTACAGTACAATATTTTCTTTTCAAATATGTAAAAGACCACATATCCCCAAGCATTGTTGCTTTATGGCACTGGCAAAAATAAAATAATAAAAAAAAGAACAACAACAAAATCACATGTCAATGTATTTATTTTTAGACATGGACCAAAAAAAGTCTGGCTGAATCAACATCATTTAGACAAAAGCGAAACTCATTAACTACGTTGCATATTTACACACGTAGAAGCATATTTAGAAGAACACACACCAGGGCAAATCTGAGCAAGCAAACAAAGTCTGGTGGGCTAAACGCTTCTGAAACGCTCCCGGTGGGTTTGAAGTCGCGTGCGGGACGGACCAAATATGCCATGCTCATGCAACGCGCTGCGAACGGGCCCAAAAGTGTGTGAAGCCGCCAACTGATTCCAAGTCTCGCGATACCTGATCCATGACTCTCCAACCGATTCATCTAGGAATTCATGGCTAATTCGTATCGATTGAGGAGGCTGCTACCGACGCAGCCGTATCTCTCACTTGTTAAACCGAATATCCGGTCGCATCGGTTTATCGTTCACAACCCTACTGATCACATCATACAGTATTATATTACAGCTTTCTGCTTTTTGAGCCCTGTTTCGTTTTCAAAATGCACATACATTCAATTCAGTTTTATTTGTATAGCGCCATATCATAACAAAAGTTATCTCATGACACTTTTCATACAGAGCAGGTCTAGACTGTACTCTTTATAATTGAGAGATGGAATACAGATAAAGAAAGTAGTTGTGTGTTGAACACTGAATGTGTGTTGTAAAGAGTCCAAGTAGAGATCAGTTGATGAGTGGGAGGATGTGCAGAATTTACTGTAACTTAACTCCCATGTACATAACAGTATTGGGTGGTTACTAAAAATATAATCATTTACACACTACATACAGCTCTGGAAACCACTGCAAAAATATCAGCTCCCTGGTTTTACTATTTATGCGTTTAAGTAAAAAAAAAACATTTGTCATATTCTATAAAAATACTGACAGCGTTTCTGCTTTCCACATTTCAAATGAAAATAGTCATTTATTTAGAAGATTTGCTTCAGGTAAATACCTAATCAAACCTCATTAAGTAGAATGAGGAGTGCCTGTGTTCAAAAGACACTCAAATAGAATGACTGCCATACATGAAGAGATGCCGATTTAAGAAAAAAATTGGAGTGGTCTCCTCATTTTTTCCAGACATTTTCATTGTCACATGTCACATCTTCTGTATTAAACGGTGTAGAAAAAGACGTGTGGTTTAGCCAGTTTACAGTTTAGAGGAATTTATAGATTATGAACAGCTGGCTTAACATTGGCCTCAGTGACAGCCCCAGCATAACCTCATTGGTCCTAAGTTGAAAATTGCTCATACAAAAATATAATCAGATTGATAAACTGGCTCAGACAGTTCAGATTTGGGTTGGGTTGCATTTTTTAAATTGGAGAGGTGCTTATGGATTAATCTATGGCTTACTACAAGCAAAAAAAAAACAATATAACAACAGTGATTTTAATGTTGTGTTTGAATGTATGATGAAGTGGATATACAATCTGGATATCAAGTGAAATGTGTGTGAGGAGAATAATTACAGAATCAGTAATCAGTTCTCTACTTCATCACCAAAATGTTCATCTGCTCGTTTGTTTTTGGAAATTACAACTTCTCTGTGGGAAGCAGCAGATTCATTCTAAGCACAATGTTCTCACTTTATTTTTTTTATTCTCTACATAATAATGTCTTGTCACATGCTTTATTTTTATTTGGTACTTTCCTGCTATTTCTATTTGGATTTAGCTGAATGTCATATTTGCCCTGAGTTGATCATTGGGTTATTCAGAACACCTGCTGCACAGGGTGTGGTGACTGACTAAAAATTAAGAGCAGCTCGGTGCGTATAGCCTTTTGGCCAATCAGAATGTGACAACGCCCTTTGTTTAGAGCTTAACAGAGGTGGGAAATGGCATGCTCAGTTTCTTCCTGATCCTCCTTCCACACAGTGCAGACCTCACTTAAATGGCAGAATCTCTGATCTTTAGGCCTGAGGCATCGTCACTGCTTTTCACTTTAGTGATTGAATATGATTCTGTGCAGTCAAACCTGTATTTAATGAACCCCTTAGGTTACCTCATAGCTATTTATGCTAGCGTTATGCCTGCTGGCTCTATTGACTCTTTGAAACCCCCCCTCCTCGCCTTCATTGTAAAGGGACATGAAAGACTTCCAAACAATTTTCATATTCTGTTGTTGGGAAATAGTTCTTGGGTCTCAGTCTGATCAACTGAAATCTGGGGAATCCATACTGCCACACACTTTACAATACCCAGAAGTCCAAGTAGAATTTCTTTTCCTTGCCCGTAGTACAGAAAATGAAAGTTGACCTTTTGATAGCTCTGTGATTCAGAATGTGTACGAAAGGAAACGCTGATTAGAGATTACTTTCCAAAACCTAAACGCTTTCTTTCTCAGGAAATGTTTTGGTTATGTACATGAGAAGTATAGTGTCTCTTTCAGCAGTCAGACCTGTGAGGTGATCTAATCTGGAGCTCTAGCACTCACTATCAGTGTTTCATTTTGACATATAAATGCTTTTCTTGACTTGCTGATTAAAGCCGCTCGATGTGTTTTGCCACAGAGAGCAAAGGACACTCTCCCATTCAATCAAAGCAGGGATGCAGAATCAATAACTCATTGACTCATAGTCAATTTTTCTTTTTTCTTTTTAGAATGATTGCTGTGTGACAACAGAGCACATACTCACCCACAGGTCTATAAATGATATACCACAATGCACTGAGGCATGAATGGAATCAGTCTGGTGGCTGTGTTGTGTTCAAGCTACCATTAAGACTGCACAGCTCCTGATTCAGTAACAACACAATAAATCATGGTGAAGCAGAGAAGACAGAAAGTGGGGAGAGTTTCCTCAAGTCTTTCTCTCCTAATCTTTGTCTTAGTCTAACCTGTCTTACCTCTGCTTCACACAGCGAAACATAAACCTGAACCAACACTGTAAAATCAAGCACTGCAAAGACCAGACAGGTTTTAGGATTGTAATGTGTTAAGATTTCAACACAACAGTTTTTATGTATAGACTATTGATGCAAAGCACCACTCTATTAATACCAATGCAGAGATTGAAGTGGTTCTAATGGAATCAGAGTTTTTTTTGCCTCCTAACATACTGAACACTTCCATGTTCACCATTTTTTCATTTGAACATTACTAAGTGCATTGAGTTGTGTTCAACAACAATGTTCCCAGAAAATTCAGAGTTTTGTCTGTGCATAAAGTACCAAAAATTGGGAATTCCAAAACAAAATGGTTCCAAACTACATTGCTCCCATTATTCACAAGTTTAAGAGCTCCAAACACTTTCTATACCCTTGTTTTGGCAAAGTTCTATTTGTTCTCACTGCCAACTTGTCCTTTTCCTACCCATAGAGTGTTTTTTGGTCTGGTGACCTTAGTGGCAGCACATTATTTGTCAGTGGTTTCCTAAATGCAAATGTCAGCCCCTCTTTGATTAAGCATTGTTGATTTCAGCAAGAAAAACTTGAGCTAGAGGTTATGGTTTTAAAAAGAACTTTGACTAAAGGATGCAAAATGATCTTCTACGACACCCCAACCTCTTCATAAAAGTTTGACACTACTACATTTTGCTTCTCAAAGTTCTCATGCCCACAGCCATAGCGGCGTGCTTGTCACAAACTTCAAGAATAGAACTGTTTCTGTTAATGACAGTCTCTCCACTTTTTGCACTGCCTCTTTGGCTGCAAATCTACTGAGCTGATGAGTGATGTATCTCTTTTTTTAATAAGAGTAGTTCTCTAAGCTCAGAGTTAGAGTTTCTAAATTTGCACACGTATTTAACCTGTTTCAACTCTAAATTGCAATGCAGTC
Source organism: Argyrosomus regius (assembly GCA_946959425.1). Lineage (NCBI taxonomy): Eukaryota > Metazoa > Chordata > Actinopteri > Sciaenidae > Argyrosomus > Argyrosomus regius. Next base: position 29,045,760 of record OX336884.1, read on the forward strand.
TTAATATGATCAAGAATTTGATGGCACTAACATTCTGTAACCTTATTTTCAATACTGAACTTACAGCCTTCTATCACCAAATGATGTATGATTAAAACACTAATGTGTTTGTCATGTAACATTTTCCTAAACCTAACAAGGTAGTTTTGATGACTAAACCTAGTAAAACTGAGAATTTAACAATGTCAACATTTAATTACCTGCATGTCCAAAATTCATAAAATGTAACTTACACTATTCCATATCATGCTGGAGCTTTATTGAAATTTAACTCCAGCACAGCTTTTTCACAAAGGTGAGAACTACACCCATGAACAAATTCATAGCATCAGAAAGAATGATTGTCTCCTCAGCATGTGATCTTTCATTGCAAAAAACAATTAATTCCCTGCCAAAGCAGCAGAGAGCTGGCAGGCCATAATTTGATTCCTGCCAGCTGCGTGGGAGGCGGTCATTGCTGAATGCATCTCTTTCTTTAGAGGAGTCCTTGAACAGACAAATATCAGGCAGAGCTGTAGTCAATGCATGATGACTGGAAAACATGGCCTGCACTCACTTGTATTAATTACTCCAGTACTGACAGAAATATTAAATGAGATTTCAGTTAGAATAAATGCTGGGTAGGAATTATCATTTTACCTCACAATTTGCCATTGAAATCAATTCACTAAACCCTGCTTTACAAACAGCTTCATAAATTCACACATAGAATTATTATTTTTGCAATCGGGTACTATTCTGTACAATATGAGCTATGCAGTGAAACCTTTTTTTTTTTTTTTTTCTAAACATGGATGTGACACTGGAATGGGAGTCATCAGAGTAATGAAGTGACCTGACCTTCCTCACTTCCACCACCACCTCACCACACACTGCACCGGTCCTCATCTGTCACTAGTGGTTCGCCCTCACCTTCTGATGACATTTGTACTTAACATTTTCTGAGCCAGACTATAATCATCTTGCATTGCATCTGGCTCACATAATTGGTTTCAGTTCTATACTTAAAGTCTTGGTTTTCAGGGTTGGACTGGATAATTTAAGGGACATAACAAAGGCCGAAGTGTCAGCCCTTGTGTTCAGCCAGTGAAGATGTACGCAAATCAAGATGAGCATTTTTACTACTGTTGCACTGAGAAACCGATGGCGCTAGAAGACATTAGTGTGACACAAGTTGTTGCAATTAAAAGGAAATATGAGAGGAAGCACAGTGCACTCTCTCAGGGTAGTTAATTTTATCAAAGTATAGGATACAACATGTGTGAATCAGTGGGATAAAGGTGAAACTTGACAACTTACTGGGCTGTTGAAACTTGTGATGCTGGCTCATTGTACCTTAACTGGAGCTTCCTCCTGCCTGACTGAGGTGCTGGAAGCGGAGGTAAAATTCTAAAGCCAGTCTCAATAGGCGAGCAGTCTGAATTTTTCTGACTTTAGTTTATTGTATTGAGAGACAGGAATATTCTCTTTAGAATATTCAAAGCAATCTCTCATAGCTTGAGTCTGTGGCACAGTGGGTGAGACTGCCTTCATTTACGAGGCGTGATGTGGTACAGAGCTGAGTAAGGAGCGATTCCTCCATATATGCTCCAACATGATGACTTTTTTTTTTTTTTTTTTGGGAACATATATGATCAGCCACTGAGGCAGTATACCTGTCCTGTTTGTACAGTTCTCCGCAGGAAGGTGCGAGGTCAACAATTAAATACCTCTGGGGCTCATTGGAGTCTTGTGAGGGGAATGAGCCAAAATTAATTTGTAATTTTGTCTCTGGTTTTTAAACCCTAGAAAACTACTGTTAAAACTCTGTTCACCCCAGTGAAATTAATTTTGCATCATCATGAAGACCCTATTTTTGTCTGTACTGTTTAAAATATTGACCACTTCAGGGTGGTCAGAGGCTGGTGTTTAAAATGATGAAATTTATTGATGGGCTGAAAATTAATTTCCTCCATGGTAGGAAGGTGTGACTTTTATCCTCCCTTTTAGTAATGGCTGAGTCAGATTTATTGCAATTGGTGCAAAATGAACAATCAAGTATAAAAAATAAACACTGTATATATACAACATGTTCTAAAATCAAAGCTGTTGGGCAGAAATGTGCAAGTATGACAGGTAATTGAGTTCACAGCGTGCAGATAAAGGCAGTGTTGACATGTTGCCAAAGGGACGTCTCGTCATACACCACCCTAAGTTTTAAGAAATTTTGTTTTTCAAGAGAGCCCTTATCACACTTGATGTGCTGAATTTTGCGCTCAATAATGCCCTCTCGAGTAGCTGAGGTAACCCTCAAACTCCCTGATACTGTCAAAGTTGACTCACTCGCAGCATTCTTTGGTCTGGGTGACACCCTTGACATGCATCACTACTTTCTGTCAAATCCCCCCAGATAATTGCCAAATTGCAGAGTTGTCCCCTTTCACCACAAAGCTGTCAGTATCTGTACAGAGTGTTCACTCGTACCTGTTCCAGATAGTTGTACAACTTGACAAGCATAAGTGAATGTAGTGATAAGTTATTGGCTATACTGGCAGGCACAACACGCCACTCGTGGTATTCTTTTTTTCCTCTCTCTCTCTCTCTCTCTCTCTCTCTCTCTCTCTCTCTCTCTCTCTCTCTCTCTCTCTCTCTCTCTCTCTCTCTCTCTCTCTCTGAAGTATTTGACTTTATACTGACCTGAGAACATGAGGCAGGAAAAACTGCCTGAAGCTTCTAATTCTAGCCTACAGTCTGATGCAACAGAGCATTATTTGGTCTGGGTGATACCCTTACTTTTCTGGTGTCTGGTTTGGTACGCGTAACTTTTGGGACCATCCATTTGCTTCCGTTTATCTGGGGTCTGGTCATGGTGGCAGCAGGTTTAGCAGGGCACTCCAGACGCCCTTCTCCCCAGCAACACATTCCAGCTCCTCCTGGGGGATCCCAAGGCATTCCCAGGGTAGATAGGCTATATAGTACCTCCAGCAGGTTCTGGGTCTGCCCAGAACACCTCCAAAGGGAGGCACCCAGGGGGCATCCTAATCGGTTGCCCGAAACCACCTCAGCTGGCTCCTTTTTTTTCAATGTGACGAAGCAGCGGCTCTGCTCCGAGCTCCCCCCGGATGTCCGAGCTTCTGACCCTGTCTCTGAGGCTGAGCCCGGCCCTCTGGCAGAGGAAACCCAGTACTGCAGATGCCGCAACAAACTGCCTGTCCATCTCATGCTCCATTTTCCCATCACTCGTGAACAAGACCCCAAGATACTTTAACTCCTTTGCTTGGGGCAGCAACTCGCTTGCAACCTGGAGGGAGCATTCCACCGTTTTCCAGCAGAGAACCATGGCCTCAGACTTGGAGGTGCTGACTCTCATCCCTGATGCTTCACACTCTGCTGCAAATCGCCCCAGTGAGTGCAGACATTGTGGTCCTGTTGGCTTTAGACCTTCAGCAAAGGGCAGAGATGCAATCCTAAGGTTCCCAAACCGGACACCCTCCTCACCCTGGCTGCGCCTTGAGATCTGGTCCATGAAAATCGGGGACAGGGGGCAGCCCAGGCAGAGTCCAACACCCATTGAGAACGTATTTCACTTTGGTTGTGCAAGGACCAGATGGCTCGTACCAATGGCCCCAGTACCCCATACTCCCTTAGTACCCCCCACAGGAGCATCCGGGGAATACGGTCATAAGCAAGGCAAGGCATTTTTATTTATATAGCGCATTTCATACCAAGAGGCAACTCAATGTGCTTTACATAAAAACAGAGCATTTAAAAAGAACAAATTAAAACACACAGTTAAAAGCAAGAACAAAGAAAAAGAAAAGTATATTATATATAAAAGATTAAGAGGACTTACAGTGCAATTCCAAGATTACGACTTAAAATTATTTAAAAGGGCTCAGCCATAAGCACATGAAAAAAGAAATGTTTTTAACCTGGATTTAAAAGTGCTTACAGTTGGGGCCAATTTGAGTTCTGCTGGTAGTTTGTTCCATTTGTGTGCCGCGTAACAGCTAAATGCTGCTTCACCGTGTCTGGTTTGAACTCTGTGCTGAACTATCTGACCTGAGTCAGTAGATCTCAGAGCTCGACTGGGTTTATACACTGCTAACATGTCATTCATGTATTCTGGACCTAAACCATTCAGTGATTTGTAAACCAGTAGCAGAACTTTAAAATCTATTCTGTAGCTGACTGGGAGCCAGTGTAAAGACTTGAGAACTGGGGTGATATGCTCTGATTTCTTTGTTCTGGTTAAAACTCGAGCTGCAGTGTTCTGGATGAGCTGCAGCTGTTTGATACTTTTTTGGGGGAGTCCAGTCAGAAGACCGTTACAGTAGTCTAGTCTATTGGAAATTAAGGCATGAATCAGCTTCTCCTGATCTGTTTGGGACATAAAGCCCTTAATTCTGGATATGTTAAGTTGACAAAAGGCTGTTTTGGTGATTGATTTGATATGACTATTAAAGGTCAGATCTGAGTCTATCTATAAGGTTTCAGACTTGGTCTTTAGTTTCTAGAGACAGTGACTCAAGGTGTTTACTGACAGTAACCCTCTTCTCTTTATTGCCAAAAACAATGACCTCAGTTTTTTCTTGATTTAACTGAAGGAAATTTTGGTTCATCCAATTTTTGACTTGCTCTAAACAGTGACACAATGACTCTATTTGACTGCAGTCATCTGGAGACAGTGCGAGATATATCTGTGTGTCATCTGCATAACTATGATAGTTGACATTAGAATTCTGCAGAATTTGACCCAAAGGCAGCATATATAGGCTGAACAGAAGGGGTCCAAGGACTGACCCCTGAGGAACTCCATATGTCATAGCCACTCGATCGGATTGATAACTTCCAATGGTCACAAAATAACTCCACTCCTCCAAGTAGGACCTGAACCATTCTAGGACTGTTTCACTGAGTCCTGCCCAGGTTTCCAACCTGTTCAGCAGTATACTATGATCCACAGTGTCGAACGCAGCACTGAGATCCAACAGGACCAGAACTGACACCTTGCCTGAGTCAGTGTTCAACCTTATGTCATTCAACACTCTAATGAGAGCTGTTTCTGTACTGTGGTGAGGTCGGAAGCCTGATTGAAATTTGTCAAAGAGTCCACTGGAGTTCAAGAAGTTGCTCAGTTGATTTTAAAAACCACTTTCTCAACAATCTTGGCTATAAAAGGAAGATTTGAGATTGGTCTGTAGTTGGTTAACATGGAAGCATCCAGTGTTCTCTTTTTTAAGAGTGGCTTGATGGCAGCAACTTTTAGGGCTTTAGGAAACGTGCCTGATTGAAGTGAGCAATTTATTATTTGCTGCAGATCTGTTTGGACAGAGCTTACAATAGTTTTAAAAAAGTCAGATGGCATTGTGTCAAGACAGTATGGCGATGGTTTAAGATGCTGAACTGTTTGCTCTATGGTTTTTTGGTAAACTGTATTAAATTATGACATCATAGCTGATTTATTCCTAGGTGGTTTTAAGGATTGCGTCATTTTATTATTTTGCTGATTTGTGTTGATATTTAGCCTTATAGATTTGATTTTTTCATTGAAAAAAGCAGGCAAATTCATTGCATTTTTCTGTGGAAGAAAGTTCTGAAACTATCTCTTTTGGGGGGGTTGTACGCTTATCAACCATAGCAAACAGAGTGCGAGTGTTGTTGATGTTCTTATTAATCATTTCAGATAAGTGTTGCTGTCTAGCCTTGAGTAACCTGTGGTTAAAATTAAAAACACTTTGTTTGTAGAGGTCATGGTGAATTTGAAGTTTAGTTTTTCTCCATTTAAGCTCTGCTTTCCTGCATTCTGTCTTCAAAGCCTTTACCATCATAGTGTTCCTTCATGGTGTTCTCTGTCTGCTCAAGGTCATCTTAGTTTTAATAGGTGCAACAGTAATAGCTAAAATCACCAAATAAAGTTTCCTTGCACTGAAATACTGATTTTAAAATGGCAGCAACTCCACCGCCCTTCTTAGCACTTCGACACTTATTCATAAAACTGAAATTTGTTGGTGCTGCCTCATTGAGAATGGTAGTACAGCTACATTCAGTCAGCCATGTTTCACTAAGAAGTAAAAAGTCCTAGATTGTAGGTCAAAATGATGTCATTTACTAACAGAGATTTGTTGACTAGTGATCTGATATTGAGTAGAGCTAACCTTGTGGAGATAACAGGAGACACTAGTGAGTTTCGGGGTTGACAAGCTATACTCAATAGATTGGTAGATTTAATTGAACCCTTTTTATTTCTCAGCAGTTTAACCACTTTTCTGTTACCTGTCATCACAGGGATTGAGAAGACTGCCTGAAGGGGAAGAACATTGTTGATATCAGTATTGCAGCCTGGACCCGGCACATATCAGTCAGACTCACAGATATGATTCAGAGGAGGTGGGGGGGCTCGGTGACTTTTGGTCGAGAGTGGTTTCCGAGGTGGTGGAGTGGGAGGGGCTGGACGATGGGGGAGGTTAATGGGGGAAAATATGGGATTTTGGCGTGGTGTTAGTTGGATTCCAACATTGACAAGGCTCTTCATCCTGTCGGTGAAATCCAGAAGTGGGAAGTCCAGACTGAGTGGAGAGAGTTGGGGGCTGGGTGGGGTCTGGGGGGTGAAGGTTGGGAGTCTCCTTTTGGGGCTGGGGGGAGACTCCAATCGTTGTGGTGTTGGGATTGGGGGAGGCTCCACTTGTTGTGCTGTTGGGGTTGAGGGAGATTCCTCTTGTTGGGGTGAGGATGATGATGTTGCAGGTTCTTTCTGGATCCGCTGTCCTCCGTGGTCAGTCTTTATCTCAGCGCCCTCGCCAGAGCGCCGTCTTATCTGTTGTTTTGGCTTGTCTTGCCTCTTGTCCTTGACAGGGTCTGCTGGTGTCTGACGCAGAGAATAAAAAATGTTCGAGCTTAGCAGCTGTGCTCCTGACTTGTTAAGGCAAAATCCATCTGCCTTGAAGAGGTGACTCCGTCCCCGAAATATGTTGAAATTGTCAAAGTTCAGTGATTGAGCCGCACTCGTGTCTTTGAGCCATCTGTTTAGCATCATCAGCCTGCTGAATCTCTCATCTCCTCGCCGAACTGTTGGTAGGGGTCCACTGAAAAACACCTCAGTATTTAAACACTGAACTTTGTTCATCAGATCAATAAAGTCTTGTTTTAATACCTCTGATTGTTGCTTCACAACATCAAGGGCTCCTGTGTGTATGATGAGAGATTTCAGTGTCGGATGCTCAGCAGCAATGTTTAGGCTCTTCTTTGAGATATCAGACACCATGTCGTTGGTAAAACAGAGTACTTTGGTGTTCTTCTTGGTGCAAAATCGTTTTATTTCATTCACAGCTCCGTCACCCACTATCACAGTTTGAGGCCCAGTGGTTAGCTCTTTCGGTAGCCTTTTAGCATAAGATTTAGCCTCATACCTTTCTCTGGTGCTGGGAGATGAGCCTTCTTTTGGGGAGTCAGGGTTATGTGAAAGTGGAGCAAATCTGTTCTCTAGTAGAATCCCTGCGTCTTGGGACAATTTGCTCTTTTCGTTTTTGTAGTAGCCTCGGTCCATGGTTGCTTTCTCCGTGGTACTGGGGTTGAAGAGACATTCCTGTGTGATGGCAGTGCAGGCCACTCGGTGTCATCATGAGTCTCCGGGTGTTGGGTTCTGCCTGATAACCGTCTTCCCATATCTGAGGGAGGCGATTTGTAGTGCTTTGGCTTTGCACCAAGAGAGTTCCAGGGAGGACAGGTTGCTTTACTGCCATTTACACCTGGCTCCTGCTGCGTCTTGGTGGTGCCACTTAGCTTTCTGTTAGCCTGTTCCCTTTCAGTGTTTTGGGATATGGGCAGAGTAGTTTCATTCCCATAATGTCCATTAATCTCCACGTTCACTTCGAGCCGATGAATTTTTGTTTCCAGTACTGCTATCTTCTGGAGCAGTTTGTGGTAATCATCCATGGAAAAGGGAGGCATCTTGCTGCTAATTAGCTTCTGTTAGCTGAAGCTCCCAGTCACGATAGCGGAGGCTTGTGCTACTGATAAGCCACACTCACAAAGTAAAATAGTTTAAAATAATAGTGGTAGCCTTCGGTAACTATCAAAAATTAAGCTCCCAGTGATATGTAGGTATCTAGGACCCACTTTCCGTAATATTTTTGCAAAAGGAAAGGATTGCAATGGGAAAAAAAGAGTAAAAGCGGAGAGCAAAAGAGTGAAGCGTCTGCACTCAAGCAAAGCAGGAAGTAATACAATTACAAATACAAAAGTACTCTCCTCTCCTGCTCTCTCCTCGGTGTGCCACATGTTTAGTTATTCCTCGTCCTCCTTTACCGATAATGGTATTTGTAACAAATTTAGTTTATTTTTTGCTTTAGAGGTGAGGCTCAGTGATTTGGAGGCAAGGTGCCGCACCACAGAATAACCAGTAGCTGCCACAGTTAGCAAGTCCCCTGTAGCTGGTGCGGTTCCACCCAAGGTAGCTTCAGCTAGCCGTCCCCCGGCAGCCCCCGAGCAGCCGGGAGGCTGGGTGACTGTCCGAAGGAGGCATAACCCCAAACTGAAGCCCACGGTACACCACCAACCGCTCCACGTTTCTAACAGATTTTCCCCACTCAGCGACACACCTGAGAAGCCAACTCCGGTAATTGGCAGGTCCATTTTGCGAAACGTGAAGTTAGCGACACCGGGGGCCATAGTTAAATGCATCCTGGGGGCCAGAGCGGGTGACATCGAGTCTAATTTAAAACTGCTGGCTAAAGATAAACGTGGATGCAGTAAGATTGTTATTCACGTCGGCGGTAATGACACCTGGTTACGCCAATTGGAGGTCACTAAAATTAATGTTTCATCGGCGTGCCACTAAACTGGAAGAATCGATTAGTCTGGCAAGATAATCTTAAAACATACAGGAAGGCTCTCCGTAATGGTATTATTCTTAAAAAGCCCACTCTAGATCCAGAGGTTCTGCAGAGGCCAACTACAGACCGATATCAAACCTTCCCTTTCTCTGTAAGATACTTGAGAAAGCTGTAGCCAATCAGTTGTGACTTTCTCCACAAGAACAGTTTTATTTCACGTCCAGACGGATCTGGCTTTTTCGAGTATGAAACGATGATTTTTTTTTTTTTTTTGATTTTTTTAGAAACGATGACGTATAAGCCCCGCCTCTCTAACCTTTAACCTCAGCCGCTAGCCGCTACAGAAACTACTCAGTCTATTACGGCTGCTACAACAAAACCACCTGCTTCTATATTACTGCGAGGAGCAACAAAAGAACATGGAGAACATTCGCCACATGGTCAGCCTCCTACAGGGTGTAAAAACTACCTCACTGACTGTAATGAGGGAGAGTGAGAGTGCTCACCAAGTACCTTGACCCTTAAAAAAAGTGACCACAAACTGATTAGATGACCTACTGGTCTTTTTGTAGTATTTGATGCCTCTTTATGTATTACTCATGCCATTTTGAAAGTGTTTTGAACTGTGTGTCTTGTGAAAAATAAACAAAATGACTTCAACCATGAGAAAAAGTCTTTTTTTTAATGACAGCACATCCCTGCTAATGTGCATATGGTAGATAGATAGATATACTCTATTGATCCAGAGCTGGGAAATTGCAGTGTAGCAGCGGTGAAAGGCCGGTGTAGCGGGGTGTGGTGCCATGCGCATAAATGTGTGTTGGTGTTGTCCAAATCCACTGCTGCTGTGGGGGTAGGCAGGCTGGAGCATCACTTCTCATCAGTGAGAAGCCCTCTTGTATGGAGTTTGTAATGTTTGCAATGGTTGTGTTAATTTGCTGCATGGAGTCTCTTTCTTTTAGAGGAGGACTCCATCAGCTCCAACATCCTCCACTTGATCTGAAGGTCCTCTAGTGCTACTTGGTCACCTGTTAGTCTTCGTTTCAGCTTGTCCCCTCTGTGGTTGTTTCAGCCTTGCCTTGAATAAAGCAGAGCAAATTTGCCTCATTTGCCACTCAACAAGTTATGGTCAAAGCTATATATGAAAGCAATACACCTACACAAAGAACGTGCATCTGCCATTTAACTGTTCCCACATAGTTATTGTATCATAGCTTATAGTTTGCTTGTTAAGCTTGAAATCATGAACATACCTGGAGCAAATCCCTGCGCTGCTTTATGACCGCAGAAGGCAGACTTTCGGGTGTGCTGGGCGACTGGGTTGAATTGCCAGGCAGCTCCATTGCCGGAGAAGAAGTTTGTGTCGACGACTGCGACGACGACTCTTCTTCCATGTCAGCAGTCTCGATGTTGGCATCAATGGCGCGTGTAGCAGGCGACCCACCCATATCTCCTCTCACAGCTCAAAGTACAGCAGAACGACACGGCCTTGGCCACTACAGCGCCCGGTGTCCACCGCCTGCCTGTATTTTGTCCGGATACTTTGTAACTTAGCGGTAACCTGTGGCTTTGTGACGCTAGTAGTATATAAGGGACACTTTTTTCCTGTGCATGCGCATGACGCGCACGTGGGTGTGTTGTGGTGTGTGTGTGTGTGTGTGTGTGTGTGATGCAGCGGAAGTGTCATAAACAAGGGGGGAGGGGTTAGGGCATGTGTGGGCATGAAAGGGGGGGGGTCATAAAATACAACAGATGTGGAGGTGTCGTTTTGGGTTGAAGGGTTGTAAAAAACAGCAAATGTATCTACTTCTCAGGATTTAGGATTTTAATTTATTTTATTTAACAGGGAAAAGGTGAAATACCCTCTTATTATCCAAGGAATAGAAAGAAAGCAACATTGTTGTTTGGCATAGCCTGTATCCTCAAGAACTTAAAGTGGTAAGAAGAAAAGTGGCAAAATGTTATTTAGCCTTATAATCTTTTTTTCAACAACTACTTGTGTAAGGTATTTTGAAAAATCACAGGAGAGGAGATCAATGAATAGAGGAGTCAGAGTTTTCCCAATGTATGCGGGAACAGGATGCAAGGGCAGCAAAAGGTGTCGTTCATGCTTTGACGTATTCCCCTCACTTTGTCTTGAAGGGTATATGGACGCAATTAAAAGGGATAATTACGCAAATGCGCAAATGTTTGTATTATATCGTCTCAGGCTACTATTGTACGTACAGTCTAACACACAAGACATTGCGGAAGTTGTTTTGAAGAAGTGGCTGACAACACCGTTTCTCACGACAAGACTGAAACAGTTAACGAGCGGAAGCGAGAAACTGAACACCGTAGTTCAAGAATCTCTGAAGATTTGGAGTGGAAAACGTCCTTGAAAATGGGGAACGCCTCTAGTGTGAAACTATGTGAAGACGCGGTACACTATGTACAAATTGAATACTTTGTTGTGCGATGCTGTTGATAAAGCTGTAAAGGGTCTAGATGTTACAAGACATTGTACAGAATTTAAAAGACAAACAGACTGTGTTAGACAACAGGCAGACGATTGGTATTCAATGGTGCATACAATTGCCGACAAATATGTAGATGTGAAATACATTAATCTTAATGATTCAAACAAGCAGACTTCATACGATAATGACTTTTACATAAAATCTATTCTTGCTGATGTTTTAAAATGTTTTCCTTTAAACGATGATGAATTTCACAGTGGTCATGTAGCCTCATCCTAACGCTTGTTTTGAGTTTTTAAAATACTTGTCTGGTTGTTTTTTGCAAGAAAACCTTGTCTAATGTGTCAGAAATAAAAATTTCTAAACACAGACAATGAGTACTCATTCTTATGACAACAGCGATGGAGAAGGTTATGAAAAAGATATAGAAAAAGAACGTAGAAAAAGAATACATTTTAAAACAAGATGTTTACACTCTTCACAAAACGGCACCTATACATTTAAAAAAAAAAAGGATTTTAGTAAACAAAATAGATTGGCAGTTCCAGGCAGATCTAGTGGATATGTCGTCTTATTCCTCAGAAAATGATGGGGTACGTTATTTATTAACGTGTATCGACATGTTTTCAAAATATGCTTGGGTGTGTTGTCTGTAACACATCTACCGCTCTTATTTTTCAGAGGCGTATAAAGACATTCTAGATGAGGGCAGAAAACCTCGGAAATTACAGACGGATAAAGGAAAGGAATTCTTAAACAGGGAATTTAAAGCATTAGTCAAAGAATATAAAATTCTACACTTTACCACATCCAACGAGACTAAAGCCTGCATTGTCGAACGTTTCAATAGGACTCTGAAAACCAAAATGTGGAGATATTTAACAGCCAACAACTCCAAACGTTATGTTGACATTCTGCAAGACTTAGTCAGCTCATAAAACCGCGGCTATCATCGTAGCATTAAAATGACCCCGTCTGAGGCAACAAAAGAAAACGAGTAGACTTTTTTTAACAATCTATATCGATATTAAATTATTATTGATAAAAACCAGACTTTTAAAATAGAAAAGATCTTATCTAGACAGAAAAGACGGGGTCAGAATATGGCGCTCGTCAAATGGGTTGGATGGCCTGATAAATTTAACTCGTGGATTTTGGAGGGACAAATCATTCAATTGTCGTAACAAGTTCCCAACAAGTTGCATACTGGGACGTTATACTGACATGGACGGAGAGGGGTTTTTCGTAAGATTGCCTAGCAATTCTTCGACGACATTTTATCCCGACAACACCATAGCAAATTTTAGAACTAAGTTACCGCAGCTGTTTCAGTGTAATGTACCTTATGAAGTGGGGTTAATAGAAATTCAGTATCCTAAAACATGGACAAACTTTCCACCAAAAGATGCAGAATTTGTTGTGTTTGTTTTTTGTCAAACACAAGAGGGCCTGTCTAACAGTCACCCCTGGATTCTACTTAACCATGCATCAGATAATAACAGAGATAAATAAATGCTTGACCATTGGTGGTATGGATCACATCAAGCTTCATGATACCATATGAGTGTATGATACCATCAAATAGAGTATCTGTTTTACCGATAAGAGACGTGGAGTTAACATTTAGAGGAAAACCTGCTCAAATGTTGGGGGTCACGCCCGGAGAAGTCTTTGAAACCGCAGAGGATACTATATTAACTGAAGAAATACCGCTAGAATTTTACACGGCACTGCATCCTGCAGATGTAGAAGTGGGCATGTACAACATTTTTGTCTATATCAACATTGTTGAATATCAATCTGTAGGGGACAGTTTACATCACATACCTTTTCCATATGGAAAAACAATAATAAAACTACACTTTCAACTGGTTAAACATCGCTTTTAAACAAGGAACGACCATGTATCAACCACACGTCAACAACATGGACAAATACGCAGCGTACTACACTGCTCAAGCCGGTGGGGATTTACCGGGATACAGCGGTCTCAGTTCACAATATGGAGCGGGTCTTGGAGGTATTTTCCGTGGCTTGTTTAGACTAGCTTTTCCTTTGCTCAAGAAAGGATTTACGGTCGCTGCACCGCATCTGAAATTGGCCGCTAAAAACATTGTTTCAGACGTTATTACCAAAGTTGTGGACCACAGCAACAGACAACAAAACGGGTCAGGAATATTGATGATGTCACGGCATCCAATAAAAAGGCCTCCTGGACAAAGGGGAGTTCCCAACCAAAAAAGCATTGCAGAGTTTTAAATAAGAAGCATGACACCAAGGCTCTGAGAAATACACAGGCAAAGCGAAGGAAACCGACTAAACGTAGCAAGACAAGGGCCAAGGATATATTCTAGCAAAAATGGCTTAGTTACATGATATGTCAAAAGAATGTGTAAAATCGGAGTTAGATCTGTTTCTGGTGCCTTTTTATTGAAAAAAGTTCCTATGTGGAAACACAGCCGCTTACAGCTATCTCGGATTCTGCACCGTTGGAGTTTTTTATTTCAGCGAGTAGCGAAGACTATCTGGATCTAAACAACACATACCTTTTGACATGCGTCAAGATCACCAAAGCTAATGGAGGGAATCTGGCTCAGGGAGATGAAGTGGGATTTATTAATTACCCCGGATCCACAATATTTTCGCAAGTTGACATTTCTCTGGGGGATAGACTCATAACACAATCATCAAACACATATCCTTAGCGATGTATTATAGCGAGTCTTCTAAATTATGGCAAGGATACTTTGGAAACACAGTTTGGATCTGGATTGTTTTGCTTGGATACTGCAGGATATATGGAAGATGTGACGGCCGGAGGGGACAATGATAGACTTATCAAGAGAATGGGGTATACGGAAGGAGGTCGCGTAGTAGAAATGATTGCCCCCATACACTCTGATTTGTTTTTTCAAGACAAACTGTTGATAAACGGCGTCGATCTTAAGATTAAATTTACAAGAGCTAAAAATGAGTTTTGCTTAATGCGTAATACAGTAGATGACTTTCGTGTCAAAATCTTGTCGGCTAGCCTGTTAATAAAAAAAAGTTACTGTATCTCCTGCGGTTAAATTAGCACACGCTAAAGCTCTAATGCATGTGAAATACCCATCGACAGAGTCTGTCTCAAGAATTTTAGTATCCCTGCAGGCTCTCGCGTTTGTAATCAAGAAAACATATTTTTGGGACAAAAACCTAAATTTATTGTTTTAGGATTTGTAGATCATGAAGCATTTAGAGGTAGTTATGCTCGTAATCCTTTAACTTTCAGCATTACGATATAGAATTTTTGTGTTTATACGTCGATGGACAATCATACCCCTCAAAACCTTTTCAACCTAATTTTACTAGGGGTAACGCCATTAGAGAATATCATCAGTAGTTGCAGTTTGCATATCAGCCCCATGCTGGGGTTGATGATGCAATCATCTACCTGCTGCAGAAGGCTTATTCCTCCCTGGACAGACCCAACACCTCGGTCCGGATCATGTTCTTCGACTTCTCCAGCGCCTTCAACACCATCCAGCCCAGACTGCTGAAGGCCAAACTGGAGAACACGCAGGTGGGTGCTCCCCTCGTCACTTGGGTCGATGACTATCTGACGGGCAGACCACAGTTTGTGAGGTTACAGAACTGTGTGTCTGATCGTCTGATCAGTAACATCGGGGCCCCCCAGGGAACTGTGCTGTCCCCCTTCCTCTTCACCACATACACTGCTGACTTTCAGCACTGCACTGAGTCATGTCATCTGCAGAAATTCTCTAATGACACGGCCATTGTGGGGTGTGTTGAGGGCGGGAGGGAGGCTGAGTACAGGGACCTGGTCAACCGCTTTTGTGAAGTGGTGTGGGGAGAACCACCTGCAGCTGAATGTGGCGAAGACGAAGGAGATGGTGGTGGACTTCAGAAGGAACAAGCCCCTGCCCTCTCCTGTCTGCATCAGTGGGACAGATGTGGAGATGGTACCTACATACAAGTACCTGGGTGTCACACTAGACAATAAACTGGACTGGTCCACCAACACAGAGGCCATCTACAAGAAGGGCCTGAGCCGGCTTTACTTCCTGAGGAGGCTCAGGTCCTTTAATGTCTGCAACAAGATGCTGCAGATGTTCTATCAGTCTGTTGTGGCGAGCACCATCTTCTTTGCTACAGTGTCCTGGGGTGCGAGCATCAAGGCAAAGGACGCCAACAGACTGAATAAACTCATCAGGAAAGCAGAGTCTGTTGTTGGCTCTAAGCTTGTCACCCTGGAGGAGGTGGTGGAGGACAGGATGCTGGCAAAACTGCTGGCAATCATGGACAATCCCTGTCACCCCCTCCACAAAAAACTGGACAAACTAAAGAGCAGCTTCAGCAACAGACTCATTCAACCCCGCTGCTCTAAGGAACGATACAGGAAATCGTTCCTCCCTACTGCAATAAGGCTTTATAGCTCATCTACCTCTGTCAGAGCCACTACAGAACTGGACTAAATCTACCCGTCACCTTTTGCTACCTGTCACCTTTGCACTGTGTCCCCTGTACACTCCACTCCAATACTGGAACACTTACCTCATATCATATGTGATATGTGCTAATATTAACCATATTGATATTATATATCATATTTATACAATATTATTGTCTTTTGCACATTCTATCTACATATTCTTATACTCATAGTATATTATCTATTGTATGTTTATTTTGCATAGTCTATTGTATATAAGTATTTATATGCATATATTATACCTATACTATATATCATATTATCATATCTTGTGTATATATATTTATACATGTGTACATATTATATATTGCAGTTATGTACGTATGCACATCTTGCACTTATGACACATTCCTATGTGTTTTTTATTATATACTGTTGCTGCCATTTTTACTATATACTATTATATATACTGTTATTCTATCTATCTAAAAGTGTGGTGATCATGTATCCCTTATAAAAAAAACGGTAATGTAAGACTAGAGGTCCGTTTTAGAAATCCCCTACAACGGACAATGAATATAGTATGTTACTCTTCATACTCATCAATTTTGGAAATCTCTGCACGCAGACAAGTTCTGGCAGACTCCTTCTAATTGTTAAATAGAACCCACCACCATGAACACGATAGAACTCACAGAAATCCTTGATAAATTGCTTAAACAAAGCCTCTTTTTAGGGTTCCAGCTCCCTAAATTGCCTATTAAAGTAAAACCTGTAGTGCTAGTGATAAACACAGACCCCTCTTACAGAAGCGGTCAACATTGGCTGTCTGTGTACATTGACAAGTTTCGTGTAGGTTCATTCTTTGACAGTTTTGGTAACCCTCCTACCTACATGCATTTTTCTGAATCAATTGATGCGTTTCTAAAAATAAATTGCACAACTATTCAACATTCGGAAAGACAAGAACAAGATGTTTGTACGGCTGTTTGCGGACAGCACTGTGTTTTCTTTCTTTATCATATGGATACAGGAAGAACTTACGATTAAGTGATGAAAAAATAAACTGACAATATGACTAAAAATTATGTTATGGTTTGCAGATTTGTGAAAAAGATATGTCCCTCTGTGTGTAGAAAAAGCAGTTATACATGCATACAGCGTGTCCAAACGAAATTGTGTAACTCAATTGGAAAAGCGCATGCATGAGATTTGTATGACTATGTACTATGTTTAAGTTGTCATCACAAATATTGAAATAAAAACAAACAAACATCTGAACATGATTTTCTGTATTTAAAAAGGCATGAAAAAACAAAAATTAAAAAAAAGATACATTTTAGAAATCTATCCAGTCTGTTAAATGTGCTGCGGGAGTTGAAAAAGGGCTTGCTTCAGCTTGTGATCGTTGTCTTCTTCTTGTATCAGGCGTCTGTTTCTTAAACTCTTCAATCTCTCCCTTGACTAGTTGATTCGGTACAACCGATAAAGGAACATTCAGTAAAGCCAATGACTGTAAGTATTCACTCCATCCTATAGGTCGTCGACTGTCGGGCACATTGTGAACAGACGTTACGTTTTTTTTATCAAATCATACACGAGATCCTTCCACCACATTGCCGTTAAAAACAAATTCGCCTTGTTTAGTCCATGAGGTAACAGGTTGTGAGGTTGTCATTTTATCCAAAATGTATAGAGCTTTTTTCTTGCTGTTTTTTGGAATGTTTCTTAAAATTTCATTAAACACGGGGTCTTTTCATTTGTCTTGAGCATCTATACTGAAAGGTTCTGATCTATAAGCGTCCGTCTCGTCTGGGAGGGATAAAGTGAGCGTATTCTGTTCCCTTTCCCCTTGTTTTACCATGGTGAGATATCTCTGCAACGCTGCAGAATATTTTTTCGCTTTTCCATAAAGGTCATCAGAAAAATGTCTTTGATGGTACGGTCCAGTTCATTTTCTACAGTCTCTCGAATAGACTCTTGTGTAGACGGCCTTTTTAAAAGATTAAGTTGTTGTTGAGGTACAAGATACATTTTCTGGGCATGCTCCATGATTTTCTATCACACTCTTGAGGCAATGAGACTCGTTATAAAAGCTACAGCAATACTCAAGAGGGGTAAAAGAAATCCTCCAGACTGGTTCAGCAGCTTCTTTTTTTTTTCTTCAATAGACATACACTTTTATCAGCGATTAGTCTAATCCCCGCCTTCTTTTTCTTTAACTTTTGATACTGCGTTGGCCTTTTAAAACATTAACAGCAATCTCACACAATGTTAAAATAAGGTCTTCGTAGGCAGATTTAATAATAACCTTCCTCTGAGAAGGAGATGCGTGAAGCATTTGTTTCAATAAAGACAAGTTCCTCTTGACTCGTGCAGACATGTTTTTATTTGTTTTTAGACACAGACAACCGGCACGTCTGAAAGCAAATCTGTTCTGAGGCGAAGGTGATCAGGCGTTCAGGCTTTGTAATCTATCAAAAGATACCCATAAGGAATGCTTGTAGCATCCTCAAAACATTCCATAAAAAATTTACTCTTCCCCGGAAACATTTGTCTAGCCATTAGCATGACTTGATATTTATCTCGAGGATTTTCAAACAAAACAAGATAATTAGTATTCAAATTAATCGTCCTACTGACCTTTCCTTGAAAAAAGAAATTTTGAACAAGATACAAACAACTTAAATTCCTATGATGTACATACTTTGTGAATACATTCTGCACCTCTACATTGTTACTGGCATCGTTCATTAAATCATCAATAATTAACAAATTGTTTTTATTTACAGGCAGCAAAGAATTATCACACAAAGATAGCGGTAAACCTTCAACAAAATTCACATTTCTTGATTTTAACAGATCATCGTACAAAGATTGCCAACACGAATAAATATATACAATGTTTTTAATTTTTTGAGAAATTAGTTTCTCTACATTTTCTATTAACATTTTTACAAAATACGTCTTCCCACTGTTTGAGGGACCAGAAAAGATTAAACTAAAAGGATGTTGAAACCTTGCATCAAAAAAGCCTACATCCCTAGCAGCCATGTTTCAATATCCGTAAGGTAAAGTAGTGAGATCAGGAAAGACTCACCGTTTGGTGTAAACCACCTGAAACTTTTTACGAATTGATTTGTTTTTCAGTTCAAACGCCTTTTTGTTCCTGACGATGGTGTCTCTAATGACACGCAAACTCATGCACAAGATCCACTAAACTGTCGTGACTGATGATGGATGTGTTGTGACTGGTCAGAGTGATTCCCTTGCATTTTAACTGTAACTTGTGTCGAAGAAATCATCGAGTCCAGTTGAGATGTTTGCTGTGGTGGTGTGTTTATTAAGAAGCATGCCGGCACACTGCTGAACTGACGGTCACAGTGGGTATCTGAGCCAGGGAGTTGACCAGGAGCAAATGAAGAGAAACTCTTTTATACAGAAAACAGCCATGGTTACACAATATGTAAATGGGGATGGAGCAAAAGGTGGGGAAGGTAAGGGAAAGGATTGGGCAACAAGGGTAGAGGGAAAGGAGGGGGTAGGTGACAAAGGGTAGATGTTTACATGAGGTCTGGAAGTTGGAGCCAGACAGACAAAAGGGCAAGAATACACATTTGGTATGTGAGGAAGGTTCAAGACCTAGACAATGGGGTTGGGGTGATTCCTAGACATTGTTTGGTTACTCAATTAGCAAGTCTACACTGCCCCCAATGTGTATTACCTTGATCAAGGGACCAGCCCAGTAAGGGTTTCAAGTTTTCTATATGTCAGTATGTATTTTCTTCATCAATCCATACTTTTTTTTTTTTTTGAACACTGAATCAAGATAAAATTAAAATGAACAAAGAATACAACAAATTCTGCTTTTCAGTCATAATCAATTACGACAAAATTCAAAATTTTCTTCCATTTGTGGTGAACAGGTTGAGTTGTAGTGGTGTTAATAACTGAAGTGGTTGATTCAGTGATCGGTGGTTTAAAAGAGTCTTGAGGCAAACAATCAAAATACTTATAACAATGAGGACAACAGAACCAAGTAGGACAATTACAAAAATTAAATAACCAATGTCTCTAACTTTTCCTTAAAAGTCAAACAAACCAGTGGTTACCAGATTGTCTTGGCTGTATCAGATTGTTGGTCGTATCGCATTCAGTTTTGATGACAGCCCAATTTTCTCCTTGAAAGGCCAGTAGGAAATCTAATCTGGCATGGTTTGGTAAAGCCATCATTGTTACTGTCTGTTGTCTTCATGTTGTCTTTTGTAGTGAAAAATTGCAAGATCTTACTCTTCTTGGAAAGAGTTTCTTATATGATCTAAGGTTACCATAACTCCATAAGATGGAATGAGGGTACCAAAAATTATATCCATAGTGTTCGTGTGTGTGCGATTGGTGTGTGCGTGTGTGTGTGTGTGTGTGTGTGTGCGTGTGCGTGTGCGTGTGCGTGCGTGTGCGTGTGCGTGTGCGTGTGCGTGTGTGTGCGCGTGCGTGTGTGTCTCAAGTGACAACCTCTATGGCTGTAAAGTGAAGCTCGTGCCAAAACAGCAGTGGTTAGACATCTACTTGAATCTTGCTACAGAACATGTCAACCTCCATATTCAGATGCTCCACCTTACAGCAAAACTATTTTACAGAAACATGCTTACAACTTGGTAAAAGCATTACTTTGGTCACTGTAGTGAATTTCCTGTTTAACTGTACTGAGGGTGTATTTTATAGAACTTAATTCATGTTATATCAAGGCTTAAGGCTCAACATAATCAACAGCATGACTGTTTTGATTAACAGGTGTTGTTACGAATAGCTTGTTTGAGCACTCAGTTATTGTTCAGTCCACTTCAGATCCACAACGATTCTTGTCTTAGCCCATGTTTAGATTGGTTAGGAGGTCGTCTAGGCAAAACTGCCAAGATGGCGAGGGTCAGAGCCAACACAATGACCATCATTTGGAAAATGTCCATATGCTTTTGTGCCACAAAAGCAGTTGGCATGGAGTTGTTTGCAGAATAATTGTCCCATGTGTAAAGACAGGGAACAAATACAATGTCCATAGATGGTGTTGAAGTTTGAAGTTTCACAGGGTTTATGGGCAAAGCCATCAATAAGAGTCCATTTCCTGTACTGTGTGGGATGAATCTATACATGACATGGGTTTGGGCTATCATTTTTCCCAGTTGGAGGTAGGTTAGGGTTGTGGCTCATATCATCTTTCATGGTATCTGGAGGTTGTGGTGTCTGAGGATTTTTTCTTACGAATAATCCGATTGTTCCTCTGCTACTCTGATATGGTTGTCCAAGGTCTTCTTCTGGACCTCTGGGCCTGCGTTGTCCTTCTGCTCCTCTGATGACTGTGGTTGTCAGACATCTTCTTCTGGGCCTTTGAGCCTGCGTTATCCTTGAGGGGAGGAGATCTTTCCCAGGATGTGACCAACATCCTATGGCTCCGTTGGTGATGAGGAAGAAGACTCAGAATTAAGACCCAAAGTGTGACGAGGGGTCTTGTCGATCTCTGGAGGAGACGTTTTCTTGGAGTGGTCTTCAGAGTTGACTGCCATGTTGGTGGTCAGCAGGACGTGTTAGTGTTTTGTACCAACGTGGCTTTCAGGTGTTCTTCCTTCAGAGCTCTCTGATGCAGACTCAGTCCCCTAGATGGATGTTGTGGCACAGTTTGTCACTCGGAGAAGACTGGACAGCTTTTACTTGTCTGTGGAACAGCTGAACAGCAGAGGTTAGAGCAGAACAAAAACATTATGGCTTCAACCGTTGCATGGAGATCCATATTCTTCATGCATAGCACTGAGTTGCTTGATATAGTCATTGGAGTGGGTGCTGAACTCATTGACATTAAGGCCAGAAGTAACAGCATCGTCTATTTCAGACTTCTGTCTGAGTTGATGCTCTGTGGAATGTTGAATCTGGGAACAATGTCTTTCAGCAGTCATTTTCCTGTGGAAACAGTGTCAGTTTTCTTGCAGTTCCTGGCTTCATGCCAGTTTGACCAAAAACACATACATACAAGAATTTTGTCATATCAATCTGTCAGGTCCCACAAAATGGCAGGCAAGAACCCAATAGCACGACACAGGAAACAGTTCAGGTGAAGGAACAGCGTTTAATAACGAGCAGAGGTCAAACCAGGTAGTCAATCCGCGTAGCAAACAAATCCAGTAGGAGCAGGCAAAAGGGAAGGTCCAAAGTCCAAAAAGGCAGGTCAATACACTAACAGGCAGGATCAGAATCAGAATGACGGGATGCTGGAGAGCTAGGTAAACACACTAGACAATCTGGCAAAGAACTGAGGGAAATGGACCGGTACATATACTGAGGGCTGATTAGCTGATGAGGAGCAGGTGAGTGTGGGGGTGGGGCAGGCCAGGTGAATGAAATCAGCAGGTAATGCAGAGCAGGAGGGAGTGGCAGAGTCTGAAATGACATGAGAGTTAGTGTGACAAAACAGGAAACAGACAAATGAAAAACTAAAGCCTGGCTGAAGTTGTGACAGAACCCCCCCTTCTAGGGATGACTCCTGACGTCCCACCGGGCTGGTCAGGATGGTCCCTATGGAAAGCTGAGATGAGGTCAGGGTCCAAGATGTTACGAGCCGGAACCCATGAGCGCTCCTCAGGGCCATAACCCTCCCAATCGACAAGATATTGAAAACCCCTTCCCCGCCGTCGCGACTTGATGAGACGATGGACAGAGTAAGCAGGACCCCCGTCAATGAGCAGGGGGGGCGGCGGGGGTCTGGAGGAGGGCTGGAGCTGGCTCTCCTTAACGGGTTTGACCTTGGAGACATGGAAGGTGGGATGAATTCTCATGGAGCGAGGAAGGCGGAGACGGACTGCAGCAGGGTTGATGACCTTAGCGATGGAGAACGGGCCCACAAACCTTGGGGCCAACTTCCTAGACTCTACCCGGAGTGGGAGGTCATGTGTGGACAGCCAAACCTTCTGACCAGGAGTGTAGCAAGGTGCAGGGATCCGACGGTGGTTGGCATTTCTCTGGTACCGGTTGGACGAACGCAGGAGAGCAGAACGGGCCCGCCACCAGGTGCGCCGACAGCGCTGGATGAACGCCTGGACAGACGGGACACTGGCCTCTCGCTCCTGCTCAGGGAACAGTGGAGGTTGATATCCCCGAGAGCACTGGAAAGGAGAAAGCCCCGTTGCCGAGCTTGGAAGCGTATTGTGAGCATACTCAACCCACATAAGCTGTTTGGACCAGGAGGACGGTTTCTGAGACGCGATGCAACGCAAGGCAGTCTCCATTTCCTGGTTCATCCGTTCACTCTGTCCGTTGGATTGAGGATGGAAACCAGAGGATAGGCTGACCGTGGCCCCCAACAGCTGGCAAAACTCTGTCCAGAAGCGAGAAGTGAACTGTGGCCCCCGGTCTGAGACAATGTCACAGGGGAGGCCATGCAGACGGAAAACATGATGCAGTTCAGCTGTTTCTTTGGCAGATGGTAATTTGGGCAATGGAACAAACTGAGCGGATTTAGAAAATCTGTCCACAATAGTAAGAATGGTGGTGTTACCCTCTGAGGGAGGCAGTCCGGTGACAAAGTCGATGGAGACGTTGGACCATGGGCGATGAGGAATAGGCAGTGGCTGAAGAAGACCAGAAGGGGCATGACGAGCAGTCTTGTGCTGAGAGCAAATCTGGCAAGCAGCGATAAACTCCTTGGTGTCCTCTTCAATGGAAGCCCACCAAAAATGTCCCCACTGGAGGACCTGAGAGCGGAGATTCATAGGCACATACAGACGATTATCAGGGCAAGCACTGGGAGCCGGCTGGTCGGCCTGAGACTGTTTTACCTTGTCCACAATGTCCCAGGTAACTGCGCCAATGACCACTTTAGTGGGGAGGATACTCTCAGGTTGTGTGAGACAGTTGTCAGACTGGAACTGACGGGACAGGGCATCTGGTTTGACGTTCCTTATACCTGGGCGATAAGACAGGATAAAATCAAAACGATTAAAGAACAATGCCCATCTGGCCTGACGGGAGTTCAACCGTTTGGCTGACCGGATGTACTCCAGGTTTTTGTGGTCTGTCCATACCACAAACGGATGCTTTGCCCCCTCCAACCAGTGCCTCCACTCCTCGAGAGCCAGCTTGACAGCCAATAACTCCCGGTTTCCAACGTCATAATTCCTTTCTGCTGGGGACAACTTGCGGGAGAAAAAAGCACATGGATGTAACTTTTGATCCTCTGCTGACCGCTGAGACAGGACTGCCCCCACCCCGGAGTCTGACGCATCCACTTCCACAACAAACTGGCACTCTGGAAGGATGAGAATGGGAGCAGAAGAGAACCTTGATTTTAACTCACTGAACCTCCTTTCTGCAGCAGGGGACCATTGGAAGGCTACCTTCTGGGAGGTAAGGGCTGTCAGGGGAGCTGCCACAGAACTATAGTTGCGGATAAACCTACGATAGAAATTGGCAAACCCCAGGAACTGTTGAAGCTTCTTCCGAGCTTTAACTGCTTTAACTTTGGTGGGATCCATGCGAATACGTCCGACCGAAATGATGTATCCCAGGAACGACACCTCAGTGGCATGGAACTCAGACTTCTCCGCCTTCACGAACAGCTGGTTCTCTAGGAGTCTCTGGAGAACACTGCGGACATGCTGCACATGTTCCTGTTCAGACTTTGAGAAGATGAGGATATCGTCAAGATATACAAACACAAACACATTAAGAAAGTCCCGGAGCACATCATTCACTAAGGCTTGGAATATTGCAGGAGCATTAGTGAGTCCGAACAGCATAACCAGGTACTCATAGTGGCCCCTAGGGGTGTTGAACGCCGTTTTCCACTCATCCCCCTCCCGGATGCGAACAAGGTGATAGGCGTTCCTGAGATCAAGCTTGGTAAACACAGAAGACCCTTGCAGAAGAGATAAGTGGGAGGGGGTACCTGTTTTTAATGGTGACAGCATTCAGACCGCGGTAATCGATGCAGGGTCGGAGGGATTTGTCCTTCTTATCCACAAAGAAAAAACCAGCTCCAGCAGGAGATGAAGAGGGATGGATGATGCCTGCTGCCAGTGAGTTGTTAATGTATTCGTCCATGGCCTTGGTTTCAGGGGCTGACAGAGAAAAGAGTCTCCCCCTTGGTGGTGAGGAGCCAGGGAGGAGGTCAATGGCACAATCGTACGGGCGGTGTGGGGGAAGCGAGGCAGCCCGTACTTTGTTAAACACCTCCTTTAAGTCATAGTACTCGGATGGGACACCTGAAAGATCTGGGAGCTCATTAGAGGAAGAGGTGTTGAAGGCAGGTAACAAAGCAGATTTCAGACAGACTGCATGACAATGTTCACTCCATTGTAGAATGGAACCAGTCCTCCAGTCAATATGTGAATTATGTTTTATTAACCAAGGAAACCCCAAGATGACTGGCTGCTGAGGAGCATTTATCAGGTGAAAGGTAAGTGATTCAGTGTGGTTACCTGATATGCCCAGATGAAGAGGAACAGTGCGGTGGGTTACTGTGCAGAGGAGGCGCCCATCCAGAGCAGTAGCCTTGATAGGCTTGACCAAGGGTTCCAGGGTAATACCCAGCTGCATGGCAAGACCACGATCCAGAAGGTTGGTGTCAGCCCCGGAGTCAATGAGGACAGAGACAGTGTGTGATTGTCCATTACAGTTGAGCTGGGCGTGAAGTGGTGAACGAGAGGGCATTTCAGAGTTCATGATATGGCTCACCAGCGCCCTCTGGATTCCTGGTGAGCCCTGTCTTTTACTGGACAAGAAGACACGTAATGACCTCCCTGCCCACAGTACATGCAGCAGTTCTCCCTTTGGCGCCGCTGTCGTTCAGCAGCTGACAGCCTGGTCCGGCCAAGTTGCATGGGCTCAACCGGGTCTCTAGGGGCCCCGGCGGGAGGAGAAAGCCTTGAAGTGGGAGGTGACGCTGGAGGACGTGGAAGGCTCTGGGGAGTACTGATCAGCGCTCTCTCTCTCTTCTCCTTTCCTGGAGACGTCTGTCGATGCGGATGGCCGTGGCGACGAGAGCGTCTAAATCTGTCGGAGGGTCCCGAGCCGCCAGCTCATCCTTGATGTCATCAGAAAGACCGTTGTAGAAAGCGTCAGTCAGGGAGGAAGCGTTCCAGTCACTCTCTGCAGGGAGTGTCCGGAACTCAATGGAATAATCAGTCACTTACACAATTAAGTGTACAGTACACTTACACAATTACACAAAATGTTTAATTACACAAAATGTTTAATTACACAAAATGTTTCTGTTGACTTGTTGACTGTACACGTGACATCTACTGCACGTCTGTCCGTCCTGGGAGAGGGATCCCTCCTCTGTGGCTCTTCCTGAGGTTTCTTCCACTTTTTTCCCTGTTAAAAGGGTTTTTTGTGGGCAAGTTTTTCCTCACTCGAACCGAGGGTCTAAGGACAGAGGGTGTCACTCCCTGTACAGACTGTGAAGCCCTCCGAGGCAAAATGTATTTTGCGACTTTGGGCTATACAAATAAAATTTGATTGATTGATGACTCTACGGCTCCCCTGAACCAGGTTTAACAGTCCACGAGCAGCCTCTCGACCAGGGGTGGCATGCTCAAACACCTTCCGAAGACCCTCAGAGAAGGCAGTCACAGAAGAACAGAAAGTCGACTGCTTCTCCCACTCAGCGGTGCCCCAGTCCCGAGCCCGCCCAGTAAGCTGGGTGATCATGAAAGCCACTCTTGACCTCTCAGTGGGATATGTGAGAGGCTGAAGTTCAAAAGTCAATTTGCATAAAGTCAGAAAAGAGCGGCAGGTACCTGGAGCTCCAGAAAAGCGCTCCAGAGCACTTAAGCGGGGTTCTGGACCCGGGACAATGGAAACAGAAGGGCCGGTGGGTGGTGAAACCGCTGCCGTTTGACTGGCCTCCCTGGCTGAAGTTGTAACACAATCACATTTTTGCATATAGATAAAATCCATTTGCATTGTTTCAAAACGTTCCCGTGGGGCAGGATGTGTCGACACCGTTGTCTGTACGGTTGTACCCGGGTTATATGACAAATTAGGCATTTTTCACACTACTTTTGTGCATAGGTTGGAAATCCTGGAGCACAAGTCTACCACTCTTTCAACATTATCAGACACATCCCCCCCTTTAGCCACATGTGACAAGCTATATGACATGTGAGCTAACCACGGGTACAGATGTGTGGGAGCCACAATGCGGCCGTCACTGTGGACCCACAGGTTATTTACATATTTACGACCATGAGAAAACCAAGACCATTGTTCCTTTACATCAGCCTCCTGTAAAAGGCCACGACATTAGGAGAAGCAAAGTCGTTAGCAGGTATAGAATAAAACCTAGACAGAAAAGACAATTCTAGCATTTCCCTTGGCTGCATGGTCAACCAAGGATAGGGTCATTGGATTTGAAGTTAGCACCAGACTTAACAGCAGCAATAGGTTGTTATGGAATTTTCTATCCTTAGGTTACACGAGGTCACGTGTGGGCCTTGAGGTCCTCGGCGGTACTAATTGTTTGGCTTTGACTGGGAGCAGTAGGTGCCAGTCTATCTCAACACTGTGGTGGCCAGGGTCGAAGAGACTCTTGCTGCCTGCTTAGACATAATAGAAAGCTTGCCGTTGACATAAACAGACATCTGTGTCTCCAGACTAGAATATGTTGACAATAACACCGTCCTTGGTAGAAACATTCTCTTTGTCTCATTTGGGGCGTATAGTGTTGGTGTTATCTTGAGGTTTAAAATCTATCCACCAACACGAGTTCGGCAGAATGTGAGACCGACTCAGGCACTTCTGATGCACTATGAGAGTGTCTCTAATTCTCCTTGATCAAGCGACAATAAATACTATAGCATAAGACATCAAAGGCTTCTGAACACTTCTTCATTCCTGACCTCACCATTGACCATTGATTCCAGCAATTTCTCCACAACATAGGTGATGGTGGTTGGCATGCACCTAACAGTTCACCAATCTAACAGTGTTTTGCCATTTTTAATGGATGTCCCTGAGGATGTAATAATCCTCAGTTTGCCCATATTGTTAACAATCAATGCAGACACTGAAAATACATGGATACATATTAGCAATGTGGGATATGTCATTGTTTACGATATATCGTCAAAAAATTCCCCAGGGTAAGAATATGTCATCCCACGATAAAAAAACAATAAATTCCCATTGATGACGTATATAGTATGTGCATGACACACTCGCAGCCCAACACGCATATTGACAAACATGGCGGAAGGCGGAAGGCGGAAGGCGGAGCAGATACACTGGGCAGCGAGGAGCTCTTTCCTCACGCTCCGGCCGCCAATCAGACACTCAGATCGGTCAAACCTCCACAGACAGCCTGAAATGTCTCTGAAGCAGAGACTATCCAGGTGGATTCACTGACTAAACTCTGATAATCTACCTGTGTGTGTTCTCACTTCAAATCTGAGTCCTACTCACAATTTAGGCTGAGAGAGCGAGCGCCGGCCTCGATAAAGCTGTTATTAATCAGAGAAATAAAAGTTATTTCCTGATTGTTTCACAGCGGTTACAGTCAGCAGGTATAGACACGCCCATGACCAGCTCCCCCGAGCCTTTATTATTATTTTGGTGATAGATTTATAGTCAAAAAGATTAGGCTGAATTAGTGTTTATTCATCGTCATTTTTATCGTTACCGTGATAAATACCAGAAATTATCAGAATAATTTTTTTGTCCATATCGCCCATCCCTAATACATATATGCATATATGGAATCTATTATAACATGAACAGTTTTACCTTTGGCTGGTGATCGGTTCTCATTGGTGCATATATCTCAGCTACTTGGGCCGAGCTTGAGGATGGCAGGGCGATGCTTTTAATAATTGAAAATGGTCACAAATTGCATACCCTGCATATGGCACTCCATTCTCTCTATGAGTAGAGCCATCAGTTTTAGAAAACAAAATCAGAGTTGTGAGAGAAGATTCTGTAGTGTCAGGGTAAGGTTTAGAGGAACATGTAATAACATGAGGTTATGGGGATCACATCATTCTCTGTTCTTAACCCTGCTATGTCACGACTAAACAAGGATTTGAACCCAAATGCACGACTCAGAGACAACTTCAAATAGTAACTCAATTTATTGAACAAAGTATCAAACCAAAATCACTCTCAAGGGAGGAAAAGTAACAACAGAAAACCACTCTAACGAGGAATCACTAAATAAGCAAAAGGCAAAACAACAAATAATAATCACTCACTAGGAGGAGACAAAAAGGCTTGGACAAAGTAGCAAATAAGAGATACAAAAACCTGACAAACAATTGACGTGGCGTGGGTTCTCCGACATGACGAAACAAGACGAACTGGCACAGGACAAAGGGAAGCACAGACTATATATAGACACTCACACACAAGGTAATGGGGAACAGGTGGAAACAATCAGGGCGGGGGAGACAATCAGACTGGCGGGGAAGGGCAAGTGATCTGAAACAAGAAGAGAGATGTCAAAATAAAACAGGAAGTCACGAGACAACAGACACAAGACAAGAACTAAACATAACTTAACACAACTTCCTAGATGTGACAGTACCCCCCCCTCTAGGGACGGCTCCTGACGGCCCAGATAACTGAGGGTGGCGCCTGTAAAAGTCTGTGATGAGGTCAGGATCCACAATAAAGCTTGCAGGGACCCATGATCGTTCCTCTGGACCGTAGCCCTCCCAGTCCACCAAGAACTGCCTGCCCCGGCCCCTGTTGCGCACGGCCAGCAGAGCCTTGACCGAGTAGACAGGACCGCCGTCGACCATCCGGGGGGGTGGAGGGGGTACAGCCGCGGGAACCATGAGGCTTTCCTTAACCGGTTTCACCCGGCTGACGTGGAAGGTGGGGTGGACTCTCATGGACCGGGGCAGACGCAGACGGACAGAGGAAGAACCAATGACCTTGGACACTGGGAAAGGCCCCACGAACTGTGGAGCCAACTTCCTGGAGGCGACTTGGAGAGGCAAATCCCGCGTAGAGAGCCAGACTTTCTGGCCAGGCTTGTATGCCGGAGCAGGTCGGCGCCTCCGATCAGCAGCCCTCTTCATGCGGTCCACACTGCGTAGGAGGGCCTTACGGGCGGCTGCCCAGATGCGGTGGCATCGCCGGACCATGGCATGAGCCGACGGGACGATGATCTCCTTTTCCGTCTCCGAGAAGACAGGAGGCTGGTAGCCGAAGACGCACTGGAATGGAGACATGCCAGTGGCCGAGGTGAGAAGAGAGTTGTGGGCATATTCCACCCACACCAGCTTCTTGCTCCAGGAAGCCGGATTCTGCGATACCAGGCACCGAAGACATGTCTCTAACTCCTGGTTGAGGCGTTCCGTCTGGCCGTTAGCTTCTGGGTGATAACCAGAGGTGAGGCTGACGGTGGCTCCGATGAGCTTGCAGAACTCCTTTCCAGAACCTGGATATGAACTGGGGCCCCCGGTCTGAAACAATGTCTTTGGGAAAACCATGAATACGAAATACATGAGTCATCATAATTTCTGCCGTCTCTTTGGCAGATGGAAGCTTGGGTAATGCTATGAAATGAGTCATTTTTGAAAACCTGTCTACCACTGTGAGCACAGTGGTGTTTCCGTCAGAGACCGGGAGCCCCGTGACGAAGTCGAGTGAGATCTCAGCCCACGGACGAGTGGGAACAGGGAGTGGCTGCAGCAACCCCATCTGCGCCCTGGAGGAGGTCTTGTTGCGGGCACAGATGGAACACGCCTCCACATACTCCCGAACCTCCCTCTCCATGGAGGGCCACCAAAACCTCTGGGAAATGACATGCATGGTCCTCTTAACTCCTGGATGGCAGGTGAGCAGTCCGGTGTGAGCCCACTGGATCACCTGTGGACGCATATCAACAGGGACAAACAAGCGATTCTCCGGACAACCACTAGGTGTCGGATTCCCACCATTAGCCTGCTTCACCTTAGATTCTATCTGCCAACTCACCGCTCCTATCACACGGTTCAGTGGTAGGATGGGCTCTGGTTCCTTGGCAGTAGGCTCGGGGTCAAACAGACGGGACAAGGCATCGGGCTTGGTGTTCTGGGACCCCGGCCTATAAGACAAAACAAAGTTGAATCTGTTAAAAAAAAGTGTCCATCTGGCTTGACGAGAGTTCAGTCTTTTTGCTTTGCGAATATATTCTAGATTCTTATGATCTGTCCATACAACAAATGGGTGCTGTGCACCCTCTAACCAATGCCTCCATTCTTCCAAAGCTATTTTCACCGCTAATAACTCACGGTTCCCAACATCATAGTTTCTCTCTGCCGGCGAGAATTTACGAGACAGGAAGGCGCAAGGATGAAGCTTGTTGTCCTTCTCAGAGTGCTGGGAGAGTACTGCTCCCACTCCATTATTGGAGGCGTCCACCTCCACCACGAACTGCCGGCTGGGATCAGGGACTGTGAGAATGGGGGCGGTGGTGAACCACACTTTGAGCTGTTGGAAGGCCTCCTCAGCTTGAGGGGACCACAAAAAAGGAGACTGAGGAGAAGTGAGTGCATGGAGAGGTGCAGCTGTGGCGCTGAAGTTTCTGATAAACCGCCTGTAAAAGTTAGCAAATCCTAAGAATTGCTGAACCTTTTTGCGGCTATCAGGTGTTGGCCACTGAGCCACAGCGCTAACTTTAGCCAGATCCATTTGCACCTTTCCAGGGGCTATGATGAAGCCAAGGAAAGATACAGTGTTGGCATGGAATTTGCTCTTTTCTGTCTTGACATATAATTGGTTCTCCAGCAATCGCTGGAGAACCTGCCGTACATGATGCACGTGAGAGTCTAAATCTGGGGAGAAGATCAAGATGTCATCTAAATATACATACACAAAGTGGTTCAGGAAGTCTCTCAGTACATCATTGATCATAGCTTGGAAGACCGCAGGAGCATTGGTCAACCCAAACGGCATGACTAGGTACTCGTAATGACCACTAGGAGTGTTAAAGCCTGTTTTCCATTCATCCCCCTCTCTGATCCTAACCAGGTGATAGGCGTTTCTGAGGTCTAGTTTAGTGAAAACCTTAGCCTGCTGAAGCAGATCAAAAGCTGATGACATTAGTGGCAGAGGGTACCGATTCTTAACAGTTATGTCGTTAAGTGGTGCGTAGTCTATACATGGTCGAAGTGTCCCATCTTTTTTCCCCACAAAAAAGAACCCTGCCCCAGCTGGAGACGAAGAGGGGCGGATAAGACCAGCCTTTAAAGAGGACTCAATATACTCAGTCATAGCCTTCTTTTCGGGACCAGAGATGGAATACAGTCTACCCTTAGGAATAGGGGACCCTGGGATCAAATCAATGGGGCAATCATAAGGCCTGTGGGGAGGAAGGGAAGTTGCTTTCTTCTTACTAAATACCTCACTCAAATCGTGGTAACATCTTGGAACTGAAGTCAGGTCGGGAGTTTCAGATTCTGTGACATGAACAGAGACCATGTTATCACCAGTTTTCACGTTCCCATCATGACATGACTTTAAACACTTGGTTTGACATTCCTCTGCCCAGTTCAAAACCCTCCCAGTACTCCAGTCAATGTGCGGGTTATGTTTCTTCAGCCAGGGAAAACCCAAAATGAGAGGATACTGGGTAGAATTATATAAATGA
Source organism: Argyrosomus regius (assembly GCA_946959425.1). Taxonomy (NCBI): domain Eukaryota; kingdom Metazoa; phylum Chordata; class Actinopteri; family Sciaenidae; genus Argyrosomus; species Argyrosomus regius. Next base: position 29,078,082 of record OX336884.1, read on the forward strand.
AATTGCATAAGTTCATAGTGGTTCTCAATGATAACTGTGAGCAGTTCAGTCTTGTGTGTCACCCGAAAAATCCGACTCCCATCGAGAGCGCTGGCCTCTATAGGCTGAGATAATTGTTCAGTCTTTAGCTTGAGTCTCATGGCAAAATCCCAGTCCATGAGACTTTCATCAGCCCCCGAGTCAATGAGAGTCTCCAGACTAAGTGTGGTGTCGTGATGCCTTACCTTAGTCTGAGTTAAAGCTCGAGGAGGGAATTCCGTGGAGGAGAAACGTCTCCCCAGTACCCCCTTGTTTACTGGCGAGCCTGCTTTCCTTGTCGGACACGCTGCTAGCAGATGTCCTAGCTGTCCGCAATAGAAGCACCTGCCTTCCTGCAGGCGACGACGGCGCTCCTCTGTGGACAGTTTGGTTCGCCCCAACTGCATGGACTCCTCCACCTCCTCGGAGGGCCTCTCCCTCCGGGTAACGGGTGATGGAGCACGTGAGGAGCTCCGCCAACTGGGTGTAGTCACAGCAACGGGACTCTGATGACGACCAGCAGTGGATGCCATTCGGCCTCGTCGTCGCTCCTGTAAGCGGTTGTCAGTTCTTATGGCCAGAGTTATTAATGAGTCCAGATCAGAAGGCAAATCCAGGGGCACCAACAGGTCTTGAATTTGATCCGAAAGTCCCTTGAGAAAAACATCATACAGGGCCGTGGCATTCCATCCGCTATCCGTGGCTAGGGTGCGAAAGCGGATAGCATAGTCACAAACAGAGTCTCTATTTTGTCTGATATTGCTCAACTCACGTGCTTTCTCTCGGTCGGACGAGAGGGGATCGAAAGCCCTCCTCAAAGCCTGTTTGAACTCCTCGAGGGATCCGCAGATCAGTGAATCCCGGGACCACTCAGCCGTAGCCCACGCCCTCGCCCTCCCGGTGAGGTGGGAGATCATGAATGCCACCTTGGATCGTTCCGTAGAAAAGGCTGAGGGCGAGTGTTCATAATGCATATCACAGTCTACTATAAACGCCCGACATTCTCCTGACTCACCGGAAAATTTCTCTGGTGGGGAGAGGCGAAGAGCTGTGGCATGGAGAGCTGCGACCGATGAAGCTCCAGCAGCCGCCGGAGATGGTGTGGTCGTAGTGTCTGAGGAAGAGGGATCCCTTGTGAGATGAGCAAGGACTTGGTGTACTTGGTTTGCCAGGAGGTTAACTTGGGTCGTTATAGAGGCTTTGAACTCCTCCTGACTTTTAGCCAGCCCCTTCATACCACCGTGCAGAGAGGACATGTGCTCCTCCTGCTGTGTCAGGCGGGTGTTCTGGGAGCGAACTGCCGCTGTCAGTTGTTCTGAGTCGGCTGGGTTCATGCTGGCCAGTTCGTAATGTCACGACTAAACAAGGATTTGAACCCAAATGCACGACTCAGAGACAACTTCAAATAGTAACTCAATTTATTGAACAAAGTATCAAACCAAAATCACTCTCAAGGGAGGAAAAGTAACAACAGAAAACCACTCTAACGAGGAATCACTAAATAAGCAAAAGGCAAAACAACAAATAATAATCACTCACTAGGAGGAGACAAAAAGGCTTGGACAAAGTAGCAAATAAGAGATACAAAAACCTGACAAACAATTGACGTGGCGTGGGTTCTCCGACATGACGAAACAAGACGAACTGGCACAGGACAAAGGGAAGCACAGACTATATATAGACACTCACACACAAGGTAATGGGGAACAGGTGGAAACAATCAGGGCGGGGGAGACAATCAGACTGGCGGGGAAGGGCAAGTGATCTGAAACAAGAAGAGAGATGTCAAAATAAAACAGGAAGTCACGAGACAACAGACACAAGACAAGAACTAAACATAACTTAACACAACTTCCTAGATGTGACATGCTACACTGGTACCTACAGAGTTTTTGTATGTGGCATGCTAAGATACTGTTAGAACATATTTTCCTGTCTCATTCCCGTTAAACTCATGATGAAAGTCTTCTTTCTACAGGGTGTAATCTATAGGAAAAATAAGCAATAGTTCTGTAAGAAGAGTTGGAGAGTTATGGTTCTGGGTGAGAACAGATAGATAAACCCACATTTCTCATGTATCATGTTCAAAAGGTCTGAAAGATTGGTCATAGTCTAGTCTATAGACTAAAAGAACAGAAAAGAATGCATTGCAGAGGATAAGGCTGCTAACACCACTGATGTGTTATCTAGGGTTGTCTAGAAATGCAAGATCTGGTGTATAATAGATAGTACACTAATAGATGACAAGCAAGTAGGCATATAGAAATACCTTTAACCTGTCAATTAACTAATCAATCTATCTTTAAAACAAACTGTCTGCTTTTACAATTTAATAGGAAGAGCCTAGATCAAATTTGTTGGCCTTTCTGCTGGAGGGGCCATAGACAGGGTAGGCTTTGACTGGGTTGTTGCAAATTGCAATTTAGAAATTTTCTCACCAAATTGTGGCTCACCAATTGAAGAATTCCCAGTGCTTTTGTTTCAGGAAGGTGTTTTTGTCCAAGGTATGAATGACTTCTAGTCCCACAGCTTGGTTTGAACTTCTTTCTCCTGAGTGTTCCTCTGCCATTTATCCTCCTTGCTCTGCCTGTGTAGTGAGACACTTCAAAAAACATTACATTTTGACCCATAAAAAATACAACAATACTCTTTTTGTAACCTCAGATTGTCGTTTTATCAAAATAACCCTCTAAGATTAAAAAATAGAAGGCATTCCCTTTGACAGAAGTAACAGACAGACACACATGAAATGACAAACATCAACAAAAATGACAAACAGTTCTACAAATTAAATCTTTTGATTTAATCGTTTGTTTTGTTGCTTCCGGAAGACTTCTTAAAAGGTTTTATGTTTTGTTCTAGTTATTGCACTGTTTTAACTCTGCGTTGTTTTTTAAAAATTATTATTATTATTATTATTGTGCATTAACTTCTTATTTTGATCTGTAAGCGAATCTTTTTGAGATTCTGCATTACGGCGCCTGCTTTCATCTCTCCAAGATCTGAGAGAATGTAAGACCTTGTTTCAATCTGGATGAGAACCTTATCTCTCTTTCAGATTTTCAAATCTGGTCAAATGACCCGTTTTGGGGATACTTGAGAAGACCATCATCTGCAGTTATTTTAACCCACGTTGCATCAAATTCGGACCTTCTACTAAAATAACTTCCCATTATCCTTTCAAATGATCCCTCCACACGCTTTCATAAACACTTACTCATACCCTCAAATCACTTGCTAAATCTTTCAATCAACATTCTTCTCAGAAGTCACAAGTCATTCCTATTCGTGTAAGGAGAGCGAATCAGATCCCTACTTCTTCCCACCAGCTGCTTTTCCATCAGGCCTCTAGTGCCTCACTACCTTTAGTGTTTTCTCTTGGTGTTAAAAGAATTTTTCAGAGTGACCCTTCAATAATAAAGACTGGATTCGAAGTATCAGAGTCAAGTTGAATTTAATATTCTTGTACAAGAAGGAGCGTTTAACAGTGCAACACACAGAAGGGGTTACAGAGGAAAAGGCTCCTCGAGGAGCCTTGACATTTGGTTCTTATACATCTTCTAGGGGGCCGTCTTACCCCCTGCAAGTTGTTAGCAGACAATTTATATATATAGTATTTTAAACAATCCACTCAGTTCCCTTAATCATTAGTTGATATTTCCTTAAACTAGATGTCACTTTTCTGACCTGTCCCTGACCCTGGTTTTGTTGGGACTTCCCTTTCTTCATACATTAACCTGAACCTTACCTCACCCTGCCAGCCTTAGCAACAAGGCCAATTTAAAGAAGTGAAAACAAGACATGTAGAAAATGGGAAGTCACGTACGAATCATATGGGTTAAAACATCTGAAACACAGTTTAAACTTTAATTTTTATAACATTTCCCCCCTGTTTGTACTTTTAAAAAGTTACAAAAAAATGTATTTATAAAAATGTAATCATAACTATAAATTAGTGCTGTCAATCGATTAAAATATTTAATCGCGATTAATCTCATGAATGTCATAGTTAACTCGTGATTAATCGCAAATTAATCGCACATTTTTATCTATTCTAAATGTCCCTTGAATTATCATTTTAATACTGTTATCAACATGGAAAAGTGGATAGGCTTGCTTTGTGCAAATGTTTTTTTATTGCAAACCACAACAACAACATGTAGTGTTACAGCCATTCACATCTGAAGCAAAATCTCAAACAAAGCAACACTATCAATAAACAGATGACAAAAAAATAAATACCTAGTCACAAAAACAGCCCCCTCAACAACCTTCAAAACAGGGTGATACAAAATAAATCCATCCATTGTCGCCTGGTTATGACGCAGAGGAGGCGGAGAATTTGAATTGCCGGTGTGTTTGGCCATCAAGTGGTATTTCAGACTGGATGTGCTACGATGATAACTCAGTTCACACCGACAATACACACAGATAACTTTTATCTAACGAACTTTTCCATTCATAATTTTGTTAGCAGCGTCCATTTCAGCATCTCGTGCTCGACATCCACACAATACGGTAGCGTGGGGCGCGCTTATTGTTTTGCTTCCGGTTTACAGCTGGATCCTGTAGTTTTTACTACACTACTACGTACTAGTAACTACTACGTTACTAGAAGTGGCCTCAGCTTATGAAAAAACTACAAGTTCACTAGGTCACAAAGAGCGTTAATCTCGCGATAAAAAAATTAACGCCGTTAAAATTGTTTTGCGTTAACGCGTTAATAACGCGATATTTTTGACAGCACTACTATAAATTTAATCAGTGGTAAATAGTTGATTCAAACAAATATAAATGATGTGGGAGCTAAAAACCTGTCTGGCAGCTCTCTAACCTTCTTTATCATTACACTCTGTTACTTTCTAGACAGGAAAATTCTCCACACGGCACCGCTGCCCCGGCGACCATCACTTCAACGTTTACAATGGTTACAATCACATCAGTATGCTTGATCACACATAAAAATGTAAAAAGTATAAATTCTGACAACAGCAAATGTATAAGTACATTTATGAATCTAATAAAGAAAAAAAAATGTCCTTAGCCAGGCTGATCGACTCAGCGGACCCAGCTGTGGGGACCTCTCCCTGCCTACGGGTGCTGTCCCTGAAACGAGAAGAAAAAACAAAACCTTTAAATGTATATACAATTTGCTGTCAATTTCTCTTAAGCATACATTACATCAGAACACTATAACTTCCCTTCGGATTTTCTATAGGTTCATCATTGTGCTGTGGAATAAGGACTAAACAGGCATGTCATCTTCAGCAGGTTCCTCTCCTCTCATGTGTGCATAGAGGGGCTCTTCCCTTGGTTCGAGCTGAATATATTCTCCATGCATCTCCTCATCTCCGAGTCCAATCTCCACATGCCCTCCAACAACCGCATGTCTCTCGAAATCATCATCTGCGGGGACAGGCTGATACAACAACTGTTGTTTCGTTAGTGCAGTGGTTATTAATCTTTGAATCAATTCCCTCATACATGGGATGCAACAACATCCACAAGTAACCAGAACAGCAATCATGGTTCCTACAGACATCATTAATACCTTAATGGTGCTCCCCCATTTCCCAAACATGGCCTCCATCCACTCCGTGATTGGATCTGTGATACCTGAATTCTCTGCCAACTCCTCTGATAGTCAGGTCAGTCCTTCCAGTGCCTTTGTGATACTGCCATCAGGTGCTGTGTTATTTGGGATGAAAGTGCAACACAGATTTCCAAAGATTTTACACACACCCCCTTTTTCGGCCAATAGCATGTCTAACGCTATTCTGTTCTGCCAGGTCATTAGACTAGTTTTATCTAATTGTTCGTGAATGCCTTTAAATCCATCACGAGTGTAATTAATGAAGCGTTGTTGGTTGTAATAGATGTAATTTATCCAGTCCACATTTTTATTTATCGTAACCCACCAAGTAAAGAATGACTCGAAACCTGCGGCTACCTGGTTTCTAGCTTTAAACTCATCTGGGACCCCTCTGGGGACACCAATTGAATCTAAATAGACACTGGAATCAAATGAAGTGGGTATTACCTTATCACGTTTGACTCTGTGCACCTCTTCTGGTGTCAGTTTAGGAAACTGTGGACTCATGGGAAGCAAGTATGTAGGCATCATTAAGTGAATCAGAGCACAGGTACCAAACCAGAGTTTAGGCAACTTAGGTCTTAACTTATCTCCTCCACAATACCACCATATGTCTGATCGTGCATAGTCGTGATCTGTCATCAGCTCATCAGTGATCCCATAGGGATTTCTACTCACTGTAATTATAGTGCCACAACCTGTCAGGACTCCTGTGTCTTGTCCCCCGCTTGATACTTGAGAGTGGTACAGTTATTTTTTGGAGAATCAGTTTTGTACAGTTTGAGCATGCATTTGAATCCTCGTAGATCATTGTAAGGATTAAGTGGAAAAGGAACTGTCCCTAACGATGGTCTTGCTGCTGCACAGGCTATGCAATCAGTTGCTATTCCAGAACTCTTAGTAGTAAAAGAGATCCACTGTACCCATGCGTTATTGTCCTTGTATCCTGTCTCCAATTCAAGTACCTCCTGTAAGCTGTCAACCTTTATGTACTGCACTGGGTTACTTCTATCGACTGGGGTAGGCAGTGGTGGAGTCGTGATATGAGAGTGGTCGTCTAGCTCTGCAGATGGTGGGGGAGTCATTGTGGGTGGTACATCTAGACGTATGTGTCCCATAGGGTCCGTACCTTTAACATACGCTGCAAGCACAAAAGTCATAGAGTCATCAGGGCAAGGATCTTTAATTGTTATTAGCAGGGGATTACACTCCCTTACCCCACAACCTGGTTGATGTGCGAGTTTAAGCATGGAGAGTCTTGTTAAAAGTGAAGGGCGTTTCCCTCCACAGGTCTCTGTTTGTGCTATTTGTGGTTTGTACCCCCAGCTCTGCTTCCCCGTATTCCATCCCACCAAACCCCATTCTTCACACCACGCTCCCCATCCCCCTCTTTCATTTAAATGTCTGGTTACTCACAGGTACTTTTCTGCCCCAGCTAAGGCTTCCTGGTTCCTCCCCCCACAATTAGCTACATCACAGAAATCAATCCTAGCCACACATGGAGATTCCCAGTGCTTACAGTTGATGGTTACTCCGGGAACTATGTTGCCTCGTTTCGTTCTGAAAAGTGGAAGTGTGTTTCCAATTTGGGCCTGTGTCAAGTTAGTCGGTCCTCTATACTCATTCTGCTCGTAGAATCGGATAATTGGTATCACTATGATTAATGCAAGCATTGCAAAAATACACATAGATCCCCTCATTCCGCACCCCATCCTCCTGAAAGGGTGCCACGGACGTTCTGTCATTCTACCTAAAGTATAGGTCCATGAAAAGTATTAGCAGTATCAAAACAAGGCTTATAGACAGAATTAGAAATATACTTAAAATAAGTTGTTTCCTTAGCTGTTTCGCACCCCAGGCAAGCAAATCTCTTCTTCCTGAAGTTGAATGGTTTTGTATATACTCTAATTCTACAGATGTGTGTTCATCAATAGCTGACATCTGGTTGATTGTTTATTTTGTTACTTATCTGTGGGTATCGGTGCTCGTTTACAGTGTGTCAGGTGTATCCACGTTGTTCTCTCAGCTATGTGTACTGCTGTAGGTGTCGCGAGTAACACTTGAAATGGACCTTCCCACCTTGGAGAACTCCAATTCTTCCACTTAAGTGTCTTGGTAAATACCCAATCTCCTGGCTTCACAGGTGTCTTTTGGTCTGTAGGTGAGAGAATTGTTAACATATTATCTTTATTTTTTAACATTTTACTCATATAATCTACAATTGTTTTGGTCAACTCTGTGTCATCTCCCTTCAAGCTAATCAAAGGTACTCTGTAGGGTCTACCATACAAAATCTCAAAGGGTGATAGTCCTGTGTTATTAGGTTGTATGTGAAGACTTAGCATTACTGCTGGCAAACAGGTCACCCATCCTTTCCCTGTCTCGTCCATGGCTTTCCTAAGTTTAGCCTTGATCGTACCATTCGCTCTCTCCACTAGTCCTGCTGATTGTGGGTGATAAGAACAATGGTATTTCATATTAATGGAAAACAGTTCACTCAGTTTAGCAATTACATCATTTCTGAAATGCGGTCCATTATCACTATATACAATTTCTGGAAATCCAAATCTCGGTGCAATATGTGTTGCCAAAGCTTTAGCTACTGTTGTTGCATCATTTCGTGTGGTTGGAATAACTTCAATCCATTTTGAGTACAAGTCTATGATCACTAGGCAGTACTTTTTCTTTTCACATTTATTTAATTCGATGAAATCCATGCATATCGTATGAAATGGATATATGTCCTGATATTCTTGTCTAGCAGCAGCTGCCTTCGCTTTCTCATCTGCTTTGCGGTTACCTTGTGAAACTAAATCTGTTCCTGTCGTGTGAGCTGCACACTTACATACTGCTATTTGAAGTGGCAATTGTACAGCTTTTAATAAAGCTAAAATCAGATCAGTATGCAAAATTGATTTTCCTGTGGATGTAACCATACCTCTATTTTTCCACTGTTGTGCAAAAACATGTAAGCTATTCAAAGCATATGCGCTATCAGTATAGACAGTTATTCTCTTCCCTGCTCCTAATTTGCATGCTTCAGTTAGTGCAATTAGTTCTGCTGCTTGTGCTGAGAAGTGAGGTGCAAGTGCTTTGGATCTTAATACTTTGTCCACAGTTACAACTGCATAGCCACTACTGTTTGTCCCATCTGGATTCTTTTTGCATGAGCCATCAACAAACATCACTACATCTGGATCTTGCAACGCCACAACAGTCAAATCTGCTCTCGGCAATACCTTTTTTGTTGTTTCAGCTACACAATCATGTTTGGTGCCTTCTGTTTTATTTGGTAGTAGCGTTGCCGGGTTTAAAGTCGTACACCTTTCAATAGTTAGATGAGGCTGAGAGAGTAGAATGGTCATGCAATTGAGATGTCGAGCTGGGGACATGAAAGCTATTTTTGACTGTGTTAGCAAAACGTCTACAGCATGTGACACTCTCAGTGTCAATGGATGAAATAAGACGATCGTTGCTGAACTCTGTATTGCTAGGGCTGCGGCCTGTACAGCTTGCAGACACTGTGGTATTGCTTTGGCTATTGGATCTAGTTTAGACGAATAATACGCTATAGGTCTAAGTTTACCTCCGAAAGGTTGAGTCAGCACACTGGTCATAAATCCGCCTTTAGCATCACACATTTGTATAAACGGTTTCTTGTAATCTGGAAGTGCTAAAACTGCTGAACTCACTAGTAATTGTTTTACTTGTACAAACGCATGTTCTTCCTCTGGAGTCCATGTGATCACGTCATAAGCTGCCATGGGTTGATCATAGATAAGCATTTGAAGTGGATGCGTTACTTCAGCATCATTTGCAATCCATGCTCTACAGAAGTTAGTCATTCCTAGAAAAGACATCATTTGTTTTTTTGTCTGTGGTTTGGGTGCATGTAATATTGCAGTTTTCCTACTTTCATCTAAGTGTTTACCTTCAAACGAGGTATTGAAACCTAGATATTTAACTACTTCCTTCCATAATTGCAATTTATTTTTACTTACTTTGTGGCCCTGTTCTGCTAAATATTTTAATAGAGCAACAGTGTCAGTTTTGCAATCCTGTTCATTTTCTGAGGCTAGTAAAATATCATCAACGTACAACAACAGCTGACTCCCTCTCGGGGGAGTAAATTGTGCTAAATTAGACGACATTGCCATTGAAAAGATGGTTGGACTTTCACAATATCCTTGTGGGAGTCTTGAATGTATACTTTTTACCTCTATACTGAAATGCAAACCAAAATTGACGAAGTGGTATAGAGAAGAATGCATTAGCTAAATCTACCACTGTAAAATATTTAGCTTTTGGATTGAGTTCGTTTAGCAGAGTGTGTGGGTCTGGAACAAGAGGAGCACGTGGTATTTGTTACGGTCTGAGGCGGTTGGGACCCGGAAGCAGAGAGGAGCAGGCGACTTAGTAAAGTAAGAACACAGTTTATTAACAAGATTGTCACAGCGAGAAAAAACAAAAATGATGAGCTGCCGACCCGGCAGCGTGGCGTCCTCCGGACGAACAGAACAGCACGGGCACGAAGGCGAAGCAAACTCAGGAACTCAGGCACGAAGGCACGGAGGCGAAACAAACTCAGGAACTCAGGCAACGAGGCAGACGAGGGAAAACAAACTGGGAAAATAAGAGCAAGGAGCATGTAAACTCACGATGAAAAAACACTGGGTAATACTGCGAAGCACTAGAACGGTCAGCTCTACCGACGAGACGGAATTATCTGGCGCCGGAGTAGTGGGTGAACCTGAGGCTTTATGGGAGGTGGTGATGAGGAGATTGCATGCAGGTGCGCCTTGTCAGCCCCGCCTGCCAGGCCCTGTATGAGAGGAAAGGAGGAAGAAAAAACAGCAGGTACCACAACACACAACCCTCACAGTACCCCCCCCTCAAGGAACGCCACCTGGCGGTCTACCAGGCTTCCCAGGGAACTGGGAGTAAAAGTCTCTAATCAAGCTAGGGTCCAGGATGAGAGAACGTTTGACCCAGGAACGTTCCTCCGGGCCGTACCCCTCCCAGTCTACGAGGTACTGGTACCCCCGACCCCGCCTACGTACATCCAGCAGCCGCCGGACAGTGAAGGCAGGAAGGTCATCGATGATCCGGGGGGGCGGAGGGGTCTCGGCCGGAGGGGATAGAGGACTGGTGGAAACTGGCTTCAGGAGAGAGACATGAAAAGAGGGGTGCACCTTCAGGGCAGGCGGAAGCCTCAGTCTCACCACTGTAGGATTTATCACCCGGACGACCTCGAAAGGGCCCATGTATCTGGGGGCCAGTTTCCGGGATTCAGTCTGTAGGGGGAGGTCCCGAGAAGACAACCAGACCCTCTGCCCCGGCCGGTATTCAGGTGCAGGAGTCCGGTGAAGATCCGCCAGCCTCTTGTTCCGGGCCGCCGTCCGGGAAAGGGCTGCCCGAGTCTCACGCCAGACCCGGCGGGCGCGCCTGAGGTGACCCTGCACAGAAGGGACCGCCGAGTCCGTCTCCTGCGAGGGAAATAAAGGAGGCTGGAATCCATTAGAGGCCATGAAGGGGGACATACCTGTGGCGGAGCAGACCAGGGAGTTGTGGGCATATTCTACCCAGGGGAGGTGGGTGGACCAGGAGGCCGGGTGGCGAGCGGTGACACAACGAAGCGCCGTCTCTAGATCCTGGTTGGCCCGCTCCGTCTGGCCGTTAGTCTGCGGGTGGTATCCCGAGGAGAGGCTGGCCGACGCCCCCAGAGCCCGACAAAAGGCTTGCCAAACCCGCGACGAGAACTGGGGCCCTCGGTCTGAGACAATGTCCTGAGGGATGCCATGCAGTCGAAACACATGGAGGACGAGCAGGTTGGCGGTCTCCAGAGCTGAAGGAAGCTGGGGCAGGGGAATGAAATGCACAGCCTTAGAAAAACGATCAACCACAGTTAGAATGGTGGTGTTACCCTCGGAAGGAGGCAGGCCTGTGACAAAATCCACAGCGATGTGAGACCACGGTCTGTGAGGAACGGGAAGAGGGCGGAGGAATCCAGCGGGAGGGCGGTGAGAAGCCTTGCTGCGGGCACAGACGGAGCAGGCGGCGACGAACCCCCTGGTGTCCGCAGCCATGGAGGACCACCAGAAACGCTGCTGCAGGAGGGCTAATGTGCGGTGGAAACCTGGGTGGCAGGCCATCTTGGAGGCGTGTCCCCACTGGAGCACCGGAGCACCGGACCCCGGGCAGGCGATGGCACGAACAGCCGTCCGGGCGGGCAACCCTCAGGATCCGGACGGTCCCCTCAGGCCTCCTGGACCAACCTCTCAACCTCCCACCTGGCTGCTCCAACCACACACGATGAGGGTAGGATGGTCTCCCCACTGGGCTCCTCCTCCAGGACGTCAAACTGGCCAGACAGGGCATCCGGCTTGGTGTTCCTGGAGCCCGGCCGGTAGGTAAGGGTGAAGTCGAAGCGGCCCAGGAATAAAGCCCACCGGGCCTGGCGAGAGTTTAACCTGCGAGCAGAGCGTAGATAGGAGAGGTTCTTGTGGTCAGTCCAAACAATGAAAGGACAAGTGGCTCCCTCCAGCAGGTGCCTCCACTCCTGGAGAGCCAGGACAACTGCTAGCAGCTCACGATTCCCCACGTCATAATTTCTTTCCGCCGGAGTGAGTCGGCGGGAGAAGAAGGCACAGGGATGCAGCTTTTGGTCGGAGGATGATCGCTGCGAGAGGACAGCTCCCACTCCCGTGTCCGAGGCGTCAACCTCCACCACAAACTGCGCCGAGTGATCTGGGTGAGTAAGCACAGGAGCAGAGGAAAATAGACACTTCAACATACAAAAAGCAGCTTCTGCTGCAGGGGACCAAGTAAAGGGAGTCTTAACAGAAGTCAGCTTGGTGAGCGGGGAGGCGACACAACTGTAGTTCTTGATGAACCGACGGTAAAAATTAGCGAACCCCAGAAACCTTTGAAGCTGCTTCCGGGATGTGGGGGTAGGCCAGTCGGCCACAGCCTGAACCTTGGCAGGGTCGGTTCGGATTTGACCCCTCTCCACCACAAAACCTAGAAACTGCACAGTAGACACATGAAACACACACTTCTCTGCCTTCACGTAAAGTCTATTCTCTAGGAGCCTCTGTAACACTAGCCTGACCTGCAGAACATGGTCCTCCAGAGACTGGGAAAAAATAAGAATGTCATCGATGTAGACAAAAACAAACTTATTTAACATGTCCCGCAGGACATCATTCACCAGGGCCTGGAAGACAGCAGGGGCATTAGTAAGACCGAAAGGCATGACACAGTACTCAAAATGTCCCAGAGGCGTGTTAAAAGCAGTCTTCCACTCGTCCCCCTCCCTAATACGTACAAGATGGTACGCATTCCTGAGGTCCAACTTAGTGAAGATGGTGGCTTCATGGAGGGAGCTGAAAGCAGAGTCAATGAGAGGAAGAGGATACCTGTTACGTACAGTGATATTATTTAAACCCCTGTAATCTATACATGGGCGGAGAGACTTGTCCTTCTTGTCCACAAAGAAGAAACCGGCCCCCACAGGCGAGGAAGAGGGGCGGATGAAGCCAGCTGCTAGGGAGTCAGTGATGTACGTCTCCATTGCGGTCCTCAGGCCTGGAGAGGTTATACAGCTTACTGGAAGGTAAGGGGGCGCCGGGGAGAAGGTCTATGCCGCAGTCATAGGGTCTGTGAGGCGGCAGAGATTGGGCACGGTCCTTATTAAAAACCTCCTGGAGGTCGTGGTACTGGACCGGAACACCGGAGAGGCAGTGAGAGTGACAAAAAAGGCTCCAGTTAGTGATGGCAGAGGATGACCAGTCAATATGGGGATTGTGCAAACTCAACCAGGGGAGACCTAATACAAGTGGGGTGCTGGGTGAGGAAATAATAAAGAAGGGAATGGATTCATGGTGATTACCGGAGAGAAGCAGTGACAGGGGAGCAGTGCGGTGAGTGACGCGGCCCAGCAGTCTCCCGTCGAGGGCGACTACATCCTTAACAGAAGGTAAAGGTTCAGAGGGGAGGTTAAACTGGGAGACAATGTTAGCGCCAGAATCCACGAGAACTTGGAGAGGAATAGAAACTTGACGCCAGGACACAGTACCTTTAAGTTGGAGACGGCTGAGTGCGGAGGAAGGGACGGATGTATGGCTCACCAGTGCCCCTCCTGAGGCTGGTGAGCCGGCTCTTTTGGCAGGACCGGACACTGGATGAGAAGGTGACCGGCCTGACCACAATAGCCGCATAGACCCAGACGCCGACGTCGAAGACGCTCCACTTGGGTGAGTCTGGTCCTACCCAGCTGCATGGGTTCCTCGGGGCTGGAGAGCGGTGGTGCCGTGGATGGAGAGTCACCGTGAACCGATGGAGCAGGGGGAGAGGAGAGAGACGGTGCAGGAGTCCGGGCAGCCCAGGAACGGGTGGAGGAAGGGAGGGAGCCACGCCTGGCTGTTCTCTCCCTGCGCCTCTCACGGAGACAGTTGTCTAAGCGGGTGGCTAGAGAAATTAACTCATCTAAGGAAGCTGTTTCATCCCTGGCTGCTAGCTCGTCCCTTATCTCCTCATTTAACCCCCTGCGAAAAGCCTCCCTTAGTGCTGTCTCATCCCACCCACATTCAGCTGCAAGAATGCGAAAATCTATAGAGTAGTGGGAGACGGTACCTGAGCCCTGCTGCAAAGCAAGGAGCCGGCTACCCGCCTCCCTCCCCTTTAACGGGTGGTCGAAAACCTTCCTCATCTCAGCAGTGAAAAGAGAAAATGAATCACATATGGCAGAGTGACTGTCTGCAACCGCTAAAGCCCAGGCCGAAGCCTTATCAGAAAGTAAACTCATTAAAAAGGCAATTTTAGCTCGATCAGAGGTGTAGGTTAGCGGCTGCTGATCAAAAACTAGTGAGCACTGATGTAAAAACTGACTACATGTCCCTAGCACTCCTGAGTACCTGACAGGTGTGGGGATGAAGGGCTCACGGGGATGGTTGGGTGGAGGACCCGGAACGGAGTCCGGAACTGGAGTGGGAGTCGCAACTGGGGCTGGAGCGGGGGTGGAGACGAGGTGTGGGGCCATCTGGTCCAGCCGAGCCTCCAGCTGGGTGAATTCAGAAGAAAGGCGTTTGAGAGTCTCCGAAATCTGCTTGAGAGCCTCCTCGTGTTGCCCCACACGGGTACCTTGACTCAACAACGCCTGTCGGAGCGCCTCTGCGGGGTCCATCCTTTGGCCAGATAATTCTGTTACGGTCTGAGGCGGTTGGGACCCGGAAGCAGAGAGGAGCAGGCGACTTAGTAAAGTAAGAACACAGTTTATTAACAAGATTGTCACAGCGAGAAAAAACAAAAATGATGAGCTGCCGACCCGGCAGCGTGGCGTCCTCCGGACGAACAAAACAGCACGGGCACGAAGGCGAAGCAAACTCAGGAACTCAGGCACGGAGGCACGGAGGCGAAGGAAACTCAGGAACTCAGGCACGAAGGCACGGAGGCGAAACAAACTCAGGAACTCAGGCGACGAGGCAGACGAGGGAAAACAAACTGGGAAAATAAGAGCAAGGAGCATGTAAACTCACGATGAAAAAACACTGGGTAATACTGCGAAGCACTAGAACGGTCAGCTCTACCGACGAGACGGAATTATCTGGCGCCGGAGTAGTGGGTGAACCTGAGGCTTTATGGGAGGTGGTGATGAGGAGATTGCATGCAGGTGCGCCTTGTCAGCCCCGCCTGCCAGGCCCTGTATGAGAGGAAAGGAGGAGGCGGAGAAAAAACAGCAGGTACCACAACACACAACCCTCACAGTATTACTGCTTTGTTTACTGCTTGTAAATCCTGCACCATCCTCCATCCTGTTGATGGGGCGGCTTTCTTTACAGGGAACAAAGGAATATTGCATGCTGCATCTGAGCACTCTCTAATAACCCCTGCACTCAATAAATCCTGTATTATTGGCGCTATTCCTTCTTCAGCTTCTGGTTTAAGTGGATACTGTCTCTGATGCGGCCTGTAAGAGCCTTTTGGAGTTATTTTAACTGGTTGTACCCCCTTAATAAGTCCCACATCAGCTGACCCTTTAGACCACAACTCCTGAGGTAGATTGCTTAGCTCTACCTCTTCTTCAGCAGTTAGTGTATCAATCAGTGATAGAGTCTAGGCTAGTTCTCCCACTGAGGTGAACAGCCTAGACTGCTTGTGTGACCCAATTCAAATGAGTGTGGTACACGTTAAATTTCGGTGCAAACAGCACTTTCCTTCCCACTTCTTTCCACTCACAGTTTGATCTCCTTATTTTTGAGATAAACCCACCCAAATCCTTCCACTGTGAATTGATCGATTTTGAACATGAAATATGTGGTGTGAGGTCTCCCCTAAACAGTTTCATTTCTGGTTCTTGGAGGCTCACTGCACAAGCACAATTTCCTCTTTTGTCCCAGTATAATTCAGTGAGAGTTATTTTACAGCTGGGCTCTTTAAAGAATTTATCATGATATTTCTCATCTGGTCCGGGCTCGTGTCGAAAGTACATTGTGCAATGTAACTGTTCGGGTGTGTGTATTTCAACAATTTTCATCTCGGTAGGAGGAATGCGGTTTTTTACCAATTTCATTAATTCTCGAGTTATGCTACTTGGTCCTGTTTGAATTAAATCTAAACTGTACCAGTAGTTTAACGTTCGTCCTTCAAATGTTTCTATTTCGTCCTCGTCTTCACTGTCTGCTGTTTTTAAATTTACACGGCACGCTTTCATACCAGAACCATTTTGGTCTGGTACCACTGCTATCCCTAATTTTGTCATCAAATCTCTCCCTAAGAGGTTAACGGGACACAGTTGTGATAACGCTACTGAGGCTAAGATGCTTTTCTTTGTTTTAGGATCGCTTATTTCTAGAGGTTTGGTCAAAGGTTCGATAGTTACATGTCCTGTGGCTGACCTGACTCTCAAACTGCTGTTTGGTTGCAAGGGAAAGTTCGCTCCTGTTTCGTTACATCGCACGACTGTTCTACAGGCTCCAGTGTCACACAAGAAAGTTATTGACTTTCCCTGCACTTTTAATACTATCCATGGTTTAGTTCCTTCCTGTGATAGTAGAACTTCAGCTGTTTGTAGCAATAGAATTTCATCTGTCTCTGCCTCATCATCTGTGTATGTGTGTGTGTCTGTGGTCTTGTCTATCTCTGCCTCATCATCTGTGTATGTGCGTGTTTGTGTGTGTGTCTACATGACCTGCTTCAGGAGTTAGTCATGCGGCGTGATCCTTTTCCTTCCTGTCCTGCCTGGGCTCCGCTCCTTCGCCTCCTCCCGCTCCCCGTCCCCCTCTCCTCCATCCTCCCTTTCTCTTTGGAGCCTTGCAGTTTCTCGCGTAGTGTCCGAATTTTCCGCAATTGTAGCACGAATCGTTGTCCACTCCTCTGTTCTCACCGCCTCTCCGTCCTCTCCTCTCCCCATTACCTCAGAAGAGAAGTTCATCATTGTCATCATTATCACACCAAAATGCATTTGCAACCTTCTTTTTTTTCTTTGTTTCAATTGTTTCTTCTGCATGAATTGCATAATCAATGGTTCTCTGCAATCCTTCATTTTTCCAGGCAATCAAATGTTTCCTTATGAACTGACTGATTTCTGGTCTGAATCCAATTATGAGTGCGTTTTTTAACTGCATGCTGTACGGACTGTTATCAACATTGTCTACGGGTATTCCGCTGTGTACACGGAACACCTTTTTCATCCTCTCCACAAAAAGTGGCACTGACTCTGCAGGTCCTTGTTTGCACTCTGACACTCTTGAGTAATTTGCCTGTCCTCTGTAGTGTGCAACCACTCTTGCAAGTAGCAGTTCTACCTGAGCAGTAAAATTTGCTTCACCAAATGGAATCGGTTCATTATTAACAAGGGGAGTCCAATTTCCCCTTATTTGACACCATACTTTTGGCACTATCGTCCTGACTGCCCTTTCTACTTCTATAGCATTTAATCCAAAACTTCTGATGAGTTGATTCATTTCTTCAGTAAAGGCTTCACCATCCTCATCAGGACGAGTTATGGTTTTTGTTGCATCTCTAACATCCTGGTCTGTCCACGCTCTATATACGCTCACTGTGAGTGGTTGCTCTACTCCATTCACGTTTAAGCCTGCTCTGGGGTTTGGTAATTCAATCATAGGTGCTTTGAAATTCTGTGTTCCATTTGTTTGAGTGGTGTGACCGTACACTGTACCGTTTCGTGTCTTCGGAGGAGACCGTGGGATCTGTGGAGCCCTCTCTCTCTTCCGTGGAGTGACATTAACCCTCAGGAAGGGGTTGTGGGGTGAATGGATGGGAGGCGGCGGAGCAGTTGGTGGTGTAGGAGGAGGAGGAGGAGGTTGAGGTGCGGGATAAGGCGGAGGATCCGGACGGAGCCCATATGGCACGTACTCGTTATCCCCCTGAAGATCTCGGGCAGAAAACAAGACAGGATATATGTTAGATTGTTTCTCGCTGCTCCGTTGAGCTTCTCTCTGTTCACCTGCATTTTCTTGTCCTTTAGCAACTTTCTCTTCTCCTTCTCTTTTCTTTCTCTGAATACCGGCTTGTCTGGCTCTAGCTTCTATCAGCCACAACTTGGCCTGTAACAGTCCTTCTTTCTTTGACTTACCTTTCCTTTTCTCCTTCTCACTAATAACTTTCACTAACTCTTCACACTCTTCTACATCTAATCTTCCTACAAAGTCATATTTCTCCTGCCATCTTTTGAGGTATTTAACATTATCAGGATTTAATGTTTCCATACGTTTGGCATCTCCACTATATTTTTCTATTTTACGACTCTGATTGTTACCCATTATTATTTTCTACTTTATACGTCTATGCAACTCTCCCTATTCTCTTTTAACAACTAATCAGTTTGTATGGAGTTAAAACTGAGTTACTGAGACACTGTTAATTACTATTATTATATTTTATAGTATCTTAATAAATATATATATATATATATATATATATATATTAGTGCTGTCAAAAATATCGCGTTATTAACGCGTTAACGCAAAACAATTTTAACGCCGTTAATTTTTTTATCGCGAGATTAACGCTCTTTGTGACCTAGTGAACTTGTAGTTTTTTCATAAGCTGTGGCCACTGCTAGTAACGTTAGAAAAACTACAGGATCCAGCTGTAAACCGGAAGCAAAACAATAAGCGCGCCCCACGCTACCGTATTGTGTGGATGTCGAGCACGAGATGCTGAAATGGACGCTACTAACAAAATTATGAATGGAAAAGTTCGTTAGATAAAACCAAAGTTATCTGTGTGTATTGTCAGTGTGAACTGAGTTATCATCGTAGCACATCCAGTCTGAAATACCACTTGATGGCCAAACACACCGGCAATTCAAATTCTCCGCCTCCTCTGCGTCATAACTAGGGCCCAGTATTTCAAAACTTGTAATCTGGATCAGGATAATCCGGATAATGAAATCCTCCTTTTCTCAGTCATGGATCAAGGTGATCCTGCTGACTTTATCTGAGTATTTCAAAACACTGGCAGGGTGGATCACCGTGATCCCGATCTGGGCGGATACGGATTTCCAAATCTCGAGTCTCCGCCTCCGCGGATCGAAACATGGCGGACTACCTCACGAAAGGAGCAGCTGGGAGCACGACTTCACATCAAAAGTGTAAGTTTACCGTCGTCTAATGTGTAGCGGTTTTAAGACCATACGAACTCCAACCAACATATCATGCAAACCAACTTCTTGAACTGTCACCTAATTCAAACCAGGCCGTAGCGATCTCTAATTGAGCCTCGGCCGTGCTAACGGTAGCTAATTCGGCTTCATTGACTTGTGTGTTAAGCAGCTAGCGGGCTAGCGAGGTAGCTGGCTTTGTTGATGAATTTTGCGGTCTATGGTTTAACTTAAAAGGGAACTAATCGGACGTACATCATACCTTAACTCTTTAAACTAACACCAACTTGTTCAGAGTTTATTAGCGTTACGTCATTGGCAACACAGCAGATTAGGCTCCATGTGTACAGACCAGACTGCTGCAGTACTTTGGAAACGTAACGTTACACGGTACGAGTATTAACTATACGGTTCATTCAGAAGTGTCAGGATGCTACAGTAATGCTGGTGATGATGTCATGCTTTTGTGTACATAAACAAAGATATACTCATACACCTTCTCTGTCTTCTACTTTCAGAGTCCACTCACAGCCATGGACCACTCAGCTGTTAAGGACAACCGCTGGAAATCCTTGGAAACGCTTTAATTTTACATTTAAGATGAAGTTATTGGATTTTGAATAAGGTGCTTGAAACTGCTTGATATTGTAATTGCATTACTTTCTTGGTATATAGCTTGGCCAGTGACACAATTAGAAACATTTAATCTAACGTCTCCCTTATATAGAAGGCTCTCACTAAACATAATTATGATCATTTATAGCAAAATAGCATCTGATTTTTGATGAAGTAAAATAATTAGTTTGTACACAAACACTGAAATACATTGCTGCATGTTTCAAAATCACATTCAAGCTATTTCCAAACATTTTAGAAATGCATTTTTAAGCTTCTGACTGAAGTCAAATTTGTCTTCATTTAATCAGAAGGATGAAAATATACCTTAAATGCTTGTAAAGTGCTTCAATATGCAGCATGATATAAACACACTGAAAAAATGCAAGTGCACACATCTCATAGGTCTGTAATTGTTACTCGTATTTACAGCAGTTTCAGAAAGTGTGGTCAAAAATATTTTACTATGCTTTAAATTTCTTACTATGAGGCTACTTTATTTGTTAATAGTAAAACACTAACACTTTAGATTAAGTGAAATGAACATTTTGAGTAACAATATCTAGGAGAAGTGGAGCTGAGACTTTGTCAATCTGAGTGAAATCCACCTCTGAGGTGGATTCAAATGATCCTGAAATTTTGGTATCAAGTTGATCCAGATATCTGCCTTAACTTTTGAAATACCCAAATCCAGCCTTTTATCTGGATTCAAGGGAGGATTGGATTACCAGAGCAGAATCCTGATCTTCAGGATCAGGATTATCTGGATCTGTGTTGAAATACCCAGTTTTCAGATCAGATCTAGATTTAATCCAATCCGACCAGGATAATCCTGTCAGATCACTTTTGAAATACTGGGCCCAGGCGACAATGGATGGATTTATTTTGTATCACCCTGTTTTGAAGGTTGTTGAGGGGGCTGTTTTTGTGACTAGGTATTTATTTTGTCATTGATAGTGTTGCTTTGTTTGAGATTTTGCTTCAGACGTGAATGTAAATGTAAATGTAAATGTACTTTATTTATATAGCCCTTTACAACAGTCCTTTCGGTGTACCAATGTGCTTTACAGCAAATAAATAAGAAGAAAAAACACAAACAAATTAAAAACAATAAAGGAACAGTGAAAACAGTAAAATACAACAAAATCAAATAAGAAAAGATAAAAGATAAAAAAAGATAAAAAAAAGTGTCATCGTACTACTGGGTATGAAAAGCCATCCTAAATAGGTGAGTTTTTAGCCTGGATTTAAAAAGTCCCAAGTCAGAAAGAAGACGCAACTCGACGGGGAGCTTATTCCAGAGCCTGGGGGCGGCAACGGAAAAGGCTCGGTCACCCCAGTGTTTATATTTTGACCAGGGCACTTCCAGCAGAAGATGATTTGTAGACCTCAGAGCTCTACCAGGATTTCGGACAGTTAAAAGCTCAGATAAATACAATGGGGCAAGGCCGTTTAGAGCTTTAAAAACAAACATTAAAAGTTTAAAATCAATTCTATAAAGGACAGGAAGCCAATGAAGAGAGTTAAGAACAGGAGTGATATGCACACGTCTGTTGGTGTTGGTCAACAGACGGGCAGCAGCGTTTTGCACGAGTTGAAGGCGACTGAGAGAAGACTGGGAGAGGCCGACATAAAGTGCATTACAGTAGTCTAGCCTTGAACTTATTAAAGCATGGATGGCTTTCTCAAGGTCATGACGGCTTAAAAACGTTTTAACTTTGGCCAGGAGACGCAACTGGAAAAAACTGGTCCTGACGACATTGTTGATTTGTTTGTCAAACCTCAGGTGACTGTCAAAGGTCACTCCCAGATTTCTGACGGTTGGACTCGGCTTAGAAGACAGGGTGCCAAAGCCAGCCGCCACAGTATCCCCAAACACAATACATTCGGTTTTGTCATCATTTTAATGAAGAAAATTTTGGGCCAACCACTGCTTAATATCAGTAATACAATCAGACAAAGAACATTGTCCATTACTATTTGGCTTCACTGGCAGATAGATTTGTAAATCGTCTGCATAACAGTGAAAAGAAAGGTTGTGCCTGGCAATAATTGACCCAAGAGGTAACATGTACAATGAGAAGAGGATAGGGCCAAGAATGGATCCTTGTGGAACTCCACAGGAGAGAGGGGCAATGGAAGAGGACAGGTCACCAACCATAACGGAGAAGGTTCTGTTGGATAAATATGACATAAACCACTTCAATGCAGTGCCGTGAATGCCAACATAGTTACTTAGACGTGACAGGAGGACTACGTGGTCCACCGTGTCAAAGGCTGCAGTAAGGTCAAGAAGCACTAAGACAACAGGGCACTTGGCATCCACAGACAGAGCAATATCATTGTGTACCTTTAACAGTGCAGACTCGGTGCTGTGACGGGATCTAAACCCAGATTGGAACTTCTCAAGGACAGAGTTATCCTCAAGAAAGGACTGTAATTGTATAAAAACAACTTTTTCTAAAACCTTAGAAAGAAAAGGCAGATTGGAGACAGGTCTAAAATTTGATAACACTGAGGGGTCAAGATTAGGCTTTTTAAGAAGAGGCCTGACCACAGCATGTTTAAAGGCAGCTGGGACAGTTCCTAATCTAAGGCAGGAGTTGATAAAGACCAGGAGACTGGGCCCCAAAGTATTAAAAACCATTTTCAACAATTTGGCAGGGACAATATCCAATGGGCAAGTTGTAGGTTTCAGAGATTTCACTACGTCACGGAGAGAAGAGAGGGAAACCAGCTCAAACTGATCAAGCACAGCAGAACGAGTTGGAGCAACAGGCAAATCCTTATTAGTACTCGTAATGACACTCACATTAATGTCTTCTCTGACAGAATCCACTTTGTCAACAAAATAATGAAGAAAATTCTCACAAGTGGCTATTGATACATCAGTCACAGCAGAAGTGCATGGGTTAACAACAGCGTTAATTGTAGCAAATAACACCTTGGGACAATGACTGGAGCTAGAAATAATATTAGAGAGATACTGACATTTCGCTTCACGTACGGCTCTCTGATAATCAGAGAGACAGTCCCTTAATATTTCTAGAGATACATGCAGTTTGTCCTTCTTCAATCTTCGTTCCGCCTGCCTGCAACGTTGCCTGATAGCACGGGTAGTGTCGTTCAACCAGGGGACCGTTCTTGGCTTGGCAGATTTTTGCCTAAAAGGGGCTATAGAGTGGAAGGAGGAGAGAAAATAATCAGGACAGAGCGGGGATGCCAAACCGTTTAAGGGAAAGAACTGAGAGTCATTAAAGGCAGCAGTGAATTCATCGGCCGTGGAGGGAGAGATGATACGCCGCTGACAGGATGGAGCATGAGGTTTACTGACTGGTTGGGGGGCTATCACTTCGAACACAATTGGAAGATGATCTGAGATTGCAGTCTCAGAAATCTCTTTAATGGAAACTGAGAGCCCAAAGGAAATAACAAGGTCCAATGTGTGACCAAGATGGTGCGTTGGCTTATCAACGGATTGAATCAAATTAAAAGTTGCCAACAGGCTTTTGAAGTCAGTAGCGAATTGATCAGATGGGCAACAAACGTGAACATTAAAATCCCCACATATCAGGATCTTGTCATATTTTGGGAGAATGTCAGCCAGGAATTCAGAGAACTCATGAATAAAGTCCTTATTATATTTCGGAGGGCGATAGACAACTGCACACAACACAGGACTTGCAAACTCCACGGCAAACAATTGCAGTTCAAACGAGGAGTATGTGCCTGTGGGAAGAAGCCGACATTTAAAATTGGCGTTAAAGACAGCAGCAAGTCCCCCCCCTCGCCCGGACACTCGCGGGGAGCTGAAGAAGGAACAGCTGGGTGGGAGGAGTTCAGAGAACACGCTGTTTTCACCTGGTCTCAGCCAGGTTTCAGTCAACAGGAGGAAATCCAAAGAATACGAGGTGAAAAAGTCATTTAGGATAAAAGTCTTATTTGCAACGGATCTAGCGTTGATAAGAGCCATGCGAACCGAACGCCGGTCCGTCTGTTGGGGGGCCCGGTTAACCAGACAGAGATTGTCCAGCGCGCAGCCCCATCTATGGATCCTCACAGGACGGCGGCAGGGAGGAGGGTACCCGGCCTCCGGCACGGCAGGCAGCAGCCATCGGTAGGAGTAGTCCACAGAGCCTCGGATGTCGTATCCGACGTAATCACCGGAGAGACCAAACAGCGGATGGCGAGCATTGTACGTGGAGGACGAGGCCAGGTGAGCTTTCAGCCGGCATATCACTCCACCTCTCTTTCCTCGTCTTCTGCGACGGCTATTACGTGGCAACCGGCCAGAAAGACACCATAGGTGAGAGGGTACGGACGCCAAAACCGGTCGGCGGTGGCTTTGTCTGATCGTTAAAATCCTGGATTGGTAATTTGTCCACAAAATCGCGGATTTTTAAGAGGATCAGGCGGTCATACACCAGTAGTGATGACACTTTATGCGATAAAAGCGATAAAAACAGGACAGTACACAAAAAAGGTAGCAGAGGTAGACGACCAGCCACACACAACGGCGCCATCTTGCCTTTAACACTTGAATCAGCCAGGTTGTGCCTGATGGTTGAATGGCTGTAACACTACATGTTGTTGTTGTGGTTTGCAATAAAAAAACATTTGCACAAAGCAAGCCTATCCACTTTTCCATGTTGATAACAGTATTAAAATGATAATTCAAGGGACATTTAGAATAGATAAAAATGTGCGATTAATCGCGAGTTAACTATGACATTCATGAGATTAATCGTGATTAAATATTTTAATCGATTGACAGCACTAATATATATATATATATATATATATATATATATATATATATATATATATATATATATATATATATATATATATATATATATTTAAGTTATATTTATAGACAAACACTAAAGCATGCTTTATCTGAGTCCTAGACTCCCAGTACTATCTTTAAATCTCTAACTCACAAACAATACTGCAGTATATTGGCGAAGTCCCTGACCTCTCTCAACGTCTTTTTTTGATTACTCAGGCGGCCTGGGGGATCAAGTTTTGCAATTGTCGTTCCAAAGACATTACCCGCCAAGTCTATGACTAAGGCTTCCCCCTGGACTTAGTGAGCTTCCCCCTGTTCCTACTGAACTGAGGTATCTGGCCAGTGGCCCTCGCCAAAACGAGGTTTCAAGAACCTCGTGGCGGTGGTTTTTAGTCAATACATCTGCAGGTTTTTTCCAGTGCCGTTGCTTCCAGAGGAGAACAGATATTGGGGCCCCACGTTGGGCGCCAAAATGTTAAAAGAATTTTTCAGAGTGACCCTTCAATAATAAAGACTGGATTCGAAGTATCAGAGTCAAGTTGAATTTAATATTCTCGTACAAGAAGGAGTGTTTAACAGTGCAACACACAGAAGGGGTTACAGAGGAAAAGGCTCCTCGAGGAGCCTTGACATTTGGTTCTTATACATCTTCTAGGGGGCCGTCTTACCCCCTGCAAGTTGTTAGCAGACAATTTCCATATATAGTATTTTAAACAATCCACTCAGTTCCCTTAATCATTAGTTGATATTTCCTTAAACTAGATGTCACCTTTCTGACCTGTCCCTGACCCTGGTTTTGTTGGGACTTCCCTTTCTTCATACATTAACCTGAACCTTACCTCACCCTGTCAGCCTTAGCAACAAGGCCAATTTAAAGAAGTGAAAACAAGACATGTAGAAAATGGGAAGTCACGTACGTATGGGTTAAAACATCTGAAACACAGTTTAAACTTTAATTTTTATAACACTTGGCACTCTCTGGACGTCTCTTCTAGTGTTCCCAACACTACACCCGGGATGACTACAGTGTTCTAAATCACAGATTTTTAGTCACAAATCACACGTTGACTTCCAAAGAAAATAGAATCACAGAACTCATATATACCTGGTCTTTCACAAGATTCAACTATCTGGTCTTTTCTAATTTCTGTAGTTCTAGCCAAGACCTTAATGTTACACCATTAGAAGAGGCAAGTCAGATTCTAAGGCCAGGAAGAGGCAAACAATTTCAATCGAGACAGATTCTTAGATTTTGAAAATGCAACCATTTCTGAACCAACCAGGGCAGAACTAATTCACAGCCACACAGCAAACTTACGTAAAATTGGATGGCGTCAACTTCTTTGGGACTGCAGTTTCACAGACCTCCAACAACACACAGCAACAGGAATTGGGTTTTCAAAAGGGCCCCTTACCTCTTAGTTTAATTTGGATTCTCAGGTCGCTGGTGTGTTCTTGGTCTGCAAAGAGGAGTCTCCGTGGAAGTGTGTTGCCATCTGGGTCACAGCACCAAATTGTCGAAGAAATCATCGAGTCCAGTTGAGATGTTTGCTGTGGTGGTGTGTTTATTAAGAAGCATGCCGGCACACTGCTGAACTGACGGTCACAGTGGGTATCTGAGCCAGTGAGTTGACCAGGAGCAAATGAAGAGAAACTCTTTTATACAGAAAACAGCCATGGTTACACAATATGTAAATGGGGATGGAGCAAAAGGTGGGGAAGGTAAGGGAAGGGATTGGGCAACAAGGGTAGAGGGAAAGGAGGGGGTAGGTGACAAAGGGTAGACGTTTACATGAGGTCTGGAAGTTGGAGCCAGACAGACAAAAGGGCAAGAATACACATTTGGTATGTGAGGAAGGTTCAAGACCTAAACAATGGGATTGGGGTGATTCCTAGACATTGTTTGGTTACTCAATTAGCAAGTCTACACTGCCCCCAATGTGTATTACCTTGATCAAGGGACCAGCCCAGTAAGGGTAACGGTCCATTGAATCATACAGCATAAGTCGTGCATATGCGGTTGTCATGGCCCCGATAAAGATGTTGATGTTTTTGGTTTTGGCAGCTTGTGCTACTTCTTATTGCCACTGAATAAGTGCGACATGATCAGACACAAATGAAAACTGTCTGACATCATACTGATCGCTGAACATGTAGCGGGCAAATTGCTCAGGATCTGTCACCAACTCACATGTGGCCTGATTTTCCTGCATGGAAAAACGACCCCACAAAGAATTAAGCAACAGCTTGTTGATGCTATGCACAGCTTTGTTGACAGCAATTCTTTCAGCATTTAAGTGGATCCCCTCTCTCGCATAGTAGTCCTGAATGTATTTTGCTTTAGATTATGGATCTTTTGCAAAACTAGGGTAACCTGAAGCCTCCTGTTTGGGCTGTAGGAATGTTTTAACATAACCTTTGAAGAGGTTGTCACTCTTCTCAGCAAAATGCCACACTTCATCTATTTTGGACACTACGTACCCTTTTTCTACCGCCTTCTGCAGCTCGAGACTGACCCACGTTCCTGAAAGAGACCTCTCGGAATCATTGTGATTGCATTCACCGGACTGGTTTTCAGTCTCTGCGCATGTGCGACACAAAGGGAACATGAGTTTGTTGTTGCAGCGGTATGGCAGTACGGGATGATACAAACCTTGGGGTGGTAACACAGTGCATTTTATTAAACCAAAGTACTTGTCAATGGCCTCAAAATCTCGGAAGATTATTTTAGGATGACCTATGGGGTAGCTTTCATGTGCCTGTACGGTTGGGTATAACGAGGTAAAGTCATAATAATTAATTTTCTCACCCTCCGCAACTTTGCAATGCAGTTTGTATGCATTAGTACGACCCCGAAACAGAGCTTTTAACTGATCAAGTCAGATGCGTCGTAGTTTCTCAAAAAGTCCTGTAGTCTCTGATCTGTTGTTTTGGCTTGTTCCCACTCACATTCCCACATCACCCGCACATGTAATTTGTGTGTCTGTCTAAGACTGGTTAGTTTTTCTTTAAACTTTCTGTAGAGAACACCAAAGGCAATGTTATTTACAGCATTTTTATGTCCGGGGCTGTAGCACTTTGGACAACCGTGCCAGAAACATCCTCATATACAGTACAAACACCATCCCTTTCACAAAAGCCATCAACATGGTGCGGTCCAAATTGAACCTCTCCATGATTAAGGGCATGCTGAATTTCTATATCGTTTTTGAAAGCCTCAAATGCCAGCCACTGTATGGATGCATTAGAGAAGGTCACTCAAGGAATGCGTCACAATAGACAACACAGGCTTTGCGTAAAACAACATCATTGATCCCGTAAGAACGTAGCTCAGACTGGAAATCAAAGACCTCATGACCCACTGTATTGTATCATTGTAGAAACTCTACCCTGTCTTTTTCTGACATGTTGTCATACCAGTAATAATGCGGGTTAGGGTACGGTCCTACATAGTCAGCATTTTCAGTGGTGTTGAACATGTGTGGGAAGTAGCCTTTTTTGGAATCTTCAAAACCTATGGCTGCAGGAGTTTTTGACAGACTCATCGGAAGAAAACTGTAAGAATCCAGCCATCTTTGCTTAAACTGATCGTCGTACATTAACAATACTTTACTTCCGCGCATGGTTAATCTAGGGATGATGCCCTGTTTGGTGAAGTAATTCAGTAGAATGTAATTGTCAAACCCTGACGCATTGTGTGCAATGAATGTGTAATTTTTGTACTTTGGCTGTCTAAATTTCTGCACAAAGCGTTCAACACATGATGAGCCGGAGGCCCACCATTTGTTGTTTTCAAAATCAATCGCGCAGACAAAATTGGCCTTGTGTTTACCGCTCTCTGCTGTTGTTTCAAAATCGTAAAACACATATTTGGTTTGGGGTTCGGATGGTTTTTGGGGTTGAATAAAACATTTATGCGTCGTGTCGGATTTTAGTGCTTCACCACAATGACCGCATTTCCCTTTTTGACATTAATGGCGGGTGTTTGGTTTGTGGCTCACGGCGTACAGACGACCACAGTCTTCACAATATTTTGTGCTATCGCAAGGTTTGAATCTGTGTTTGTTCAATCACTTCTTTATGCTTTTTAAAACAAAACTCTAATCGGCAAAGACGCAAGCAGTCGGTGCAGCGTATGTTTGTTGAATTTCGATGTTTGTAACAATCATCAGAAAGGCATACATTGCAAAAGTATTTACATTTGTGAAAAGCACGGGTTGTGTAGCCCCGTAACAGAACTCACACACATAGGGGCTTCCGAAAAAGCCTGTTTTATTTTGGATCATATAGTAATGATCCTCGTTAAGGTAGAGCCATACTGTGTTGGAGTGGGGTTGTTCATGCGTCTGAAAAAGTTCAAATTTTTTGGTGTCGTGACTGTGGTGGAAAACAAGGATTTTAACACCCAGGTGTTTCTCAATTTTAGACACATCTCCTAAGGACACTTTGTGGTTCAAATTAAACCCTGCTCTTGTGTGGATTTGTTGCACCTGTATTTGAACTTCACCCTCGGTCATCTGTGGATGCATGTGTCGCGCTAAACACATGGAAAAACACATTATTGTCTGTATTGGATGGATTGTAAAGGCATGCTTTTTTCTTTTGGATAATTTGCCCATACGCGACACTTCCTAATTTGCGTCTTACACCACCCTGTTTGTTTAAAGCCGCCGTGACTACAAATTCAAGACTCTCGTCTGAGAGCAGTCCATCATTGCTCTGCATGACTTGCTCAATTTCGTTGAGAAACGTCTCCACATTGTAACTATTACAGGCGTTTAATACTGTGCACACATCGCTGGACAATGATGGACCTCTCAACACTATGTTTAAAACACCGTCAGGTGCCGCAAGGTTTGTGGCAAAATGGCATCTAGAAGAGCTGCGACCTTGTCATGATGGAGAATGGGTTTTCTGTCAGATTTTACGAATTGCCTGTGTTTCCAGAGAGTGCCAAAATCATGTACAACACCAAATGCACATCTTGAGTCGGTGTAAATAGTTAGTCTCAATGCTATCAGCTCTGCTGCTTGTGCAGAATAGTGAGAGGGGAGTGAACCTGAGACAAGAGTTTCATGATTAGTGACAACAGAAAATCCATCAATCATCATCAAATCATGGACACAGCATGTGGAACCAGGAGAGTTACATCAGACTAGCCCACAATGTCTCTGGAGGCCAGAATTGCCTTTTCAGCAGCAGCCACAGCCCTGAGACATCTTGGGAGGTCTGCAGCCATGGGATCTAGTTTTGAAGAAAAATAAGCTACAGGGCGTAGTTTATTTCCGTGATCCTGCAACAACACAGAAGTCATGCATCCATTTTTCTCATCTACCGTTTGGGTCTACCTGACCCTACCAGGCCTTTCACTCAAAGTTGTGGCTGTCTATAAGGCAAGCTTTAGATCAGTGAAAGATTGTTCCGCTTCAAAAGTCCATGTGATCTTAACTTGTGATTGTAGACCTTTGCCATGAATGAGGGAGGAGAGTGGAGCTTCAAGAATGGCATAGTTTGGAATGAATTGTCTACAATAAGAGCACATGCCAAGAAATGACATCATCTGTTTTTTTGTGATGGGTTTTGGAAGATTCTGAATTGCATCTACTCTTTTTGGTGAGTCTTCCCTTCAGAAGTAGTGACATGACCTAAGAAAACAACCTTTTCCTGGACAAATTGAAGTTTGGACAAGCTGGCTTTGTGACCACTATTAGCCAGATGTTTCAAGAGTTTTACTGTGCTGGCTTCACACTGCTCTTTGGTTGGACTGCAGATCATAAGGTCATCAGGTCACTGTAACAAAGCAGTGCCTGGGGAGAGAACAAGGGATTCAAGACTTTGTCTGAGATCTTAATTGTAAATGGTGGGACTTTCACAGTAACCTTGGCATAGGCAAGTGAATGTGTAGCCTCACCCATTGAAGTTGAAAGCAAACCAGAATTGACTTTCTGGATGAACTGGAACACTAAAGAGAGCATTAGAAAGATCCACCACTGAATTTTGCATTAGGTGGTGTTGGGAATTTCCAAATGGTTAAAAGGGGCAAATTTAGTTATTAGCGAAAAGAAGAAGATATTATTAAAGTTAATCAATAAAGTTAGTAGTTTAAGTTAATTATTACGGGGCACCACCCTGAAACCAGGGACTAATAACCAAATTATGCTACAGTCTCAAAATTAGGTCACTAAGTGTTGGGGCTCGTTAGACAGGATTTGGTTAAAATTTGGATAATTAATCATTATTAAAAATAATTATGAATTATTAAAAAGAATCAATTTATTATTAATCAAAATTAATAATACGGGGCACCACCCTGTGAACAGGGAACCTTAACCAAATGTGTTCAGTCTCAATTGTCACTATAAAGTCGTAAATCCGAGCACAGACTCTCTCAACCAGCTTGACACAACATAAACATACAATAATGACCACCAGCAGTTGACTTTAAATACAATAGTTTATTCTCAAATATGTCAATTGCTCAACAATACTCGAAAATCAGCTTCATACATATACTATCACTACTATAACTTCGTTATAACACTGCAAAACATGTAAAAATGCAAGATGATGCGTGCGCATGCGGGTAGGTGTGTGTCTGTGTGTATGTAAATGAGGAGGAGAGAAAGGGGGAGAGCGAGGGTGTGTGAGGAGGAGAAGGACGGGAGGGGCAAGATGGCTGACTCGACCCACGAGTGGGGTTACGTCATCAACAATCCTCGCCCTGAAAACTGGCGGGTAATTTAACTAGGTATGGCTGATGGCGGCCTGATCAGCCTACTACTCAGCACAGGAATAGCTAAGACAATGAGAGAGCTTACTAATGTATACTCTACCCCTATTTGGCTATTCAGGGGGTACGTGCTGGTGTATATACGTGTATGTGCGTATGGCTAAGGGAAAGAGAGAGAGAAAGAGAACAAAGTCACACCAACCACGTGAGGATCACGATGATTGTCTTTTATCTGTCCGGAGCGTAAGAATACGGACAGATACGAAGCAATCAACCATTTCACACACGGGAAATAGGGGAGCACGGCGGCTCTGCAAAACAGTCAAACCAATACACTGCAGGGCAGCGCGCCAAGTGCGACTGGAGTCAAGCAGGATAAGCAAAACAAGTAACATTAGCGGACTCGCGGTCCGTTACTTCACAGCTTTAAGGAATCACACAAAGCATATGCATATCAAACAAAACCCTAACTCTGCCCAGACGTTAACCTCTTACTTGGTTGATGAAAGGAAGCGGTGTGTCCTTGAACGTCGTTAAGATTCGGCTCGGCTCTGTGCGGCTCGAATAACGACAGGTCCGTTGTGCGCTTAATGGCGGACAAAACAGCGGCTGGTCCTCGGCGGTGACGCGGGGGAAACTCAGTGAAGTCGCCTTGGGCGAAGAATCAATTTCTTCCTTCTGCAGGTAAGAGAGGAGCTCAGTGGTGGCGTCCTCGGGCGGATCCAAAGTCGCTCGGTATGAGCGTAGATGAGGCCAGGAATCTCAAACTCGTCCAGCGAGGCGAAGATAGCGTGGTCTCCACGGCAACGTTGCGTATGTACCTCCAAGCTAACAATGGTTACAGCGGGAAGCAACGCCTTCAGAGTCTGCTGGAGTATATATGTCCAGGTGGGCGTCACGGCTCGGAGGCGGGACTTTGCATCAGTTCCGCGGGCTCTCAGCCAATCAGAGTCCGGGGTTGGACTCTGCCGGATATCGCACCTGGTCGTGAAACCGCTATGCCTGCTGGGAAATAGAGTCCGTTCAGGACTCCCATTGTTCTTTTTATGGCCCCTTTGGCGTGGTCCCCAGGCTTTATGGGGTGCAACAGGCCCCATTCAGGCTTTGTGACATGCAATAGGCCGTATTCAGGCCCTATAGGCCCAACAATCCCCCCTTTGGTCTGAAGAGTGGGGTGTTGGCCACAGTGTTCAGAGCAATCCAGGGCCGAACAGTCTCTGTAGTTGCTGGTAACCAGAGGGTTGCACAGTCTATCTTCCTGTGGACGAGGGATGGTGTACAGTCCATATTCCTGGGTGTCAGGAAGGGTGTAAACTGTTCATATACTTGAGGCGAAGAAAAAGTTAAACAGTCCATAAAATCTACTGAGGTTTGTCTGGGCAGGCGAGGCACATCTGGGCAGATGATTTCTTACTGCATTCAAAATCACACATTTAATACTGTAAGGTAACTATATTGCCTTAACCTTCGTACTTAAAACAAAACGTTCAAGTTACAACAAAGAAAAAAAAGAGAGGAAAGAAGAGGAGAAAAAAAAAAAGGTAAGGTGACTAGTAGTTGATTGGCTCCCCCCCTGGATTGGGGTTAGCCAGTGGAGTGGGTGCAGACTGGAGCGCAAAACGTGGTGGCACAAAGAGGAGGGAATCCAGTCTAGTGTGTAGCTGTTGTATGTACTTGTACATAATATGTGCAACAATTGCCGTGATGATCCAACCACTAAGGAGAAGCCCTAGTGCCACCAAGCTGACTGGGTGTTCTTGGGAGGATAACTTATTAACATGACTATTAAATGTGGTGGTAAGGCCGGATGGTTTGAGGCTAAATTTCACTAATTTGGTCCCTTCGACCAGGAGTTGTTGTTGAAGGTCATCTCCAATTGTGAGATTGTGGCCTATAAACGCGTCCATGATCTCAATCTCTGCATCGTGTCTGTCAGGACTGAGATGATGGAGGACAATGTCATCAACGTGGATAGTGGCCCCTTGAGGAACCGTTCGATTGGGCAAAGTTACCTTGGTAGTCATATCATGGCGGTCATAAGACATCAGAGCTTCATTCGCTGGAGTGCTAACGAGCCAGCGGTTACCTGCTCGTTCTACTCTGGTTTCTGTCCCTTCATCTTTCATCGACATACTACCTTGGCACTGTTGCTCAGGGACTGCGGTTCTTAGGCCACAGAGGTAGTTAGTAACGTCTCTGATAAAAGGATTACCTGGACAGATCCAGTGGATGTCTTTGGTGTTAGTGCACATATTCAAATTAGGAATGAGGTAGAGTGAGGGGTCTTGATCATGGTATGCAAGTGTTGGTGGTGTCTTGAGATATATGTGCGCATCGTTTCTCCAAAAACCAACGTTCAGCACAGACTTTAATCTGTAGACGTTCTGCCTTTCTATGATCGGCAGATTAAGGATAAAACCTATCTCTAAATTCAGTGGGTTTACATGAATTGCACTGCCAAGACTATAAGCCAGATGTACTTGTGACGGCTGTACAATTGTGGTTGTGGCGGAAGTGAGGATCTGTTCTACCAGATCTAAAGAGACTAAGTAGGCGGGAATTCTTCCTGTGGCTGAGTTACAAGAGCGTATACCAACATGTCACCCTGAGCACCAAGGGAAGCGCCGCAGATGGCTTCATCTCGGAGAGACTCGTGACGAGTGATGGTGATCATCTTTGTCGGATACGTGAAGAGAACACTTTCATGGTTGTCACTTCGGACCAAAGAGGGAGGAAGTTCCCCAATGACAGGAATCGTCAGCTCAAAGTCATGAAAAGATTGGTCAATTAGCATGCCCAGTGGCTGTCTCGCATTCACCTGAACTGGTGTTTGGGTCAGGTTTTGAACCAACAGGTATGTTGAACGATTGTTCAACTCAAGGATCGGTGTCCCACAGACAGTCAGGTTGAGTTCAAAGAAACGGGGCAGTGGTTGAAAGAATGCTTGAGGGCTAGGTATCTCTTGCCCTTTAAGGATCATTAGGCGAATGGGAGCGCCTGTTGTTCTCGCGGGGATCGTCACCTCAACATCACTGGCCACCTGACATGCCTGGGGAATGGTCTGATCTGATAGCATGCTTTGGGGCTCCATATTTAACGGGTGCTTGTCAGCTTCAGCTTGTGACCACAGGACCTGATTAACGGTGTCAAGCTGGACACCCAGTCTAACGAGTAGGTCCGCCCCCACACAGACTGGGGGTTGGAGCTGGGGAACCACACTCATTCGGTGCACCACCTGTTTCTTTCCTATCTGAATGGTGAGAACGCACACTCCTACTGCTTTAAGGCAGGTTTGTGGCGATTCTGCGGAAAGAAGGTGGTGGCTTCGCTCTGCAAATCTAGTTGGATCGCTGTACAAAGACAGCTCGTCAAGCAAGTCTTGGCTTACGGCTGACTTCTCAGACCAGAGCGCTATGAACGCTTCTGGGATTCGGGTGCCGTTTATGTGTACACCCCCGACGATGCAAGGGGCATACAACATTGAGTTTGTGTTCTGTAAAGAACAAAGGAAAGACTCATGATTTTGGAAGGAAGTTTGTCTTCCGGCCTGTGGCTGCTGTAAGCTCACAGATGAAGAAGGCGGATCAGGGCCAGGATTTGGCTCTGGAAGAGGCATGAGCGTCGGCAGGGGTTTAGACTCTTGAATGGCAGCGACCCTCCCACCCGCGACCGGTGGGTTGCCCCCTGGATCAAGTGGCTTTGGTGTGGTTACCTGGGCCCATATGTGCCCACGGTGGCAATTGATGAGTGGCGCCAATTGGTCTAGCAGATCCTGACCGATGAGAAGTTGCTCTGTGTCGATAAGACAGATGTAGATGGGGTGCACCAAAGTCATTCCCTGGAAAGCGATGGTTACCCAGGCTCGTCTGGTGATAGGGGAACTGTCTTGTGTGAAACTGGTAATGGTGATGTTGCAGGTGTCGATTGGTAGAGGTTTACCAAGAGACAGCATTGCCCTAGCAACTTCGGCGAAAGTGTTGGAGCACATTAAGCTAATTTCGGATCCTGAATCCAGAAGAGCAAGTGACTTGATGCATCCCCTACCACCACAGAGGTGTAGATCCGGCGGGCATTGTCCTTGCAAACAAGTTCACCCAAGAATGTCAAGAGTGGGGGAGGCGAAGAATCAGAAGGAATGGTTGGAAGGTGTGCGTCTCCCCCTCTGTATCCTCTTCCCCACCCCACAAAGTACACTTTGCTTGTGGGAAAAGAAGAGGCGACGCCTAGTCATGCTGACGGGGGACTGGTGTCTGGTTCTTTTGGAAGGGCTGACGGTGCTGGCAGGTGGCTAGGCTTTTCCATGTCTCTCACCGCTTCTGTCAGGCACTTTCTGACCCAGCCCTCTACCTCCGTCTTGAGGCCTAAAAGCTTCCCTCTACCCCTATTTTCTTGGCTGCCCTGTCTGGGCTTCGCCTCAAATCGGACTTTACCTTTAGGTGGGAAGGCATTTTCTCGTTTTGATCTAAAGGATTCTTGGGGGTGGTTTCGCTGGTTCCCACCCCCCTGGTATTGTTGGCTACCCTGCTGACATGGTGGTCGGCGGGTTTGAGGGCCCGCCCTGTTGTTGCCCTTGGCACGAGGCATTTCGTTACCCTCCAGTGTTAGGTAAGGCTCCTCTGGTGCCTGGATGCTTAGCACCATGGAAACACTCTCGTGGCTCCGGCTTGGGCGAATGCGGGTCTCCCACACCAGTTGTGTGTACCTTCTTATCTCTTGCATAGAGAGATGGCCCGACCTGCAATACATGGTGACGTCGAAGCGCACGCTTTCGTGGAGGTTGTGGAGAAAGAGGGAACGAAAAGGCCATTCTCCTCCAGACCTGGGGCATTACGCCCCTGGAAGTATGCCGTTCTT
The DNA here is from genome assembly GCA_946959425.1 of Argyrosomus regius. NCBI lineage: Eukaryota > Metazoa > Chordata > Actinopteri > Sciaenidae > Argyrosomus > Argyrosomus regius. The sequence goes on from OX336884.1 coordinate 29,114,308, forward strand.
AAGCGGCGGTAGTATTCACATGGTGGTTCATGCTTCTTGCATACACTAAGTGAATGGTGAAGGTGTGAGAATCCGAGCACTGACTATCAAAACCAGCAATTCGTACGGTAATGTGCATAAGAACCACAGACAACTTCTCCAAGGTTACAAAGAAACTTTAATGAACCTTGCGTCAAACATTAAATCGACATTGCAAGCAGTCACACATTATAGCATCCTCGGGGTCTAGGTGTGAATGTGGGCGTCTGTGTGTGTGCGCTGAGGTGTGAATAGGTGCAAAAGAGGGGGGAGGAGAGAAAGAAAATGGTGGCACACTCAAAGAAACATGCTCAAAATGGCGGCCAAGGCCACAAGAACAAAGGGGTTTGTGGACACGTCTATGTCTATGAGTGTATGTAGATGTGGTTGTGTATAGATATGCGGGTTAGTAAAAGGGAGAAAGGAAATAATACACAAAGCAATAACTCTAATGTCTGCACAACCACTGTGGAAGTGAATAACACACAGTAAGAGGGCAGAGGAGATCTTAGTGGTGAACGTCTACACAATCACTGTGGGAGTAATCTACCACACAGAAAACGGGCAGAGGAAATTTTAATGGTATCACACAAGGTAACACAGTACAACAGTTCGGACGTCTTGACTGTAAATGGCACTATCTTGTCTAAGCCCAGACACAAGCCTCTTACTTGGGGTCGCTTCCTAGCGATTTTGATGAGGGATTTGTGTGTCCTTTGTCCGGCGGAGGGTTCCTCAGGCTCGAACGGGGGGCAGATCTGTGACACCGTCACTGGCAGATGAGTGCTGGTAGGAGCTTTCGCGCTCTTCCTGAAGTAACGGGGTCCGTATATTCCTTTGCGGATACAATTAGGGAGGATTGTGCGGCTACCGGAGTCCTTCCGAGTTCAGGAGAGGGGGAAGGTCAAATAGTCTGAACGTTGTTTGAGCTGGAGACTGGTTAGGGTCTCACGACCATGTTACGATACAAAAAGGCCAGATGGAGACTCTTATACTATTGGTGACATCACAACCCCTCCACAGGGGTGCCCTACAGCCAGTGAGGGATCAGGATTCGGGTCCCACCCAAACTTCACATCCAGGTGTGAAGTGGTCAAGGCTGGCAGGGGTCTTGGCATGGCCTCTTTAAGCTTTTGCATGTGGGTTTTCAGGCTTTATGACCTACACGTAGGCCTTAGTTTAGGCTCAAGGTTTTACCTCTAGGCCGGTCTTTGTTTAAGCCACACGGCTAGGTCCCAACAGTGGAATCTGAGACAAGATGGTATAAGGATTTGGAACATTTGGGGCTCTGGGTTGGACTGCTGCAGATCATGAACAAAACGCCATTCTGTTGGTTGATCCTTATCTGATTTTCTTGACAGGGAACAAAGCAAAGGTGTGCGCACTGGAGAGTCATCACAGGGAATAATTACTCCTGCTGCTTTAAGAGACTCAAAGACTGGTGTTATGCCATCAATGGCTTCTTGTTTAAGTGGATATTGAGCCTTGCAAGGTCTAAAGTCTGATTTTGGAGTAATGACAACAGGTTCACAGTAAGTATGATGTTGGCCTCATCAAAGACTAACAGCCCACAGTGTCTTAGGGACCTCCTGTAGGGCTGTAATAGCTGTAGCCTGTTCTTCGGACAAAAAAAAAAAAAAAGATTTAGAAGCGCTTTTAGGTACCAGCTGGATTGTTCTTTGAGTGTGCACAACAGATGGTAAACTCTTAGAGTAACACTGCAGTGTTGGTGAACAAAAAAAAAAAAAGATTGCTCAGATCTTTCTTGCCAATCGGCTGCGCACTGACATGATTTTATAAATGGGCCCAAATCTTCCCAATTATCTGATGTGTGTTTTTGCAAGTGTGATGTGTGGGACTGAATGGTCTATGGTGTACACATCACATTGAGCTGGTGTGAGAGAGACTGATATAGCGCATTTATGTTGTGTCCAATTAATGTGTCAGTGTGAGTTTATCGAATCTCTCTCTCTCAACCAACCTTCCTCATATGGCTCATCAGGTCCTGGTGACACATGAGAGGAGAGCAGATCCTCTGGTGTCATGAAATCTGTTGTAGCTGTTAAAACTGTTTTTCTAGCTAATGTAATAAGCTCAGAGGCTGTTGATCGTTGCAATTTCCATTGATATGCATACTGCAGGTTCTGGGTGTGGTAAAAACAAAAGAGTGAGAAATTTGGCTCCAGTTCGGATAGTCTGTCTGACACCTTCTGGGGTTGAGATCAAAGTTCACAAAGGCTTAACTTGCGCATCAAGTCCCTGCCCATCAGGTTAATGGGACAGACTTTAGAGAGCAAGAATGCATGTTTGAAGCTTGTATTTGGCCCATCCACACATTTCAGTGGGACAGTAATGTTCTCTCTAATTGTTTGACCTGATGAACCAACAGAGTACACATAATCTCCGCTCATTTTTGGTTTTGTAGATAGATACTTTATTGTCCTTTGCAGGAAATTTGTTTTCGCAGCCTGTACATGATTTTTAGACATACATACATAGATACACATACATAGATACACGGTGCATAGAGACATCACAGCATAGCGACAGGAATATACGTACAGTGCAGCACATTTCACATTTAACACATCACCAAACCCATCCAGCCCTCCCTGCCCTTTGTGTAGCACCCCCTACAGTGGTTACCGGGGTGCTTTGTTTAGGGATGCTATAGCAGAAGGTACAAAGCTCCTGCTATAGCGAGCACGTTTACAGGTCAGGGTCCTGTATCTTCGTCTAGATGGTAACATGACAAATGATGAATTGAGGGGGTGGCTGGGGTCGTGGGCTATGCTGAGTGCCCTGCGTGTAATGGCTGTGTTGTTGAGGCCCGAGAGGTTGGGGGTGGGGAGACAAATGATTTTGGAGGCATGGTGTGTGATGCGTGTTAGTGTGTTCCTATTTGAGGTAGTTAACATGAACATTGTAGTGAGTTCTAAAGCTTTTATCACAGAATGTGATGCTCTTGGACTAGTTGATCTTACATGTCAGCTTGCAGTTGAGTTCTACGTTGGCCAAGAAGGGCTATCTGGCCAATGACATCCTGGATGGTGCGCTGTGGCTTTCCAGTTGGATGATTAACATAACTGATAAGTTCTCGCAACTTATCCTCACAATTCCCAATACTGAAATGGTTCAGGGTCTCTTTCTTCTAGAGAGAGGTAGAGGAGACCAATGACTGCATCCTGCCAGGCAGGGTCGGCCGGCTCTGGCGGAGCTACCGCTCTTTTTTCATGGGGACAACTCATGTTATGTGGTACAGGTAAGGCCCTGATGCTGGGAAGAATGAGTACAAGAACTAGGAAAGATACAAGACAGCAAGACATACACTTTCGACTGGGGCGCACTTAATGCGACTCTTATGCCACAACCTATCATGCTAAGGCATAGACAAAGTCAACGCCTCTGAGGATTGCAACAACCACAATGCTAATCACTACCACCCAAAGAGAAACAATCCACAATTCACTGCATCTATGCCTGGCAGACCACAAGAGGACAACTAATCAAAACACAATAAATTCAAATCTGAATTTAATGATTCCGAGTTATTATGCACAATCACTTTACTCAAGCTGGTATTTAAATAGCCTCACACGGGGCACCAAAATGTTGGGGATACCAAATGGTAAAAAGGGGCAAATTTGGTTATTAGCAAAACAGAAGATATTTATTAAAGTTAATAAATAAAAATTATTAATTCAAAAATAATCACGGGGCACCACCCTGGAATCAGGGACTAATAACCAAGATATGCTACAGTCTCAACAGCTTCACTCAGGACATGCTAGTGTCCACAAGTGAACAGTGTGAACACTAGTGAACTTAGTGCTTCACTCCTTCACTTAGTGTTCACTGACTATCAAAACCAGCAATTCATACAGTAATATATATAAGAACCACAGACAACTTCTCTAAGACTATAATGAAGTTTTAATACAAGTTAAATGGGTGCAGCCACAAGCATATAGCACACTATGTATCGAAGTGTGGTTGTGTGTGTGCTGAGGTGTGGAGGAAGGGGAAGAGACAAAATGGTGGCACAACTTAGTGAAGCGTGTGCTCAAAATGGTGGCCGAGGCCCCAAGATCTAGCACGAAGGGTTGAAACCGCGGGCGTGTATAGATGTGCAGGTTAGTAAAGGGGGGGAAGGAAAGGGTACACAGGGCAACATTTAGCAGGAAGTCTAAACTCCACACGAAGCAGTGGCTGTATTTAACCCACAGTAACACAGGAGGCAGACTAAGGTCCGTCTCCTACAGCATTGGTCCTTTTTAACTGATTAAATACAGCTTACCGATCTCGTTCAGTATGGTCGCACAGACCAACCCAAGGACCGGATGTCTCCCGACCACCAATGCGCACAGCCACTGTACTTTATCTTTTACGAATGAAGCAAGCAAACTGAACTCCACACCAACAAGACAACAGGAACAATTAGATCTTTCCTAACCGCCTGGCGAAGCACAGTACTATACTTTATCCTTGGCAGATAAAGTATAGACCAGTCTTGGTCGTGGCAGCTGTAAAGATCAACAGACGCGTTTACACAATCACTGCGGGAGTGAGCTACCATGCAGTAAGAGGGCATAGGAAATCTTAGTATCACATTCAATATAACACAGTACAACCTTTCAAATGTCTTGACTATAAGTAGCTATAGTAGTATAATATCTTAATAATAATTAATATAATATAATAATAAGCCCAGACACAAGCCTCTGAGATCGCTTCCTAGCGATTTTGATGAGGGATTTATGTCCTTTGTCCGGCAGAGTGTCTCTCAGGCTCAGACGGTGGCAGATCCGTGACACCGTGTCACTGACGGATCCAAGAGTGCTGATGGGAGCTTAAGTGCTCTCCCTGAAGAAAACTGGGTCTGCATATTCCTCTGCAGGTACAAACAGGGAGGATTGTGCGGCTGCACCAAAGTCCTTTCGAGTCCAAGAAAAGGGGAAGGTAAAGACAATTGGATGATCGTCTGACGAGCTGGAGACTGGTTAAGGTCCACCGCTTGTGATAATTCCACTGAAACATTGCAGTTTTGTCATTGAGAAAACTGAAGTATTTCACTTTTTTAATGACCTGAGAACATGAAATGGTAAAATTGTTCAGGATCGCTGACCAGGGTGGTCTGAGGCAGATCGCTTCTCTGTGCAAACTTTCCCCAGAAGCTGTTGAGACATGTAATAGTAAGTCTTTGTTTCAGCCACTAGAGATGCCGAACCTCCCCCTTCCTAACATAAGATACCAGGTCCTTTTGTCTTTATAAATTGTGATGTCTAGACTCAACTTTGCACCTAAATACAAGATCCTGCAGGATACCTCAGGTGTAAAACACACCAACGGGGAGGGGTCGGCGCCAATACCTGCAATAGACAAAAGGGTGTGAACACACTTCCTGGAGGGGCCAACCCCTGCAGCACCAAAAGGATGTGAAAGGGGTGTTTCTCAGGTATAAATGTTTAGGTCTCCCCATATTCGGGGTCTTTCTTCATCTTTGACCGCTCGCGTGTTGATTGACCTTTTCTTTGCAAAGAAAATAAAAACCTTGTTGGCCGGCAGAAGTCTGTATTTCATTCTTCAGCGAAATTCACCTGCTGAGCACTGAAATATTGACATTTAAATTTCTCTCTTTAAAATTTGGGTTGAAATTTGGCATAACATTTCTGCTTCTCACATATCCACAATCGATCTGCTTTTTGTCGCTTGTAGCCTTAAACGAAGCGACCAGGTTTTTTAAAATCACTTGTAGCCATAAATGAAGTGATTAGCTTTTTCCTTCGCTTGTAGCACAGAAAAAGCGATCAGGTCTTTTCACTTGTCTCCTTAAACGAAGTGACCAGGTCTTGAATTACTTGTATCCTTAAACGAAGTGATTTGCTTTTTTTGCTTGTAGCATAAACAAAGCGACCAGGTCTTTATTACTTGTTCCTTAAACGAAGTGATCCTTTACAGAGACGTCTGTATTGTAATAGTTGTGCACGACCTCCATTTGGAATGGGGATTTCCGTTGAGGTTGGACCTCCGGAGGGGGCGATTGTGGATGTTATGAGAAGGAAATATGGGGGTAAAAGTTTAAAATATTTAAATGTCTGGACAGCTGAGTTTGGATTCCCAATAGGGGGATCCCTCACTTTAAAAAAAAAAAAAACACATTTGTGACCCGGGTGGATGGAACATACTTCCACGGAAACTCCTCTTTGCAGACCAAGAACACACTAGCGACTGAGAATCCAAATTAAACTGAGAGGTAAGGGGCTCTTTTGAAAACCCAATTCCTGTTGCTGTGTGTTGTTGGAGGTCTGTGAAGGTGGAGTCCCAAAGAAGTTGATGCCATCCAATTTTCTATTAGAAGAAAAACTGAAGGGAAAATAACAAGAAATGAGAAGAAGGTCTATAAGAAATTATGGAAGGTCAGAAAGAATGTTTACAGATGTAGAAAGGGAAAGCAGAAACAACTACCTTTTTTCATGCAAAAAAGTTGAAACCAATGAAATGCAAATTTCACACACAAAGAACACCAGACTCGCAGATTTCTTCTTTGTTTCCACAGTTGGCGGCTTTGAAGCTGGATCCAGACCTTGACGGCAACCCACCAATTCATCCTTCAGCTCCACCCCCATACAACACTGCGACACTCAGCAAAGAAGGGAAACAAACTCCAACATGCCACAACAAAAAAAAAAAAGCAGCTCATTGTGCCCTTGATGTGTCCATTCCACCACAGAACCCTACAACCAACCCCTCTTTCTCCAATAGCACATAGACTGCGTCGTCCCAAACAAAATGCAGTCTTCAACATGCCCATGGTTGAAGTATCTGAACCAGAAGGTGCAACGTTGGTTTTCCGTCCATGGACTTCTGCTGGCATCACAGCAGCCTCACAACATCTGCCCAACCCCACAACATCAGTGGACTAAAACCAGACATTGCCTCAGCCGTTAAAAGTTCCTGCATTGTTTGGAATGATGCACACCTGTCCGAACTTCGCAGACACGCCATACATGCCCATGACCAAATACTCTCGAAGAAAAAGAAAAAAGAGAGGATCTGCATTGCACCTCTCATGTGTCACCAGGACCTGATGAGCCATATGAGGAAGGTTGGTTGAGAGAGAGAGAAGATTCGATAAACTCACACTGACACATTAATTGGACACAACATAAATGCGCTATATCAGTCTCTCTCACACCAGCTCAATGTGATGTGTACACCGTAGACAATTGAGTCCCACACATCACACTTGCAAAACACACATCAGATAATTGGGAAGATTTGGGCCCTCTAAAATCATGTCAGGGCACAGCCAATTGGCAAGAAACATCTGATCGATCTATTTTTTCTCCACCAACACTGCAGTGTTAATCTAAGAGTTTACCATCTATTGAACCCACCCATCCTTGATCCCTTGATTGTTTTAACTCCAGTCTCTATTCCCAGTTCTCTTACAGCAATGCAGTCTGCAGTGTGGTGGGGACCCGATAACAAAACTTGCCTGCCCCAACATTTCTTTCCTCACTTTGCAAATTGCCACATGGATTGGACCATGTGTCAAAAAGGGGGGGATGTTGGATCTTCTACTCTCTCTCAAATTTCTCAGCAGGTGAAATCAGCCCTTCCACTACCGCTTGTCTGGCGACTGGGTGGTGATGAAGAAAATATAGAAAACTTTAAGCCAAGTAGTATCCGTCTGGGTCTAGCCTGTAACCCCTACTGAGCTGGTCCCTTGATCAAGGTAATACACATTGGGGGCAGTGTAGACTTGCTAATTGAGCAACCAAGCAACGTCTAGGAAACCACCCCAACCCCATTGTTTAGGTCTTGAACCTTCTTCTCATACATGTGTGTATTCTTACCTTTTGTCTGTCTGTCTCCAACTTCCAGACCTCATGTAGATGTCTACCTTTTGTTACCTATCCCCCTCCTTTCCCCCTACCCTTTGTTGCCCAATCCCTTCCCTTACCATCCCCACCTTTTGCTCCATCCCTATTTACATATTGTTTAACCATGGCTGTTTTCTGTCTAAAATTGCTCCTCTTCATTTGCTCCTGGTCAACTCACTGGCTCAGATACCCTCTGTGACCATCAGTTCACCAGTGTGCCGGCATGCTTCTTAATAAACACACCACCACAGCAAACATCTCAACTGGACTCGATGATTTCTTCAACAGTGGTGATAAAGGACTTCAGAAGGAAATACTCCAAACATTGGCGAGGTCCATTCCAGGTGCTCCTGAGAATGCATACTACTGTGAAGATCGCTGAGAGAACAACGTGTATTCACGCCAGCCACTGCAGGAAGATCCAAGAGCCGTCAACCTGAACGACGCAAGGACGGACGACGCGAAGACTGACAGCGCGAGGATGAACAAGCGCAAGAGAGGACGTCACGAGGAATAACTCAGTAAATTCAACAACCACCAACTAGACGTCAGGATTAACAATGCAAACCTTTTCCCAATATACTACACCATGCATCACCTAATCCTGATCCTATCATGTTGGACAATGCTGACAGAGGCCTACACCTACAAACCTGCCACAACCGTCACTCTGACAGAAGGACAAAATGCAACCTTCACCTGCACTGTTTATCCCGAAATTTGGCGATCAGGTCAAATTCACTCACATTATGCCAAATATGACAAGTACCTATGCAAAGACCCCTGCGGCCCACACAATTGGCACTTGATCGTGGCCGCTACTGATAAAACGTTTGCTCCAAACGGAGATCCCCGCTTCATAATAACAAAAATTCCAAAGGAGCCAAGATCTCTGATGTCAAATCCACTGATGCAGGCACATATTGTTGTGGAATTGAATATCCAAGCTCTGATATGTACAGGCAACTCAGAGTCATAGTCAATGGGCCACCAGACCCATATGACACCCCACTTAACATGCTGTCAGATGTTAAGACTGTCTCACCAACCCCTGAGATAGACTACCACCTCGACGACTTGAACATCACTGTTCAAAGATGACACAGTGCAACAAACACTCAGACAATGCAGCGACAACAGTGCATGTGCCCTAGCTCTTTTACACAAAAAAGAGTTGAAGATTCCTGGCGACTGTTGGGTCTGTCATGCCTTAGCAGCTAAAAGGCAAGCGAAACCCCTGATGGCAAATATTGTGTTACAGGGCCACATGAAAGAATCTTGGGGCAGAGAAGATCATGGAAAGTGCACTGGTCCTTTGGGAATGATGATGTTACTAATTGCCGACCAACAAATCAGAAACCATGTCTCAGTTGTTCCACATCCCAGTATTACCTGTATTGATTCCCATTCAACCCTTAGTAACATGGCATTTGAAGTTCCTCGACAGCATGCGGAGACTTTTGTTTGTTCAACATCATCGTCATCAGGTCCTAGGCTGGTCAAGTTGTCAAACTAGAATATTTGTGAATGCTACAACAGCAACCAATTGTTCTCACAGATGGCCTCTTGTTGTTTTTTATGTTCCTGGTGAATACGAGATCATCAAACACATGCAAGATGCCATTTGACCCACTGTCTGGCAAAACATGGCTGTGAATATTACTTACTACTTATTACTAAGATTACTTTGATGGTCATGAGTTTTTTAACAATTATCCCAGTCGTAGTTATTTTCTTTTTCCTCAGCACCTTGATTCTGTGTGTGTTAAAATGGCTATCTAATGTATTCACCAAAAGGATAATCCAATCCTCTACATGTGTTCATGTAAACGACAATGTGTGACAATCAAAATCCAGCCTCATTTCACATTTCTGAGCCCCATCATTACCTCAGCTCAGATTATGACTCTGATGATGACATTGGGGGGGGGGGGGGGGCAATACCTACAATAGACAAAAGGGTGTGAAAACACTTCCTGGAGGGGCTGACCCCTGCAGCAGACAAAAGGATGTGAAAGGGGTGTTCCTCAGGTATAAATGTTTAGGTCTCCCCATATTCGGGGTCTTTCTTCATCTTTGACCGCTCGCGTGTTGATTGACCTTTTTTTGCAAAGAAAATAAAAACCTTGTCGGCCGGCAGAAGTCCCTATTTCATTCTTCACCAGCAGCAGAAAATTTTCCACAACAGAGACAATTTAGACACCTGTCTCTTTGCAGGATTCACCTCAATTTTGTCAGCATTTAACTGTATACCCTGATGTACTTTTCTGCTTTCCTGATCAACGGCCTTGGGTGAATTTTATGACTGGTACAGAGTCATGTGTTCCACACTGTAATCATGTGGCAGAGGCTAGGGCCCTATGTACTATAAATTCTTCTCTGAACTGCAGCCATGAGGGAAATAACCCTTGGTCTGATCAGGGAAACGGAATGCTTTGGGCATAGCACTAAGGCACATGGTGAGCAAAGACAAGGAGTTGATGAATTTGAAGTTGTAATCAGTATCTTGGAAACAGAATTTTACTGCCTTGCAACATGAGAGAAGGCTCTAATCCCATCTCATATCATGGTGTTGAGAATCAAGTAACTGTGAAATACTTTAGAATTTTGGGCTACAAACATAGCACTCTGGTACATCGGCCTCCTGAAATACAGGAGAAAGTCCCAGACCCAGTGTAAATTATAAGATGACGACTGTACACTAATCACAAGGTTTGTAAACGTCATGCTGACAAACAAATGTTTGAAAGTCGTAGAAAATCAATTTCTCCATATGAATCATAGTTGGGCAGAGGCTGAATGTAGCAACGGTGATCGTCGGTGTCAGAGGCGGGGGTTAATTTCTCTCCGCAGATGTTACATTTAGGCTGTGTGCACTTGTGATCTGACCTTTACTTTTAGTTGCATGGAATTTTATTTTTTGCATCTTTGGATTGTATCACAAGTACTGCTATACGGACTATAGAAGTCCCCCGGCAGTCTAGTCCTATAGCAGCATAACTAAGGGATGACCTCAGCCAGCCCTAACTATTCAAGATTCAAGAAGCTTTAATTATCCCGAGGGAAATTGCTGTGCAACAGTTGTGATACAAAAGTGGTGAAGTAATACAAGAGAGAGATAAAATAGGCTAGACTAACATAAAATAAAATAAGTATAAAATAAGTATAAAATAAGTAACTTACTAAGTACACATGACAGTTAATACGTAGGTATATACAATATACAACTATACGCACTGTACGATTTGGCATAAATTGGAATAAAATGAGTACAAACTGGATAAAGTGACATTTGATAAAGTGACAAGCTCTATCAAAAAGTAAGGTCTTAAGTCTACTCTTAAAAGTGTTGACCGTGTCTGCCTCCCGAACCCAAAATGGTAGTTTGTTCCACAGAAGAGGAGCTTGATAGCTGAAAGCTCTGGCTCCCAATCAACTTTTGGAAACTATAGGAACCATAAGGAACCCAGCATTCTGAGAGCGCAGTGTTCTAGAGGGGTAGTAAGGTACTATGAGCTCTTTTAGATATGATGGTGCCTGACCATGAAGAGCTTTGTATGTAAGGAGAAGAATTTTAAATTCTATTCTAGATTTAACAGGTAGCCAATGCAAAGAAGCCAAAATGGGAGAGATGTGATCTCTGATCTTGGTTCCTGTCAGAACACGTGCAGCAGCATTCTGAATTAGCTGCAAAGTCTTAAGAGACTTATTGGAGCAGCCTGATAACAAAGAGTTACAATAGTCCAGCCTAGAAGTAACAAATGCATGGACTAGTTTTTCTGCATCCGCTTGACACAATGCGTCGGATTTTTGCAATGTTACGTAAGTGAAAGAAAGCAGTCCTCGAAATTTGTTTTGTGGACATTAAAAGACAAATCCTGATCAAAAACAACTCCAAGATTCTTTACGGTGGAGCTGGACGCCAGGGTGATCCCATCTAAAGTAACTGAGTCTCTAGAAAGAGAGTTTCTGAGGTGTTTGGGTCCAATTACAAGAACTTCAGTTTTGTCTGAATTTAACAGCAGAAAATTGTAGGTCATCCAACTTTTTATATCCTTAAGGCATGCTTGGAGTTTAGTTAACTGATTGGTTTCATTAGGCTTGATCGATAAACATAACTGGGTTTCATTGGGCATAACAATGAAAATTAACGGAGTGATTCCTAATAATGTTCCCTAAAAGAAGCATATATAAACTGAATAGAAGTGGTCCTAGTACAGAACCAAACTTTGGTGTGCATGGAGGATTCATCATTGACGTGAATGAACTGAGATCGATCTAAGAAATACGACTTAAACCAGCTTAGGGCGGTTCCTTTGATGCCAATTTGATGTTCCAGTCTCTGTAAAAGAATTTGATGGTCAATGGTGTCAAATGCGGCACTAAGATCTAACAGGACAAGTACAGAGATGAGTCCTTTGTCTGATGCCATTACTGTAGGTCATTTGTAACTTTGACTAGTGTGGTCTCTGTGCTATGATGCACGCTAAATCCTGACTGAAAATCTTCAAATAAACTGTTCTTATGGAGAAAGTCACACAGCTGATTAGCTACAGCTTTCTCAAGTATCTTAGAGAGAAAGGGAAGGTTTGATATCGGTCTGTAATTGGCTAAAACCTCTGGATCTAGAGTGGGCTTTTTAAGAAGAGGTTTAATTACAGCTACTTTAAAGGACTGTGGTACATATCCTGATAATAAAGACAGACAATCATGCATGTGTACACACCCACAACTAAAATTATATCAAATTAACACCAAAATCACATTACATTGTAAAGAAAACTCAATGATGGTGCTTAATTACACAAGCTAGATCTCCAGTAGAGAAGGATGACTAGTTAATTGCCATGAAATATAAAGTAGAGTTGTTTACTTCCCTTCAGCACACAAATTGGAGGGACGGATATTGACCGGCATTTGCAATTGCCAACAGAGTGAACAATGCTGGACCCAGGACCAAACACAGCCTCTCAAGTCCGTAAGTCACATTGGTAGTATGATGTTGGCCTCAGAGACTAGATATGATAGATTTTGCCTAACTTGCAAAAATAGCTAAAGTTTAATCTGACCAGCCAGAGGACATCGGGGAAAATCTGCAAATTCTGTATGATATCTAGAATACATCACTGGGCCAGATATATACACATGGTGTATAGGTGATAGTGAGACTTTTTGCAGCATTCACACCCAACTAACATCAGAATAACATTCTTGTTCTATGCACAAATGTAGGATGTTGGAAAAAGCAATGTGCATTTTAAAAGTCACAGAGACTATAAATATGAAAGCTGACAATCTGATACCAGTGTGAAAAATATTTTTCCTCACTAAAATATTTTAAATGGATATTTATGCCAAAGGTAAGACAACCTTCCTCTTTATCCTTGTCATGACAACATCTTCCCACAATTCCACTCAGCAGTTAACATTTGAACTTTTACCCAGTCTGAAAATTCTAAACGCATGATAAATGAATTATCTGAGGGCCCAAAGTAGCACTTAGGTTCTACACGGACTGCATCACCACTTTAAACAATTGCTGTTTTTATTTTAGTATACTCCATGCACTCAGAGTTGTGGAGCAGTGGGTGTAGAGACAGAAACTAATTTTAAGGTTCTCTCCCTCTTTAGTTGAGGTCAACTCTTTGAGCAAAAAATTTTATTTTCCCAAATCTGGAACAGCATAGTATAGGTGTGCATACTTCACATAAATACACAAACATGAAACTTACAGATAAGCACAATTGCACATACATGAACAACAACACCCACACATGAAGGCACACATCCAGACATAAGGAGCTTCATCTCTGCTGCCTCGGCAGCAGACACCAGCGCTCCTATTGGCTAGCTGTGGCCTTGCATTCATAATGAAGGTTTGAAGTGAGAAGTGTTGGAGGAGAGTGATGTGTCCTGCTTTGTGTTCTTGGCAAGCAGAGGGAGAGTCTGTGCCAGCTGCTGTGCCTCAAAATGACATCCCACAGTGTGAATCAGCACAGCGGAGCAGGACTAACCATGCAAGGCACACTGTCAATCTCGCTGAGGAATATCTGTCTGAGTGATGCAAACTGCCGGCAGCACAGATGGGAAGGTTTATAATCATAATCTGACATGTCACGTCAATTATTGATCCCTTCTGTGGTGCAGCTGTATGAAGCAATGATCAGAATTGTGCGGTATTGTGTGTCAATGTTTTTCATAGCCACGTAAACCTCTTGTGTTGGAGCCTGTTATTCAAGTTCATTCAAGATGAGTTGCACTAAATAGGATTAATTTGAAACTGTATATCTATAATGCTGCACCTATAGTCTGCAGCAGTGGTGATGCTGATGACAATGACAACGTTATAGTTCTGGCTTGTAATAATGGTTTTCATTACCATGTTAGGTAGACCCACTGTCTGTAATATTCACAGCCATGTTTTGCCAATTACTTTCATTCTTCATATGAATATTCTGCCAGTGATGCTCACATCTTACACATTGCACTTATTTTGTCAAGGCATTGTGTGATAGCAAATGGACATTAAACCTATTGTGAATCCTACATGTCTTGATCATTGTTACAGTCTGGGATTGGTGTTGTGGGCTTTTAGCTCTAAAAAAAACAAAAAACAAAAAACAACACACCTTTTTCTTGTCTTTAAATAGTTGTTTTCTAAAGGACAAATTCTGATCAAAAACAACTCCAAGATTCTTTACGGTGGAGCTGGACGCTGTAGTTGGCTAAAACCTCTGGATCCAGAGTGGGCTTTTTAAGAAGAGAATTTAAGAATTTATTTTGCACTGGCGATGTTGATTTAATTTTTATGATGAACTCCTCTTCTGTTTATTTTATCTTTAAATAATGTAGGTGGACGGGGGACAGACAGTCTCTATACTAAAGGATTGGGTGGGCAGCTGCTCTAATGGAGGCGCAGAGAAGCATGTAAGACTGTAAAAGTAATTGTCCATGATTGTGTCAGATTTCAAAGGGGGGTGCATCTGACTCTCTGAGGGAGGCGTTATAGAGTTTAATGACCACAGGCAGGAATGATTTCCTGTGGCGCTCTGTGGTGCATCTGGGTGAGAGGAGTCTTCCGCTGAAGGAACTCATCTGCTGGGCCAGTGTGTCGTAGAGAGGGTGTGAGACATTGTCTAATATAGAGTGAAGCCTGGACAGCATCCTCCTCTCTGCCACGGTCGTCAGAGTGTCCAGCTCCTCCCCTACTACATCACTAGCTCTCCTGATTTATTTAGTCTGTTGGTGTCTGCGACCTTCAGCCCACTGCCCCAGCATGTGACAGAGAAGAAGATCGCACTGGCCACAACAGACTCATAAAACATCCTCAGCATTGTCCGGCAGATGTTAAAGGACCTCAGCCTCCTTAGGAAAAAGAGTCAGCCTTGGCCCTTTTTGTAGACAGCCTTGGAATTTACTTGTCCAGTCCAACTTATTATTCAAGTACACCCCCCAGGTACTTATACTCCTGTACAGTATCCACAAGGACTCCCTGGATGGAAACAGGGGTCACTGGTGTTTTCACCCTCCTCAGATCCACTGTTAGCTCCTTCGTCTTTGTCACATTGAGCTGCAGATGGTTCAGCGCAGTCCAAGTGACAAAGTTGCCCACAACAGTCCTGTATTCACTGTCATCACCATTTTCAATACAACCAACTATTGCTGAGTCATCAGAAAACTTCTGAAGGTGGTAGGATTCGGTGCAATAGTTGAAGTCTGAGGGGGAGAGGGTGAAGAGGAAGGGAGAGAGGACAGTCCCCTGTGGGGCCCCAGTGTTGCTGACCACCCTGTCAGACACACAGTTCTGTAGGCGTACGTACTGTGGTCTGCCCGTCAGGTAGTCAACGATCCAGGACACAATGGGGGACTCCACCTGCATCGCAGTCATCTTCTCACCCAGTAGAGCCGGACAGATGGTGTTAAAAGCACTGGAGAAGTCAAAGAACATGACTCTTGCAGTGCTCGCCGGCTTGTCCAGATGAGTGTAGACTCTGTTCATCAGGTAGATGATGCCGTCCTCAACTCCCAGGCGGGGCTGGTAGGCGAACTGTAGTGGATCCGTGAAGGGCCTGACCATAGGCCTTAGCTGCTCCAGGACGAGCCTCTCTAGGGTCTTCATGATGTGGGACGTCAGGGCCACCGGTCTGTAGTCCTTAGAGCCTCTGGGACACGGCGTCTTTGGCACAGGAACTAGGCAGGACGTCTTCCACAACACTGGTACCCTCTGGAGGTGCAGGCTCAGGCTGCAGACTTGACTCAATACTCCACACAGCTGGGGGGCACAGGCTTTAAGCACCTTTCGAAAAATACCATCAGGGCCTGCAGCTTTGCCGGAGTGGAGTCTCGTTAGCTGACTTCTCACTTCTCACCTGGTCAGGTGTGAAGGACACTGTAGGAGGTGACAGTTGGGGGAGGGGTGAGGTCCACAGGTTGTGGGGGACAAGATGCAGAGCATTTGGGAGGGGTGGAGTAGGTGGGTGTGAATTGAGGCCATATTTCTAGATATGAGAGCTGCTCCATCCAAAGTGGGATGGATGTGGACGTCTCTCCTAATCAGACCAGGTTTTCCCCAGAAAAGGTGTCCAATTATCTATGAAGCCCACATCGTTTGCTGGACACCACCTCGACAGCCAGCGGTGGAATGATGACATGCGGCTATACATGTCATCACTGGTCACATTGGGCAGGGGTCCAGAGAACACTACGGAGTCCGTCATCGTTTTGGTGTATGCACATACCGATGAAACATTAATTTTAGTGACCTCCAATTGGTGTAACCAGGTGTCATTACCACCAACGTGAATAACAATCTTACTGTATTTACGTTTATCCTTAGCCAGCAGTTTTAAATTAGATTCGATGTCGCCCGCTCTGGCCCCTGGGATGCATTTAACTATGGCCCCCGGTGTCGCTAACTTCACGTCTCGCAAAATGGAGCTGCCAATGACCAGAGTTGACCTCTCAGCGGGTGTGTTGCTGAGCGGGGAATATTTGTTTGAAACGTGGAGTGGTTGGTGGTGTACCGTGGGCTTCAGTTTGGGGCTATGCCTCTTTCGGGCAGTCATCCAGCCTCCCGGCTGCTCGGGGCCTACCAGGGGATGGCTAGCTGAAGCTTCCTTACGTGGAACCGCACCAGCTACAGGGGACTTGCTAACTATAGCAGCTACTGACTGTTCGGTGGTGCGGTACCGTGCCTCTAAATCACCGAGCCTCGCCTCCAAAGCAACAAATAAACTACATTTATTACAAGTACCATTATCGGTAAAGGAGGACGAGGAGTAGCTAAACATGTGGCACACAGAGCAGGAGAGGCGAGAGAAGCCATTGCTACAGCTTGTTAGTGTGGCTAGCAGAAACTGGTAACATGAGAAATTTGTCGGATTTAATGTGTGTGTTACTAAAGTTAAGAGACCCGTTCGTGCACAGACAGAACAAGGATAGTTTAGAGATACATAGATAAACAGATTCTTATTTTTCACAGTGATTAAGTCAAACTATGTTTAAGTGAGCAGAGCAGAAAGCACCGTGGCAGTAAACACAGATAACTGGAAGTAACAGAATACGGTAAGCGTATTCTGTCACATCCGGTTATCTGTGTTGTTGTCGTCAGTGGACAATGAGTTGGAGACAAGCATAGAGGCTGGTTTACAAAACTGAAAATAGACCACAAAACTTCAGACAGAGACAGTGTTGCCAACTTAACTAATTTGCTAGATTTGTTAACCAAAATTAAGATTTTCATACCCAGTTATTTCAAAAGTTTTCACAAATTTAGCTTATTTTTGGGAAAAGGAGTATTGTAATTCATTCCAATTCCTGTGCACGGCTCATCTGCCAAAAGTTCTAATGTCTCAGTCTCCTCTTGCTCACAGACAACAGTAGGTAAGGTGTCTGTGGAGCAGATATGCTTCTTTCTCACTCTCTGGATCAGGATGTTACCATAGCTTGCAAATGGTTGCTTTGATCCTCTCCCTCCCTTTGTGGATTTTAAAAAAAAAAAAAAAAAAAAAAAAAAAAAAAGACTTGAACTTCAAATATAAGATGTCCCTGTAGTGAGTTTTTGATTTGAAGATCTACCTTTTCATATAGTTTAAAATGATCCGTCTCACTGCAGCAGGACCACAAAGCTTTCTGCAAATAATGAGTTATGACATCCAGGAAAAGCAAATAGCTTTGATCACAAACCGTTTTTCTCCATCAAATATATGAAAAATGCATAATACATGAAATGAGACTAAATTGAGGAATGGGGTAATGCAAAGGTGAATTTGTCTCAAGGTCAAGAAAAACAGAACACATTTACAGCCATGCAAGTGGTTCAATTAGGAGTGCTAACAAATGGTGAGGCTTGAAAAGTCAGGAGATCACTAAAATCAGTACTATTAATCTCAATTTTGTATAGTGTCAAATCATAAAGTCTCATGACACTTTGATACAGAGCAGATCTAGATTAGATTTAACTTTGTCATTGCAAAGTACTAGCACTAAGAAAGCTCTGTACAGAGTTTAGCAGGCTGACAGCTGCTTGCTCTGGAACGAGGGACCTGTAGCACCTCCCAGAGGGGAGGAGGGTAAACAGTATGTGGCCAGGGTGAGAGCTGTCTCTGGCTGATAGTTTCTCTGGACAGCCTAAATGGTGGCCAGTGGGGAACAGGTGATGTGCTGGGCAGGGAAAGAAAAGTCTTTGTTTTATGTGGACATCAAAGAGAACTCCAGGATTCTTTACAGCAGAGCTGGAGGCCAGAGTGATCCATCAAGAGTAACTATAACTTTAGAGTTTCTGAGGTGTTTAAGTCCAAAAACATATTATGTCATTAAGGCATGCTTGAAGTTTAGCTAACTAACCTTTAATCAGGCTTGATCAATAAATAACAGGTTGAGTTGGTAGCATTTTGCATGTAACCAGCCAAGAACAATCTGGCAATCTGAGTGTGCGGAGATCTGGGATTTAAGTAGTGGCTGAGCCAATGGAAAACAGGTGTGCATGCAGGTGAGTAGCAGGTGTGTGTGATTGTCCTGATTGCAGTGGAGTAGAGTGAAGCAGGGGTGTGGCAAAGACAATGAACTGATGAGGTGAACCTAAATGGGAAATTTAGACTGTGCAGTGCAGCCCCCTCCATTCATCCTGTTTCAAGCTATAGAGAAAAAAACTCTGGTGGTTGTGAAATGTGCAGGAAAAATGCAAAAGGCCCTATGAAGCCAGTGTTTAGTTTGTCTGTTCTGGACTACTATAGAAACATGACTCTGTGGAAGAGACCATGCAGTGTCTGTAGATATAAAAGACTCTAAAACAACAAAAACATAATGATTCATATTTTCGGTAATTACAGTAAACAAAACATAGTTATGGATATTATATTCCATATTCTGTAAATAGAGACCCTTTAATCTGAAACACTGGTCTTTTAACATTGTTTAATTTATGTTTCTACTAATTGCAGGGGTCATTTTAGTATGATCCTTTTTTTGGTTATATTAGTATCTTTAGTTGAAATTGAGTTTACCAAGATTTAATGCATTGTGTACATCATTTTATATTTAAACCAGGTTTTGCAGAGTTGAACTTAACTATAGTTACATATCCTTACGTAAAAGCCAAAGCTTTGTAGAATCAGTTTTCACCAACAATCAAATCAAGCCATCAGAAGAACTTGAAAGATGCTATAATTCCATCAAAAATCCAGCCACAGGGAATTTAAATCCTCCTTGATGCAATTCACTGTAACATCCAAAACATTTTTTGGTTGGGTGAAGTGGATTTATGTGTTTCAGCTGAATGAGAGAACCTTTAGCTTTAGATTAACTTAAAACCTTTGACATTTTCATTAACATGGGATGAAATTTTGCAACAAATGGGATTCCTGGAAATGTCAGATGCAAATGGAGGCTGCTGATTTTTCGTTGAGCCTGTGCACCTCTTAGTTTGACAGGCATCGTTTCTCCCCTCGTTCTGACTCAAGGACCTCTTCAGATCTCATTTCCAGAGCTGCTGACATTCCCTGATGAGGCCTCCCATGCACAGCAGATAGATGGGTAGTGAGATATTGTACCCATCAAAGGATAGTAAGACAGAAATAGCATAAGTAAAATACAGTGTCAGTCTTATCTTCACAGTTGTACCCATCATTTCTATCAGTTATGATGTTACTCTTTCTTGTCAGGGGATGCAGCAACAGCACCTGATTGTCAGCAAGCGTGACTTGATAAGTTAATTCAAATGGATGCAGTAGCACATTTGTCGCTGTCATTCTCATACTCACCTGCCAGTATAAAATGTTTGAAAGTGAATGAATTAGGGTTAGGGTTACCTATAACCTATACAGTATGAATAAATAAGTCTGTTTTTTACATTTTATTTCCAAATGGCTGCTGTCCTAGCTGCTAATTCAACCACCTTCAGTTTCACACACAAAGCTCCATTGAGCACCTGTCTATTCTCTAATCAACCTCAACCTGTCAGTGCTGATCATATGAACAGGTCTGTGATCTGTGCAGTCTGTAAAGCTTGCCTCAGCTGTCTAACCAGATTGATCATCCTTCTCTTCTTCTACTGTTTTCCAATTACTTTGGTGTTTTTGGCTTTTGTTTGTTATGTTCTATTAAGTACATGCTGGGATTTCCAATGAGGTGTTAACCTGTTATTATTCCAACTGTATACTAACTGCATGCTATGTGGGGTGATGTTTTTGGTGTCACTGCTCCAGTTTGGAAACTATGGCAACAGTAAAGCGTCATCCTGATGCGAATGGTGTCAGGATCACAAAGCCTCCCATGCATAGGGCACAAAGACTCAATGACGGCATGAATATAAATATGATGTGAATCAAATGCTGTGGCCCTCACCATCACCAGATCTCAACCCCTACTGTTCTTCTCTCCAGTAGAGTTCACAGACTTCAATGCCAAGGTACACTGAAGTTTCAATCAACAGTACATTCTTTAAAAAAGATAACATTAAAAGGCTGAAATCGGGGCAATGCTTCACAACAACTCAAAGAGTTTGGTGCTGATCCCTCCCACCTCGGACACAATCTTTCCTGAACACCTCAGAGTCCTAGAGGAGTACAGGCCCCTCACAGTTGTCATGAACGGGGAAATTAGCTGTAGAGACCAAAACTGTTGTCTGTTGTCTGGACGTTTAATAATCAAAACAGTAAAAAAAAAAAAAAGTGTTTTTTCATAATTTCATGACAATCCTTTTTTAAAGGATCCCTGTGTAAGATTTAATGACATCTAGTGATGTAGTTGCTGATTACAACACTTTACTCACCTCTCCTCCTTCTAAAGTGTTTAGTTTGTCTATTCTGGAATACTGTAGAAACATGGCAGTTCAACATGGAGGACCCACACACTGAAAAAAGTGAAACAAAGCTGTTGTTCGTTTAATGTGTTTTTTCTCATTCCAATGGTTGAAAAAAAATACTTCGCTCAATTAAACTAAACTTTCTTATTTATGTTTATGGTTAAATCGATTTTTATTAGATTGAGTAAAATTCGCGCATGCGCATTCTTTAAAACTTCTGGCGGCAATTGTACCTCCTTAAACGACCCTGCATTTTGGAGCTACGTCGATGCTGGTGAGGACGAGTAAAAAAAAACGCATTAAGGTAAGTCATTCCTATTTTTAAACATGACTGTGCATAATCTTTAGCCCTCAGATAAAGACTGTCTGGAGTTTGTGCGTGTGTGAAACTTTCTTTATGTGTTACTAAACTAAACTACCTAAAAAAACTCAATGGTAACTGTATTCGTCCCGCGGGTCATGGTACGGGCGTCACGGTTCGGTGCACGCAGTCATACGGCAAATACGTCTGAGTGAGTAGTGAGTAGCGGGGCTGGACTGAGGCAAAAAATCAGCCCTGGCATTTGTGGCACAGGACGGCCCACAAAGTTATCGGTTGACGGGGGGTGTGCGGGGGGGGGGGGTGCGCGCGGTGCGGGCCGGCAGACAATTAACGCTGGCGTGTCGGGCTGCATCGGGTCCGGGCTCAAAACCCGGCGGGTCGCTAGCCCATCCTGGACGGCCAATTATGTGTGGGGGAAAATCTGACCAAATATTAAATACTTTGACCACTAGACACCGGCCCACCGGGAAAATTCCCGCTATGTCCGATGGCCGTCCACCCCAGAAAAAAAAGTTGAGTCCTCACTTTAATCCAGGTGGCGGTAATGAGCCTAAAAGCTGCCAGCAACCGTCATTAGCCTACAGAAGAAGAAGCAGTTACAAAACAGACGAAGAAGAAAAGTGATAGAGGCGGGGGTCGAATAGTGCCCCCTATCGTCTTTTTTTAACAACTTTTCCTGATGAGAAGAAAGAATTTTTAAGGAGTTAGGAGAAGACAACCGCGCTGATCAGAGAATCCGACCACACTTACACTAAATGTGACGTCATTCCGCGACGGCGACGTGAGGCCATAGTGCAATTGCTATGTGATTAATTTTGCAGCCTTAATGTGTAATATCAGGGCATGGCAAAGTCATCACTGTCTGAAAATACTTGGTGTCAGCAGGGGATTAATTGCTTAGTGTTTTCTCTGGTTGGTAAAGCTAAGCTGAACTGTGTAATAATGAAGCAACATAAGTTATGTTTTGTCAGGTATTTTATTTCATAGGCATAGCAAATCTGATTTTAAAAGAACAGAAGGCATTATGTTTTGTCAAGTTTAAACTGTATTATTTGTAGTTCATGTAACATTGAGATCCAACATTAAAGAATGTTTTCTCTTTTAAAAAGCAGCTACCAGATCCACTGTGGTCCTGCTGTGCAACAACCTACCAATTGGAAGTCATCTTGTAGTAAGTTCTGTGTACAATATCATGAGATAACATAATGTGATAATTAGATCACTCTCCTAAAACCTTCTTCTCCTCTCCTCCACCTTGTATTTTTCCTCAGTTATCCATGCATGTGGAAATGTAAAGACTGTGACCATTCATACTCAAGAAGATCTGAACTTCTTAGACATTATAAACTTGATCATCAACATTATGGGCGGGGCCATGCTTACCCCTGTACTTATGAGAACTGCCCATGCACTTGCAAGACATGGAAAGCTCTGCTCACCCATCTAAGCAAATCCCATCCTGCTCAAAAATCCTCACAGAAGGATAGCTTTTCACCATTCAAGTGCCACATCTGCAACAACAATCAACTTTCTACTGAGACAGACTATTTTAAACACATTGGTACACATTTGAAAAATCACGAGTCTGTCGAATGCATGTTTCGGGATTGTTCATACAAAACAAATCTTTATGGTGCTTTCAGAACTCACAAATGGAGAAAACATACCCCCCACACAGTCCACGATTTTAAGCCTGGAGTAGTTGATGGACTTGTTCGTAGTTCTACTGTTGTAGAGTCATTTGAGAGCAGCACTCCTGAGAAGTCAGATGATGATATACCATCTGAAGAACCTTCTGCTGAAGAATCAACAAATTTGGCACAAGTTATAGAATTAAAGTTAGCCTCAGTCCTGCTTAAGTTAGAACATTCTTTTCTGGTGCCAAGTGCAGCTGTGAATGAACTGCTTGATGAGTTGCAATATTTAATTGGTACTGCCTCTGTGCCAGTCACCCAGAGGACTCTTTTGGACTCCTTACAAAATAACAGTTGCATAGTTGATGAATCTGTTGTGAAGGAGTTAGCCACTGTACTTTGTAATTCTAATCCCATTCAAGCTGCAATAGGAAAGCACGGTCCACTGTCACCTGCTTGGAAACGCAAGGTATACTACAGAGAAAACTTCAATGTTGTGGAACCTATTGAGTATGTTTTAGAACGTAAGAATAATAAGACTTTTCAGTATGTACCTTTACTCAAATCCTTGCAGCAACTTTTAAACTGTGAAACAACACTAAATAAGGCTATACATTTGAAGGAAAAACAACATCCAGTGGAGAACGATAAACAGGTATACAGATCCTTTTGGGATGGACACCTCTGTAAAAGAAATGCTATTCTCTCAAAAGAATGTGCAATTTCTTTGATTTTGTATGTTGATGAATTTGAAATTTGCAATCCCCTTGGTACGTCACGTAAAAAACACAAAATCTGTGCCTTGTATTGGATTTTAGGCAATCTGCCACCTGGTTGTCACTCCTCGTTGTCCTCTATCCATTTGGCTGCATTGATCAATAGCAATGATGTCAAGGTCTATGGTTACGAAAAAGTGTTAGAGCCTTTGATTACTGATCTCATAACATTGGAACAACATGGGAAACAACAACAAGCTGGGAAAAACTTTGAAGGGCACATTGCAGTGTGTTATTGCCGATAACCTTGGTGCACACAGCATTGCTGGTTTTGTAGAGAGTTTTTCTGGCAGATTTGTTTGCAGGTTTTGTACAGCAGATAGGTTAGAAATTCAGGACAAGGAAGTTGGGGCTGGAGGTTTCTCTCTGAGAACTGAGGAGATTCACAAAAATCACCTGAAAACCCTCGAGGGAAATTCCTTAAACAACTGTCATGGTGTTAAGAGTAAATGTGCTCTGTCAGAAAAACTTACCACTTTCAATGTTACTAGTGGTTTCCCTCCAGACATTGTCCATGATTTATTTGAGGGAATAGTTCCGTTTGAAATATCTCTCTGCCTGACTGTATTCATTTCCAAAAAGTATTTCACTTTGGATGCTGTAAACAAGGCAACTGAAGATTTTCCCTATAAATGGACCGATAAAACAAATCGGTCACACTCTGTTCCACTGACCTATGCATCCAGGAAAACAATTGGTGGCAACGCACATGAAAACTGGAGTTTAATAAGATTTTTTCCTCTACTACTTGGACAGAAAGTGCCCACTGATGAACCAGCCTGGAAACTCCTTGCTGATTTGAAGGACATTGTAGAAATTGTTGTTTCTCCAATTCAGACCCAGGAATCAATTGCATATTTGAACTTTAAGATCTCTGAGCACAGAGTAAGATTTAAAGAGGTTTTCCCGGAGTCAAACTTTCGACCTAAACACCATTTCTTGGAGCATTATCCTCACTTAATCTGTGAGTTTGGACCATTAGTTGCATTATGGACCATGCGCTTCGAAGCAAAGCACAGCTTCTTCAAAAGAGTTGTGCGGCATACAACCTGCTTCAAAAATGTGCTTCTGTCCTTAGCACAAAGACACCAGTTTCTTCTGGCACATCACCTTCACATGTGGAGTTGTCCTAAATCCCCCCTGGAGGTAGCAAATGTTTCAAGTCTTCCCATTGATGTTTTACAAGAGGACATAGCATTTGCTCTTAAGCAGAGGCACCCAGAGTTG
Organism: Argyrosomus regius; assembly: GCA_946959425.1. Classification (NCBI taxonomy): domain Eukaryota; kingdom Metazoa; phylum Chordata; class Actinopteri; family Sciaenidae; genus Argyrosomus; species Argyrosomus regius. Next base: position 29,139,474 of record OX336884.1, read on the forward strand.
GACGGTGTATGCTTGGCTAAAAATGCAACCCACAGTGGCCTGAACTACAGGGATGGTATGATCCTTGCATATGGCTCATTGGCAGGGCTGCCTGAATTTGTGGAAATAATCCAGATGATTGTTGTCAAGGATAACCTGCTTTTCATCGTCAGAAAGCTGAGTGCGTGGTACTGGGATCATTTCAGGGCATATGAACTGAAACTGTGTCCTACGAGGAAGTTGGAACTGGTTGACCTAAACCAACTGTCAGATCCATACCCATTGGCTGACTACACAATTGGAGGAATGCGGCTGATAACTCTCAAAAGATACATACATGTGTAAGGTCAGTCTTAAACTGGAACACAACAAAATATTAATTTCCAAATTTTGCTTCCCATATTTTTTATTTTATTCTCGAACTCCACTAGAGTATATTTCCATGATTTACAGGTGATAGTCTTCACTTTCTCAGAAGATGGGGAAACATAAAAAACTTCTTGGAGCAAACAACAGAGAAATTTAATTCAGAGGCCTTTCAGTGGGGAGGAACAGTTGCTGGAGGAGGAGGTCTTTGTTCAACAGATTCCTTTATAACATTACAGGAGCCAAATCTAATGCACACATTTACTGAGAGATGGAGCAGGAAAAATATGAAAGTGCATCGTACATAATGTCATCTTAAGTTTAATTTTGAAAATATTAACTATTACAAATGTTAAAAAGCTAATGTTAAAAAGCAACTGAGTCAAATTTCTCTCTCTCTATCTCTCTTTCTCTCACTCTCACAGGGCATCATGGCAGAAAACACACCCGTTCGATTGCTGGTTATCCTGAGTGAAGACAGCAGTGTAAGAATGGAACTACGCAAGGGGATTCCCAATTCACTGGAAGAGCTAATGGATGAGGTCAAGAATGCATGTGGATTAGAGGGATACATAAGGCTGCAGTACAAGGACACAGATTTTGGGAACATATTTGTGAATCTGACCTCCACAACTGTAATTAAGGATCTTACAATTCTCAAAGTAATCCAGTTAGACCCTGATTCAACTGTTGTCTTGTACCCAGTTGATCCCTCGGTGAGTAGCACCCCTTTGTTTGGACTGGACAGTGATGACTCCTCAGTGTCTGCACATACAGATGACACAATACTGCTTAGCAGCCCTTCCTCAGACTCACTAAGGACACAGCAGTGGCCACGAGTGTTCCCAATCCCACGCTTCTCCTATGATACAGAATGTCAACTGCAGAGGGGAAATGCAGAGTACATGAGAAGTCAAACTAGACTGACACCTAGCTCAAAAATGCTGTCAGACATACTGGAGAAAGTAGCTGAAAGTATCTACGCATACAAACCATACCCTGAAGATTCTGACTGCAGCGATGTTGCTGAGGCACTGACAAGGAAGCACCCCTGCCTGAAAGAACCAGGGTCTTTCAATGAGAGCTATGGATGGAAACGCAGGATGAAGATAAAGATGGCCAACTACCGGACCCAACTTAAGGCACACGGTACATCTGCCGAGCTCACAGTGAATTCTTTGAAATCCAAGTCTCAAGAGGACTCCTACCCAGCAAAGAACGTGAAGAGACCTAGACGAGCTGAGGTCAATCATTTTCCATCTTTGCCAAGTGGTGAGACTACAGGAACCCTGGAACAAGAGAGGATTTCCCTTTTGGCGGAACTACAGAAAAGAGACAACCGTCAAACAATAAAAGAAAAGATGGCAAAGACGTTTGGATACTGTAGACAAGAAATAGTGCATAAGCAGCCGAGCATTGAAGACATCTTGGCAAGATGGCCAGCACTTTTCCAGATGGAAGAGGTATGTTTTTAGATGCAAGGCACCTCAGACCAATTAGTCACTCAAACATCACTCACTCATTCATGTACAACTGTAGAAACAAGAACAAAAAAAAACATTTTTGAGAGGAGAGGGACTTAGTATATTCATTAATGCCATTAATTAGACATTCATAAAAGATGATTTTCAAGCAGTTTGATCAAACCTAAGTTCTTTTCAGAAGACCATTTATTTAATACATTTTCAAAGTTATTTCTGTTCTCTGTTTTTCTTTTTTCAGATCAATGCTGAGTTTATGCGAGTGACAACAGTTCCCTTGGAGACAAAGTTCTTGGCGCAGTTGGACAAGCACACGTCCAAACTGCTGGAGATCATCAGGAGCAAGGGAGGACGTGTGAAAGTGCAGACCAAGAGGACCTTGCAGGTTTTAGATGCGGTATCTATGTATGAGTTCATTCTCAGTGGGATCCATAGTTGAATAGTTGGGGGGGTGTGTGTGCTTTTAATAAGTAGTAACTGTTCTTTCTCAGACGGTGGACATCTCAATTAGAAGAGAGTACATCTTTAAATCTTTGATGATCTACCTGGGTGAACCTGTTCATCACCTCATCAAAGAATGCCAGGTAAGGGCATCTCTCTCATTAACACAGACAACACCCACACACCCATTTTTGTTGTTGAGATGCAACATAGCACTGTATTTTTTTTTTCTGGTAATATACATTCCTCTGATCTATGAGCATTTAAATTTTATGGCCAAATTGCCAAAAAAACCAGCCCCAAGTGTGGGGAAAAAATGTGTAATTTTTGTTGTCTTTATTGTAGCGCCATCATCAGTCTAAACCAGGCACCGGCCCTTCCACGAAGGGCTGATGTGGCTGCAGGTTTTTGTTCCAATCAAGCAGCGGCACACCAGATTTGACTCATTTAATCGAATGATCTCTGTCTTCAGAGAGTTGATTGATCAAACTGTGTGCTCTTGGTTGGTTGGGACAAAAAACTGCAGCCCTTTAAGGAATAGTTTTGACATGTCTGGTCTAAACTGAGAACTCTTGCTTCGGTCATTTATCCATTAAATTGTCCAGTGTTTAAGAAAGTGGGGAGACAGATGTGCCGCTTCTTCTCGACATTATTGTTATTATTAATGTATTTCATACTTAACTACTCAAAAAGTTTTGAAATGTTATTTCAGTCAATCAGTTCTCCCCTTTAATAATACCAATTGGTATTTTATATCATTGGAAAGCCTGATTTGTCACCTTTACAATGAGGTACAACTTGTAAGGATCGTGCATTCATGGAATGAGCAACAGAGCTAAACTTGTGGGTAGTGCCCAAAGAAAATGTTTTGTCATCTGAGCCCTTTTCTCAACAATTTCAGGACTTTCAGTCATCACATTTCACACTTATTTGCTTTGTTTGTATTGACCTACATCTTTTACACTAATCTCCACCACTTCAGGCATTTTTCTAATAATTTCATGTCATTCAACCTCCTTTAAATCTATTTTTATCAGTTATTGCTTCTGCCATGTTAGTATTACTTCAGCAATTTTCTTTAGCTGTCAGTTTCCAGTGTACATTTTTTTTAAATTCAACAAAACTGTATCACACTTAAACATGCATTTTTATGATTTCAACTGGTTTGAGCACTTAAAAAACATTTCATCTCTCAGCTTACAAGTTATACTTTTCAGCTGTTATCAGCCTTTTCAGCATTGCTTCAACCATGGCGTTCAGCCTTCAGCATTGTCTTGAGAAAAGGCTCTTTCTAATTGTCCTCGTTTGTTGCTTTTTTGTGTGTGTGCAGGATGAAAATGAGGCTGACGAACTGGATCAGGACGCCATGGCAATCGTTGTCAGTGGAAAAGAGGACATTAAAATAGTCATTGATGGAACAGAGGTCCTGAAAGAGGTGCCCACAATTGCAACGGCTGTTGCAATATTCTTTGGACTAACCTACGCACTCAACCTAAAATATCCAAAGAATCTGCAGTACACCCTTGAATTTGTGCAAAAAGTCCTGATGGAGCTTGGTGGAAAAAAGATCTCCCCAAAAGTGCATAAGCTGAGCACCCAGCTTTTCAGCCCAGAGTAGGCAGAGTTAACTCACTTGATTTTACAGTGTTTCTACAACCAAGACTTTGTTCTCTTTTATATGAGGTTGGTGTTCGGAATTACATGTGTATGACTGCATTTCCACTGCTGACAAAAGAATCTGCCCAAGTTATCGCTGGCACAAGTGGGCAGTGTGCTGAAAACCTGGAGAGCACTGATTTGTTTATGACAGATTTTTCAGACCAAGAGAGGGCCAGAAGCTACCTCACACGTTTGCAGGTTATGGAACTGAGGGGATTCACACAAATCCACTGATAACACTTTATTTTAAGGAATAATTCCTCTGTATTACTTTTCATTTTGAAATAGGACAATTTTCTGTTTTTTTTTTTTTTTTGGTTTGTTTTTGGGTTTTTTTCGGATGTTTTTTGTTACTATTTGTAATTTATTTTAGTCAGTGAGTATTTAGTTTGGTTCTGTTCAGCGAGTGTGTTCACCTGAAAATGCAGATATTTCCTGATTACTGTTTCTGTGTGAGGAAAAAAAAACTGTTGAGAACGATTGTTCTTAAGGTAGGACTATGTTAAAACATTTTGAAAAAAATGTAATGATTGAAAGAATGTTCATTCAACAATAAATTATGTGTTAAAAAGGAATGTGGTCTGAGTATAAATCTAAATGTATTAAAAGTATTTTTTTTAAATTCAGTTCTGTAAACATTAAATTATGATGACTTTAAATTTTTATTTGAGACAACTTAAAAAAAAAAGTTTGCTCCCACATTCAAAAGTTGTTTACATGAAATTAAAATATTCAGATTTAATGAAGTGAATTATTTACATTAAGTAATGAAACCAATTTATTTATTTTAATTTAGGAAAACTTGAAATAATTGCTTTGCTTCACCTTCAGAAATTAGTTTACATGAAGTCAAATATTTTAGTTCAAACTAAATTAATTATTTACATTGTATCAATGCTATAATATTAGGTGTGACAGATTACTTCAATTTTTTTAAGTTGAGCCAATGTTTCATTTTTTTCAGTGCAGCGTCTGTAGATATAAGGTGATTATGCACTGATGAAAACAGAGTTATGAATGTTATATTCTATAAATTCAGACCCAACGTATCTGAAACACTGGACCATTTAAAAAAGTAAATAATACTGTTAAACCCCCTGTCACATCATCATCATGTGAATTGTTACGTTTTGGCAAGTATTAGTGCAACATTCATTTTGGTGATGCTCATTAGAACGCACACATTTCCCTTTTAAATAGTTTTATTTACCACTTGTAAGATCGCCTCAGCTCATATTCTAGCACAATAAACATGATAAATCATAAGCTGAAAGGTAATAGGCCACTGAGTATCACAGTCAACACCCCATTCAGTAAGTATTAGGACTTTTCATTGATTGGGCTCTGTACACTGAAATGTACTCTGAGGTCAAACTACTGCCATAAAGCATTAAATAACTTTGATTTATTACAACATTGCTCTTATTTTTGTACTTTTGGCCATTATATCTGTCAGTATTATATATTTGGGGCGGCTGTGGCTCAGAGGTAGAGCAGGTCGTCCACTAATCAGATGATCGGCGGTTCGAACCCCGCCTCCTCCAGTCTGCATGTCGAAGTGTGGCAAGATAGTGAACCCCAGCTCCTGAAGACCCGCCATCGGTGTGTGAATGTGTGTGAATGGGTGAATGAGAGTGTAAGAGAGTGAGAATGTAGTGTAAAAGTGCTTTCAGTGGTCGGAAGACTAGAAAGGAGAGTACAGTCCAAGGTTAATTGCTAAGAATTTGAAACAAAGTGACATCACACAAGCAGTCAGAACATCATTTATATTACATTTATTTTCTACACAGTAATGTACATGTTATTATCTTTTGAAACAGTGAGTCAGCACTTTAGTTTGCCATACAGAGCTGATAGTGGATAAATTTAATACATGGTAGATTTGGTTTGATAGATGGTAATGGTAAATAAGTTTGCATTTAAGTCTTTGATTTCCCAGCGATTGAAACTGAGATTGTGTTTGCAAAGATTGGGTAATGTTGGAAGACTGCATAAGGGTTGATGACACTATTAAAGACAGAATGTATCTATGTATGATCAGTTTATTTGCAAAATAAACTCTGGTTCCGCAAGTCCGCTAGATAGTACCTCAGGGCACCACCCTTAAAGAAGGGAAATGATTTCAGTCTCATAAAATACACTACACTGTTAATATGGAATTCTGATAATAAGTAAATTCATAATTACAACCAAAGTCACCACATCAGCGGCTACTAGGTTGAAGGATTTGGAGTTCAGCATAGAAGAGGTTATGTTATATACAATATGATCTGATCTACTACTAACCTAATGAACACAAGATGCCGAGAGGAAAAGAAAATCAGAGATGAAATCTCAATAATTTATTTCTCCAAGACAACTATGAGATCTATGTGTGAACCAAAATGAGATTATAGCTCATTTCCCCTTTTTCTCATTGTTTCTCTAGAGCAGGGGTCCCCAAACTTTTTTCGGTGGGGGCCACATCAACTTTCCTTTCTGTGATGGGGGGCCGTGCTCAGTCTATAACAGGAAATGATATGGACCAAAGTGACAACCAGTATTGAATTGAATTGAGATTATAATGATCATTTGTTGCAGCTGCCCTTCGCTTGACCTTGGCGTGGCCACTTTCATAGTGTCAGCGAATGTTAAATTCTTTGATCACCGCCAATATATCTTTGCAGATTAGACAAACTGCCTTTCCCTTGCACCGTCTCTCTCTGTTGTCCCTCCCCCCCAAGACCACAGACTCCTTTGATTGGCTAAAATACGTCATAGGAACCGTCCACTGATTGGTTGAAAAAGAAAGTATTCTGCCGAGTAACGTTTTTCCATTCGTTGACTGCGTATGGAGTCTGCCGAACATCTATTTTTCGATTGGTCTTTTACACGGTGGCGTAGAACAACAAGGAAGTGTCGCACAGACACAAACCACACATCTCCGTTTTCAGCGAAATCTCAGGAAAACAGTGCAAAAAAACACATCTCACTATCATAAACCGTTTCAGAGATATTCACAGGTATGTAAAACTTAAGACTTTTATCCGCCCAATCCATCCCCAGAGGATTAAAAACTCTGCACTCTGAATCTAGCTATCGTTTCCTCAACAGTTTTGACATTTTGTTGTCTGGCTTTCTTCCGTTAGCTCGCCTCGCCCGTGCGCACTTGACACTTGATCACGAGCAAAGTCACGTCGGAATATACCATTGTGTGAGGGGGTGAAAATTAGCTACTACTGTAAATAGTTCGTAAATAATGTACATTTTAATTAGAATGCCAACCTTAATCATTAAGTGCAGATATTTTATAATGGGAAAATGCAATTTAAAAAAATAGGCCATGTTTAGAGGGATTGTTTGGGATCGTTAAGTGGGCAACTCCAATTGTTTAGGTGGGCCGGATGTGGCCCGGGGGCTGTAGTCTGGGGACCCCTGCTCTAGAGAAATAAGATGTGCAAAATCTCATCTTAGACTTTTAAGTTTAAAAAGAGATCTCCACAAACTCTAAATTAATTCTCAGATTTTTCTCAGCATCTGTGTCTCCTTTTGATCTCAGGAAGAGAAGTAAGAGATGTCTCTCTGTGAACTCAATCTACTCTGATCTGGTCTACTCAATTCATGCATCTCTGGTTGATGGAAAATTCCCAGTCCTTACAATTGTCTATACGGTTATTACCCAAATTATATTTTATGTAAAAAACTTAAAACAAACCATTACACCACAATGTAAAATTAATATATGTAATACATCATATATTAATTTTACATTGTCAAATGAAAAATAAAATTATTTATTGATAGGTGTGTAATAAAGATTATTATTATTATTATTATAACAATTTATGAAGTCACATTGAAAGTCAGGTTTATTTTACCATAATGGCATTTTGAAATGGCCAGTGTCTGACTACAGCTTATTAGTTGCTATTAAAAGGGTAGATGGAAAATGAAGAAAGTGTCTTATCAAGTTTTGTTATCGAGCTGAACACAATGACAGTATAAAGAATACACAGAGCCTGAGTGACATCAGACGTAGGTTTCCGAAGTGCTGTTTTGAAGCCGAAAATGTGCACCTGCACCGCTGGCCGCCGCCATGTTGGATGTACTGCTTCTTCAGCCTCCCATCTAATCTACCGGCAAAGACGTGCATCATCAGTGGACCTGAGGCGGGCCGAATGACACCTGGGTGCTCGAATAAGCCATCTGTAACGGCACGTACCTGTCAATCAAGCGGTCACGCTGTTAATTACTTTAATTAATTATTATTGGGGTGAACTTTCTTTCTGACTGTATTCCTACTTCTGAATACAGTCAAATTAATATAAATATACTTGGCTGCTTTGACTAAGTTAATGATTTAATCATCAGGAAAAGTCATATTAAATAATTGTACACACATAGGCGCCAAAAGATGTGACCTAAGACCTGAAAGACTGTTATTCTATGTCACTTCTCCTATTAGATCCATCTCATGATCTCGCAGCTAATGACCTGACATCAGTCCCTGGAGGTATGAAGGGAAGAAAAATTTCCACTTTTTTATCTCACTCAACCTTACCTACACTGTCTCAGTGTCCTCTTTTGACCCTATTTGCATTTCCATTTCTGTGGAATATGAGAGGCATAGGACTGAAGACAAGGGTTAGCCAGCAAATATTCCAGGTCCACTGCCTTTGTCTTGTCTAAATATTGTCTAATATCTTCATGAACTCAGAATCTCTGGCCATCAGAAGCTGCCATCAGACAGCCAGGGGTGAAATAGAAAGTAGAAAAGTTAATGGAAATGTAATACACGAGATGTTCAGTGTTTCTAATCCAACAATAGGATTATGATACAAGTTAAATAGTAATCTATGTACCAATACAATAATTTAATAAATCAAGATCAGAAGTCAGAAGAAGAAGTGGATGAAGAAGAAGACATGGGAGCTTGGAAACTGAAGGTGGCTCTTCCAGATGGCCCTGAAGGTACAGATACAGATACCTGATAGAGAGAGAGAGAGAGTGTGTGTGTGTGTGTGTGTGTGTGTGTGTATGTGTGTATGAAGTTGATATAGGGATTTTGTTTTTTCATTACCAGGGTGGTGCTGATGTCTATGGCAGGTAGTCCTTGGTTTTGTAGTAATATGTAGTAATATGTCGTTCTCCATGCACCAGATCCTACTCCTGCTTTTGTAGCTCGTGACACTCTGGATCACCTGTCTCACATTTTTGGTGTTCAGTGGGTCACTGATTGCTCTCCAGTTTCTCCTGACTTTGCCTCCTTGATTCCAGCTTTCAGTCTCGCTCTGTCGGTGTTATATGGTTTCCAAAAGGCAGCTTTGGCTCTGGATGGGGCCCTTACCTCAATTCAATGCTGTCTTTGTCATGATGTCACTGTATTTCTCAAGATTGACATGGTTCTCCAGAGTGGAACATGTTCATGTAAAACAGTCCTGTAGAGTTGTTGTAGCTCCATCTGTCCACACCTGATGTTTGATGGTTTGACCCTTTTCATCAGCTCAGAGTAAGTAAGCAGGAGAAGCAGGGAAATGTGGTTTGATAGAGACCTGGAGTCACAGAGACCTGAAGTCACAGAGACCTGGAGTGAGAGAGACCTTTTTGTTTTCCCCTGGTCGGATTGTGTAAATGCTGGTTGGATATTCTGAGAATGAGTAGAAAGCTTTCTGCTACACTACATACAATTTGACATACTACTTAACAAGTCACACCAAAATCTTGGTTACACTGAGGGAAAGGGAAAACAAGTTTTATTGTAATTGAAGTTGGAACTTGTCTTTTCATCCTTCCATCCATTTTCTGACACATTTCTGGTAGCATGTTAAAGTTATCCTAGATGTCCCTCTCCCCAGCCACATCCTGCAGCAAATCCTTAAAGATCTTCAAATGTGTTATCTAATTACTCCTGAGTGTATTAGGTTTACCCTGGAGTCTCATCACAGTTGGTCGTGCCCAGAAAGAGATGCCCAAACAGCTCATCTATTTTCAAGGAGAAAAAGAAGCAATGCTTGTCCAAACTCCTTCCAGGAATCCAGTGAATTAAGAGTTTTGCCTGAACACTTAGCCTTCGTCTTTTTTTATTTTTTTTATTTTAGAAACTTTATTAATCACATTTTTACACGTGAAATTATTCTCACATACTTTAGTGGCAGATGCCTAATACACACAGACTGGAGCGGTGGGCAGCGATCCACGCCCAGGGAGCAGATGTTGGGGGGGCCTTGCTCAAGGGCACCTCGGCCGTGGCAAGGAGGTGGACTGACACCCCACCAGCTGTCAGTTCACCTTTCCAATCTTTGAGCAGTGAGAGCGGGGATCGAATGGCCAACCTTCAGGTTATTGGACGACCCACTCTAACATGGCCGCCCCCCTTCACCACAACATTTAGTATAGTGTCAGTAGTGATGCTGGCTTTGTACCAGTCTGTCCATGTTACCCTCACCCGTCAATAAGACCCTGAAATACTTAAACAACATCCCTTGGAGCAGTAACTTGCTCCCAAATTAAAACAAGAAATCCATGTACCATAGCCTCAGACTAGGAAGTGCTGATTCTCACTGTACACTCGGCTTCAAACTCAGTGTCAATGCATGCCCGAGGTTGTTGTCTGAAGCCAGCAGAACTATATGTCAGTATTATCTAAGCAGAGAGCCAACTCCAAGGTTTCCAAACCTGACACTTGGCATTCCTCAACTGCAACTTGAGATTCTGCCACAAATGGAAAAAGTGACATTGTACAACCTTGTCAGATCATGCTCACAGAGAGTTTGCCTGACTTTTTGCAAAGAAAACAGACATAGGCAAGGGACATTTGTAAGGCCTCTCCGAAGCACACTTCCGTCTTTCTAATCTTAATGAGACCATATACTGTGTAGTCCATGACCCATGTCTGGATGTGGCATTTGTCAAGTTTTCTGCTAGGAATAGAAAACCATAGGCCATAATGGGCAGAATCAAGAAAAAGGATTGTACACAAATCTTAACAAAAACATCTACTGACTTGCAGCAAATCAAAGTTCATGAGACACTGATTCTTTTCCTGTTTGCCCCTGGTCTTGTCAAGCTGTGGTGTTACCAGTAGGAAACCCATGGGCTGCTGGCTTCCAGTCACACACTGTAGCAGCTGAAACTGCTCTGACCGTATGAAATTAAACAGGACTGGCCATGTAATTGCTCCTGCAGGGACTGCTCTGCTTCAATAACACACTTTGTGATTGGGTTTGGGGGAGTGACCGCCCTGACAGTCAAGGCAGAATAAACAAGGCGGGGGGGGTTGGGGTGTCTATTCTGGTCACTGGCCTCATGTGCGACAACAGGACAGTACCCAGGGGAAATAGGCAGCCAGATGTGGCCTGTGCTACTCATAACTACACACACGCGTACACACACACTCTCAACTACCACCACTCTCTTGTCAGGGACTGTAGCAGGGGTAATTGATCAGACATTATGGGATGTGACAGGTAGTGCTGGGTCAATTGTAGGGAGCAGGCATCAGGTTGTACATGAGGAGTGTTCCCTTCACAGTGCACTGGCCATCATTTCTTTCCTTTTTTTTTTTTTAACAGATAAAATATTTTCCATCTATTATTATGAAGAGTATGTCTTGCAGGATTATATTAAGTTGTTGAATTGGCCCTTGTGTGTGAAAAAGAATGACAGGACTAAAAAAGCCTGAAAAGTGTTAGCTTAGACATGATTCAGTTATCTGGATGTTTTATTTTTTTACAGTTTCATTCATCATTAATTTAGAAAATATTTCCCAAACTGTCCAATGAAAACCCACAACAGTCCTGCTATGACTTTCACCAACTGGAAACTAGTTCTGCTGTGGTTGTACATAATTTCAGGTATGCTCACTTTCAGGTTAAGTTTAAACAGGTGAATTCACAGTAACACTTTATATTAAGGTACACATATTCGCCATTAACTAGGTGCTTACTAATATGCATATAAGTAGCATACAAGCCCTTTATTAGTAATTATTAAGCACGTATTAACACCTTATTCTACATAGCCTTATTCTATCTCTATTATGCCATGAATTAAGATTTTTCCTGATATTAACACCTAGTTATCACTTATTGACTGTAACTTAATGCATTGTTGTTTCTGAATAATGATGTGAATAACCAGTGGGTTACTGGGGCCTTGTAAAGGAGCAGTAGCACAAGAACAGTAATTCTTCCTTTCTTGTGGAAGGCAATGCAAAACTACAAGTGGTAATATTACCCTAATAACTATAAATTAATTATTTTTAACTCAAAATATGTTCCCTATTCTAAAGTGGGGTCTTCTTCATATTTAATTCACAAGTAGTTTGACCCTTATTAACCCTCATTTGTGCCCTATACTGAAGTTGCAGACTCTTCACATTTAGTTAAGTCATTACAGCATACAACTAGCAGTTAGAAGACAGCCAGTTAGTACAAGTACAAGTACATTTATTGTAAACTGTAAACAGTCAAGCCACACATTCATCTCAACAAAAATAAATACAAAGACTCAGGTCAATGCAAATGATTCTTTCATGTTCAAGGATAACATAATTATGTCAGTGACAATAAGCACTGAGGAAACACATGAGTCCAAACTGAAGCCAGTGCCCAGCCCAGTCAAACAACCAAACAACTGACAGGTTTGACATTTCTTAGCAATATTCAAAATGGCATTTACAACAGCTCAGTGTTTACTACATTTGTACAACCCCAACTACAAAAAAAAAAATATATCTTTGCACTGAGTTGGGACAAATCAATAAAAGGCTGTAAAAGTCGAGTTATGCTAAAGACAGACAGAAGTACATTCCACAGCTGATTGGCATTTTAGAGAGGCAGTGTCACACATACACATAAGATATGTAGGACTTCCATTACACATTCATTAATGAACAATACTACATTTCAGGCACTGGACCATGAAAATAAGACCCAAATTTGCAACTTCATTTCACACAGGACTGTTTAGCTGCCATGAAAAGAAAATACAGATAAAAGCCTTCGGTATTGTTCTGAACAAAACATAGAGTATGCTTGATAGACTGTTGTCATCAATGCAACTTTAGCTGCATTAGCCATGGACTGTCTTAATCCCTCATGCTGTTTTTTGTTTTCTTTTCTTTTGGGTCAGTCAAGGGGCCAGCAGAGGTCATCCATCAGAACAAAAAAGTTCTGAAAACGTTTTCCCGGGTCTGAACGATGACTGCAGCTTTCCGCATCAATGGTGTGGACAGAGGCACCATCAAGTTGACAGCGCCAATTGCAGAATTGAAATATGTGGACCCAGAAAAATTTGCATCCTTGAAATTCGACCCTGCAGTGGATACCCTCCTGGCCTTTGCCAGGAAATGCGCGCATAACATAACCCGAGAAAAACAAACCATAATCAAGGATATTTAAATCCAAGGGAACACTCCTCCCTTTGCTAATAAAGTATTAAAAGGGTTGGGCATGCGTTTACCAGTTTACCAGTTTTACCACTTTTAAAATGAGTTGTTTACATTTTCTCCTTTTTAAACTGTTGTCTGCTGATTACTGTATGTTGTGCATTCACCTGAGTCTTTTGTTAAAATGAATGTATGGCTTGACTGTTTACAGTTTACAATAAATGTACTTGTACTTGTACTAACTGGCTGTCTTCTAACTGCTAGTTGTATGCTGTAATGACTTAACTAAATGTGAAGAATGCAACTTTAGTATAGGGAACAAATGAGGGTTAATAAGGGTCAAACTACTTGTGAATTAAATATGAAGAAGACCCCACTTTAGAATAGGGAACATATTTTGAGTTAAAAATAATTAAATTTATAGTTATTAGGGTAATATTACCACTTGTAGTTTTGCATTGCCTTCCACAAGAAAGGAAGAATTACTGTTCTTGTGCTACTGCTCCTTTACAAGGCCCCAATAACCCACTGGTTATTCACATCATTATTCAGAAACAACAATGCATTAAGTTACAGTCAATAAGTGATAATTAGGTGTTAATATCAGGAAAAATCTTAATTCATGGTATAATAGAGATAGAATAAGGCTATGTAGAATAAGGTGTTAATACATGCTTAATAATTACTAATAAAGGGCCTGCTACTTATATACATATTAGTAAGCACCTAGTTAATGGCGAATATGTGTACCTTAATATAAAGTGTTACCGAATTCACCCTCAGTACAATTGTCATGATTAAGGAAAGAGACCAAAACTGTGTTTTGTACCAGGCTGTAAACATGTTTATTTCTGCTGTGAAGTTGGACATTTTAACATGGGGACTTATGGAGACTGACTCACTTCTGGAGCCAGCCTCAAGTAGACATTTGAGGAACTGAGGCAGTTTTTGGTACTTGGCATGTGTTGGCTTCATTTTACAGTGACAGAGGTTGACACTTGGTAGCTAATCTGTTATTGGTTTGTTTGCAGCCTGTCTGATCTAGTATTCCAAGAATGTCCGTGTCGATTTTGGTCATTTGAAAGAATACGTGGAAATGTTTTGCATATTTTGAAAAACCTCTGAACCTCTGAATTGACCACAGGTTGCAGTGAGGTAAGCTTTTGTCACAATTCAGTGGATGTGTTGAAAAACCTTCAGCTCTGTAGGATGTTTGGAAGATTATAATCTGCTTGCAGCATTCACATAATAAGTACCTGAGGCATAAATGTTAAATGCATTTCCTTTCTTATAAAATACCGCAGAGTCAACATGTTTTTTTGTTTGAAAAGGCAAAAAACAACAACCCAGCATTCCAGGTAAAAAATAAAACAAACTGCTGTGTTTCTTAACAAGTTACTGCCTCCAATTATCAATCAGGGTAATTGCATGAAGCAGTGAGTAGGAATATGCTGCATGCTCGTGCATATGCATCTCCATCTGTGCATGAGATAGAAAGAAAATGAGTACCTGCTCATAAAATCATTGTTTATCAGTGACCAAAAACCCCACAGGTACCTTTAAGTATAGGTAGTGGTTTGAGTAATGAGTTTCACATCTGCCCATAGATGGGATCCACAAAAATGTGAGTTAGCCAGCACTAGACTAACTGGTTTAGTAGGGCTACATTTAAACACGTGAAACATGGATCATTATTTTTAACATTTATAAAAGATTAGATATCATACACCCATTTATGGATTCTAGTGTAATTACTGGAAGAGATGCATGACACAACATCCCCAGCACTATGATTTTAATGTGGGTATACACAAGCATCACACCTTACTACCACAACAGCAAGCCATGCTTGAAGGACAGCATCAGAGAGAAGGGCTGTGTGAGTAATGCATTCAGATTTTTATTTTTAGTCATATTAGTAACCCTTTTCATGAAATAGTTCACCAGCTCTTTGTGAGGTATTACACAGGCCATCCCATTTATCATGTCCTCACTCAGTCCTCATACATGTGTTAGGGCTCTATGATCATGTTGTCTCACAGTCTTCAACTTCGTCCTTGCTCGGCTGACTAGATAGCAACTTTCTAATTTGAAGTCCAAATTGAGTCTAAAATGTTACATCTACATCAGTAGACAATAACACACAGGATTCATCAGGGTTGGCAGCAGAAAGAACCCTTTATTATCTTTACAGACAACAAGAGCCCGAGTCTCCCGGGAATAGACTGAATTCACTTACTCAGGCGTTCTCTTTTATACCTGTATGCAAATTTTATAAACCCTGCCTGTTTCCATACGTCCAGCCTATCATCATCCAACTTTCACTATGACATAATGGTGTAATTTTCCCCACAGGTGGATCTTCTGGGTACTTTCCAAGACCCGAATTCTAGGGATTTTCCATTCTACTGGTGTCTTGCGCTACACCTACTGTCCATGGCCTATGAAGGCCAATATATTTCTTTTAAGTTATTCTTCGCCAAATTACACCATTATGTTTGGTTTCGTACTTTATACCTTTTTTTAAAACCTCTTTTATTACTTCTTCTTACACCATTATGTCACAGGTCTTTCTAACCATATTTTTTAAAAGTTTAATATACTTCACACTGTTATACGTCACACACACATTTCAAACTTAATCATACTAAAATCTTGTGCTCTTTTCTTCATTAAACATTGTGCTCACACTCTAAATCATATCAAAGGTCAAGTGCTCATTACTTCATTAAACTTGTGCTTATACTAAGTCAAACCATGGTGCATTTTATATAGCATACAACACTTTGTGTGGTTATATTATACTTCAACGTTCAAAAGATTATATTGTTTCAAATCATGTTTCTTTTCAATCAACTTCACCTTGTGCAAGGGGTTCTTCTTTCAGTATTTAGCATTGATTAAAATGTATCCAGTTACCAGTAAATATTGTGTAGTACTTTAGTAGTTATACCCGTTATATATTTGTCACTTAAAGTCAGAAATGCAAAACACAAAGGAATCAGAGAGTATGAGCTAAAGCTAGTTTTAGAGTATCACATAGTCAGAAACACTCAGAAAAGGTTAGCTGCATTTCCCCAAAATTTGATACTACATATCCCCCACATAGTCAGAAACACTCAGAAAAAGTTAGCTGCATTTCCCCAAAATGTGATACTACAATCACAAAATACCTCCTGATGTCTTCTGATGGTTCCAAAAATAAATACAAGATCTCTGTGTGGCAGAGCTTTCAATAACAAGCTCATCTTCTCTGGAATCTTCTTCTTATCCAAAGTTGAGAGGCCAGCTTGTTTGACTCATTGAAAAATAAACTCATGTATTTCAGCCTTCAGCCTCATTCATGCATTAATTACTAAACCCATTCAGCTTATATTAAATGATGTGTGAAAGTTTATGTATGCAGTGTGTATTATGTTTTTTTTTCATCTGTATCCAAGTATGTAGAGTTTTCTGTGCATTTTGATACTGCATTGGCAATTTCTCACCTGAAATGTTTTCACAGGCCAACAAGACACCATTATTTAAAAAAATAGACCAGAAACGAAAATAGCATCAATTATAAATCAAACTAAATAAACCATCCTGACTTGTTTTCCAAGCTTGAGAAAGAAATGTAGCTTTTCCCTATTACCTATTACTACCCATAAAATGAAACGACCATTTAATTCCATCATTGTCACATGAAAACATTTCTGGATTTTGCACGATTCATTCTAAACTTCCAAACTGCCATAATTCACACAACCTGTCCTCCTGGATGTTTTGAAATCTGCTAACTTTAAGGGCCAGAGGAAGGATTCTCAACTGTGCAGCTAAAGAGCTTTTGACTTATTGATACGTTTGTAATAACAAGCTTGATTTGAAGTTTTATTCTGTGATAGTGCCTCCTTTTATCAGAGACAATCCCAACCTGACAAGATGATAAATAGCGGGCTAAACTGTATATAGGTGTGTATGTGATCTTTAATGGAAATCTGTTTCTCTAGTTCTAGTAAGGTCTAGGTCTGACTATAAGGTTGACAAACTCTGGGCAACAGTCTTACAGTCTCAGTTGTTCATGTACAAATTAATGGAAGTTGTGTGAAGAATAAAAATGTAGAGCTTGATAGATCAAGCCCTGCCGGCTTTGACATCTGATCATACTAGCATATGTTTGAAGCATATGGCCCTTTAGCCTCTAAGCGTCTAAGCAAGCAGGCCAGTGTATGTTTAATTGACAGCAAACAGGTTTTAGACTGTTAGACAAGCTGACAAGAACTGTACCTGTATGTGGAAGATCGATGTGAGTACATTTTTTAGCTGTAGCTAATCAGCTGTGTGACTTTCTCCATAAGAACAGTTTATTTGAGGATTTTAAGTCAGGATTTAGAGTGCATCATAGCACAGAGACCACACTAGTCAAAGTTACAAATGACCTCCTAATGGCATCAGACAAAGGACTCATCTCTGTACTTGTCCTGTTAGATCTTAGTGCCGCATTTGACACCATTGACCATCAAATTCTTTTACAGAGAATGAAACATCAAACTGGCATCAAAGGAACCGCCCTAAGCTGGTTTAAGTCGTATTTCTTAGATCGATCTCAGTTTGTTCACGTCAATGATGAATCCTCCATGCATACCAAAGTTTGCCATGGAGTCCCACAAGGTTCTGTACTAGGACCACTTCTATTCAGTTTATATATGCTTCCTTTAGGGAACATTATAAGGAATCACTCCATTAAGTTTCATTCTTATGCCGATGACACCCAATTATATTTATCGATCAAGCCTGATGAAACCACGCATCGTGTCTCAAGCGGATGCAGAAAAACTAGTCTATGCATTTGTTACTTCTAGGCTGGACTATTGTAACTCTTTTGTCAGGCTGCTCCAATAAGTCTCTTAGGACTTTGAAGCTAATTCAGAATGCTGCTGCACGTGTTCTGACAGGAACCAAGATCAGAGATCACATCTCTCCCATTTTGGCTTCTTTGCATTGGCTACCTGTTAAATCAAGAATAGAATTTAAAATTATTCTCCTTACATACAAAGCTCTTCATGGTCAGGCACCATCATATCTTAAAGAGCTCAGGCACCATCATATCTTAAAGAGCTCATAATACCTTACTACCCCTCTAGAACACTGCGCTCTCAGAATGCTGGGTTCCTTGTGGTTCCTATAGTCCAAAAGTAGATTGGGGGCCAGAGCTTTCAGCTATGTTTTGTGAATTTGGGCTATACAAATAAAATTTGATTTGATTTGATTTTTTGGTAACTACACTTACTGTGCTTATGGTTAAAAGCTGTAACAGTAACAAGCTTAAAAAAAAGTTTCCCCGGTCTTATTTTATTTGTTATTTCATTATAATTGCCAGAAGTCTGTCATCATCTCATCTCATTAACACTGTATGGACTGTCAACGATGCTAAAGCTAATACGTGCAAATCTGCAATATGAAGTCCTGCACCTCTTCGGGTTCAGGGTGATGTAACTCAATAATGCCTAGAGACAAGAAATAGAAATCTCATGATAAGCCAAACACAAGAACAGGCAAATTTTACTGTTTTAAATCACCCAGGGTTTTTTTTGCAAGAGGCAGCGCTCGTCTTAGCAAACAAAGTACATATCAAGACAAAAGTTACGTAGTACTGGAGGGAAGTATTATTTACCAAAACATTATGTGTTGATGGCAAATTGCAACTATCTGCCCAAAGCAGGGAAAAGACATCAGTTTATAGTTCAAATTTTTGATTATTGTGGTACAAAGACAAAGTGTGACATTATGTTCAAATGTGCACAGTTAAGAGAGAAAAACTCTTTTGATTTTGTCCCTTTCTTTCCTATTCTGCACAGATATAACTGTACATATCATGTTATAGAGTTGACACAAGAGTTCCTGGTTAAGAGGGATGTGACTCTCAAGAGTCTCTCAGATTAACCAACACTGTAGCACATTATGAGTTTTGCACAGTTTGTTCAAAGAATCTGTCCAAAGAAGCTTACTTACTGTAAGTGTGTTTGCACTTTATAGACTGAATGAATAGACACTAAATGTGTATTGTTTTATACTGGCTTTTTTTTTTTTTTTCATGAATAAAATATTGACATTTTCCATCACAATTATATGTTGCCACTCCTGTATTTTGTGACTAGTAGGTCTAGCTTTTTCTTGCAGTGTTAGTAATTGAAGTAGATATGGGTTTTGCAGACAAAACTGGGTATGGCCAATACCTGTGTGTGGGTGTGTGTTTGCATGCCCACGTGCATACATGAGTGCGTAATGTGTGTGCACATGGTCACGCTTCATGCCACCCCACCATAAGTCAGTGCCCCACTTGGGCCACCCCTATTAAAAATGTCTGGACACGCCCCTGCTGCCACTGTAAGCAGATGTGGCAGGAGGATCACGATCGAACAAGACAGTGTTGTGGAGAAATTGCTGAAATCGATGGTCAATGGTGAGGTCAGGAGGGAAGAAAGTGTTCAGGAGCCTCTGATGTCTTATGCTGTAATATTTATTGAAGCTTGGCCAAGGAGAATTAGAGACACATCAGAAGTGCCTGAGTCAGTCTCACATTCTGCAGAACTCATGCTGGTGGTCAGACTTTAAACCCAAAGATAACACCACAAATACTATACGCCCAGAATTAGTCAAAGAGAATGTTTTTACCCATGTTAGTGTTACTGTCAGCACATTCTAGTCTGGAGACACTGTTGTCTGTTTATGTTAATGAAACATCAACTATCTATTATCCCTAGGAAGGCAACATTCAGTTCCTTCGACTCTGGTCACCACAGTGTTGAGATAGGCTAGCCAAACAACTACTACTGCTGAGGACCTCAAAGCCCACACGTGACCCCATGTAACCTAAGGATAGAAAATTCCATGACAGACAAGAATGACTAAGATGTCACTTTAAAAAAATTAACATGTTGGCAACACCACCTTGGGAGACCTAAACCTCAGGAACTCAGCAAGTTGAGCTTAACTATGTGTTCAAAGGTCACACGGGTTCATTACCATACATGGACAAGACATGATTTCATATAAAACAAAGACAGTTGAGCGCGTCAGCCCAAATGATAACATGCAGCAGACCCGAGACTCAAGGAACCAGGCGCACCAAGCGCCAGCCCCAAGTAGACGGAGTAACCGGTTCCCACAGTGCGGTGGAGAGTTTGTCTGCTGCATGTGCCGGAGGGGAAACACAAGCTGGTCACGCTACAAAACACAGAAAGGTGGAGTAGGATATAATGCCGTTAACTGCTGTTAACGTATGGCAAAGCTGTAGGAAAGCGCCGCTTACAAATTGAGGGACGATTTATTCGCCAAAAAAACCAAAATCATCATACTGCACAACCACGCCGATAGGACTCCAGCCACGCCAAAAAAAAAAAAAAACTAAAACTAGATGAAAATAAGGTGCAACAGTTCAGTTCAGCACTGCTGGCCTCTGTGTAGCAGGCCTGACTGCCTCTGTCACTGGGAGTTTTCAGCCTGGCTGCTCTGCTGCTCTCTGGCCAATTCTTGAGCCTTCCTGCTGAATCTGCCTGCACTGTCTGTCTTGCATTTCCACAGACTGATAACACATCCCCGCAGGGTTTGACCAAACAGAAACAGGGCAATTGAACGCCAGCCCTGTTTAATTGTCTTTGTCCCAAATTAGTAGTGGGCTGTTGGTCATTAAGGAGACACACACAGCTCTTCACAGCCTACCCACAGCTGCTGCTGCTCTATAGATTACAGCTGGTAAATGATTGAATTAAAAGAGAAAAAAACAGCTAAAGAAAGGCGGTGGATAAATCAAAGAAGCGTCTTGGCTCTTGGGATCAGGCAACCAGCATGAGGAGGAGGTGCCAGGCTGTTGTGGCTGTGTATGGTTCTTCCACACACTACTGAGGCTCCTGTTTGTTAAATGAATAAATTGTTAAATTGCCAATATGTCTTGTTTCTTCAGTCTTCAATCATCCAATCATCCACCAAACAACAAGTAGAAGATTTGGCTAATTTTTCATGGGTACAACCCACATACTCCGCCCTGCTGCTCATTCCACAAATGCATGTTCCTTACAAATGTGACACCATTTAAAAGGGAAATAATCAGGCTTTCGAGTGGTACAAGATGTATTGCCAAGAAGCATAACAAAGAAATAATCTTCCAAACCCAAATTTCCTTGTTTTTTGTGCGCAGTTTATAATTATATTCATTTGGAGGATGATACTGTCCAGAGTGAATACAGCTTTTCATCCTGTGGGGTTCAGAGCCTTGGTCAGGAACACTTTGACATGTGGACAGGAGGAACTGCTGAAATATTATATAAACTGTTAACACATACTTAAAAATGTCTCATAATCTAATATTCTTTGTGCTTATGGTAGTATTATTAACACTTATATAATCTTTGTTACATCCCAGCTTGTGTAGGGAAGGAAAGTAACATTAAGCAGTTGTATTTGGTAGAGTTGAGCCGGATGCTCGGCTGAAACGAGTATCCAGTACGGATAAAGCACTTTTGCCGAGTACGAGTATTATAAGTGTAATACGAGTCAATATCTGTGCCCGGATTGAATGAAAATCCTCATTGGGTAGCTGACTGTGTCTGCGTTCTGTGACAGGCTAGTCACAGCGCCCCTCCCCTACACACATACAGATGTATTGTGTTGCTGTGTCCCGCTCTGCTCACTCACACACAGAACAGCTCTCTGTCTCTCCCTCAGTCACTCAGGTTCGCGGGTCTTTTCCGTTAACGTTTAGGGTTTCTTCAGCTTCAGGTTTGTTTTTACTTCGGTTTGTACTTACTTATTAACCAGTAGAGTTCTGGTAAACGTGGGTTCGTTCAGACGTGCTGCTTGGTAGAATGTGACTCGCGTTGCGTCTCTCTCTCTCTCTCTCTCTCTGCTGGTCGTCGGATTTTTTATTATTTTTTTAAACCGTCAGCTGGCCAGTTTTTTTGACTTCACGCACTGAGTGTCTGACACTTTCTTGCAGTATTTCATAAAAAAATAAAGGTAGTGGTATAAATAATATTACAAATTACGCTACAAACCCCCCCTCTCTATCTCTGTCTTTGTCTCTCTCTTACTCACTCACACACACACTCTCACACACACACACCTGGTGTGGAAATAAAAAAATAAAAAAGAACCCAAAAAAATAAATCACACTGATCATAAAAAAAAATTAAAGTTAAAAAAAGAAAGTTATGTTGAGTATGACAACTCTTGTTCATTACATTTTACTTCATAATTGCAACGGCATGTGTTGTATTCATTGTTGCAAAACTTGTTCTGTAAATAGTTTGTTTGCTATCGTGATCAAAACCATTGATCTGAAGCTCAATGCTGATGCTGTCCTGTAAATAGTTTTCTAATCAGCAATAAATATAACAATTTCTGATCAACCCATATCAATTACATGCTTAAAATAACATACAGGTTAAAGCCCCGTCCATTTCAAGACAACCAGACCCACTTCCGGGTTAAACCCCGCCCACTCCGAGTACAGATACGGATACAGATAATTCATATGGTTCACAGATACAGATACAGATAATGCTGTACTCGCTCATCCCTAGTATTTGGTGAAATAAAAGTTATTTATTTCTTGAAATTCAGATGAATTATACAACAAAAAGAGGTGAGGTAAAGTAGAAGGGAAACAAAGGGTGAGTGGATGCTGTTCAAAGCAAACCAACAAAAAGAGAACTCTATAAAAACCATATCTTCTAATAACAAAAAAAAAACACCACTAAATCTAGTGGATTTGCATACATAATGAACACGTCACACATTATACAGAGGCTTGTGGTGAACATATAATGTTATATATTATATTATATAATCATTATACTCATTAGCTAGTGCGTATTATAAGGTCCTTAATATAAAGTGTTACATAAGCCTGTTTTTTTTTTGTTTTTGTTTTTTTTTTAATAAAATTGAGGTCAGTAAAGTCCGAGGTTTGACCCATAACGTCTCAGTATTATTTCACTGACCACATAGAGACAGAAATCCACTGATCCGAAACCAAAAAAGTGGTTGTAGCTTTAAAATGTGATTTATTATCGTCTTGACAGTTGAAGGCATTTTCATTTCAAAAATCAAGTACAGCAGGAAGATCAACATTTAACAGAATGAGTTTGAACAAGAAATGTAATCTCCGAGTGTGTTTATCACAGCGAGCAATGAGTCTCTACAAGTTTGAAAGCAGAGGGAGGCAGCTCGTCCATACTAAAGTGGAGCAGTGTCAGCTGCAGATTGATGACCTGATCTGTTTGATGGATGGAGCTTCAGCATTCAGCTATCTGCCTTTCTGTCAGTGTCTGAGCAGCAACACGCAGCACTGCAGAGCAACTCCACTCCTCTGTTCACAGATAGCACTATCATTTCATTCAAACCATATGAAACAAATTCCACTCCTTTTCACTCACAATATAAAGTGAAACTGAACCACTCTGATCCCTGAAGAGAGGCGGCTGAACTGACTTTTGCTAAGAAAATGTTTAGACTTGTGCATTGGTGAATTGTCAGTTTGGGTGGGCACTCCTGTTTTGTTTTACATGGCTACAATCCCAGCTGCAGATAGTTGTAAAGGTTCTAACCATCTGATGTTATTATCGTAGCCCCATCTTGGACGTCAGCACTCCTTATTAATCAATACTCAATGATATGAATCACTGTGTAACGTGCAGAGTGCTGAGGTAGGACTACCCGTTGAAGTCTTTAACCAGTCTGGGTATTTACTATCAGCAATTCTGGACCTCTGAAATAAAGGCGGCTAACACTGGGTTGGTGTGAGCATGTTTTCAAAAACCCAAACCGGGACCCGTAAGCATACTGCATGTTCATCCATTATGCATGCACCATAGGCATTTTCATAATGATGGGGGACAATTGTTTCAGTGCTTAGCACACCTACTGAGTGCTCCTTTCAACACCATGGACGCCACGAGCACAGTGTTTCATTATCAGGTACCTTTATGAAAGGATTGAGCCTCCTGGAGCTCTGTGGTAAAGACTTTCTCTTTGGCCTGACAGCTAACTGTTAGCATACTGACATGTTCTGTCAGAAAGAGCTGTTTGTCTTTGACTCATAGGCTAGCAACAGCCTTGACAACAACACATGATTGATCGAATGATTGACACACACAGACAATCGTTCTTGAATTTAGTGTTAGGTCATAATGAGTAGGGCAGAACATGTACCTCTATTTAAGCATTGAAAAACAGTACAGTATTTATTTAATGCAATATTTCTATTAAACATAAATACAGCAGAATAAAATGGGCAGTTTGGTAGTGAATGTTGAAAACCAGGACAGTGTATACTAGCTAGACACTTTCTTTCTTTAATTCCGCCTTCCGCCTTCAGTTGGTTTCTCAGATTATTAGTTAGAAAACATAAGAAAATAACATCACATAACATGATTTTGGCCTCCCTGCATTGGCTTCCTGTTTATTTTTACATTGATTTTAATGTTGACTTTTTTTTTTTGAGCTTTACATGACCAGGCCCCTACATATATAAAGACCTACTAACTTCCTATGAGCCTGGGCACCCTCTTTGTTCAGCTGATGGTGGCTTTCTGGTCGTTCCCAGAGCCTGACTGGTGTCTAAAAGTTGACTGGGCTTTTGCAGGTCAGGCCTTAAAACTCTGGAATGACTTACCTGCTGAGATTAGGCTTCCTAAATCTACCGCTGCTTGTGTGTGTGTGTGTGCACGGGCTATGAGCATAGTATCAGTGTGTTGGATAGTAAGAACTGTTTTGCTCCCAAGCAGTTGTCACCTTGCATGGCAGCTTCTGCAATCAGTGTGTGAATGTTTGTGTGAAGGTTAAGGTGTAAAAACACTTAGAATGTTCAGTAAATCACAAAGGCACTAAAGCAGTATATAAAAAGTCAAGTCTTCTTAAAATATAATTTTTTTTAGGGCTGGGCAACGATTAAAATTTTTAATCGTGTTTAATCTTATGATTTCCCTGATTAATCACGATTAATCGCATTGTATACGCAAAATCCAATAATGAATTCAAAAGTAGTGTAAAGTGCACTTTTATTTCAATGTTCTTCAGCCATATGAACTCCAAGTGCCATAACATTTGTTGTGCAAACACTTTTAACATCAGCACTTATCAGTAACACATATTTAGTGTAAATCATTCTTAACTTAAAAAATGTAAAAAATAAATAAATAAATAAATTAAAGCTTATTGCCACTGCCAGGGGGACTAGAATGTAAAGTGCATGTTTATACTGGAGTTCTTTTTTTTTTTTTTTTACTCATCTGCACTAAGCCAGTTGCTAAGGCACACAAGATTATTTACATTTTCAGAAGATAAAGAAGCTCTCTTCTTCTGCACAATATGACCAGCAAGAGAAAACAACCTTTCACAGGGGACGGAGGTTGCAGGTGTGGCCAAGTACTTCTGTGCATATGGGGCCAGCCTGCTGTGTGAGACCTGCATGTTTGGACCACCACTCTAATGGAAAGGAATCTGAACTTATGGCGGGCTCTGCTCTGTATCGATGCACACTGTTCTCAATTGAGTCTTCTTCCTGTTCAGAATCAGACTCGGATGAAGCAGCCAACAGGGTTAACTTTTTCTTTGGTGGGTCTGAGGTCTTTTCTTCCACAGGTTTCTCTGCAGTAACCCTCTCTTCCCACACCTCATTCCTTTCAGCTCTGGGGATACACTTGAGGTCCTTGAACCTAGGGTCCAATGCAGTAGGAATCTTCAGATATGCAATGTTGGCATTTCCCTTACGTGTCTCCAGCAGTGGTGGACAGTAACGAAGTAAATTTACTTGAGTACTGTACTTAAGTACAGTTTTTGAGTATCTGTACTTTACTGTACTTTTATTTTTGGGGGATACTTTTACTTTCACTCCACTACATTTGAAGGACAAATATTGTACTTTTTACTCCACTACATTTCTATTGATGCTCTCATTACTCGCTACTTTTGAGCTTACGTCAGCTGATGATTTTTTTTTTTTTTTTTTTCAAAATTCTGAGAAAATAAACTGTTTCTGCTGATTCACGTATAGGTTTGTCTTAGTCGTATTGCCTTACCTGTACTACGTCATGCCATACAATCCATACAATGGAGGAAGAAACTGGAGAAACACATGGAGAAACTCCCACCAAGCAACCATGGCCTTATCTCAAACCCATGTTTGAGATTTTTGTCACAAAAAACTGATTCGTTTCAGTTTAAATGTTTGTTGTGCTTACCGCAAACAAATTGTATCACAGCCTACAAAAACTCGTCTTCCAACCTGAAAAAGCACGTCGGGGTATGTAAAGTAGCTACTGACGTTAGCTAGCTTAATATTTGTTAAATTGCAAATGAACATTTTAAACGTAATTGTATGAGCTTATAGTATCATGGTATTTCCTGAGATATTTTTTAAATACCTTTACTTAAGTAATTTTTTAAGCAATTACTTTAGTACTTTACTTAAGTAATATTTTGACTAAGCTACTTTTACTTGTATTGGAGTAATATTTGACAAGGAGTATCTGTACTTTTACTCAAGTAGTGAAGTTGTGTACTCTGCCCACCTCTGGTCTCCAGGTCTTCTCTGAATGTAGACTTGAACTTGGTCACGTAGGCGGGGTCATCATCTGAGCTCTCCATCACCCGAGAGAGATGGCAAAAAGCTGGGAGAGCCACAGAGCATGAGACGTACTTTTCTCCTCCCAAAAGTTCAGTCAAATACCTGCAAGGCTCCAGTAGCGTTTCCAACCTCTGCAGCTTGTCCATTTCAGCTGTAGTTGGCATGACAATCTTGCTGTTTGTGTTGAGGACGTCCCTCAGTGGCTGTTCGTTTCTGCGGATGCTTATTATCATGTCCAGAGTAGAATTCCATCGGGTTGGAACATCTTGCATAAGGGCCTCCTTCTTCTGTCCATGTTCAACTTGTTTTTGCTCTAATTCTGCTGCACTTGGACTAAACTGTGTTTAAAGTGCCCCACAACTTTTCTGCACTTGGCAAGCACATTGTCAAACGCACTGTTATGCAGAGATACCGTGACAGAGCGCTGGAGACTGTGCGCAAAGCAGGGGACATGACCAAAAGGCAGTTGTCTAGCAGCAGCAATCATATTTCGTGCACTATCTGTGCTAAGTGTGGTGACTTTATCTGACAAATTCCACTGCTGTACAACTTCAGTGAAGTGTCCCGCGCATGTTTCAGCAAAATGTCTCTCATCCGTTTTCATTACAGACAAAGCATGTGAATGCAGCACCCACTTCTCATCAATATAATGCGCTGTAACTCTGAGGTAGTTATGGTTACCGAGTGATGTCCAGTAGTCACCAGTGAGAGCAACTGCAGGTGCACATTGTAATGTTGTCGCTTTTTCAGTCCTCTCCTTTTCATACAACTCGTTTATTCTTCGTGTGATTGTGCGTCTTGAGGGCATCTCATACCTGCAGTCACAGAATGCAGTGATCCTGCATTAGGTGATATTTTAGACTGGAGGTACTCCGGTGATAAGAAAGTTCAACTTGGCAGTGGTTACAAATAACCTTGTTTCTGTCGAATCCGCCGTCTGGAAGAACTTTAAAATGAAAGTGGCCATGTAAAAGTTCCGTAACATTACCCTTCTCCATGTCTGTTTAGTTTTTTCCGCCAATTTTTTATTTTTTTTAACAAAACTTTATTAAGAATTGTACAAACCAATACAATTCAACACAGCAACAAAGACTACCGCCAGGGGGTTGCATATATACAGGCATTTTTTGCAGATTATAAAAACACATTGTAGTGTTGAGGGACCCGCCAATTCTTTTCTTTCCCCGGTTCCTTCTTCTTCTGTTTTAACGGCAGTTGTCAGCCAGCTTATTGGTGCATTACCGCCACCTACTGTTCTGGAGTGACTCTGACCCCTACACCACAGCAGCCAGCAACAGACTTTTACAAAATAAAAGCATGTGAGCAACATGCGTTAATGCGCGATAAAATAAATGTCGGCGTTAATAGTGTAATGCGTTAACGCGATAATAACGCGTTAACTTGCCCAGCCCTAATTTTTTTACAAGCTTTTACATCTGTGTAAATGTATTTTTGTTCTTTTTGTGAAGCACTGTGTCACATCATTAAAATAATGGCTATACCTAGTTTATAATTATTAAATAAACAAATAAAGTTCATTAAAATACAGGCTGGACACAGCGCTTGCTGACCTGCCGATGAGGTGCTGAAGTGACCAAAGTAACGTTAAGTGGGAATCAACAAGCTAACATGCTAGGCTAATGAGCTTCCAATTTACAAATGAGATACAAATTTAACAGAAAGACTCTTCTGAATGTTTTAAACTGAGAGACTGAGGTTTAAATTGTAAATTGGTTTGTGGACTGTGGGAAACATTCGTGGGCATAGTGCACCACCGCTGACAGTATGACCAGCAGCATCAGCTCTTAGCTGTCAGTCAGTCGCTGCCATGGGAAACACCCACTCAGAGGCTTGAGGCTTATACACTGTTTCCACAAATATGTCCAATGGCTGTTTTATCTCCCTCCCGATCCACCAAGGCAGAAATCTCTGAGCATCACAAACACTCTGAAAGAACTCAAATCAGAATATGAAGTCAGCTGGAAAGAAATTGCTCACATGCATGCTCTCAACCAGCTGCAGAGGGACTCCAGTCCTCATGCTCTATGTGCCCAAAAACACAGAAGCCAGAGAGAGCCTGAAAAACTTTTTGGTAGAAGGATCCTCTGCTGAACCACCAGACTACAGGGTGTGAGACATCCACACTCCACCATAAATAATAGTTTAAAAAATAATCCACCATGAATAATAATAGTGTAGCATAAAGTAGACCAGAAGAACTACAGCCTGTGTTGTAGAATTATTGAATAAATCAACCTTGGACCTTGAAAACATGTTCCCCTTGTGTAAAAGAAAAGAATTTCAGAACATACAAGTCTCTGTGAGACAGGGCTGCATTATACATGTCATTATAAAGACAGGAGCTCAATCTCTCCTTCAATGTCTTTAATATGGTATGTATAGCATGAATTCACATGATAAATATGTGTTGAAGCCATAACTGTCCCAGTCTGCCTCTCTGATCCATCAGGTCCACACTGATGCCAGGTTTTGCCGTTAGCCGGCAGCACGGCCGATGGGAGGGGCTCTGTTAGGATTGGATGCTTCCTGGTTGTCAGGAGCAGGGGAGGCTGGGAAGAAAGCATTTCATTCTTGTGGGTTACCATGGGACACCGACTACAGCCGCTCAGGATCACTGCATTCTGTGCGTCTGCACATGCTCCATCACGTTAACACAGGAGCATCACTGTGTTTGTTACCCTGTTATTCTAATAAATCTAACGGTGCAGTCCATTCAGACGGTGTTGTGGAAGTACTCTCAGGTTTAGTGGAGACTGGCACCCAAATCATCCTTGTGTCTGCAGTAGGTATTTCTGGGTGGCACCAAACTGCCGATGTAATCATACTGCTGCTAATATACTAATAGCTCAATTTGAGAGCTGGAGTCACCGCCACACAAGTCAAGTCAGAGACAGGTCTAAAGTCCATGCAGTTTCAACATCAAGTCAAGCTCATACCAAAGAAAACAAACAAATGTTGGCCATTTAATTTGAGCTTGACGGATAATTCTTCACCTCAGAAACAGAAGTTGAACCATTTACCATTTCTAACCCGTCGGTGCAGTTAGTTTGACTTTTTTTTCTTGTATCAGAAAACATGGTTCATAAACAGTAAAAAGCAGCGTTGTGGCTCCATGTAGCAAAATATGATTGAATCAACAGTGAAATATTGTCAGGTCAAAATATTGAATATACAATGACGCCTGACAAACAAAGCTCAAAGTGCCCATTATGTTTTATGTTGAATAAACAAGAGACGTTCAATCATGACTGACACTGAATCAATACTGACTCAGCTATTATCTAAACGGTGTTGAGGATTGAATTTCACTTGATTCTGATAGACTGAAACAACGTTACATTAAGTAGTTACAAGAAACCAGACATGGCATTCATGGCATTACCTTTATGTATACATTTATATAACACAGCTTTGTTATCAACGACTGAATGTCAAAAAAACTATTGCTTTCCATAAAATCAGTAACTCGTTTTTCAAAACATACATGACACTATGATCAGTTCAGATTTACAGAATGTTTTCTAACAAAATGAATATTAACTATACTTACAGATCAAATATAATAAATCATTTCTAACTTTCAGTTCTAACTTTATATTATTATTTACTCTTATATTAGATTTTTTAGTAACACAGTCTTAATTTCCAGATATATTTATTTATTTCACATTTAATATCTTAAATGTCAGGGTTGTGTCAGTCAGTGTTTAAAACAGGAAATCTTCACATTTCAGACAGTAATTAATATATAATATAATTATCTCTAAATCCACATCATCCAGTTTATTGTGATACAAACTCACATAACATGCAACTCTTGAGCCTATATTGAAAAAAGAACAGAAATCAATCCAAATGATGTACGCGGGTTTGAAATCTGTGTCACATGCAGCATACTGACTCACTGACCCAAGAGGAAACTCTAATTACTGCTCATATAAAGGTGATATATTAGTTATTGATTGGCCCAGATGGAATGTTCATGACTGATAGATGATGCTATGTTTACTGTGTGTAGATGTAATGTTACTGTCTCTCTCCATAGATGATTGGTCGAACATAGACGAAGGAGTAAACAGGCAGATATTAAAACTTCTGTCATAATGTTTGTTCTCTATCGTCTCGAGACTATCTCTCCACTCCGTTACATATTTCATATGTACGGGGAATGACCCCCCTGCAGGTCAGGGTGATACTTCTTTAAGACACACCGGCTTGCCCGGTCACGGCCTCAGGTTTACCTATAAAGCACCTGTGCTGGCGTGGAATCAGTGATTGTTTGATCTCCACCTGAGTCAGGGTGCAGTGTGTGACAGTCCAAGTGTGATAGTGAAAGAGAAGTGTGTATGAGCGTTTGGGTTACAGCGTGAATCCGCTTACCTGTTTTCAGTGAGAGTGGGTGTCTGTCTACGGGCAGCCTCCCTAAATGGTGTTCCCTTCTTCTCTGTTTCTTCTCTCTTTCCTTTCTGCACTGTTGCTGGTGATGAAAAGACAATAGTCCCATTGACGGTGCTTCTGGTAGAAAAAGCTCCCAGCTGTGACGGCTGTGAGTCCCGATACCGGGCGTATTGCTCGCGTGTCCGCGAGTTTACGCGCCCGATGGGACCCCTGTTGAGCGCTAACGTTAAGTCGGCAATCAGCAGCATTTATTCCAGCCAGTCCAGCCGGCATCTCCCCGAAACCAGTGTATTGCTTGCGGGTCCGTGAGCTTACGCACTCGGTGGGGAACCTGTTAGGCAGACTAGTCTGCTAAACAGCGGTACAAACTGCGGCCCAGGCCGGCGTCATCACCTGTGGTCCCCGGCGTATTGCTCGCGGTCTCGTGAGTTAACGCGCTTGGTGGAGCCATGATGAACACAGGTGAGCTGGCATCTCTCTGCCTCCAGTGTGAAACACAAGCAGCTCAATAAGTCACCCGAATTAGCGGCGGACATCTCCTCTGTAAAGAGCCCTTCTCCCACAAAGTTAATAGGCTAACACACTACAGGCTAGTGTGTTAGCAAGGCAGGTAAGTATCCCCACGTGTCCAGTTGTAAACAAGGAAGTGAGCTTCCTGGTTGCTTCCGCCCCGCCCCCGCAGGGGTGATAGGGGTATGGAAGGCCAACAGGGACGATTTTGTGTGGGTTGTGGTGAGTCCAGGCCTTTAGAGGATGAGCACGATACATGCGTGTCTGCTGTCAAAAGACAAAAGGAAAAAGAGTTTCTGCATGGTTGCTGGTGGCAGAAAACTAATAGTCTAAAAAAAAAGAGTGAGAGAGGTGCTTCTGGGAAAAGCAAGTAACAAGCTCCTGGCTATGGCGGCTGTGATTTCCTATACCAGTGTATTGCTTGCGGTCTTGTGAGCTAACGCGCTTGGTGGGAGCCCTGTTAAGCGCATGCTTTCAAATCATCTAACAGCAGTGCGAAACTCCAGCCCGGGCCAATATCAACAGCTGTGATTCCCCTACACCGGCGTATTGCTCACGGGTCGTGAGCTAACACGCTCAGTAAGGCCCCTGTTGAATGCAGGCTTTCCAAGTCGGCTAACTGCTGTACAAAACTCAGGCCCAGGCTGACGTCGAAGGCTGTGATCCTTCATATTGGCACATTGCTCGTAGTTAGTGGGCTAACGCGCCTGGTGGGGCCCCTGTTAGGCGCAGACTTCCAAGGTCGGCTGGCAGCAGTACAAACCTCCAGCTTAGGCCGTTGTCAATGGCTGCCATCCCTGGTACCGGTGTATTGCTCGCGGTTTGTGACCTTACACGCTCGGTGCTCCCTAAATCAGCTTTAGCCAGACTGCTGTCAACAGCCTTGATCCCTGATACCAGTGTATTGGCCAAGGTTCGTGTGCTTACGCGCTCGGTGGTGCCCCATTAAGTGCGGGCTTGGGAGTCAGCTAAGCAGTGGGAGCATAGTCCAGCCGGTCGGGTTGGCATCTCCCCGATACCAGTGTATTGCTCGCGGTCATGAGCTCACACGCTTGGTTAACAAGGGCCCCCCACCCTGTAAACGCAGACTTTTGAAGTCAGTTGAAGGCAGTACAACACACCAGCTCAGGCAGCAGCTGTGATCCCTGATACCAACGTATTACTCGCAGCTTGTGAGCTGTCACGCTTGGTGGACCCCGTTGTGAGTGCAGTCTAGCTGGCAGTCTAGTGCACTGCACTGGATCGGCTGTCCAAGCAGTCCTAGCCGGCTTCAAGGACCTGGTGGGAAAACAATTCAACTCACCAGCTGCCATGAGTAAATTGTCTGCTCCGTGTCGGAGGGGTCCCTCCCGTCGGAGGACTCAGCTCTCACCCCACTCCCGTCTGGCCAACACTGGGACAAGTATGTCCCTGTACATATGTCACCTGTCCAGTCAGGTGCAGGAAGGTTCCGGGGGGGGTCCAGCTTTGCGGCTGTGCTTCAGACGGCTTCCTCATGCCTCTCCTCTGTTATGAAGGGGCAGGCAGAGCCCAGCATCGTTCTGGGTTGCTAGTCGCCACCCGTGGCTGTCCCAGTCCCAGCTTTGGCTAGGGGGGGACTGCCCGCTGAAGTTGCTGGTGGGAAGGGAGAAAGAGAAAGCGCCCCCTCTGAGTTTTGGACCGGATGCAGCTGGGCTGTTGCAGCAGGCTCAGGGGAGTCACTGCTGCACACAGGAAGCCTCAGGGAACCTTTCTAATAGAAAGGGGAAACGGTGAGAGCGTGCTCCAGGGGCTCGCGGCATGCAGGAACTCCTGCACCTCGACCAGCACCTGAGGTCCCGGCATGGGCACTGGGGGACCTCTGGCCCCAGTGGCAGCTTTATGTAGCCTCCACTGTAGCACGGCAAAGGAATGCCTTCCAGGGCTCAGGGGTCTAATGTACCGACTCCCCCCAATCAACTACTCCAGCCCCCTCTGCTAAACCCATTACAGGCAGCATGGTTGCTGCCGGCAGGCCCATGGCGTGTGTTACCACCATGGAGGCACTCACCATGCAGAGAGGCTGCAGGCCAAGCTGTCTTTCCTCTTAGAGAAGGAAGCTATTAGGCGGGTGGAGCATGGGAAATTGCCAGGCCGCGTTTTTCCCACCCACTGTTTCCTGAGAAAGGCCCTCAAGCAGGATAGGGGGGCTTCATCCTACTCTGACCCTTAGGGAGCTCAGCGTTCCTCCCGGGAAGGGATAAGCCATCACTGCAGGAGACTGGTTCACTGCCATCGACCTCACAGCCATCTGGCAGACGGAGGTACTGGCTTTTCTGGGGTCCGGCTTCGAGGGCATAATCTTCGGTTGCAAAAAAGAAAAGGCGCCTTGCCTTTCGGCATGTCTCTGGCTCCCTGGACACCCATCCAATGCATGGATGCAGTCCTTGCACCCATGAGGCGGCGAGGACCGAGGATCCCCAATTGTCTCAACAATTGGCTGATCTGTGCAGTGTCGGAGGGGCAATGCCACAATCATTTCACCCAGCTCTTGAAGCACATTCTTTTGGGCCTGAGGTTACACCTCAATTACTAGAGAAAGAGCCAGCCTTCCCAAGTTAATGACCTGGAGCGCAACCAAAACAGTGGGTGCTGGGCTGGCCACTGGTTGACCCAGCACATAACTGTCCTGGAGTCAAGAGCCTTGCACTGCGACAGTCCCTGCCCAGGCTGAGAGCCCACCATGTCGCTGTCAGGACTGACAGCACGGTGACAACAGCCTACATCAACGGGCAGGGGTGGCCTGGGTTCCCCCATCCTGTGCTAGTGGGCTAACTGCTGTGATGGGCTCGCCTCCTCTTCTGCTCACTAAAGGGAGCAGAGTGGCTTCCAGAGTGTCGGTATACAGTATTGTCCACTCTTCTCTGTGAAGATTGGTGGCATGCCCTGGTGCATGCCTGGACCCGAGGCCTGCTCTACGCTTTCCTCCTTTCACTCTTCTCCAGAGAGAAGAAGAGAAAGTAGAAATGTAGCTGTGGGTTTCAGTGACTCTGCTGCCCTTCCCACAGCATGGAGACCTTCTGTCTCAGGCAGGCGGGACCCTGTTCTGCCCCTTCCCAGCATGGTTCGGATCAGTGGTGGCCCCTAAATGGGCAGGCTCCTGGCTTTAGATTGGCCAGTGCCTGTAGTGAGGACAATGCAGGAAGCCCAGGCACCATGTACTAGGGTGGCCTGCTCTTATCTTTGAACCCACCAGGCGGATCCCTACTCAGCCACAGCCTAAGACAGCCCGCTGTTCTTACAGTTCCAGCTGGAGGCAGTGAAGTCTGCCGCAGCCCTCCAAGGTATGGTGTTGAAGCGGTTGTGTTGGAGAACACTCCCTGAGTGAGAGGCAGCTGCTGCTCCTCGACTTCGCAGTTCCTTGAGGGTGCGCAGAGGCTTGCGGTTCACGGAGCTAGACCTGTAGTCACTCCGTGGGGTCTGGATATGGTTCTTATTGTGCTTGGGCATCCTCTCTTTGAGCCCCTTGGGGCTGCCATTTTGAAGGGGCTGCCATTCTGAAGTGGCTTCCCCTTAAAACTGCATTTTTACTAGGCATAGTTTGGATGAGTGAGCTCCAGGCACTGTCTGTTCACAGTGACTACAGACTGGTGTGCCAGCAATGCTTCTGTGCTACTAATGCGGATTTACACCAGACGGGCCGAGTGTAGTCCTCCGCCCCAAAGAACCTAACCATAAAATCTGAAGCTTTATCTGAGTCCCAAGGAGAGCCTGTCTCAGTTGGTTGAGAGAGGCTCTGCTTCTGGTGGTGATGGGGAGACCGAGCAGCATCAGCCTATGCTGTGCCTGGTCAGGGCCTTAACAGAGCACATTCAGTGC
Organism: Argyrosomus regius; assembly: GCA_946959425.1. Taxonomy (NCBI): domain Eukaryota; kingdom Metazoa; phylum Chordata; class Actinopteri; family Sciaenidae; genus Argyrosomus; species Argyrosomus regius. The sequence goes on from OX336884.1 coordinate 29,175,139, forward strand.
ACACAGGCTGTCAGGGGGACTGATCAGCCCTTTATCTGCTAAGTCCAGTTGTTTGGGCAGACTTCTGTCACGGCTAGGTTATACAACCAGGTTATGGTTGTTCAGCAGGCATATGTGTTCACATACAAACACATTTGTTCTTGTGTGTGCCCATTCCATCTGGGGTTCAGGCACACCCACCTCATGGTGTGGCTGTCTCGTGGGACTTGTGGCAAGGAACCTCTCTTGCTGCCATATGCGCAGCAGCCACATGGTCATCTCAGTCCACGCTTCTGAGATTTTGCTGTTTAAACATAGCAGCCAGCCCCTCCTTCGTGGAACGGGAGCTGGGTGGGACTTGTTAATAGGCAACTGGACTGTGCCTTTTTCCCACCTTCTGTTGTCCCACGATCGGCTCAGCATCTGCGGGTCGGTCTGAGTGGTCACTCACAGGAAATGGTCTTCATGCCTTGTACGGCCTTTTTCTGTGTTTCTGGGGTCGGTCTTGCAGATTGACCCGTGCGGCCCTCTGCCTCTCAGGCTTGTCCTTGTGTCTTGCCAGGACCTGACCTGGTTGGTCTGTGAATGATGCACATTTCTAGATAGTTAATTTGCTGCACGTTCGAGTTTGGACTTATGGGCTGCACCGTCTCCTCACGGGGTGTCTTAAAGAGTTTCCCCGTACATATGAAATATGTAACGGAGTGGAGAGATAGTCTCGAGACGATAGAGAACGTATGGTTACATTGTAACCTTGGTTCTCTGAGTGAAGAGACTATCTCTCCAGCTCTTAGGGCCGCTCTGAGACAAGTTTCGATCAAACTGTCACTGATTCCACGCCAGCACAGGTGCTTTATAGGTAAACCTGAGGGCGTGACCGGGCAAGCCGGTGTGTCTTAAAGAAGTATCCACGTACCCTGACCTGCAGGGGGGTCATTCCCCCGTACATATGAAATATGTAACGGAGTGGAGAGATAGTCTCTTCACTCAGAGAACCAAGGTTACAACGTAACCTATACGCTTTAAATTATCTTGATGTTTCCTTTTTGGTACCTGCCTTGTCTTCATATATAACTTGGAAAGTACATGTATATTTAAATGTTATAAGAAGGTAATTGGAGTGAGAATGTTTAGTGTTCATTAGTTCTTCATTTCCTTTGTGGAAACTGGCAACATATTTCAGAAGCAATGCACATCACACTAATACAGGAGTGATATCGACAGAGAGTGGACAGCTTCAAGAAAGTCTCAACCTTAGTGTCCACATCACAGAAGTCCTGACCCGGATGCTGCATACTGACTCTGTGTTGAGGGAGTCAAGGCAGACACTGTTTTACCTCAGATGTTTGAGACTCATTCATTTGTTATGTCTAGGCTGGATTATTTATTTTATTTATTTATTTATTTATTTTTTATATATTTATATTATTTTTATTTTATTTAATAAATAATAAATAAAATATTTATTTCATTTTATTATTATGAATGAATGAATGAATGCTTTTATTGTCACTAGTCACAAGTACCAGCGAAATGACCATCAACCTGTCCGTACATATACATAACATACATACATACATATGACAGTGGGATAGACAGGACAGGGAGACAGAGCAGGAGAAGAGAAGTACAGCATACATGGGGGAGAGGGGAGGGAAAAAAAGCAACCCCCAGACTGTGCTCCTGTATTAGACTTATTGTCACGCTGCCCCAAAAGTCCATTAAGACTCTGCAGTTAATCCAGAATACTGACCGGAACGAGGATCTGAGATCACATTTCTCATTACTTGGATGTAATAAGTAATAAACCATTATTATCCATTACATTTTCTATCATTACTATCTTTGCTGAGTCTTTGTAAATAATATTAATATTATAACAGTACGGTTTAGACCTACATGGGAGCTTTCATGAGATAACTTCTGTTATGATTTGATGCTGTATAAATAAAACTGAAGTTAACTCATTTTGTTTTACACTATTTTGAACTGAACAAATTATCGATTCTTACAGAAATACATTTCACTATGATTGTACCTGTATGATTGTATGTGATCATGAAAGAGTGTATGCACTACACACAAGATGTTATGTCAAAAGTACTTTGAGTTATATTAGACAAGATATTACCTCATATGAACTAGGCTTAATTATACAATTACTGCTCAACATGTGCATTACCAACTACAGTATCTGATGTATGTTTTAAACACTAAGGAGCCTGTTTTAATCCTATAATTACACATGTTTAATTTCTAATTATATCAGTATTATATGGTTATTCATTGTGTTTTTGTAATTAGTATGTAATTAATGTAATTTAAAAGAATAACAGATGCCATTATTAAAGAGAAGATGGAAGACTAGGTCTTTAATAAACAAGATGAGATAATGTAATGAGGTAATGGCTCCAGCAGGAAATCACTAACTGAAAATATTATTTTATGATTCAAAATAATGCAAGATTATTTTAAATGAACCAAAATATAAATTACAACTTCACTACAAAAACAAAGACTCACAGCTTCAGAGATTCAGGTTATTATTAATATGTGTATTGTACTGTAATATTTTCTCTTGAAGACTCCTGAGTGATTTTTCATATTATTCATGAACATATATCATCTTCATCTCCTATGAAGGCCTCGGTATGTGCAGTGTGTGTGTCCCCGTGTTATTAGCCATTCAGTGAGACATACAATGTGTGTCATTTCCAGGTATACAGTTTTGGCTGAGTGGAATGAGCTGTATCTTGCTGCATTCTGTTGGCCCTTCTGTATTTATCAATGCAAGCTTGCAGCTGTCCTCTGCAGAGTCTAGTGAATCTATTATGATACTGTTTGTCACTTCAACAAGCCCTCTGTGTTTTGTCACCCATGTCACCGTGGTAAGCTGCAATGATTGAAATGAAAGGGTGAGATTTGGATTCTGTATGTGGTGCTGATGGTGAGATGTGGTCGCAGTAGACCGACTCCGGAGGAGCTTTTGCTGATAACTTTGCCTGATGATTGACAGCGTTAAAAGAGGAGTGTGTACTGTACATATAAGAAAGACATGGAGGGACAGATGAAGAGAATGAGTCATATCTGTATGTAAGATTTCATATTCAAGCAGAGGTCGCTGACACTGACATTTACAAACATTGGCATGACATTACACCGTGATGGAAGTTTAAGAAGCAGCCTCGTGCCATCGCTATCAGCCATGTTGAGCCTCTGCATGTTGTTTTTTCTGTAGGAGGCTACAAGTGGGTGGTATACAGCGAGGTCTAAATTAAGCTACCTCCACTGAGCATGTGGTAAATAAAGTGAGAATTGTCTGAAGATCTTCATGATCTGATAAATCATTGATGATGGCTGAGATATTTAATCTTATTATACATAAAAAGGAGATCTCCAGGGATTCAGGTAGTTTAGAGTTGGCTCAAGACAGTTTTGCCTTATAGCACAGGTCACTAATGGGTGGACCGTGGTTCTCTGTCCTGTCCGGACCCAGAGCCGGAAACGACACATCATTGAGTTTTATTCAGTTTTGGTGGAGATTACATTTTGACATTTCTACACCGCTAATCAGCGAAAGGAACATCCTACCTGTCTCTGATTGGCCAGTACTTGTTGCCTTCGTGAGTTCCAGTTGGTTGGGTTTATCTCACTGTGTGGAGGACTGAGATTGGTCAAGGTGAGGGCAAGAATGTCAGCCAATCACAGGCAGGGTAGGGCGGGCCTTCACTGAATAGAGCGGCAGTGACAGTGACGGAGAGAAAAATATAAAGGAGTGAGGAGACAAGAGAGAGAAAAGAGGCCAAACTGTGAGTCAATGTGCCATGGCGTGTGCTAAACGGAGGAAGGTTGACACCGAAAAACAACTTTTAATCCAGAAGATTGCAGCCAAGTCAGACAATAACTTATTATTATTATGAAAGTTTTCTTATTTATTTTTTCTTATTTATTTGATGTATTATTTATTATTGTATGTAACTCTCCAGAGTCCAGAGTGTCACTGAAAATAAATATTGCTACCATGACGTTGAATTATAGCTTTCTTTGTTTGATTTGAGTCGTTGACTTCACACAGTGCAGATGTTGATACAATGACAATGCTTCAATATACATAAAATAAATGTAATGTATAACTAAATTATAATGCAACTTAAACATGATGACGCTGCGGACCTGAACATGAGGACATTTTCTCTATCCGGACCTCCTGAAATCAGAATTGACTACCCCTGCCTTATAGTGTTGTTATAGGCGTTTGTGGACGTCAGTGGTGTGTTGTTCAAAGTTCAGTTTATTGTCCAGGGTGAGGCTGAGATATATGACGCACTCCACCATCTCAACGATTTTATTATTGATGGATGCCGGGCTGTGAGCTGTACTGTGAGTGTTGATAATCAGTTCTTTTGTTTGTTTGTGCACCATTGTGTAAGGTAGGAGATGGGGTCTTGATGACCTACAACAGAGTTATTGTTAGTGACAGGTGAGGGCTGATACAGTCATTGGTGTAGAGGGTAAACAGGAAGAGGCTCAGGACACAACCTTGTGGGTGCCCACTCTTACTGTCTGTGGTCTGTTGCTGAGGAAGCTGGTGACATTGAATGGTGTTAAAGGCAGAACTAGAGTTGATGAAGAGAAGTCCTCTGAAGTTACCGGCTGATTCCAAGTGTTGTAGGAAGGAGTGAAGGAGGCATGCATCCACAGTCCCCATTTTGGCCTTATAGGCAATAAGACATGCCTATATTGGGTCCAATCATGGTTCAACAATCAGATGGATGATGCTGAACAGTGACAAAAACACTTGGGAGTCTTACCAAAAGATATGTTATTTTTTATTGTTGATTAAATTGTGAATACTTGTTTTAATTCATCATTTAGTCCAGGCAGGTCCAAACTAGTCCACAGCCACAGTCCCTCTGTGTGGCTGCAGGTTTACGTTCCATCCAAGCAGAAGCACGCCGGGATCAACTCATTTCATTTCAACTGTTTGCAGACTGAGATCAGTTGATTAAATGAGCCGAGCCAGGTGTGCTCTTGATTGGAACAAAAAACCTGCAGCCACGTGGCCCTTTATGGATTACTCTGGACATGCCTGGTTTAGGCAATTAGTCTATAAGATGAGATAATAATGAAAAATGGCCTCCATGTTTTCCAAGAGTCCAAGATAACAAATTCAAAGCAAATAACACAACGGAATGACTTGTCAGTCAAAATGTAATCTAGAGAGTTATTTTCTTTTTCAAGGTCAATACAAACGACTACATTAAGTACTTGGTGTAAGAGATGTACCGATATGGTCTAAATATGGCTGCCAAATTTTCAAAAAGGTGTTATGTTTTCTGAGACAACAAGTAATTTTTTCCAGGGGGATGCAACTATTCATCTGAACAGACCACCTGTCAATAAGAAGAGGGGACACAGATTTCCATGACGCTGCAATGCACTTCTTAGCCACACCTAGAGTAACTTCAATGAATTTGAGTTGTGCATTGTTCAGAGAGCGGCGAATACTTGTAAAGTTCCCCAATAAACAAAGTTCAGGGTCCACTGGAACATTAACTCCTGTGATCCTGGTTAAAGTGGAGCAGATATTGTGCCAGAAAGGCCTAACTTTCATACACAGCCAGGTACAATGCAAAAAGGAACCAACTTCAGTATCACATCTGAAGCACATTTCTGACAGGTTAGATTTGAATGAATGTAATTTTTCTGGGGTAAGGTATAATTGATGTAGAATATTATAGTTAATCAATCTATACCGGGCATTGATAATAGTTGACAAGCTGTTTTGACATAATTCTGTCCAAAACTGTTCATCAATTGTAACATTGAGATCTGGTTTTGGGCCCTCATTCAACAACAGGCGATACATTTTAGAAATAAATTCATGTGTGTTCCCATCATAAAGAAATCTTTCAACATCATTCATGACAGGCAGAGTCATTTCAGGACCCAAATTAGCTCTCAGAAAGGATCTTAGTTGGAGATAACAGAAAAAGGTTTGATTGAAGTTTGAAGTTTTATTTCCTCTTCAGGTGTTCAAATGACATGAAAAGTCCTTTATCGAAGCAATCCTCCAAGATTCCCTTATGATGCCATATGTCCAGAATCTTATCATCAAGAGTCATGGGTATAAGTTCATTTTGCTTTAAAGGTGACAGTCACACCTTCAATCCAAGACTTTTGTGAACCTCATACCAAATTTTTATCAGATGCCTCAATAGGGTTATTTGTCCTGTTGTTTACAGTTCCAGAATTATGCTTATAAATGAAGTCACTGTGGACCTTTTCTTTCAGGGGGTGCAGTCCGATTTGTGTCCAAGAAGGGGCGTCACTGCCGTCAAAAAAGGATGAGATGAACCTCATTTGGGCTGCCAAGTAGTAGTTTTTAAAACTTGGTAGTCGAAGTCCCCCTGAGCCATAGTCCCATGTTAGCTTTCCCATGGATAGCCGAGGTACTTTACAATTCCATAAAAATAGTCTGACATATCTATTGAGAGCTTTGAAGAAGGATTGTGGTAATGGAATGGACAGGGATTGAAACAGATATTGCAATCTCAGTTGTACATTCATTTTATACAATTAACTCTTCGAATCAAGGTGAGAGGCAAGCCCATCCATCTACGTAAATCACCTTCAATCTTACTGAGCAGTGGGAGGTAATTCTATTTGTACAGGTTTTTGAGGTTGTTGTCTACAAATATCCCAAGGTATTTCATACCATTCGTAGGCCATCTAAATGGACTTGTGCGCTGGAGTTTGGAGTGATCAAAATTTGTTAATGGAATAATTTCACTTTTTTCCAATTCACCTTATAACCTGAAATATTACTAGTAAGTATTTAATACAGTTTGTAATGTTTGTAAATAATCTGAGAGTTACCAGGGTCTTTTAAGTACAAAATAACGTCATCTGCCAGAAGATAAATTTTATGAACTGTCTGACCCACCTGAAAGCCCTTTATATCAGGATCTTGTCTAATTGCTTCAGCTAAAGGCTTAATTGCCAAGACAAAAAGTGCTGGAGACAAAGGGCATCCCTGTCGACTTGATCTGCTTAAAGGGAATGTATGAAATCTGTTCATTGGTGCTTTTTTGCCTGGGGTTTATGGTATAGAGTTTGAACCCAACTAATAAATAATGGGCCGAACCCAAACTTGGCTAACACTTTAAATATATATGGCCACTCTAGCCTATCAAAGGCTTTCTCAGCATCTAAAGCCACAGCTATACTGGGTTCCGTTTCAGATTTTGTTAAATGAATAATATTAAAGATCCTACATAGGTTATTAGCTGAGGAGCGATTTGAAATAAAGCCGCACTGGTCTGGATTTATTAGTTGTGGCAGGTATTGGCCAAGTCTGTTAGCCAGGGCCTTGGAAATTAATTTATAATCTGTATTTAACAATGAAATTGGCCGATATGAAGAGCATTTCAACTGATCTTGAACCATTGTAATGACAATGACATGTGTAACAATGACATGTGTAACTGACCATTGTAAAATATATTACAATGGTCCACTTTGAACTGCTGCCATGTCCACACAGCCTGAGGTGCTGGTACTGCTTATGTTTTCACAGCTGGTCAGCTGCTTTGAACGAATAGTTGCCTCACCTCGGCGCAACCGTGAATTAAATGAAGAATGTCAATGTATGGATCTACTCCCCTTCTCGTACATTATTCCTTTCCAGGGACTTCACCACCTCCTTCAGGTCCGCAAAGATTCTGGGCGCTCCGCCGTCTCGGGGGTAAACATAAAGCTTGGCCGGGTATCGCAGAGTGTGTTTTATTCCTTCGTCGCGCAGAACCTGTTGCACTCTGAAGGCGTGGCGCTGAGCCATGACCTCGCTGGTGTAATCCGGGAAGATAAGGACCTTGCCTCCCTTGTACTCCATGGACTGTTGTCTGTCCAGGCGAAGAATCAACTCCTCCTCCTGAAAGTGATGGATGCGTGCCAGGATGGTACGCGGGTCTGGCGCCGGTGCCCGGCTTCAGCTGGAGGGAGCGGTGCGCCCGGTCGACTTTGACTGGATGCGGAAAATGTTCGTCACCGAGCAGTTTGGGGATTAGTCTGGAGACGAATTCACTGGGTCTACCTTCCTCCTCACCCTCTTGTATCCCCACAATTTTGATGTTGTGCCTCCGAGAGCGGGCCTCCAGGTCAAGCACTTTGGTATGAAGCATGTTGCATCCCGTCAGCTCAGTGCATTTAGCTTCAAGCGCTAGCATGCGGACAAGGTTGCTAGTAGCTTGCTACTGGTTAGCCACACGGGCTTGCAGTTTGGCCTGCGAGGCTGCAAGTGACAGAAACTTAGCCTCAAAGGCATCAAAACGTTCATTAATGCAGCGCAGGACTGACTCTGACACCTCTTTGCACAGTTCCTTACACATATCATAAGTTTTATCTGGAGGCATGTCCGACCTGGTGGGAGAATCGCTAGCAGGGCTGCAGCTACGGATGGTACTAGCTCCCGCTCCGGTAGCTTGGCTGTAGGTGGATTTGGCTTTGTTGGAGACATTTGGCTTCGGCATTTTGGATTTTCAGTTTGATGGGGTTCTTAGGGAGATATATACACACACACCTTTGGTCTATGGGCAAAAAAGACGCGGTATATAGATGATTTTGTAAGTCGCGGAGAGGAGCACTGACTAAACACGTCGACACCCTTTGCATGCGCACTAGCGCCCCCTAGAGAGTTCTTTTCTTTTAAAGGATGAGTTCACCTTTTTAAATTCATCAGCCAAATACTTTTGTAGAGCAACTACACATTATTTGACTGCAGTGCAGAAGAAAAATGTACTAAAATTAGTGTATATCTATTTGACTTGTTTAAGTGAGACTGCTGAAGCATCATATTGGCTTTGGCTGACCTTCAGATGTATTTCTATACATAATGAGGACTGTAGATACCAAAGACAGAGGGACTACTTACCAACCTCCTCTTCCTCAGACCTCACTGTTAGCCCAGCAGAAACCCTGTCAGTGATTGTGGTGTGTGATGTTAAACTTCTGTTCACACAACATTTTCCATCAGTTTTTGAAAATATGAATCAATGTTTGTGCTGACAGCAGTGGAGCAGTGATGTACTGCACATACTATAAAAACAGGCCATGTATTCTGCTAGCTTGTTTATATTTAGGTTTCAACATGTGCCGGTGTCAGACTGCTGTTTCATCTGAACTCAAACATACTTTTCATTTTCTTTCTTTTAAATCCACATGCTGCATGACAGCAGCTAAAGACAGACCTCAGTTCAGTATTTCATATCATGTGGTGTATGTGACCTTATATTACCCTTTGTGCTTCAGAGGAAACAGTCACATATTGATAAATACATTAAAATAACAAATATCTATAATAGACTGTACGTCAGTATCAACTTTGTGGACCTCACTTTCTAAGAAAACCCAGGAAAATATCCATCCATAAACACCACATCATAGGAGTCATGACCTCAAAGATGCTGCTGTGGAGTCGGCCGAGCCACAAACTCTATAAACAAAGCAACGTATGTATGATTCATGGTAAGATTGAAAAGGCTAAATGATGCACCTAAAAACACAACTAGGAGGAGGCAATACATAACATTATTATACACACAGATATTATATGTCATTCATAGAAGAGCCCAATAGCTCGCTTGTAGCACCCCATGTACAATGCCTGAGTACAAGCCTAAAAACATGATCTATGGAGTGATCTGGTTGCTGAGTGGCAACCGTCACCGCTTTTGGACTTTTGTTTCTTGTCTGCCTCTTCTGTCACTATCAAAGTAAGACACATGATATTTGCATTGAGATGATTCATTTCATCACATTTGAGGCCAACATAATTCTATTATATTATGTACAGTTATGACTACTAGTAGAAAGTGATATGTAAAGTATTTATAGTACCAGATTAACATCCAAAAATACAAAATAAAATCATTTATATTTATCTTTTTTAATCAGGAAAGATGAGAACATTTGACTTCCTATGACTGTTTGTGTTTCAGTACTTTTTTTGAAATATTTGAATATGAACTAATCTCTGTGAGAACATTAAATATCTTCCCCTCTGGAACAAAATAAAAATAACACTCACTCATCATCTCTGGATAATCCACCTCTTTGATCTGTGGTCATGTTCTACTGTTAGTGAGACACTGACATTAGAATGTTTACAGAGATGACCGAGGCCATTCTTCTCTTCCTCCACATGTCTCTGAGATAGCTGAGCGATGTCTCCGCTGAACAAACAAACATTTCTTGTGGTTCCATCTTCTTGACTGAAATGCATTCAAACTAACTTCCTCTGTCAGAGCTGAGAGCAGAAGTACCATTGTGTTGAAGGTAAGGGAGGAGCTCAGAAGCAATGGAGCCGGGATCAGCAGCCTATATGGACATACTAGCAGAGGCGAAGAGGATGCTGACAGAGGAAGCTAAGAAGAGAGGAAAAAGTTGTTGAGTCACTAGTTGTTCATAAGCAAATTGAAATATATAAATAAAATAGATGTCCATATTTACAACACTACGACACTCTGAAACTGAAGGTGATAAATTACAAGTTATAAAAATGACTTAATGTTGCCTTTGTTGTTTTACTTTTGTATTTCCTTTTTATGGAACTTTATATTTCAGAGAGAAGCAAGAATATAATAAACATTTTAAATAATTAATGCAATGCAGTTTTAGACTGTAGGCAAGAACTGCACCAGCAAGAGCACACACACACACACACAGATACATGATGAGAAGTGTCACTTAAGAGTGAGAGAGTGAAAAGCAGACAGAAGGAGTAGGAGAGAGAGAGAGCGAGAGAGAGAGAGAGTTTTCAAACTCCTGGCCGTGTCTGCTTCATGGTTTGCCAGATGTTGTTGAGTATTATGAGGCTCAGTAGTAACACAGTAACACAGAACAGTATATACAGGCATGCGGTAAAAATGTCATAATTATCATGGAACATGCAGTATGTTAAAAGTGTATATCTGTTCATTAAGTTACACAATTTATACTGATACATTGAATCCTGTGACCTCACATCAAAGCCCCGCCCACCTCTGTGTGTATATGTGTGTGTGCAGGGCAGTGGAAAATTTGAATACTTCTTCCACCACTGGTAGACACACACACAGTAACTGTCACCCACTTCATGCACATAATTCTCAGAAGAAATTATAGATTGTTAAATTGGTGTTCCATGTCTGTATTTGGATATGTAAGTGAATATGCATTTATGTCAGCGTACATATCAGGGGTTTCACAATTTTGATTGTAACTTGAAAAATCAGTCAATATGAGTTTCAGATTTTGATTAGTGTAATCAAAAGCAGGTTTGATGAGTCTTCCAATGATAATAATTCTGGCCTGCTTCTGAGCGTCTGGTGCGTCTCCGAAGAAAGAAAACATCTCAAAGACGAGACAGCGTAGCTTATCAGTAGCCTGCAGCTGCACGTTTCGACATGACACCATGCCAGGCATGTATCCAACTCTTTGACTGACTCTCACTGCTCACCATCACTAATGGTATCCAGCAGCTAATTCACTGTTTCTGCTGGTTACATGTTATGTAAGAAACGTTTCACACAACTCTGCTGTGAAGAATGCAGGATGCCGGAGTAATGTTGCATGAACAAGGACTTTTTATTGAGTGTGCCTGAAAGAGCACACTATATGTTATTCCCCGCGCTTATTATTATTATTGAGTGTGCCTGAAAGAGCACACTATATGTTATTCCCCGCGCTTATTATTATTCTTACGCCCTTTTTTTGACGCGCTACTCGTCCCACAGTTTTTGTCACACATACACAAAAAGGTGTCAAATCGACCGGCTCGGCCGGGCGACGCGGGCTATGACTTTTCTAAGGGTTTCGGCAAACGGTTTGCCTAAAAATCGCCAAAAACCACGCCAAAAAATGAATGGGTGTGTATTGGTAGAATGTTCGCGAGCTACAGTTGGTGACATCATCGCTAGAGGGCAGAGGGAGAGAGAAATTCGTTGAAAAAAAAATTTGTAAACTGCGCTCGAGGCCGCAAATGTCACTCTACAGAAATAATTTATACATAGAAACGTAGGAAAATTTGTGGTGGTCGCAGTGATAACACTGCTGAAGCTGTCGGCTTTATAGTTTTGGTGTCACACGCAAAGATGCGGCAGCAACACCCATCCACAGCCCCATAGACTGCCATGTTAAAAAAGCGGGAAAATTTCTGGAGGAAAGCAGAAGTAACATTTCTTTGAATCGCTGTAAAGGGGACATTTCTTCATGGTAATCACACAAAACAGGTATCTAGACGTTCAGGAAGGGCTCACGATGCTCACAGTAAAGTTGGTTCAGTGATTGGGGCAACGGTTTGGTCAGGAGTCCTTTCTGTTCGAGGGGTGACTTTCAGCATTTTCTCTCTCTCTCTCTGGGCATTTCCAACTGACATTCTAACAGGTGCACCTAACTGCTCTGCTGATTAGGGCCCGGCAGTTGACCCTGGTTGCTTGGCAACCTCACTCCTGCCTGAGGGAGCAGAGGGGGGAGGGGCTGTTTTCACTCACACAGCTTGTTGTATTAATACTGAATTTGCTGAGCAGTGTCAATAATAATGTATGGGGGCGACGGGGCCAGAGTCAGGCACACTCAAAATTTCTTTAGAAATTTTTCTAGTTGAGTGTGCCTGAAAGAGCACACTATATGTTATTCCCCGCGCTTATTATTGAGTGTGCCTGAAAGAGCACACTATATACTATTCCCCATACTTAATTTTATTATTGAGTGTGCCTGAAAGAGCACACTATATACTATTCCTCGGGCTTATTATTATTCTTCCGTTTCTTCCGTGTCATTTTTCGGTTCGCTTCTTGTCCCGCAGTTTTGGTCGCACATACACAAAAGTGGTATCAAAACGTGCGGCTTGATCGGGAATGGTGTGCTATGACTTTTCTAAGCGTTTCGGCAAACGGTTTTGCCAAAAATCGCCAAAAACCACGCCAAAAAATGAATGGGTGTGTATTGGTAGAATGTTCGCGAGCTACAGTTGGTGACATCATCGCTAGAGGGCAGAGGGAGAAAGAAATTCCTCAAAAAAAAAATTTGTAAACTGCGCTTGAGGCCGCAAATTTCACTCTACAGAAATAATTTATACATAGAAACGTAGGAAAATTTGTGGTGGTCGCAGTGATAACACTGCTGAAGCTGTCAGCTTTATAGTTTTGGCGTCACACGCAAAGATGCGGCAGCAACACCCATCCACAGCCCCATAGACTGCCATGTTAAAAAAGCGGGAAATTTTCTGGAGGAAAGCAGAAGTAACATTTCTTTGAATCGCTCTAAAGGGGACATTTCTTCCTGGTAACCACACAAAACAGGTCTCTAGACGTTCGGGAAGGGCTCAGCATGCTCACAGTAAAGTCGGTTCAGAGATTGGAGCAACGGTTTGGTCAGGAGTCCTTTCTGTTCGAGGGGTGGCTTTCAGACGTTTTTCTCTCTCTCAGCACTGTTTAATCTCACACAGCAGCTGCGGTTGATTGCTCTGCTCTGATTGGTGGGCTCCACCTGGCCCCTCTCACAGACACAGACAGGGAGCAGAGGGGGGAGGGGCTGTTTTCACTGTCTTTATAATATCAATGACTATCAGGGCTACATTTTTAATGTCGGCCATTTTATCCTTCTCTGTCGCAGACACATACACAGACATAGATAGAAAGACACACAGACTTTCAAAATAAGAGTCCCTTCAAAATAAAATATTTCAGAAAACTCTCTCCTCAACAGGCAAAACACACACGCACACACACACAAACATACACACACACACAACAAGACTTTCAAAATAAGAGTTCCTTCAAAATGAAAGACTGTAAAACTTTCTCCTTAACTGCCCCCCCACAAGCCTGACTGTGATTAACTTGATTGAACTCTCTGTATAATAACAATGACTGTCAATGATACAGTTTGAATGTCGGCCATTTTATCCTTCTCTCTCACAGAGATAAACACAGACAGATAGATGGATAGAGGGAGACACACACAGACACACAGACACACACACTAGACAAAATTCTTTCAAAATAAGAGTCCCTTCAAAATAAAAGACTTTGGAAAACCCTCTAATTAACAGACAAAGCACACACACACGCGCATACACACGCTGACAGCTATTTAATGTAGGGCTCGACGGGGCCAGAGTCAGGCACACTCAAAATTTCTTTAGAAATTTTTCTAGTTATTCTTATATTTCTTCCGTATGTTTTTTCGGTTCGCTTCTCCTCCCAGAGTTTTGGTCGCACATAAACAAAAGTGGTATCAAAACGTGCGGCTCGATCGGGAATGGTGTGCTATGACTTTTCTAAGGGTTTCGGCAAACGGTTTTGCCAAAAATCGCCAAAAACCACGCCAAAAAATGAATGGGTGTGTATTGGTAGAATGTTTGCGAGCTACAGTTGGTGACATCATCGCTAGAGGGCAGAGGGAGAGAGAAATTCGTCGAAAAATAAATTTGTAAAGTGCGATTGAGGACACAAATGTCATTCCACAGAATTAATTTTTTCACTAGAAACGTAGGAAAATTTGTGGTAGTCGCAGTGATAACACTGCTGAAGCTGTCAGCTTTATAGTTTTGGCGTCACGCGCAAAGATGCGGCAGCAACACCCATCCACAGCCCCATAGACTGCCATGTTAAAAAAGCGGGAAAATTTCTGGAGGAGAGCAGAAGTAACCTTTCTTTGAATCGCTCGTAGAGGGCACAATTCTTCATGTTATAACACAAAACAGTAATGTAGACGTTCAGGAAGGGCTGACGATGCTCAAAATGAAGTCGGTTCAATGATAGGCCAAATGGTTTGGTCAGGAGTCCTTTCTGTTCGAGGGGTGACTTTCAGCATTTTGTCTCTCTCTCTGGGCATTTCCAACTGACATTTTAACAGGTGCACCTAACTGCTCTGCTGATTAGGGCCCGGCAGTTGGCCCTGGTTGCTTGGCAACCTCCTGCCTGAGGGAGCAGAGGGGGGAGGGGCTGTTTTCACTCACACAGCTTGTTGTATTAATACTGAATTTGCTGAGCAGTGTCAATAATAATGTATGGTGGCGACGGGGCCAGAGTCAGGCACACTCAAAATTTCTTTAGAAATTTTTCTAGTTATTCTTACGCCCTTTTTTTTGACGCGCTACTCGTCCCACAGTTTTTGTCACACATACACAAAAAGGTGTCAAATCGACCGGCTCGGCCGGGCGACGCGGGCTATGACTTTTCTAAGGGTTTCGGCAAATGGTTTGCCTAAAAATCGCCAAAAACCACGCCAAAAAATGAATGGGTGTGTATTGGTAGAATGTTCGCGAGCTACAGTTGGTGACATCATCGCTAGAGGGCAGAGGGAGAGAGAAATTCGTTGAAAAAAAAATTTGTAAACTGCGCTCGAGGCCGCAAATGTCACTCTACAGAAATAATTTATACATAGAAACGTAGGAAAATTTGTGGTGGTCGCAGTGATAACACTGCTGAAGCTGTCGGCTGTATAGTTTTGGTGTCACACGCAAAGATGCGGCAGCAACACCCATCCACAGCCCCATAGACTGCCATGTTAAAAAAGCGGGAAAATTTCTGGAGGAAAGCAGAAGTAACATTTCTTTGAATCGCTGTAAAGGGGACATTTCTTCATGGTAATCACACAAAACAGGTATCTAGACGTTCAGGAAGGGCTCACGATGCTCACAGTAAAGTTGGTTCAGTGATTGGAGCAACGGTTTGGTCAGGAGTCCTTTCTGTTCGAGGGGTGACTTTCAGCATTTTCTCTCTCTCTCTCTCTGGGCATTTCCAACTGACATTCTAACAGGTGCACCTAACTGCTCTGCTGATTAGGGCCCGGCAGTTGGCCCTGGTTGCTTGGCAACCTCCTGCCTGAGGGAGCAGAGGGGGGAGGGGCTGTTTTCACTCACACAGCTTGTTGTATTAATACTGAATTTGCTGAGCAGTGTCAATAATAATGTATGGGGGCGACGGGGCCAGAGTCAGGCACACTCAAAATTTCTTTAAGAATTTTTCTAGTATTCTTATTATTCTTCTTCCGTATGTTTTTTCGGTTCGCTTCTCCTCCCAGAGTTTTGGTTGCACATACACAAAAGTGGTATCAAAACGTGCGGCTCGATCGGGAATGGTGTGCTATGACTTTTCTAAGTGTTTCGGCAAACGGTTTTGCCAAAAATCGCCAAAAACCACACCAAAAAATGAATGGGTGTGTATTGGTAGAATGTTCGCGAGCTACAGTTGGTGACATCATCGCTAGAGGGCAGAGGGAGAGAGAAATTCGTTGAAAAATAAATTTGTAAACTGCACTCGAGGCCACAAATGTCACTCTACAGAAATAATTTATACATAGAAACGTAGGAAAATTTGTGGTGGTGGCACAATTCTTCATGTTATCACACAAAACAGTAATGTAGACGTTCAGGAAGGGCTGACGATGCTCAAAATGAAGTCGGTTCAATGATAGGCCAAATGGTTTGGTCAGGAGTCCTTTCTGTTCGAGGGGTGACTTTCAGCATTTTGTCTCTCTCTCTGGGCATTTCCAACTGACATTTTAACAGGTGCACCTAACTGCTCTGCTGATTAGGGCCCGGCAGTTGGCCCTGGTTGCTTGTTATTATTATTATTACTTACTTATTATTCCCATCAATATGTTTATTTGTTATTTAGTTACTTTAGCAGCTTGAATTAAATCATGATCCTCCCTGCATACTCCTAGGAAAACTTTATGCCAAACTCCCTTTAAGAAATATCATATATTAACAATTATTTGCGTTTACATAAAAACACATACGTGTAGAAACACAAGAAAAACGTCGTCATATCTCAACAGTCTTCTTGTCAATTTGGCATCAATATAATACATAAATACAAACTTTTTGGCCGGCTATGTCGCATCAACTCGTTACCAGCCTCACTATTTCAGTGTGAGAAAACCACGGTAATAGGTGGAAAAACAAGATGTAGCATTAGAATACGGGGTGGTTAGTGGATTACACGTACGCCGAATTAAACACAGGTAAGACTGCTAATTAACCGTGTATTATGTGTGTATCATGGTGAAGGAGAGAGGATACGATAAACAGAAAATATAGGAAAATATAGACGCACTCTCTCTGCTCTCTGACCTGCTCTGCACCCTCAACCGTGCCCTTCGGACGTCATCACCGTAACGACAAGCTGCTGTCGCGTTTTATGACCTGATTTGATATTTAATAACTTTGATTGGAGGACAGTTACGGGACGAATCTAATTGGCTCTTTGTGTTTTCGCTGGATTTAAATACTGTACTCCAGGCGGGACTCCTCCTCTCTGACTCTTCGTCTGAGGTAAGAAGACGTATTTTTATTAACTGTGTATTTCGCTAGCATGCTACCGTTACAATTGTGCCTTATAATGTTAACATTTTTATTTAACAATTTAAACATTTTTTTTATGTTTGAGCTTTTAAACTACTGTCTGCTGGTACAATTATTACATGAGTCTATAATGTGTGGCTTCCTTTAATGATAAGTGAATGAGTGGATATTTTAGATAGCTTGGTGGGTATTATATTTAAAATATTCACTGCTATTTTTGTCTGAAAGATCGTTTGTTATATGTAGTGGCGAGTATATTGGAGTTTCATTTTTACGACGTTTGTCATTTTATTTAGCTAATTTATTAAACGAATGGCTAAGACCGTTAGCCGTGGTCCGCGTTACCCGCTAGCCGCGGCTAACGATCTTAGCGCTAAACTAATGCTAAGGCCGCGGCTAACGGTCTTCGCGCTAAACTAGCGGGTAACGGTCTTAGCCGAGCCGCCCGTTTAGCGAGCTAACTTAGGCTAGGTAGCTTTAGCAACATGACGAAGCAATTTATAACGGTCCACGGTAGTGCACTAGCTGTGCGTAAGGAGCGAGCGAGAGAGAAAGAGAGACGGGCGGGCGGGATCACGCGTGTGTGTGTGTGTGTGTGTGTGTGTGTGTGTGTGTGTGTGTGTGTGAGAGAGAGAGAGAGAGAGAGAGAGAGAGAGAGAGAGAGCAGGTTAGCGCAGGAAAAAGGCTTAGCAACAAATGTACAGTGTAAGCTACCGTGTTACAAAAATAAAGTCCACAGCCTCTCACAGTCAACCCGGAGCTCCCCCTTTGGATTATTCACTAATATTAATGTACAGACTGCTGTGTGTGTGCGCGTGTGGGCTGCGATTTTTTAAATTATTGAGCATTACATGTCTCTCCCGCCTGCTGCTTGCTTGATTTTGTGTGTCAGGATGTTACCATGATGCTAACAGTTATTATAAGAGTAGTGTACTAGCTGTGCGTAAGGTGCGAGTGAGCGAGCGAGAGAGAGAGAGACGGGCGGGAGCGTGCGTGCGTGCGTGTGTGTGTGTGTGTGTGAGAGAGAGAGAGAGCAGGTTTGCGCAGGAAAAAGTCTTAGCAACAAATATACAGTGTAAGCTACCGAGTGACAAAAATAAAGACCACAGCCTCTCACAGTCAACCCGGAGCTCCCCCTTTGGATTATTCACTAATATTAATGTACAGACTGCTGTGTGTGTGCGCGTGTGGGCTGCGATTTTTTAAATTATTGAGCATTACATGTCTCTCCCGCCTGCTGCTTGCTTGATTTTGTGTGTCAGGATGCTACCATGATGCTAACAGTTATTATAAGAGTAGTGTACTAGCTGTGGAGTGAGCGAGAGAGAGAGAGAGACGGGCGGGAGCGTGTGTGTGTGTGAGTGTGTGTGAGAGAGAGAGAGAGCAGATTAGCGCAGGAAAAAGTCTTAGCAACAAATGTACAGTGTTAGCTACCGTGTGACAAAAATAGAGTCCACAGCCTCTCACAGTCAATCCAGAGCTCCTGTGTTTGTGGTCCCACTGCTGTGGATAGCGAAGGGGGTTAACCCAGAAGTAGGCGAAACACTTAGGTCCCAGGAGACGGCTTCTCCTCTGTACTGTCGGACTAGGTCCAGCAGCCGGACAGGAATCCGGTTAACACAGTGTGTTCTTGACCAGTGTTGTACAAATGACATTTTTAATCTAAAAAAAATATTACTGTTGGTTAGATATACTATAAATCGTATAGGCTAGTATTGTTTGTGGACCTTGATGTTAGCTTCTTGTAGTTGTAGTTGTAGTTGTAGCTATAATTTTTTGATGATTGACAACGTGTGTCTGCTGTTAGCTTGTAAATGCAATTGATTCTAAGAGTGCACTGCATG
This sequence comes from Argyrosomus regius, assembly GCA_946959425.1. NCBI lineage: Eukaryota > Metazoa > Chordata > Actinopteri > Sciaenidae > Argyrosomus > Argyrosomus regius. Next base: position 29,194,315 of record OX336884.1, read on the forward strand.
GGTTCATTGATTTGATTTTACTGACAGACAGCTAATAATGCATCGTGAGTTGATAATGTAGGCCACAACAGTTTATGATTAAGTCAGTAATATTAATGTTGTGTTGTTATTAATGTTAACTGCTGTGTGTAAGTGCACAAGAGAGGCTGGTTGTAAAGTTTCTTTGCTAACACTGCTGTGGTTTGTCTTGTGTATGAGTGTGTATATGTGGGAAGCTGCCATTATGCTAACAGTGTTTTCCTTGATTAATTTTGATTTGATTTTTGATTTAATTTTGTAAAAATGGCATTTTTAATGTTTCATTGAGCTTTGTGTACAATGTTGGCCTGACTAACTACTTACTGTTAGTGTGATATGTGGATGACCTTATGTGGATTTTGATGGTAGCTTCTTGCTTATAGTCCTGTTTTGTTTTTGTTTTTTGTGAGGATGTGGTTTACTTTGAGTTTTAACATTGAAACAGCTGTACTTTAAGTTTATAATGTAATACTGTCTTCTGATATTAATACTGGGGTAATGTCAAGTGGTACCTGACACAGAGTAGCATATTGTTTTGTTTTGGATAAGTACTCACTACTTACTTAAAGCTTGTTAAACTATGGCAGGCTATAGAATATTCAACCTATCCATTGATATGCCTCAATCCTCAAGTGGCACTGTGGAGCATTTTTGGTGCAAGCTTTAATCCTGTTTTCTTCTGATATTAATACAGCAGTACTATTTCAATAATAGAGGTTATTATGTAATAAGGTGTATTTGTAATACCAGAGTCATAGCAATTAATGGCTTAAATTTAATATTGGGTGCATATTACACTGAAAGCATTTGAAAGTATTCACCACTATTATCAGATTTTACCTAACTATTACCATGTTGTTACCGAGCTGTGATGTCAATTGAATTATCAACCTATCCATTCATATGTCTTGATCCTCAAGTGGAGCTGTGGAGCATCTTCTTTGCAAGCTTTAATCCTGTTTTTCACCTCACAGATTTACGGCTATTGACCATTTCTTTACTGGTGAGTGTTTGTCAAAGACGGTTATTAACATAAATGATGTGTTTGTTTTTTTATCAACACTATTTGCTCTGTTTCTAGTGCTATGTGTGTATTTAATTCAAATGATTGTAATCAGCTTCATACTGATTTTTAAGAATAAGTGATACATTTATTCAATTATTTAAAACATAAATAAAGACATTATTGTTACATGCCTGCGATGCTCACTGTTGTCGTCCTGTTCTAGATAAACACTACTTCACTTAAGAGACTTGAGTATCCAGTTCTTCGTTGACCTTCAGTATTCAGTTGTTCGTCTTCACCTTTTCAGGTAAGCAATTTTTTAAAATATGTTTTGTAATGTTGAGAAACAATGAAATTATTATTAATGAAGAACTTTCAATCACTGTTATGTGATGTCATGTATAGTGATGTACAAATATATCTGAAGCAAAGGTGTAATCGGGTTAATCAATATTATTATTTTTTTTAAAATCATAGAATGGGGGAAAATAATAGATTGTTTGTACAAAAACTAGTAACTGGTAAAAAAGGAATTGGCAACAATAATGTTTATTCAATAATTGTTGTTTGGTCAAACTCACATCTAATTAAGTGTTACTGTCTCATCAACATCTTGTATTTATTTATTTTGTAGGCTAAAACCTGAAAAGGCATCACCATTTTGTTGTTTCACATCGGAGTAAGTATTTCACATTATGCTGTTTTTTCATTATGTGGTCATCAATATTTAGTATAGAAATCACTGTATTTTCTGACTTTTCCAGGTTTCCTGTGTCCAGCATCTTCAACACAGACTAAGCTAACTTTTCATATTTTTTGCACATTTATTATTTAGGTTAGGTTTGGAGTAGGTTAGATTTAGAGTGGAGTTTGTATAGTTTAGCTTTTTATGCTGGTCTAGGGACAGTTAAATTAGCAAATTCATTTAGTTGAAATCACTTACAGTTGCATATTATTGTTACAATTGTGATATTTTGTGAGTTATTGTTGTACAGGCTTTTCTATATTGCAGGACCACTTGAGACGAGGAAGACCACTGCTGTGACCAAGAAGACAAGGGTAATAGTTAGTGCATTGTAAATATATCTTTAAATTGTTTCCAAGATGCCTAGGAAGGGCAAGCGATCCCGCGCTCAGAAAGTGCGTTGGACAAGGCTCGACCTTGCAGATCCTGCACAACTCAACCCAACCACTTCCGACCATCAAGTACAGATAATGCCTGAGACACCTCCACAAACCAGCCGGCTATGGAAAATGGAGAATGCACCAACCCCAACTCATTCTCCAGCCTACAAGGTTCTGAAAATACAGACACCACCACAGTCAAAGAACCTCTGGATGACCTCTACAGAACGGGGGCCAGATGCACCCACTTGCCCCCGTTCTCCAGTTGAAAAGGTAGGTTTTTTTTATTCTTCACCAATCTAGCATTTTGTGTGTGTAATAGTCTTTGGAATGTGTATCAGGTGAGTACATTGTTCTACTTAATGTCTTGATTTTCTTTAACTTGATATCATGTCTCATCAGACACCCAAAACGCAGACACAGACAATCACAAGCTAACAACATGACTTCATACAAAACAATCATACTAAACATTTGTACGATATGGGTGTGTTGACTTCACATTTGATTGACAGTGGTGTGTTTTGAAAACATAATCAACATCACAACAGCAATAAATGAGGAAGTTTGTGACTTCTTTTTTCAAATCAACCATTGTACACATCTTGATGGTAACTTTAGATTTACAAAACTATTGTGAGATTTGTACTTGTGAAACCAAGACTTAATTACTTTAACTGAATCCATTATCTTTTCCCAAACCTAACCAATTATTTTGACCCTTACTATAACCTATGACCTAACTATCAGAACACTGAAAATACATTTTAAAAAAAGAAAAGAGAGGAGACAAAGAAGGTAAGTCTAAAAATAAGTGAACCTAAACGGCGTTTCAGGGGAAACAGGAAAGCTTTCTGCAACTTTGTGTCTTGTGTGAAACCAAAATGTAATTACTAATGCCTAAACGTAAACAAACTAACAGAGCACTGGAGAGAAAAAAAAAGGTGAAATTATGGGTTAAACATCCTTAATAAGCCCACATTTCTAATATATTAATTTCCGGTGAAATATTTTTTAAATTTAAATACTAATCTCATTTAGTAATTTCATTTAGTCTCATTAAGTAATTAATACTACATTCAATTTTTCTTATGAAATTATGTAAAAAATAAATAAATAAATAAAAAAAAAAACCCAATAGAAATGAAAAGGTAAGTCTAAAACTATAAAGTGAACCTAAACGTTCCATGTGAGATGCCAACACCAGTGTTTCAAATAGCTATCTGTATACACAACTACACAATTTACATACTTGGTTGCTTTTTAGGCTTCAAAATCTTACAATAGTTTTGCAAATCCTGAGTTAATATTTACACATGACCCGGAGAGGGGCACATAAAGCACAATTATGAAATCTTGAAATAAATAGTACATATTTATTGGCTTAAAGAAAGCTGACTGATGGTAGATTTTCAAGGTCTTTCAATGACATTCAATTTGCAAATAATATTTTTATCTTTTAAAACAAAAATATAATGAACATATATACATACATATAAACTTTAAGTCACATTGGATAAAACACAAACATGCTTGACAGCCCTGAAATTATGGGTTACACGTCCCTAATAAGCCCATCTTTTCTGACATTTCTAATATTAATATGAGGTGAAATGTTTTTTTAAATTAATTTGTACTAAATACTGTTTTTTTCTTATGAAATTCTGAAAAAAAATTAACACAAATACTGCAGCAATAAGATAACTTAAAAAATCTTCATATCACACTTTGCTCAGCTTCCCAACTGGCCACATGAAGAACCTCACATTGAAGAGCCACAGCAAAGAAGGAGCAAACCTATTTTTTCTGTGAGGGCCACCCACAGTCAGAGTGATCACAGATATCACGTCTTTAGCAGAAATCATCAGTGCACCTGCATTGCACTTACATTTCTGGCCTACCACAGCGAGGGATCACAGATCAACACTGCCAACCTTGACAGAGTGCTCGAGATGGGAGACTCACTCTATGTTGGGATCAAAAACCAGCTACTGTTGGAGGACCGATATGTTCAGGACCACCTGACTGTTGAGGAAATGCCACAACAAGTTGTATTGGACAACAATGTCTACAATGTGCACATGTCCTCAGTCAGATGTGGACTCCTGAAGGCCCGAGAAGGAAGCCCTGGTGGCTGGTTGCCTCTGGATGTACAGCTTGAGTCTCTGTCAACAGATGTCACCCATGCTATCCTGATTGTATCTCCAGAGTGCATTGCAGTGTTCCGTGATAGATCAGGACGATACGGAGTCTTCGATTCTCATTCAAGAAATGCAAGAGGATTGCCCTACCCTGATGGAACTGCTATTATGCTGACTTTCTGCCACCTCAGTGACCTTATCAACCATCTGCACAGGCTGTTTAACAACCGTGGTACCCATGCCAGCTATGAGTTTGTGCCAGTTTCTTTTCATAGCGTTGATAAATCCAGTGAATGTCATGGACAGCCAGATGATGTGGAGAACACACAAAGTCCTCCTGCTGTACCACCATCAGAAAGTTGTGTCACGAAACAACTCACAGAGAGCAACATGGAGGTACCTCAACTAGAAACCATGACACAGACCCAAGAAACCAAGTCAGGCGACACTTCAGATGTCCAACAACAACAAGATGATGTGGAAGTCGAGGAAGCAGTAGAAAAGCTTTCCAAACTGAGTAAGGAAAGGCGACGCAAAGCTTTGCGAGGAACAACTACAAGCACAAAGACGGAGGACAAATCTACATCTGGACAGAAAAGCAATACAAGAAACAAATACGAAAAAAACAAGTATGCCAGCTGTTCACACTTTCGGATGAAAAAATTGGCTGCTATGAAGACTAAATATACCCAAGATTGCCATTATCGAAAACGAAAGCAGTTGTCTGCTGCTGATCATCATCTTCGAGCCAAAAGGAACTTGTACATTATCAGAAGATACAACACAGACCTGGATTTTCGGAATCAACAACAGAGAAAATACATGACCAAGAGATATAATACACATTGTGATGTCAGAGAGAGGAAGATAGCATATATCACATCAAAGTATGCTCGTGACCAGGAATACAAGCAAAAACAAAAAACGTATGTCACATCAAGGTATACATGTGACCAGGACTACAGGCAGAAACAAAAAATGTATGTCACATCAAGGTATACATGTGACCAGGACTACAGGCAGAAACAAAAAACGTATGTCACATCAAGGTATACATGTGACCAGGACTACAGGCAGAAACAAAGACAAAGTTTTCAAGAAAGGTACTACAGTGACCCAGCATTCAGGCTGCATCATATACGGCGCTGCACCCAGCAAAAAAAGGATAAGTTGGCTACAAACGCTGCATTTCAAATATACCACAAGTTGCAGTGTGCCCTAAGAATCAAAAGGAAATACAGACGGACTGTAATCAACTGCGACCAAACTGCAATGCCCAAAGATCAGCCACAGCCTGTGATCAACGCTGTGATGGAGGCTGCCATTTCTTCATTCCGGGAAAAGACGAAGCAAGGACCCACCTATGTCTGTACAGTGTGCCACCGCACTCTGTTTCCTAATCAAGTAATGCGATGCAACAGAACAAAATACATCAAAAACATTGATGTGGCTTCTGCTTGCTTAACTGGTAAGTATGTTCATGTCTGTGACATGGGATGCTTGTCCACCTGTTCCATGCCACATGAAAGAATGCAGGAGTGGATCTGCTACAGCTGTGATGATCACCTGAGAAGAGGAAACATGCCATCTATTGCAGCGGCAAATAAATTGGAGCTGGCACCAATTCCTTCAGAACTGGCTGAACTGAATGTGCTGGAGAGACAGCTGATTGCAAAGATCTTGCCTTTTGCCAAAATCGTTGCGTTGCCAAAAGGACAGCAAAGAGCAGTACACGGTGCTGTTGTGTGTGTGCCTTCTGAGGTAGAAGCCACAGTGAACTGTCTCCCAAGACCCAGCAGTGATGCCCAGCTATTGCAAGTTAAACTGAAACGACGCATCAAGTACAAAGGACATCAGTACTTCTTCACCGTCAACATGAAGAATGTGCTAGCTGGACTAGCGACACTCAAAGACATCCATTCAGAATACAAAGATGTATCTATAGATGAAACTGCTACATTTGACAGTCTCCCAGATGATCTGCAATGTGATGAAGAAGAGCCACAACAGGACAATGGAGATGCAAGTGAGCAGGCTGACCAGTCGAAAAACCCAGACAAAGAGGAACTTCGTCCTGGTCTGGTCTTGGACTCTTGCATGCAGCCACCTGACATAGCACAGGAAGTGTTGTCTTATGGTGATGGAATTTTCAGTGTTGCACCGGCACAAGGAAACAAACCTGTTGGATTCTTTGCCATACCTAAACTAGAAGCCATGGCCTTCCCTGTGCAGTTCCCAACAGGCGAGAACACATTAGATGAGGTCAGGGAAAAAAAACTGTCACCGAGCAAGTACTTCAATGCGAGACTGTTCTGTGTTGACCCCCGCTTTGCAAGCGACCAGTGTTACCTGTTCTTCTCGCAGTTTGTGACAGAAACACACATGGCTACAAACAGCATGTCAATCCAAATGCGCAAAGGAAAACCGATGACCAGGGATGGACGCAAAATCTCAAGCAAGATGCTCCAGGATAAACAAGAGGTGGAAAAACTAATTACAAATAAGGACGCAACACGCTTCATGCAACCTCTGCGAGGTACTCCAGCATACTGGGAAAAAACACTCAAAGACCTGAATGCTATGGTCAGGCAGTTGGGAAAGCCTACATTCTTCCTCACATTTTCTGCGGCTGAAATGAGATGGCCAGAGGTCATAGAGGCAGTAAAAGCTCAACAAAGAGAACAAGTTGACTTTTCACAGCTCGACTGGAATGCCAAATGCGAGATACTTCGCAGCAACCCTGTGACTGTTATGCGGCTGTTTGAGAAAAGAGTAGACGCGCTGATGGCAGATCTGATACTGTCACCTGCACAGCCCATAGGAGAAGTAGAGGACTACTTCTATCGAGTGGAGTTTCAAGCCAGAGGAAGTCCTCACATTCACTTGCTGGTTTGGATCAAAGATGCACCCGAGTTTGGAGACCAAGATGACGCCGTAGTAACCAAGTTCATCGACCAATACATAACGTGCCAGATGCCAGACCCAAATGCAGACCCGGAGCTTCACAAGATTGTGTCCGAGGTTCAAGTCCACAGCAGGAACCATTCAAAATCTTGCAAGAAAGGTAATGTATTGTGCCGATTTGGGTTTCCAAAACTTCCCATGGACAAGACCATCATCACCTATCCAAAAGAAGATGATGACAATGACGATGATGATGATGAGCAGCAACAGGTAAGTGGTCAAAAAGCCAGACGCAAAGGCAAAAAGGGAAAACGAAAGAACAGAGCTCTTCGGATTCAACAAAAGGAGGCCAAGGACAAGCTACAAACGCTGCGGAATTTCATTAGTGACCCAAATGCCTCATTCAACAACTTGTCTGAGCTGCTGGAAAAATGCAACCTCACCTATGAGGAATACAGGAAATATGTCAACAATTTAACAATGAGCAATGTCATTGTGCTGAAACGTGATCCAAAGGACTGCTGGGTGAATGGATACAATGCAGATTTGTTGAGAGCATGGAACGCTAACATGGACATCCAATTCGTGCTGGACGAGTACAGCTGTCTTATGTACATGATGTCGTATGTGTCCAAGCCAGAACATGAGATGACCCAGTTCCTGGATCAAGTCATTCGTGATGTGAAGAAAAAGGACGTCAACGAGAAAGATGAAATGAAGCACATAATGCAGGCATACGCTAAACACAGAGAGGTTAGCGCTCAAGAGTCTGTGGCACGGACATGCAGCTTGCCACTCAAAAAGTGCTCGCGAAATGTGGTCTTCATTCAGACTGACGACAACGCGATGAAGATGAGTCTTCCTATGAGCAGATTGAAGGATGTTTCACCAGATTCAGACCAAGTGTGGATGTCAGGACTACCAGAAAAATATGCAGAAAGACCCAAAACACCTGAATATGAACGTTTGTGTTTGGCTGACTTTGCATCTCAATACAGGACTGTGTATGGACAACAATGCAAAGGAAAAAATGCAGTTCCCCTTTTGAATGACAAAGGACACATTCAAAAAAGAACTGTAGGAAAGCCAGCCATCATTAGATTTGCCCGCTTCTCAGAAGAGAGAGATCCAGAAAGGTTCTACGGACGCCTGCTCAAACTGTACCTCCCACACAGATCAAATGATGACCTGAAAAGCAAAGAATTCCCCACATACGAACAGTTTTACAAATGTGGTCGAGGTCTGGTCGTTGATGCGTGGAACAGCTTTGCACCTGAGGTGGAAGTGGATCGTCTGGAATGCATCAACCAACGAGGAGAAATAAACCCTAATGAGGAGAATGAGATGGACAACATACCAGACTTTGCAGTGGATCGTACCAGCAGTATAGCTGTACCAGCAATAGAGGCACCAAAGCTGAGCCCGGACTTTGTGAGGAAGCTATACCAAAGCCTCAATGAAACACAGGCATCTATATTTTACACTGTGCGTGAATGGTGCCTCAAACGTGTCTGGGGTGACAATCCAGAACAGTTCTTTTACTTTGTGACTGGTGGAGCTGGTTGTGGAAAGTCACATGTAATCAAATGCGTACACGAGGAGGCAACCAAGATTCTGCGCCAACTCCCGAGATTCCGCGACCAAGGGGACATGTCCACGCCTGCAGTGCTACTGACTGCATTTACTGGCACTGCAGCCTTCAACATCTCTGGCAAGACCTTGCATTCAATGCTAAAATTGCCAAGAAGTTTGAAACCACCATATCTGGGACTTGGAAATGCACTGGATGAAATGAGAGCAATATTGTCCAGTGCGGAAATTCTAATAATAGATGAAATCTCCATGGTTTCAAAGGACTTATTTGCCTACATCCACTGGAGATTTCAACAGATCAAAGGCAACAAGAAACCCTTCGGAGGCATGTCCATCTTGGCAGTAGGAGACTTTTACCAACTGCCACCGCTTGGCAAAGCTAAACCACTTTGCGTGTATGAGGAGGGTGTGCTCGACGTTTGGAAAGACAACTTCCAAATGGTCAATCTGACACAGATCATGCGGCAGAAGGATGATCTTGTTTTTGCAGAGCTTCTGAACAGGTTGCGGGTGAAGACGAAGACAGACGCACTCAGAGACGAGGACAGAGCTTTACTCACCCAGAGTGTTATCGACATCAAGGATTGTCCACTCAATGCCCTGCATATCTTTGCAACAAACAAAGAGGTTGATGAGCACAACCAAAAAACTGTGGCAGCTCTCCATACTGATTTTGTCAACGTTAAGGCACAGGACTATGCTAAAGACCCCACCACAGGTGAAATGATCCAAACAGGGGGCTTCAAAGGGATGAAAAGAGATCTGCCTGACTGCATACAAGCTGCACACGGAGTGCGCATAATGATACTCAGGAATTTGGATGTGGAGGACGGACTTGTGAATGGAACATTTGGAACCATTGCCAACATTGTAACAGGCCAGCAAGACGGACAAACAACAGTGACAACGATTGGACTTCAACTGGACAATCCAACCGCCGGACAGAGATTTCGTAAGAAGATCCAAGGGCAATCGGATAACCTGGTCTACATTGAGAGAACTGAGGAGAACATGTCCAAAAAAGGAGCCGTTCGAAGGCAGTTCCCAATGAAGTTGGCTTTTGCCTGCACAGCTCACAAAGTGCAAGGCATGACAATGGAGTCTGCAGTGGTGTCTCTGAAGCGTGTGTTTGAGCCTGGAATGTCGTATGTTGCCCTCAGTAGGACAACCTCACTTCAAGGGCTGCACATCACGGATTTTGAGGAAAAGAAAATTTATGCTGATCCTGAAATCACAGCTGCAATGGAAAATATGAACCAAGCGTCATTTGAGTGCACAAGACCACTCTTGCAACATGTGAAATTGGCAGACGGGACAGCCCAAAACCTCAAAATTATTCACCACAATGCACAAGGACTTCCATCTCACATCGAGGACCTGAAATGCCACCATGAACTGGCACTTGCCGATGTGTTATGCATAACGGAAACACATCTGTCTGGATCCTTTGTTTCCCCAAAGTTCCACTTGGAAGGATACAACATGTTTGCACGCAGCAGACATGTGTCCTACTCAAACTTTCCAGACATGGCAACAAAAGATGGTGGCGGAGTTGCAGTGTACTGTAAGAGCCACATTCAGGCAGAGGCTCGGAGGTACTTTCAAAATGTGACTGATCTCGAGTTTGTAGTGGTCAAACTTGAGGCCCCAGTCAGAGCCGTGATTGCAGCTGTTTACCGACCACCACACTTCTGTCTCAAGAAGTTTCTACCAAACTTGGAAAGCCTCTTGGATTCCTTGGACATGATGAGTCACCAGCCAGTCATTGTTTGCGGAGACTTTAACGAGGACCTCCTATGCAAAGGAAAAAAGGCAATACAAGAGTTGTTTCAATCAAAAGGATACACACAGCTCATCACAACTCCAACAACGGAAAACAGGACACTTATCGACCACATTTACGTGTCTCAGCCGCATACTTGTGTCAAGTCTGGTGTACTGCAAACGTACTACAGTTATCACAGTCCCGTCTACTGTGTTTTAATTCTATGATCACAGAGGATAAGGCAGTTACATATCTCTTAGAGTCTGCATGTACGGGGCCTAAGTTGGTATTGTTCTGTCCATCAAAAGGATTTCCACAACGGAAAACAGGAAACTTCTGGACCACGTTTACCAAACATATGGAAGGCAGGTACATATCTCTTAGAGTCCGCATGTACGGGGCCTAAGTTGGTATTGTTCTGTCCATCAAAACGGAAAACAGGAGACTTCTGGACCACGTTTACCCAAACGTATGGAAGGCAGTTACATATCTCTTAGAGTCCGCATGTACGGGGCCTAAGTTGGTATTGTTCTGTCCATCAAAAGGATTTCCACAACGGAAAACAGGAAACTTCTGGACCACGTTTACCAAACGTATGGAAGGCAGTTACATATCTCTTAGAGTCTGCATGTACGGGGCCTAAGTTGGTATTGTTCTGTCCATCAAAACGGAAAACAGGAGACTTCTGGACCACGTTTACCAAACATATGGAAGGCAGTTACATATCTCTTAGAGTCCGCATGTACGGGGCCTAAGTTGGTATTGTTCTGTCCATCAAAAGGATTTCCACAACGGAAAACAGTAAACTTCTGGACCACGTTTACCAAACGTATGGAAGGCAGTTACATATCTCTTAGAGTCCGCATGTACGGGGCCTAAGTTGGTATTGTTCTGTCCATCAAAAGGATTTCCACAACGGAAAACAGTAAACTTCTGGACCACGTTTACCAAACGTATGGAAGGCAGTTACATATCTCTTAGAGTCCGCATGTACGGGGCCTAAGTTGGTATTGTTCTGTCCATCAAAACGGAAAACAGGAGACTTCTGGACCACGTTTACCAAACATATGGAAGGCAGTTACATATCTCTTAGAGTCCGCATGTACGGGGCCTAAGTTGGTATTGTTCTGTCCATCAAAAGGATTTCCACAACGGAAAACAGGAAACTTCTGGACCACGTTTACCAAACGTATGGAAGGCAGTTACATATCTCTTAGAGTCTGCATGTACGGGGCCTAAGTTGGTATTGTTCTGTCCATCAAAACGGAAAACAGGAAACTTCGGGACCACGTTTACCAAACATATGGAAGGCAGTTACATATCTCTTAGAGTCTGCATGTACGGGGCCTAAGTTGGTATTGTTCTGTCCATCAAAAGGATTTCCACAACGGAAAACAGGAAACTTCTGGACCACGTTTACCCAAACGTATGGAAGGCAGGTACATATCTCTTAGAGTCCGCATGTACGGGGCCTAAGGCGGTATTGTTCTGTCCATCGAAAGGATTTCCACAAGTCATCACAGCCTTAACAACGGAAAACAGGACACTTCTCAACTACATTTACCAAACATATGTAAGGCAGTTACATATCTCTTAGAGTCTGCATGTACGGGGCCTAAGGTGGTATTGTTCTGTCCATCACAATCTCTCTGGGTGCATTTTTTTTCATGTTTATCAATGTAACCTTTTATCTGACCAAACATTTGTAAGGCAGTTCGATATCTCTTAGAGTCCTCATGAACGTGGCCTACGGTGGTATTGTTCTGTCAATCACAATCTCTCTGGGTGCATTTTTTATTTTATTTATTTTATGTTTATCAATGTAACCTTTTATCTGACCAAACATTTGTAAGGCAGTTCGATATCTCTTAGAGTCCGCATGAACGGGGCCTAAGATGGTATTGTTCTGTCCATCACAATCTCTCTGGGTGCATTTTTTATTTTACATGTTTATCAATGTAACTAATTATCTGGGTGCATGTTATTTGATGTTTAATCTAGAGACTTGTGTTTTGAGTCACAGCAGTACATATATGGTGTCACAGTGAGGTATGTATTGGCTGAGAATAGAAAGTCGAAGGGACAGAGCAACTGACGATTATCTACAATGAAGGTAGGCTACAGTTCCAGTGATGCAGAGAGGATAGGGAGAGCAGCTCCAAAATTGAGGTAAATAATAGTAGGTTAAGTATATAGTCGCACTACAAATCATTGCTGGTGTTAATTTGATCAGTTGTTCACATACTGTATATTCTTTTGGTCATAATTCCTTCTCATAGACAGATATAAAATGTCTCTCAGTATGCTTTTTTTCCCCCCATAGACGCCATGTTGCTGTTACATTGTGATTTTGTGCTGGAGACCAACAGCAGAAGGAGAAACACAAGATAGACAACAAAATAAATTTGAGTACACTTTTTATTTGAAATAAGATTTGTTTACAGTAATTTTGTGATTTACTAACTATATTGTTTATCTGTACTCAGAAATCATTATTAATACTATTGTGTTTTTTCTTTCTTTTTTTCCTGTCCTGAAGAGGAACAACAAGACGGAATCGACAACATTAAGCTAAGTGCTGTTTTTACTTCTCAGGACACTTTCACGATTTCTTACAAATATTTTTATCTGTAAACTGAAACGTTACATTATTGATGTTTAGTTTGCTATATGATTATTCTGTCATCTAATTAATGATTTTCCCTTCTTTTTTCTTTTTTTGTTGTTTTGTGATTGTACATAGATCTGACACCTGATGAACAACATGCAAAGAAGGATGGCAGCAACCCCAAAGTCAAAAGTAGGATCATCAGTGAGGACTACAGCAAAGACGGCGGCCGTTCAACCTGTGAAGAATCAGCATTCCAACACAAGGCTTGAGGTAAAATCTTTAATATTACTAAAGATTGTACTTTCATTGCCTTCTATCACATTTTTGTCAGTACTTTGTAAACATATAGCATCAACAACTTGTCTTTCTAAACTTGTTTTTTTCACACTACAAACAAGATGACACTGTATTATTATTATTGTTTTTTCTTTCTTTTTTTCCTGTCCTGAAGGGGAACAAGAAGATGGAATCGACAACATTAAGCTAAGTGCTCTTTTTACTTCTCAGGACACTTTCACTATTTATATTTCATGATTTCTTACAAATATTTTTATCTGTAAACTGAAACATTGGTGTTTGCTCTATGATTATTCTATCATCTAATAAATGATTTTCTCTTCTTTTTTCTTTTTTTGTTGTTTTGTGATTGTGCATAGATCTGCAAAGAAGGACGGCAGCAACCCCAAAGTCAAAAGTAGGATTGTCAGTGAGGACTACAGCAACCTGTCAACCTGTGAAGAATCAGCATTCCAACACAAGGCTTGAGGTAAAATCTTTAATATTACTAAAGATTGTACTTTCATTGCCTTCTATCACATTTTTGTCAGTAATTTGTAAACACATGTAAAATATATAACTCAAATGTGGAAACATCTGCACTGAACAGTTTACTAACTACTATTATTATTATTTGTTTTATTTAGAATTGGTCGCGGCAGATGGCCACCCACCATGATCCGGGTTCTGCTCAAGGTTTCTGCCACAGGCAGTTTTTCCTTGCCACCGTCGCCAAGTGCTTGGTCATGCTGGGATTTGTAGTGGAGATTGTTCACACTGTTATCACAGAACTATACGATTACAACACTGTTAAACACTTTGTTACAATCTTATAATGTTTCCTGGTCATTTCACACTTTATTACATAATTCTCTTTTCATACAAATTTCCACAGTTGCATCGGGCATTTCAGCAGAGGGCATCCACACAGCACTTTCTACAGGAAATGCAGTGTATTTCTTATTTGTGTGTTCTCCCATATGAACACACACTTGTTGAAAACTGAATTTGTCACATACCTAAGCAATGGTAGAGGTCATATACTGTAAACTACTCGGCAGTGTCAATAATGTATGGATGAGAGTCACGGGCCAGAGTCAGGCACACTCAAAATTTCTTTAGAAATTTTTCTAGTTATTATTCTTACGCCCTTTTTTTGACGCGCTACTCGTCCCACAGTTTTTGTCACACATACACAAAAAGGTGTCAAATCGACCGGCTCGGCCGGGCGACGCGGGCTATGACTTTTCTAAGGGTTTCGGCAAACGGTTTGCCTAAAAATCGCCAAAAACCACGCCAAAAAATGAATGGGTGTGTATTGGTAGAATGTTCGCGAGCTACAGTTGGTGACATCATCGCTAGAGGGCAGAGGGAGAGAGAAATTCGTTGAAAAAAAAATTTGTAAACTGCGCTCGAGGCCGCAAATGTCACTCTACAGAAATAATTTATACATAGAAACGTAGGAAAATTTGTGGTGGTCGCAGTGATAACACTGCTGAAGCTGTCGGCTGTATAGTTTTGGTGTCACACGCAAAGATGCGGCAGCAACACCCATCCACAGCCCCATAGACTGCCATGTTAAAAAAGCGGGAAAATTTCTGGAGGAAAGCAGAAGTAACATTTCTTTGAATCGCTGTAAAGGGGACATTTCTTCATGGTAATCACACAAAACAGGTATCTAGACGTTCAGGAAGGGCTCACGATGCTCACAGTAAAGTTGGTTCAGTGATTGGAGCAACGGTTTGGTCAGGAGTCCTTTCTGTTCGAGGGGTGACTTTCAGCATTTTCTCTCTCTCTCTCTGGGCATTTCCAACTGACATTCTAACAGGTGCACCTAACTGCTCTGCTGATTAGGGCCCGGCAGTTGGCCCTGGTTGCTTGGCAACCTCCTGCCTGAGGGAGCAGAGGGGGGAGGGGCTGTTTTCACTCACACAGCTTGTTGTATTAATACTGAATTTGCTGAGCAGTGTCAATAATAATGTATGGGGGCGACGGGGCCAGAGTCAGGCACACTCAAAATTTCTTTAGGAATTTTTCTAGTTGAGTGTGCCTGAAAGAGCACACTATATGTTATTCCCCGCGCTTATTATTATTGAGTGTGCCTGAAAGAGCACACTATATGTTATTCCCCGCGTATTATTATTATTATTATTATTATTCTTACGCCCTTTTTTTGACGCGCTACTCGTCCCACAGTTTTTGTCGCACATACGCAAAAAGGTGTCAAATCGACCGGCTCGGCTGGGCGACGCAGGCTATGACTTTTCTAAGGGTTTCGCCAAACGGTTTTGCCAAAAATCGCCAAAAACCACGCCAAAAAAATGAATGGGTGTGTATTGGTAGAATGTTCGCGAGCTACAGTTGGTGACATCATCGCTAGAGGGCAGAGGGAGAGAGAAATTCGTTGAAAAATAAATTTGTAAACTGCGCTTGAGGCCGCAAATGTCGCGCTACAGAAATAATTTATACATAGAAACGTAGGAAAATGTGTGGTGGTCGCAGTGATAACACTGCTGAAGCTGTCAGCTGTATAGTTTTGGCGTCACACGCAAAGATGCGGCAGCAACACCCATCCACAGCCCCATAGACTGCCATGTTAAAAAAGCGGGAACATTTCTGGAGGAAAGCAGAAGTAACGTTTCTTTGAATCGCTCTAAAGGTCACATTTCTTCATGGTAGCGACACAAAACAGGTCTCTAGACGTTCGGGAAGGGCTCAGCATGCTCAAAATGAAGTCGGTTCAATGATAGGCCAAATGGTTTGGTCAGGAGTCCTTTCTGTTCGAGGGGTGACTTTCAGCATTTTGTCTCTCTCTCTGGGCATTTCCAACTGACATTCTAACAGGTGCACCTAACTGCTCTGCTGATTAGGGCCCGGCAGTTGGCCCTGGTTGCTTGGCAACCTCCTGCCTGAGGGAGCAGAGGGGGGAGGGGCTGTTTTCACTCACACAGCTTGTTGTATTAATACTGAATTTGCTGAGCAGTGTCAATAATAATGTATGGGGGCGACGGGGCCAGAGTCAGGCACACTCAAAATTTCTTTAGGAATTTTTCTAGTTATTATTATTATTCTTACGCCCTTTTTTTGACGCGCTACTCGTCCCACAGTTTTTGTCGCACATACGCAAAAAGGTGTCAAATCGACCGGCTCGGCTGGGCGACGCAGGCTATGACTTTTCTAAGGGTTTCGCCAAACGGTTTTGCCAAAAATCGCCAAAAACCACGCCAAAAAATGAATGGGTGTGTATTGGTAGAATGTTCGCGAGCTACAGTTGGTGACATCATCGCTAGAGGGCAGAGGGAGAGAGAAATTAGTTGAAAAATAAATTTGTAAACTGCGCTCAAGGCCGCAAATGTCACTCTACAGAAATAATTTATACATAGAAACGTAGGAAAATTTGTGGTGGTCGCAGTGATAACACTGCTGAAGCTGTCGGCTGTATAGTTTTGGCGTCACACGCAAAGATGCGGTAGCAACACCCATCCACAGCCCCATAGACTGCCATGTTAAAAAAGCAGGAAATTTTCTGGAGGAGAGCAGAAGTAACCTTTCTTTGAATCGCTCATAGAGGCACATTTCTTCATGTTATCACACAAAAAAGGTATCTAGACGTTCAGGAAGGGCTCAGCATGCTCACAGTAAAGTTGGTTCAGTGATTGGAGCAACGGTTTGGTCAGGAGTTCTTTCTGTTCGAGGGGTGACTTTCAGCATTTTGTCTCTCTCTCTGGGCATTTCCAACTGACATTCTAACAGGTGCATCTAACTGCTCTGCTGATTAGGGCCGGCAGTTGGCCCTGGTTGCTTGGCAACCTCCTGCCTGAGGGAGCAGAGGGGGGAGGGGCTGTTTTCACTCACACAGCTTGTTGTATTAATACTGAATTTGCTGAGCAGTGTCAATAATAATGTATGGGGGTGACGGGGCCAGAGTCAGGCACACTCAAAATTTCTTTAGAAATTTTTCTAGTTATTATTATTATTCTTACGCCCTTTTTTTGACGCGCTACTCGTCCCACAGTTTTTGTCACACATACACAAAAAGGTGTCAAATCGACCGGCTCGGCCGGGCGACGCAGGCTATGACTTTTCTAAGGGTTTCGGCAAACGGTTTGCCTAAAAATCGCCAAAAACCACGCCAAAAAATGAATGGGTGTGTATTGGCTAGAGGGCAGAGGGAGAGAGAAATTCGTTGAAAAAAAAATTTGTAAACTGCGCTCGAGGCCGCAAATGTCACTCTACAGAAATAATTTATACATAGAAACGTAGGAAAATTTGTGGTGGTCGCAGTGATAACACTGCTGAAGCTGTCGGCTGTATAGTTTTGGTGTCACACGCAAAGATGCGGCAGCAACACCCATCCACAGCCCCATAGACTGCCATGTTAAAAAAGCGGGAAAATTTCTGGAGGAAAGCAGAAGTAACATTTCTTTGAATCGCTGTAAAGGGGACATTTCTTCATGGTAATCACACAAAACAGGTATCTAGACGTTCAGGAAGGGCTCACGATGCTCACAGTAAAGTTGGTTCAGTGATTGGAGCAACGGTTTGGTCAGGAGTCCTTTCTGTTCGAGGGGTGACTTTCAGCATTTTCTCTCTCTCTCTCTGGGCATTTCCAACTGACATTCTAACAGGTGCACCTAACTGCTCTGCTGATTAGGGCCCGGCAGTTGGCCCTGGTTGCTTGGCAACCTCCTGCCTGAGGGAGCAGAGGGGGAGGGGCTGTTTTCACTCACACAGCTTGTTGTATTAATACTGAATTTGCTGAGCAGTGTCAATAATAATGTATGGGGGCGACGGGGCCAGAGTCAGGCACACTCAAAATTTCTTTAGAAATTTTTCTAGTTTCTCTTCTGTGACAGCCAACACAACACACAGACTTTTATATTTAGCTGGCCATGTTACAACAGGCTAAAATAAATACTCCTTACAGCATGAATCTTATCGTGACAGCGATGTGCTGGAACTAAGGGAGACTCATTCTCCACAACAAACCTGCCAATCTGCTTTGCATTATGTTTTAAGTTACCCACAAGCCCAGAGAGAAAAATCATGCCGCTGTTAAAAAGAATCAGTCTGCCAGCAAGTTTTTGTTTGGTTTCTTTGTGATTGACTGGTGAAATAAATAAAATAAAATAAATGATTTAAGTTTGACAGCCTAACAGTGGTACATTCAAAAATGTAAATGAAAGTGTTATGACGGCATAAAACCAATGAACTGTTCAAATCATAGGATCATGACACCCCTACACAGAAAAACTGGTTCTTGATAAGTTCTCTGGAGAACCTTTTATCCTTTTACCCTTGTTCCTGTTTCTACCCGTGTAGCTGCTGACTGCAATCACCTCTGGATGAAGTGTGAAGGCCTTATCTCAGGCTAGTGTTTGGTTTGTCTTCTCTGGGCCCCTGTAGAAACATTACAGCAGTTCAATATGGCGGACTCTGTGGACGACATCTGTAGATATAAAAGGCCCATTCATTCTCTCTAAAGTCACA
The DNA here is from genome assembly GCA_946959425.1 of Argyrosomus regius. Lineage (NCBI taxonomy): Eukaryota > Metazoa > Chordata > Actinopteri > Sciaenidae > Argyrosomus > Argyrosomus regius. Next base: position 29,213,244 of record OX336884.1, read on the forward strand.
AAAAAAAAAAAAAAAGATTCTTATTTTTTATTTTTTAAAACAGTTCTAACACACTGGTCCTTTTCTTTGGGGAACCAAATGCAAAAAACAAACAAAAACACTTTTGGTGGGGTGTCGTTTAGCTCAGTTGGTAGAGCATACGCCCCATGTACAAAGGCTCAGTCCTTGCTGCAGCGGCCCAGGGTTCGAATCCAACCTGTGGCTCTTTCCCGCCATTCCCCATCTCTCTCTCCCCACAGTCCTGTCACTCTTCAAGCTGTCTCTTTCAAATAAAGGGCCAAAAAAATATCTTAAAAAAAACAAAAAACACTTTTGGTGCAATGTCAACCCTTTGCTGCAATGTGACCTGCTTTTGATCAAAACAGCATGCTGAATCTTTCGACTAACTTGTGGCTGTGTGTAGAAATGATTGTAGAATATTACAATTAGAAATGGAACCACAACAACTACCGTTTAGAGAGCAATCAGTAATGTGATAATAATATCAATACCACTACCACAACCTTAGGTACTTTAGGTTCTAATATTAAGGGTGTACAGTTCTTCCTTCCTTTAAGATGTGTTTGATGTTAAATTGTATCTTCTTTCTTTTTATTATCTTCACATATTTATTTTCATGTAAAAGTATGTGTATGTAAGAGTGGACACAGATATTTGTGGGACATTTAGTGTCTGATGTCTGGAATGTGCATACAATATATAACAGTGCATTTATTTCTAACAATACCAGATGCAGCTGGAAGTTATTTCTTTCCCATTTTCTCGTAGTTTCTCCTGGAAAACAACAAAAGCACCTCTTGTTGTCTACATTTTGGTTGTGCTGTTCTACCTTTTCAATATTGAGATGAAAAATTGCCTGCTGTCAGCTGTTACAAATCATCAGCAGAAGAAAGTATAAAGTCAGCTCTCTGATGTTGAACTGGAGAGCAGCAATTTTTCTTATTTCACAGTGACTTAAAGGTCTCTGTGGAAAGACTAATGCCTCTTCTGTGCTGTTATCTTTTGGTGCACGGGTGTCCTGTTTCAATGTCTTCTGTATCACAATAATAACATTCCACATTCTCTGAGCATTATTTCCAACATTTACTTTAAACCAGCCAGTAGAATAGACCAGAGAGAGTCCAGGTGATCGTTCTAGCAACATAAACAATACATATTAACATACCTTAATTATTATTGGTAAAATGACTCCAAGTAAAAAAAAAAAAAAAAAGATAGAAATAAGGTTACACTTCCAAATTACTCATGCTTTGTCTACTTTTTAAATGAACAGAGGTGTTATTTCAGTTGCGAGCACTAAAAGAATAAATGCCCATGCTGGTGTTAATCCTCAGCAAGGACAAGTCAGAAACACAAGCTTTAGTCTGGTCTGTTTGAGTTCTCTCAACTCCACGAATGTGAGACACTCGGGGACTCTGGTAGAACCTTTACAACAAAAGTAACAGAATTTAGGCTCAGGCCTTCAGATTACCATCCAAGCTGTTGGAATTGATGTTTGCCAACATAAACTCTTGGGTTAAAAAACAGACAACATCTGAGTGAGTTGTAGTCTGTGTTTTTTCCAGACCTTCAAACATCAACAAAGTGAGTAGACTGTTTATGGGTTATTGAGAAATGGCCATGAGTATTTGCTTTTCTTGCCAAAAAAAATAGTATTTTATGTTTATAATATTTCATATTCTTCAGGACAACACCCTGTGCTAAGGACAAATGAACCATCAGTATGCTGCAGGTTACTCTCTCTTTTTCTTCCTGAAACTCTGACTTTTCCTTGTTTAGGGTCATGGCCCTATCTGTAAAATGTGGACACGCTCATATGCTATAAATGGCCTATACCCAATTTGTACACATTTCTTGGATGTAATGAATTGCACAGACACGTCTTTGTTGACTAGCTAATCTGGACTGCTTCTGATTGGCCTGTCTGGGTTGAAATGAGCGGCAAAAGAATCAAACCGCAGCACAAAGGTGGAAGTGAAAAGAGGGTTAGTGGGCATTCAGACAGGGACAGGCAAAACGGACGCCGGCGGCGTTTTTCAATTCATTTTCAATGGGGGTCGTGCGTTTCCGCACCGGCAGACCACAACACAGGCGTCGCCGCAAAAAACGTCGCCGGCGACCGGCAAGAGAAGTTGAGCCAGATGGGAAAACGGAGCCCCACGTCACGCTCCGGCCGCGAATCAGACACTATCCAGGTGGATTCACGGACTAAACTCTGATAATCTACCTGTGTGTGTGTTCTCACTTTGTTTATTTCATGTACCAGCTTCTAAATCTGAGTCCGACTCGCAATTTACGCCGCAAAATATAATGACACGAAGAAGTTTAATTTGATTTGTGTCCGATGATTAGAGAGAGAGAGAGAGAGAGAGAGAGAGAGAGAGAGAGAGAGAGGTCTTTGGTAGAGAGACATAGAGTAACAACACAGAGAGCGAGCGCCGTCCTCGATGAAGCTGTTATTAATCAGAGAAATAAAAAGTTATTTCCTGATTGTTTCACAACGGTTACATTCGGCAGGTATAGACACGCCCACAGCAACCCACCTCAGCTGTGTGGGACGAGGAATGTGATGCTTCTTTTAGTCCACATCCACACTATACCTTCACCCTGAAGGTAAAGGCATATTCACCACAGAGAGTGCAGCAGTCCTGCTATGACCTTCTAAGCTAAATTAACAACACACTGGTTTGTCATGTATGTAATAGCTTCCACTAATCAGTTCTGGCCTGGTGTAATCCAGAACCTTCTTCCTAGTCTCAGCAGGGAGAAAGGGCCGTTATCCAGGTGGTTGGGGTCCCTTAAAGCACCACCTATCACTGCAGGGCCTTGTGGTCTTGCTCTGTGCTGTTTCTATACCAGACAATGATCCCTGTTGTTCCCTGCCAGGAAGCTCTTAGTGGTGCAGGAATAGAAATTCCTCAATATTTGAAGGGATACCTGGAATTTCCTCTGAGGTGTCTGCGTACATAAAGAATGTCCAAGTGAATATATTTTCTATTTCTTTGTTTTGAATAATCAGTTTACTGATTTTTACTGGTTCTTTGCCTCTTTGAGTGGATTTAAACAGTGTGGGTCAAATTTACCCTGCATAAAAGGGGTGTTAAAATAGCAGAAATATCATCAAAACGTGTGTTTTAAGGTGTGTCAATGGACTGTTAATTCAGTGTTCAGCAACAGAAAAGTAACACAGCTACTCAAGTAATTATCTTGAATGTAATCTAACCCACTTCCGGCCTTGGAGGCAAGTCTTATAATGTGTTTGCTTCAGAGATTTGATATTTAATATGCAGTCAGTGTTGTTTTCCTTATTTTTGTTCATTAAATCTTTAGCTCTTCTTGATTTGTATTAAATGTTTCAACACGACTTGCCTGGCGCTGCTGTGAATGTCCACGGGGGAAACATGCACAGACATTAGATTATGAGAGAACCCCAGCACTGACGATAAAACATCATTAATATATGGAGTGATTAGACCAATTACAGTACAGCATCCAAATATTTCTTACACATTCATCATCGTTAGCTTTAACTTTAGATATTTCACCACTTTTTGCTTCAAAGACTTTAAATTAAATAAATGTACCTTTATGTTTTACTTTGACTGAAGTAAGACTGTGTAATATTTGTACTATAAACTGAAAGCGCTGCACCCGTATGGAGTAAAAATGTTGTTGGTGAGATAACTTTGTTGCTCATTGCATTGGCCCAGGATCCTGACACCATTTCCCCGACAGCCAGATGAAACAATTCTGGAGTTAAGATAGGAAATTGACTGGGGGTCAAGCGGCTAATTGCACAAATGCGTTTGTAATTGGAAAGGAGATTTAATATCATCACACATAATGTGACTTATGTGCTATGTTCTTTAAATAACAATGAATGTAATCAAATTTAGATTGAGTTTCACTGCGGGTCGCTGGAGGACGTTCACAGTGTCTTTTTTCACGGATACAGAGTACCTGCTGACAGAATTTCAGGGAGGGTTTTTTTGTGTCTTTCTAATGATATGGAGCGATATGTACATTATGAACGTAGATGAGGTCACTGTGATCAGGTCAGAGTATTAAATGGTTTGTTTCTGTTTCAGAGAGGGAGAGGAATGACTTCCACTGAATGATTTAGTACAAGGAAAATTAAACTATAGAAGCATGCCCGTGATTTAAATGATGAAGCTAAAGCTAACGCTAATGCTAACAGTCCCAGCTGAGTTACAGTAACTGTGTATCATGGCGCTGTCCATGGTGCTGATTCTGTTCTGAAAACTTCATGCCGAGCACTCATCCATGGAAGGTTTAGAAACAATAGAATTAAGAATGAGAATTCACCTGCTGTTCCACCATCACAGAACTGACTTATTTCATCTTCTGTTTGTTCTCAGTCCACAGATCGTCCTGTCTTGACATAAGACTCTTTCTGAGACAACACCATTGTTTTATCTATTGTGTGTGTCTGGTTTGATTCAAGATGTAATCTAAGAATGAAATGAATAACAGAGTGCAAAATGATGTACACTACTTTACAATTGCATATTAGGTCTATAACAGAGAGAGAGCAGTGGCAGGATGGGGTCATGGTGAGTAGATCAGGCAGGTGAGGCCCCACACAGCAACTGAGAGAGACAGACATGGCAGACTGATAGACAGGGAAAACAACAGGAAACACTGAAGAGGCAGAACACTCAGGGAACAGGTGTAGTTCTTAAGTGATATTATCCACAACACAATCAGAAGCAGCGCAGTGATTAAACCCCAGCAATATCAACATAATGGGTTTATGCTTTCAGTTCAGAATTGGCACAGTGCTGGTCGGAGCCTTCAGTAAACTGTAACTGCTCAAAAATCTTAAAATTGCTGCAGCCAGTAAAATGATCTCAGGTGTTGTTTGTTAGCATGCAGTATATTCAGAATGTTGAATTAGGATGAAGCCTCCGTCACTGCGGGAAACACTGCTGTCATAGCACAGACTCAGACGTGCTTTTAAAGCAATTTGTTTCAGTTGTTTGTGATTTTGAAGAGTAATGTTGGTGTCACGCAGACCTCAAAAAGAGACGCTCAATCATTTTTCAAAACAGCATGCTACAGTTATATGCATAATCAATGCGCAAGTGTTATCATTGAAAAAGCGTCTGTGTCCTTCTATTTTAACACCCGCTTTATTCAGCTTGAATCCAGATTGTATCTAAATCTGATTTATTCACATTACATTTACTTTCACTGGCAAGGACCACGCCACAGCGATGTGAGTTAAAGGTTTAATATCATGAGCGAGTCTTGAAAGTTGAGGATGGATGAACGGATGTGAAGAATGGGATAAATGTGGGGGAGGAAGTCATCCGTTTAGGTCTGGGACAGATATATAGAAGGTCGGGGAGGAGAAGTGTGGGGTATCCGTCTCAGATGTTGAGCAGGCCACAGACAGTAGGTGGCAAAAGGAGAAATGTGAGAGGCATACACATGATTGAATAAGAGTGGATGGATGACTGGATGTGAACAGCGGTAGGAAGGTAAATAGATGAAGGGAGAGGAAAGGGAGGGTGGGGATGAGAAAACTGAGACAAACAGGGCAGGATGGGTAAACCTGGTATAGTAGGCCTGGCAGGTGATTAGAGGTGTGGTCCTGCTCCTGGACCTAAGTTTACTACTTAACTTCCTTTTATGGCCCATAAAGTCTGAACTGCCCTCTGCATGCACTCTTTGATGCTCGGACAACAACCTGCTGCTCAACATCAGCCAAAAAAAGGAAACTGATAATAGAATTAATGAAATGGGAGGTGAGGACAAACGTCCTCGTCTACATCAATGCAGCTGGATTGGGCAAAAAGCTTCAGGTCCCTTAGGAATGAGCATAAATGAGAACCTGTCAAAGACACTACACATATTCTTCTAACCTTGGATTTCTAAGGAAAGGAAACTCCGTCAGGATGAATTCCCACGGCAGTTTCTTGTTAACTTTCACAGTGGAGCAAAAGAAAGCTGACTGTGCACAGGCCCTGCAGCGATGATCAAAACCGCCAGAACGTCCCAGAGAACGCCCTGAGAACGTACCGAGAACTGGTGAGTGAGTACATAAGATGAGGTGTCTGTGCAGACTACAGAGCAGCTTCTTCCCTCGAGCTGAACACTCCTCAAAAGCACAATTAATAAATGACTGTTTGTCCATCACTCCCTTTGTACTGCTTCCATATGTATGTAGATATTTACCTATTTTATTCATTATTATATTATTCTAATCTCATACTTCTACGTGTAGCAGAGGTTATTTATTGATTATTGTGCAGTCCTGTATTATATGACAGTGACAGTACAGTGGACAGCTTTGGGCCACAATACATTTCAAACCACTAACTAGGATTGACGGAGTTTAAATTTGAATTCACAGACAGACTGTGAAAGAATGAGCCTCTCTCTGATGTTGTGTAGTGTCTTGTGTGGATCTAATACAAAGGTTGCTGCTCAGATAGCTCTGTTAAACACTTGTGACATAAACAGCTATTGGTCTGCATCTAATCTGTCCTCTGTGTACAACAAGAAGTTAGAATAAGAAAAAAAAGAAAAAAAGAAAAACTAATAAATGAAGTCATTTCTCCATGGCCTCCTGAAAGATTTGATCTGACACTCCTATCAGGCGAAAAACATTATTGTCCATGCCTTCCAAAACTGTTAGAAATCACTCTTGGTTGGGTTTAAATACAAAGGCTGAAGAGTCAAACATTAAAGCATCATCTAAAATAATTGTGCAGTTGAAAATCCAAGGCAAAGGGAACGAACACCTACATCGAACAAAGTCAGTAAAACATACGGGTATACTTGATTAGAAAATTCTTCATTAATAATTGTACAGTCTCATATTGTGTCATGTAACATGTCCTGTTTGAGCATACTTTTACAATGAGTAATGTCTGATGGCAAATTATTCCATATTTTCATTCCTCTGCATAACTGTATGTTGCACTGAATTTGTTTTTGAGACGGCTAGTGAAAAACAATTTGTGGCCATTGTTACCATGTGATATTCAATTAGTTGAATAATCATCTAAGTGGAAGCAGAAGCAAAACTTAAGTGGACTTTTAGAAAAGGTTTTTATTCAGTTAAACTTGAATGTGTCAGCCTTCTGTCTGAGGTGAATTCTGTAAAACGCAGTATCATATGCTGTAACTCATGTGAGGATGGCCCCCATTGTCACCTTATCTACATTATGATAATGTATTCTGTTCTCTGATGATGATATCCAGCGACCCAGAGTTAAAGAGAACTGACTAATGGTGCGTAACCTTTGCCATTTCCCTAATGGCCATGGACTGGGTCAAAGCTAAAGGATGTGCTGCTTCTGTACTTTATAGGAGCAGCAAAAACAGTGTGCTGGCCCACTTAGCCATAATCTTACCCTCTGTGGTTTGACTGATAACTCAATTTTGTTATGGATTGTCCTGTCCCTCTGTTTGTGTTACCCTCTGGCTGGTCTCCAAGACCAAATAGAAAAATTCAAGGGCTTTGGCTGTTGGCACAAATAATTAAAGATCTGTCCTCTGGCCCAAGATCTTTCTGTTCTACAACAATTGGATGACCTTGGTGTGGCACAAAAAAAAAGCTCATCTAGGCCAAAAAGAAAACATAGTTGAAACAGAAGAAAGGTCAGGGTCACTAAATTCATGATTCACTGACACTGACCTTTTACAATACAAAGAAAGGGACAGATTCCAGAGTACTGATGTTTTGTTTTTTTTTTGTTTTGTTTTTTGCTGTTAAAATCAAACCTCAGTCAGGAAATTAGCTCTTACCACAAAACATTAAAAACCTTAAAATTGTGTTTGTGTGGTTTTTGCCACAAGCATACAGTACAGTACATTTTGTTGAATAATGGAGAAAAGAGTTACTACTACAAAAGTGAGACAACCATGAAGAGATAGAAAATGATCCCAAATTCAGGAAAAACTGGAAGCAGCTATGCATGGTACCCGCGTGGTTAGGACGGCCAGTTCAGATGAGACAACATAGTACAGATCTGTAACCTCAAACAAGAACATAAAAGAGTGACTATGAAGCAGAGGGCAGTATTGATGAAAAGGAGACTGTGCTTTTACCAACACTACTGAGTGGCTAACGCAGCGCCAAGCCAATCTGGAAGCCTGTCTGCTTGAAAGGCATGCTCGACCTTCGCTGTGACAGAGCACTCCAAATTTATCGAGCAGCTTTGTTAACTGCAACAAAACAAACTGATTGTATTGAGTCTTTAAGGGTAACTTTTGTATTTCAACCTGGACCCTATTTTCTCATGTCTTTGTATCAAAGTGACTATTGGGGACAATGGACAAAGTTTTGAATTTTGTCCAGTCTTGAGCAAAAGTGCCATGGAACACGCTAAAACATAATCCTTGCAGGTAACTGCACATCAATATATGTACATATACAGTAATGGGCCTCAACAGTATGGCAGAGAAAGCCATATCAGTGATGTTCTCCTTAAAATGGGAGCCAATCATTAACAATTGCTGTAGTTGGCACAACAATGACCCATGATGTGGAAAATTTTGATAGGCACAAGCCAACAAGCCAAGGCAAGCTGCCAGGTTTGTGTCTGCACAAGAGCAAATAAGACTGCACAAAAAACACTAAAGAGACCTTTAGGGTTCGCCATTAGTGTGTGTTTAACACTCACATTAAGTTAATGGTTTTCAGTATCACTGAACAATACAACCAGACCTTTTTAGAAAATGGCAGACCAGCTTAAATTGGAAGCAGCAGGCAGTTAAGGCCTGGCTTCAGTGGTCAAACGCACGGACGAGGGAGGAGTTCTGGGAACTGTTAGATGGAAGGAAAAAGGGAAGCAGGGCTCAGGCTGTGTTCAGCAGGGGAGGAGAACTGCTGACCCTGACTCAGGATATTGTTGAGCAGTGGAAAGAGCACTCTAAAGGAAGTCCTTAGCCCCTTCAAAATGTCGAGTCGGAAGAAGATTGCTGTCCCAACTGAAGGAATTCAAGTATCTTTGGGTCAGATCTTAAAATGGAGCGTGAGCTTAACAGGCTGATTGGTGCAGTGTCAGCAGCAATGCAAGCATTATACCAGACTGTTGTGGTGAAGAGGGAGTTGAGCCAAAAGGTTCACCAGTTGATCTTTGCTCTAACCCTCACCTATGGTCATAAACTTTAGGTAGTGACCAAAATAATGAGATTGTAGGTACAAGTGGCTAAGATGAGTTTCCTCAGTAGGGTTGTTGGACTTAGCCTTACAGATAGGGTAAGAAGCCCAGATATTTGGAGGGGTTCCACTAATTTAGTGTGTCAAAAGTAGCCTGGTGAGGTGGTTTGGCATCCTAAACAGGATGCTTCCTGGGTGCCTCCTTCTAATTGGTAAGAACACCGGGGTAGACCCAGAACATGCTTGAAGAATTATATCTTATTATATCTTATGTGGCTTGGGAACACTGCAGGAGGAACTGCTGTGGAGAGGGACATCTGGACTACTTTGTTTAGCCTGCAGTCTCAGATAAGTGGTGGAAAATTGATGCATGGATGGATTCAGGCTAATTTTTAAAATGGGTTTAGATGAGTTTTTGTAGATTTTTAGGAAACATGAAAATAAGCTCAACTTACATTATATACTGAATTTCACAAACATATGTTCAGAGCCTGATACCCGTGTATACTCATTTGTATTGCTGCTTGTTTTTCATTTTGGCACAGCAGTTTCAGCAGAGCTTTGCTGTTGTGCATTGCTGTGCACACAGTGAGAGTCAGCTAAACTGCTGAATGTAAATGTAAGGCCTGTGCTCATTTCTCTTCTGTTTGTCATGCAGCCGAAACTTCAGGGACACACAGTATAAATTAAAGTACATCTGTTTGGCTGTTGAGGCCTTGAGGGACTCATGCTAAGCCTCTGCACAACTGTGATTTCTGTAATGATATTTGAATACAGCCTTGCCTCTGGAGCACCTTTAGCATGAGTCAGCAGAAAAGTTCACCGTCTGCTTACTCCTGGACGCTCAACTTGCTGACTTTATTCAACTGAGGCGTCCATGGCAACTGCATTCTTCTTTTATACTTCACATCCTTCTAATGAATATGCAGCATGTTTATGCCAGAAGCACAGTGAGGACATTTTCATTTTACATAGTGGAATGTTGCTAATTTAAAGCTGTCTGTGTTTGAGAGATAGAGGCCCTATGGGGTGCTTCAGGGGATTGATGGGAGATGGGAATAAGTTAAAACATTTACCCATGTGCATCTATGGACAGAAATAATTAAGTTATACACAAAAAATTCTAGAGAGGAAACCTGTTTTAGAGATAATTATCTCTTAAAAGAAAGGTCACAAAGTTTGAAGAGGCTGGGAATGGTTTGATTTACAGACTGTTTACAGACTTTGTCTTTATATGCAAATGAGACTTATTTCAAAATATCGCTGAGAAAGCATTTTCATCCATCAACTGTCCCTGCCACAGTGTGTCTACAAAGTCCTTTTCAAGAACAAGCACACAGCTTGAAATGCTATTTTGTAGGTTTTTATTGTCTCTCCAGTTTAAGGTGAATTATCTGTTGAATAAAACGCAAGTAAAGGAAATGATTTCCAATTTACAAAAAGAAACTGGGGAAGAAAAAAAAACAACACCAACACTTTCACAATACCATGTAGAATCACTATACAGACCTGTGCAAATCTATGGAACTTAAAAGCTACTTCATTTCACACAGGATTCACTACAAAACAAAGTACAAAGCAGTAAATCAGGGATGATCAGCACACAGTTTTTTACCTCACCGATAAGTATCTCCTGGGGCTCACATGTTTTCATTCCACAAGCATCAGCAATCCTAAACCAATTACAAACAATCCGGATATTGCTGTATTGTGCTGTATAATTCTTAAACAACACAGGAGTATTCATAAATGCCCACACTGTCAGCAACAACAGCCAAAACAGCATTTTATGTTGAGCTTCCTGTATTTCCCCCCCGACCTCTCAGCAAGCACACTGCTCAGTGAAACTACATCCCCTGATGTCCAAACATCAACATCTACGTCAGGACTGCTGCAGCAGAGAAACGTATAGAAGTGGACAGCCTCGACATGTTTCGTGTTCTTTCCTCTCAGTGTGTGGTTGTTTAAGAAAAGGCTGCAGGCAGCAAGATAAAAGACTGCTGAGAAAAACTGGAGAGTTTGGGAAGTCCTACATCAGAGTGCAGATGATGAGAAGATTCTGGTTGCTCTGATTCTCTTTGATGCTTGGAACCTCAACAGAAACCATGAAAAATGGTTCTATTGGTACCATCCACAACTTTTGTCAATGTACAGAGACAATGAAGTGAAGTGGAAACGCTGCTTATGTGTGCTGCTAGTTCCTGTCATTTGAGTTGAGTCAAATTGCTCTTACTGTATATTGTTTCTATTTTATTCTATTCTTATTTTTATTTATTTGTTTCTCTTTTTCTTTGTACTTATTTCTGTTTCTGTGCTGCTGTGACCTAAATGTCCCCTCTGTGTGTAATCAGACCAATAATCTAATCTGATATTACAGAACAATAACACTGCTGATGTTACAAAGTGGCCTACAACTTGTAAAGTGTGCTACTACAGATTTGAAGCAGGCTCATCTTTTCTTGTTTTTTTGCTGTAGCCCTTAGTCAGCACTCTTGCCGTGTCATGATTTACTGAAACACATTAAAACAATGCTGCGTTTTTTCATGCAGTACTGGTGATGGTCTAAATATACTTAAAGTTCTGTTTAGATTTAATGTGAAGAGAAAGTTACATAGAGGTGGCATATCTGTTTTATGGTGCGTCCATTGTGAAGTTCAGTGTAGTGGCTCTAGTCCTGCCTCTGCCAACTCTAGCTAATCCAAAAATTTGATTCTTTCTGAGTCAATCACTAAACAGATCCGGATCTTATGAGTCATTTGAGTGAAACACGAGCCCGTCTGTCTTAGACTACAAATAGGCTAAATAAATTCATATTTGAGAGCTATTATACGATGCAGGAAATAAAACTTTGCATTTTCATCTTATTAAAAATTCTCTAACATTAATTATGAGGCTGTAAGTAGTTCACAATGTTTTTATTTAGCTGGCATTATATTCATCTGACACAAATACAGTATTATATTCTCATATCTCACAGTCATTCAACTGTAAATACAGTAAATGATCTCATATAAATGTGGCAAATATAACTCCATAATTATTGATGACAGATTATACTAACATAATGCTGCAAATAAAATGCTCCTCTCACAGTGTTTAGGCTGTATTAGCCTAGTCTCTAAAGTTTATTAAGACTTAATTGTGTTAAATCAAGTGCGAATAAGAACATCATTAATAACGACATATAATGCTGCAGTTAAAATTACGTTAATTACCTTAATTTTGTTACGTCCCTCTCACATTGTTTTTAGCCTCTGAGCTATATTAGCCTCAGCTCCATAAAACGAGTGTTTTTGTTTTGAATAAAGTTTCTATCATCTTGGTTATTGCTGTATTTATCTTCTTACATTTGACTGGAGGAAGTCTTTTTGACGACACAACTCCGTGAAGTCCATCCGAGTCTGAATCTGCCTCGTTTCACGCTGTACGGAGGAAAAGATCCAGTCAACTCGGCTGAATCCGTGAATCTGGGTCCTTTGGCGAGCGATCTGCGGGTCTCCAGAGTCTTTTGAGTCTCCTGAGTCTTTTGGTTCTTTTGATTCTCAGGTGTATCTGGCTCTGTACGGACGATGCATCTGAATCCGGGTCTGTGCTGCTGAGTCTGAGTCTGCAGGAAGACACACTGATCCGCTGAGTCGTCTGAGTCATTTGAGTCCGCTGGATTGGCAAGCGATCCGCGGGTCTCATGAGTCATTTGAGTCTAAAAGATCCGGGTTAATGGAGATTATGACTCGTGAATCCCGAGTCAGTTAGAGGATCCGGGTTAAAGATCCGGATGAATCGTGAATCATACACCACTACTAAGAGGTGGTTTGTCAGTGGAGCTGAGGTGAATGAAGTCTGGTTACTCCTACTATAAAGAGTTTTATAAAAATTCACCCTCAGTACAGTTGTCACGAACGAGAAAAGACTACACTGCACTAACTAAACAGACCACAACTGTTTTTTGTACCAGGCTGTAAACATGTTTATTTCTGCTGTGAAGTTGGACATTTTAACATGGGACTATTGGAGACTGACTGGTTCTGTAGACAGCCTCAAGTGGACATTTGAGGAACTACAGTTTTGGAGGTTGCTGCTTGCAATTGATGCATATGTTGGTAGAAAGCTAGTATCTATGCTGTCGGTACATTGGCTCTTTAGATTAATTTAATCCAACTGCAAAAACATGGTAAGTGAAATTTGCTCCAGTTTGAACATACAGTACTTAGACTTAGAAAACAATGTCATAGATTCACTTCTGCTGTGTCTTACAAGCCCAGTCTGACACAGTGTTAGCATGAGAGCTGCTGTAGTGAGGCTGCAATGAGATCACAACACATTGATGGTCCTATTATCATTCCTGTGGCGCTGCCTCTGTTTTTTTTTCCTCCTTTGCCTGGCTGTCCAACTCCATTTCACCAAGTTGCTTAATTCTATCAGATCACATGACTCTGGTTAGACAACTCTCAGTGCAGCATTAAATTAATGGTGTAGATCATAACAAACAAATAGCAATTACTTTTTAATTGAAACAGGGACTCCAGGGCCTCAGGGCTGCTGTGGATCAAAATGAATTGTCCATCCCTCTCTCCAAAGGCAGTGGGTATTAAATAAGGTCCATTCCTGTTACCTGACTCATTTCCATAGTCTCCAGAGAGAAATTGACTGTGTTTGTTTAGTGGTCTGTGTTTAGGCAACTGATAAGAAAGAGGATCATCTAAATAGATGAACTGAGCATGGGGAATTGTTCTTCACTTGCAGCCACGATTCCAATCACAAAGAAGCTGATGCATGCCAAATTCTACAAGGCCAAATATTTCTGGCTCTGATCTTATTTCCTGATCAGATGTGTTCGTTATCTTTATTTTTTTTATAGATGCAAACTGACCATCTAAAGAATAATGACCTTTGCTGTGACACACCTTGTCTTCCTGTAGACAAATGGTCAGACACAAGCTTCCCCCTTATGCAAAGAAACAATGCCGCAGGTGCAAAGGTAAATTAAGTTTAGTAATAAATCACTTACAGTTGGATAGCTGGAGACCAGCCAGTAGCCAGCATAAACAGAACATAGTTTTTGCCCCACTAATTTGTCAAAACTGGTCCAGAGAAAAGACCATAATCTTGACAAATATGGGCATAAGTGCAAACCACAACAGCATTTAAAAAAACAAATCAATGAAACTATTGAAACTTATTTTATGGAAATGTTCTACTTTGGCAGCAAACACTGGTAATGCAAGAAAGTTTCACAAGACTCAATCCAGGCCCCCTTCTCCCCCTTGATAGTGTCATAAACACATCTTCTATCATTGCTTTGCTGTTGACATTTACTCATTGTCATTCTCCCATCTCACACTAAGGGGAAGACTCTACATGCTTCTTACCTTGAAGGTATCTCAGAGCAGATGTGAAGGTGCCACCTAAAGCTCAACCAGACAGACTGAGCAGAACTGACAGTTATTTCAGGGGAGGGACACCCTTGACAATGAGGGACGCTCATTGACAATACTGTGCTGGAGTTAACTCGGACAGTGGGAATCCTGGATGTGACCCTGGGCATTGATTCCTTTCTCGTCAGTGTCAAATATCGCGGCACTTGCAGAGGAAACCCAGATGTTCTGCAGCTCCCGTCTCACTGTAGCTCCTGCTTTAATTTTTATAAAGTGGCAATTCATAAAAAAAGTTATCTCATGGCACTTTTAGTCTAGACTGTACTCTATAATGTCATTTACAAAGACCCAACAATTCCACCAGGTGCAAATGTTGCCCCTGAGAAGAAGGGAGAAATAATCACAAGAGTGACAGTGTGTATTTTCCTGTGCAAGTGCTTTACTCAGACAAAATGTAGCATTCATATTAATTAATATTAATATCAATTAATTTTATATTAATTTAACATTAATATGCCACATAAACAAAAGTATAAAATATATTACTTCATGTGCATGTGTTGGAATTATGGCGGCTATACTTCTTGCATGTGTACACACACTCTAAGTACTCTCAACATGTTAACAAGTTACTACAGACACATAAACTCGGTTTAACATGCGCAACATACATATGGGAGAAATAATCACAAGATTGGTGTGTATGTTCCAATGCGAGAGCTTTACTTGAATGAGGAAAACAATGAGGCACTCATTGATACCTTTGGTTTCACTCAGTCTGTGTAGTGTTTAGTTAGTGTAGTCACTCATTGCAGTGGTAACACCCTTGACTTGATTCTTTCCATGGGATAGAAGTGTCTGCCCTGAATGTCTCTTCTGTCTCCTCTTCAGAGTCTGACCACTTTCTAATTTAATCTGAAGCGACACTGGCCTGTCATTGTAATGCCTGTTCCCAAACAGTGGCTCTAGATAAAGCCTCTTGTTTTTTGCAAGTTCTGCTGCCACCATAGTTTCTCTTACACACTGTACAAGTCACTTACTTTCAGCTCTTTTTACCCTCCTTGATTCAGTTGCACCTCTTCTAGCAAAACTAGAAGGTCAGGGAGGTTTACACCCTGATTCACAGGTGGGAAAAGTGCTGTTAAGCAGTCCTGCTGGAGATTGGCTCGAGACTCTAAATGGCACAAATCAAAACTGGAAGTTTTCTTACTCTCATGGAATTAGAGTGTATTGAATTACAAAGGTCTCTGCTTCTCATGACTTAGATATGAAGGGGTAAGAGCATTCACAAATTTCTGTCTAATCTCATTATGTCTTGCGTCACATCCTATGCACTCTCAGAATACAGGCCTCCTGCCTGTCTGATTTAAAGGCCTCAACAGAGTCAGATTGTCTGATGTCAGCAGGAAGAATATACCAAAGTTAAGCACTCTAATCTTTTTGCCTTAACCTTTGAATTGTTAAGTCTCTGTAAATAATATTTTAAAGAGTACGTTCTAGGCCTGCTCTATATGGAAAGTGTCATGAGATACTTTTTGTATGATTTGGCACTATATAAATAAAATAAAATAAAAATGTAATTATCAATTTGCCTATCCTTTGAAACCTTAGGCCTTAAACCTAACCCTACAAAAACAACGTCAATTTTGTTGTATCTGAGACTGCTGAAGAGAAATCAACAAATAAACTGTAAACTTTCTGAACCACTGTATTTCTCTAACCTTGTTTTCATCTCTGAGAAGCCTGATTTGCTCTTCCTCTCCTGGATGTCTGAATCTGGATCTCCAGAAGATACAGTCTCTTCCTTTCTCTTCTCAGCTTCTTCTGTCCTCCTCTCCATAGTTTGCATGCTATCATGTTTCTCTCTGTCTTCCTTCCATGTTTTTGTCTCTCCTACATGTATAAATCCGTCCTACCTATTTACCTAATCTTCTTACCTATTCAATTCCATTCAATTCAGTTCCATTTTATTTATATAGCACCATATCATAACAAAAGTTATCTCATGACACTTTTCATACAGAGCAGGTCTAGACCGTACTCTTTATAATATTTTTTACAGAGACCAACAGTTCCACCATGAGCAAGCACTTGGCGACAGTGGCGAGGAAAAACTTCCTTTTAACAGGCAGAAACCTCGAGCAGACCCAAGCTCATTGGTGGAAGGTACCTAATGTCCTCATGGATCCATACTCAAATTATTATTTTTTTAATCTTTTGTTGATCTATTCTATACACACATATGTATATACACTATTTATTGTGTCAGGTTATGAAGCCTCTTGAGGTAATATAGTGATTGGACTTGCTCCATACAAGATTAAAATACAATACAATACAGATTAAGGTGTTGCCCTACTACAAATTGAACTGCTCCTTCATAAACCCAAGTGATGGCCCAACCCTACACCCCTCTGTCTCTGGATGATTAGTGGGTTTGTCTCTCTGAAAACTCTGGATGCTCATTTTGAGCAAGGCTCTTCTCATATTAGCATATCATATACTAGCATTTACTTATGCCTCCCTCTGTGTGGGTTGCATTTCAGATTTAGCTTGGGATTTGAATGCACTAATTGCAAGTCATTTTGGACAAAAGTCATTTGGAATTAGTTATATAATGTGTTCTAATCAAGAATTGCACTGTGGCGGAGAGCAGTGCTTTCTATGTGCTGCTTTGTCTGAGTTATGGATGATCATGCTGCTTTTGGTTGCATTACCATATAGCATGCAAAGTGTAAATAGCTGTATCAAATGATGTTAATCAAGCCAGCTACACACATATTCATTATTAGGCAATTCTGTAATGTCTGGTTTTTACGTCAGTGCCAATGCTGGAAATATGACTTTATGTCACAAAGTAAAGTAAGGCTGTGTGCGGGTCAGGTGATGAACAGGCTTTTATGAAGTGACAGAGTCTGTGTTTCACTACAAACACTTAATGTTTGCTTTTAAACACCATAACCAGAATGTTTCCTGAACCTCCACTAAGTGATTTATTTGTCTAACCTTTTTTTTTTAACATTCTGCGGTTTCCAGGAGCAGCTCTCACAGGAAGGTTAAAAACTTTGTGCCTGAGCTTGATCTGGCATTTTGCAGAATTGTCCAACAATTCATTAGTGTATCATTTTAATGAAATGTAATGATTGTTGCATTTTAAATTAAATTAAGTGAACATATGATGGTGCAAAAACAAACAGAGTACACAATATTAATTTCCTCATTTTTAGATTATACAAATAACTGCAGTACTAAACTGAAATGATCACCCTGTGAAATTGTAATAGGGTATGTTTCAGATGGATTTTTCCAGTGCACATACACACTGGTGGCACAGTGGCAGTGGAGTGATGCAACTGAAGCCACGGGGAAATAAAGAAAATAGACAAAAAGGACTCTTTCTTCTTTCCCACCTCCAAAGGGAGGTCAGAGGTTTGGGGTGGCTTTAGAACAAATCCCATGAGCTGCTGGGAATTCAGTTTGTTTCTTCTGGGAAGTTCAGTAGGACAGTTACTTGCCAACAAAGAGACTTTAACCCCTGGCTGAAAGACGGTCTTTCTAACCAATTAGACCACCCTGTCTTCCAGCCTCTGAAACTGCTCTTCGATCTCATGGACTGTGCTCCCCTCTGCGGGTTGCTTTAATGGCTGCCATCCAAGTCACCCCATGGTCTACAGAGAGCTGCTGAGTGTTCTGACATCTACTTAATAGAGAACTTCATCATCCTTCAAAGCATTTTCCTTCCCTCTAATATCTTATAAAACTGGCAAGGACAAAAGACTCTAAAATGATTTGAGTAAAAGATAGAGAATGTATACTTTCTGGAGCTTCACAGGTTTCCTGCAAATGAATGATGCTGTAATTACTGTAATTAGGAGATTACAGATCTAAGGATGGTGATGAAATACCTGCTGTAAAAGCTATTTATGTCTGTCAGCAGTTGACAGTGACGGAGGAGATTGCAAACATATTTCTCTAGCAAGAACATTCAGAGTTTCCTGCGCTGAAGTTCTGAGTTGAGCTTTTTACGAAGTAATATTGTTTTGTGGCACTTGCTGGTAAAAAAAGACTAACTGTCTTTTTCTGAAGAATGAACACAGCTTTTGTGTCACCTGACCATGTCGAAAAGGGCCTAATCATGTATACCTGCTCCAAATTGTCATGATTGAAAGCAGCACTGAGAGTCATCAAGAAATGAAAGGGGCATCCATTCCATCCACTCACACTCACATTCACACCTACAGGCAATTGAGAATCACCAGTGAACATGCTGGGACTAAGACTGTTGGGGGAAGCCTGGAGAGAACCCAGGCAGACACAAAGAGAACCTGCAACCTCCCTGGGCTTACAGCCATACCACCCTGAATGCGCATATTAGCCATTCATTTGGAGAGAAACAAACATTGAACAATATCTATCACAATTTACAAACCATCATCCTGAAGTTTTTCTGGGCTCTGACAGATCGTGGTATTTCAGATGTGCTCACTTTTGGCCTCCAAGTCAAGTTTAGATAATCTAGATGAACTGCTGACTTTTCTCTAAAGTAATTGTTAACTGCTCATGTTTTTCTTTGATGACCTTGCTGTTGTAAGTTCACCACGTCTCTACATGACACTTCATAAGCTGCAGCCCCCTTAGTTACTGTTGCTACGCCTGTCAAGCTTTCCATTGTCACATGGCAAATATGCAGTTTACAATTTTGATGACCAATTTAGCAAGAACATTGTGAGTCATTTTTGAAATGATGGCTCTTTTCAGACAGTGACAAACAAAAGCAGTTTCTTAGTCAGCAGTGTTCAAGCTAATGTTCAACTTGATTTGAGTTGGTTGAAAGCTATTTCTGGCTCACTTATTTTAAAGTGATTTTGGTGGCGGGGTTGCTGAAGTGTAAACTTTTAGTCCCGACGTTCAGTACTAATGCAGGAAGTAGCTTGTCCCAAAGCAGAAAGTATGGGGGTGGAGGTCAGGGTGGTGGATGGATGTGTTGCACACTCAACCTTCAGGTTTCCAGGAGATGTGGCAGGCAATTTGCTTGCCTGCCACATTTGACAGTTAACAGATGTTATCTTAACAATATTTTAACAAGACTTTGCTTTTAATGCTGAAAAGACTGAAGGTAATCCAGAGTTGTGCAGAATCATCCAATAGAAATGCTATTCCTGCAATGAGGTTCCCATGACTCATCAAACTGAACCACTTGTCTTTTGCCACAAGCACCTACAGCCGCAGACTCCACATGACCTCTAACTCCTTAGTTCATTTAAGATAACACATGAGCTATGAAACTGAATCATCAGGTTCATTTGTCACCAAACAGACATTAAAGGGCGTTCAAGATCAGAGGTACATTTAGTCGTAAAGTCATGAGTCTGCACGGAGCCCTACTGCCTGAATGTTGAGCTGAAGTCAGTTCTTCAAACTGTGTCACTGCCTGTTTCACTTTGTCAGATATGTTTACTCAGTAATGTGCTAAAGTCTGAGCTGAAATGTTTCATACATTTAGTTTGCAGAAGGTTTGTGGCATGTCAACAGACGTGTCTCCCTCCTAGAAATAGTTTTACTTCATGAATTTCAGTTTGTATTCTGCTGTTAAATAACCAGCCTTTGATATCTCAAAGACATGGACGTTAAAAACTCAACTTCAAATGGGTCACCAGGGAGACCGCTTAATTAGTTTAACGAAGTAAACCCTGAGATGAGACTGAAGGCAGAATGATACCTGAGGAAGTAATAATAAGAGACGATTATGAGAATATTTTCACAGCTGGGTGTTGAGAGCCAGATATGGAAATGAGGAGAAAGACTGTAAAATATAAAATAGAAGAAAAAACAATGAATGCCACCTACCGAAGTCTGAGCGGGAGGACTGTTGGGTTAGTAACTCAGAGCATTGCCACTGGATGATCCTGTCATGCATAACAGCTGTGAGGGGTAAAGCAAACCATTTGCAAGCGTTCTAATTCCCCCTCTGCTAGGAGCCACACTGAGACAAAGACAAAGCATGAGAGTGGGACTGGTGGGAAGGCAAAACTTCATCACCATTTATTTCCATAAGTTCAGCTTCATTATTGTCTGAGTTCAAATGAGGACCACAAACAAATGTGTGATATAAAGGTCCATAATTTTGCATGCTGATGATATTTTACTCACGTTCCACTGGGCAGAGCTCAGTGTTTTTGTTTGTGTTTGTTTGTTTGTTTGTTTTCAAGCTCAAACCTGAAGTACACGTCTTCAGGAAGAACTGATTCATTTTTATCAAATTTGGTGCAGATCAGATATAATATATATATATATATATATAATTTCAAGCAGTAAACCTTCATGTCTGAAGAACACTTTATAGTCCTGTGAAGGTTGGACATTTTATATATCAGTCAGTCAGTCAGTCAGTCAACATACTGCAATATAGCATTTCAACAATTGAATGGATTTCCGTTGCACTGGTCCAGAAAGACTTTGCTTAAGCCCCAATTCATAGCTTTGAATTTATGTCCACATGATGAATTGTAACAACTCTCGTGATCTCCTGACCTTTTTTTAGAACGTAGTCATCAGCTACAATATGATAAAAAACCTGCAAACGTTCCAATCAGCGTCTTAGTTTGGTTTTTATGTTTGCAGCACGGCACAGCTGCTAATGCGGCTAATGAAAGAACCCCCATGTTGAGCGAACAAAAACACTGCAGACATTATTTCCATCTTATGGAAATTTAAACAGAATTCACAGCATGCACCCTGAATGGAAAGCACATTCATAATTTACATTATTATTATTATTCCAGACCATACGGCGACTAATACAAGAGGTGGTTCATATCTCTGCAAAGCTTTCTCCAATCATTGTCCAAATGACTCAGTGTAAAGACAAATCCTCACTGTACCTGTATGCACAGCACACAGAATTAGAAGGTATTTGGCTCACAGAATTGCTGCTTGCATTTTAATTTCAAGGACTTCAAATAGTTAGACACAAAGAAAAGAATCGTAACTCATGATCAACGTACGAGCTTTATCCTGAGTTCAGCCACATTGCGTGTTTTTCCAAAGCACAGCTGGTAAGAAGAGAACACCTGAGAAGACGAATTATTAACCATTACATTACTTGAGATTTTGAACCCTGCTGTATAAGGCCTCATTTGAAAGTGGAACTGATATGAGTATGAACAGATATGTTCAGTTTACGACACATACAAGCAACAACTACTGGTACAGTATGTGTGTATCATACCAAAATGCATGGCCACACCACTTAAACACAAACAAAATAAAAGTGCAGCAACTTATAAAGAAGATTTAACATTTAGTTCATACAACTGAACTGACCTTAGGTCAGCTGTGAGACAATTAAAGGGCCCTGGCTTCGTTAAGATTCCAACTCTAGTGTCGGTAAGCAGAGCTAGAGAGTCTGAAAGTGTCAGTGGTTGGGAGATGAGCTAATGAGCTAAAAGTTTGGCAGTCTTCCCTGTTGACTGCACCAATTACACTTACCTAGCTCAAACAGGATGCTGTGTACATCCAGCAGCACATCACTATTCACAGGTGTTTAACATTCACTGCTTATTCTCCAGGTTTCCATTATTGCTTCCACTGCTCCGAGCAGTATGAATACATGTAAAGTGGATTCTGCAGGTCGACAAACACATATGTGCCCAACAAGAGCTTTACCTCAGTTATGCATCAGCATCTGCGTGATTGGCTATTGAACAGCTGTAACAGAGCCAGTGAACATAAAGCTGGAGCTAGTTCACTCTATTCACAGCCAGCGACCATTACTGTGCGCTGTGCTTCACTTGAACCACAGCCAAAGGGTACTGACGTGTGGTTCTTTTGGACCGGGGCCTGGTCCGACCAGAGGACAGCAGTGGCTCTTAGAAATAAAGTCCCTTCAAATAAACACACTGAGATTGTATCTTTAGAGTTAAGATTGTATCTTTCTATTAAGACATTGTGGTAAGCAGCCTCAAGCTATTGAGGCTAAAAGTGGATTTGAAATGAAAAATTGAGTGATAAGTTATCCAATGATTCAGTTAATTTAAAACTGATTTGATGAAAACATTCATGATATGAAGAAAAGAGCCATGTTTCATCTTTTTACCCGTCTTAGAGTACATTCATCATTCACAACACAAAATTGCCATTTTTAGGAAAGTAGCCTCAAGAGTGAGAAACAAAAAGTAGCCCCATCAAAAAAAGAGATGAGGGCCTGAAGATGAAAATGAATTAATAATGGAGGTGATGAAATGTACGTGAAATGAAAAATAGTGTGATAAACTGACAATTGATTTGATAAACTTGATTGAAACCTAGCCCACTCCCGTATATCAAAAACATAGGACAGCTACAGTTGCTTTGCATTCAGTTTAACTGACCGTTTATCGGTGTTGAGTAATGGGAAATGTTAATTCTGAAGGACTTGAGTGATCCTGAGCAGCAGCAGCAGCAGCAGCAGCAGCAGCAGCAGCCTGGGCAGGAGGACTACAACAGCCAAAGAGGTGGTGTGTTTACTGAAAAAGCTACAGCTAACGGGAGATTCATCAGAAGAGCCTGAGAAATGTTCTGCTGTAGTATAAGCTCTGAATATATCACCATGAATTACAGTGAGCTTTTCAACAAATACAACAATAAAGCCATGAAGAGCAACCACATTAAGCCTTCAACAGTGCATCACTATACTATACTATAATCCATAGATGGATTCTTGAATGGGCCTACTGAGGCCGAGACCTCTAAGAGGTCAGTGAGGCTGACTCCCTCTTTGTTTGCTGAGCCATTGACTTGAGGGATGGTCACAGTTTTCTTTGTTGTCTTGTTTGATTTTTGGTTCCAATATCAGTTGAGGGGGACATAGAATTTTATTAAACATCAGAATTCATTTGATTTCTTAAAACCATCTTTAAAAACTTAACATGATATAATCAAAGTCCCAACCTGTCGGAGCTGGAGTCCTGTGTGGAAGCCATCTTGTGGTGGTTCTTAAAGAGGAAGCGCGCCTAAACAATCTTCCGTATATGTGGTGCATGAGAAAGCGGGTTCTCAGAATTGATTGGATACTGGATGTGTGATGAAATGACAGGATAAATAATCGGTTCATCTTGAATGTAAGATAGTTTTGTTCACATGTTGGAGAATGAAATGAGACCTTGTTGTTAAGCAAATAATGAAAATAATGTTTATATCTTGTTAACTTGTCAACTCTCCATTCTAAAGCCTCAAGCTGATAGGCCTGTTTGAATTGGAGAGGCGGGCCCTTAGGTTGTATATGTGAGGGGAATGGGAGAGAATGGACTGTTTAGTTTCTCATGTAAAGAGCAGCAGCTAAACTGTTGGAGCTGTGCAAAGAGGGGCCTATTTTCTCATAATCCTTCCATGCATTGAGACAAGATCCTATAGACATAAGGAGGTTACAGAGGTAAGCCTGGGATTTTTATTGAAAACTGTTTTTCCAAAGAATCATTTGTGACAGACATGCATGATTGAGTTATTGTTCTCTGTCTAACACACCTTAGATTTCTTTGCCTTTGATTCTGGCACATTTTCTCATTACAGTTACAACAAAGTGAAAACTGTACATACAAAATCAAATTAAATCTCGTCTTGTCATTCGCAGTGTGATGAAAAATCCCTGCTAAAACCTCAATATAATGGTTGAGAGAACAAGAATGATTTTCACATCTTCACATCAGGCAGAGATAAGCAGACAGCCAAGCGCTTCAGTCAGCATGTGATGTTAGTGCAGAATGAGTGTTCGGTACATTTGTGAGTACTACTGAGCTGAAGGCTCTGCAGCATTATTCAATAAAGAATGGTTCAGAGCACATTCACCATCCTCTGTTTGTCACAGAAGTGGAGATACACTCCTTTCAGCTTCTGCATCAGTGACACTTGAATTATACTGAGCACAAATGAAAAATAACAAAGCTCCAACTTCCAGGTGTCTTTATGAAAACGGCATAAAAAGGGAAAAAAAACATCTATTACTGCTTCTGTTATTGCAAGACTGCCCAAATATTAGTGAAGTATTTCAGGAACTTTTCTTTAAAAACTGACTCACATCTGAGAGAATCATGTTTGATCTAACACAACATTACAATCTCATATATACACCAAACTCCCACACACACTGTTACACTTATAAGCATCATCTCAGCCCCTACACGTCTTAAACATCCTTTAGAATCTCCCATGACAGTATATGTGACAGAGAGAATATGTAAGAAAACTGTAAATAAAACAGAGCGACAGTATATAAAAGAGGAATATACAAACTGAAATGACAGACTAAGAAAAGAGGATTGAGAATATTTGTTTTGGAGTGTTTGACTGACTCAAAAGGAAATGAAATGATCACTTCTTGATTGGTTTACAGTTATAGATGGATAGATTCACTAATGTGTTCTCGTCTGACGATCTCACTCTAAATCTGAACTACAATAGGAAAATGGTGGACAGGTCTCAGTAAAGCTTGAAGTGACAG
Organism: Argyrosomus regius; assembly: GCA_946959425.1. Taxonomy (NCBI): domain Eukaryota; kingdom Metazoa; phylum Chordata; class Actinopteri; family Sciaenidae; genus Argyrosomus; species Argyrosomus regius. Next base: position 29,238,229 of record OX336884.1, read on the forward strand.
ATTTGTTGGATGAAACTTTTTTATCTTTTACATAATACTGACTTTATTTATCACTTAGATGCGAGTGAGGGTGTGTGTGTGTGAGTGAGAACGACAGACCCCTGCTTTATTACCCAGTGTTTAAGGGAATGATTGTCCATGTAATTGTCTCTGTGAGATTATGATTTATTAATTGGTTTAAATCATCCATCTGTTAAGAAATCCATCCAAAAGTTTTCATCTTTGAAAATAACCTCTCCATTGAACATTGCATAAACCAAATCACCAGAACTGCCTTCTTTCACCTCAAGAACATTGTCCGACTCCGCCCATCACTCTCCTTCTCTGCTGCAGAAATCCTTATTCGCGCCTTCATCACTTCCAGAATTGACTACTGCAACAGTATCCTCTACGGCACACCATCTAAAACTTTAAATAAACTACAGTACATCCAAAACTTCGCTGCATGTCTGCTCACCCACACTTACACCCATGACCACATCACTCCTGTCCTCCAGAACCTCCACTGGCTCCTGGTTCCACAGCGCATTCAGTTCAAAATCCTCCTCCTCACACACAAAGCCCTCCATAACCAGACCCCTTCCTACCTCACTGACTTGCTCCATCGCCACAATCCATCCCGCAGCCTCCGTTCATCTGATGCAAACCTTCTGACTCCACCACCCAGGACCAAGCACCGAACCTGGGGTGACAGTCTCTGTAGCTTTCCCCTCCCTCTGGAACTCTCTCCCCAAACACATCCGTGACTGTACTGACCTTCCAACATTCAAATCACTGACAAAAACACACCTTTTTAAAATTGATTTTAATGTTTAGCTTAGTCTACTATGTTTTTAATGTACTGTTTTATGTTGTTTTGCTGCTTTGGTGTTTTTTATGTAAAGTGTTTTTGAGTATTCAGAAAAGCACTTATAAATAAAATGTTTTAAATTATTATTATTAATAATAATAATAATAATAATAAGCTACTAACCAGCACTGCTTATTGTATATATTTTTGCTCATACTGTATATATCCACACTTCTGCTCTGATGCCAAACTGTGTTTCGTTGTCTCAGTAAGTTGCCTTCAAAATATTAGTGTTCAGTATCCATAACAGACTCAAATCATCATGGCAATGGTAATGATTACAGTATTTATGGTAGAAGTGCCAGTTTATGGAGGAAATGTGTGAAACCCTGAAAAGACAAAGTTGTCGGCTGATTTGTGTTCTGGAACTAGAAGCTGTTCAGCAGGTGACTGCGTGTCTGTGAGAAAATAGATGGCAACAAAGAGAATAAGAGAGGCTACTGTTCTCGTCTCTGACCTTGATTAATGACATTGTGCTTTTTGATCTTTGATGCTGTGTCCAGTCAATTAGAATTCAGAACTATGTTCACGAGGGTCAATTGACATAAAGATGAAAGTCAGTCAGTTTGTACTCACTGCTGCTTACAGTAAGCTGGAGCTTGATATTCTCCTGTATCAGTGAGTGTAGAGAGAAATACCACAGAGCTCCTTTCTCTCCACATTTATTTAGATTAGTTTCACCTGTGACTGATTGATGCCAAGTCTTAGCCATGAACTAATTCCAGGTTTTAGAAAGTGCTCTTTGTGTTTCACGGTGGAGGTATAAACCTGTAAATGGCTGTTATTGACTTGCGTCTGTGAATAGAAGCCTCCAGTGAGAATAAACAAATAAATAAATAAATAAATAAATGTCCCTGATCTGGAGATCAATACTCACAAAAACTCAACAAAGCAAGTTATTTAGGCGTGCTGAGGGAAAGGAAAAGTAACAGGTTGGAAACAGACATGAGACAATTCATTATGCATTCAATTAGTAATGTTACTTTCCACTGCTAAATCGTTGCTTTCAGTGATCAGATTTTATTTTCTGCCATAGTAAGGTAAAAAACAGGCTATTGATTTCTTTGTTTTCCTCCCATATCCATAGCCGCTACACTCGACTAGCTTTAAAAACACAGGATTAGCAAGAAAACGCTCCCAGTAGCCTCCAGGGTTTTTACACATCAATGGAGTCAGCACACAGTCACTTTCAAACTTCTGACAATTGGACCAGGGAACATTTGAACATAAAAGCCCCACAATGTTCATGTTACTTCGAAATAGAGCCTGACTTTATTAGATGGTGGCATGTCAAAGACCTACTTTATCTTCATTATAGCTAATTGCTTTCATCACCTGCTTATGAAGTCCCAGTGCAGCAGTAAATAATTGGAAAGGACTTTGAATTGTCCCTCAGTGCAAAATCCTCTCTATCCTCATGTGTTTCTGCTAATTTAATGGAACCACGGCAATTAGTTGTGTGAGGTGTGTGAGGTTGACAAGACACGATTTTACAGCTGCATCATATTTGTGTCTGCACAGTTGTTGTTTAATTTCTTCATCATATTTGTCAGAGGGGGGCAGTTTCAGCCTGTGGATACTGTCTCTGTAATTGCAATGTTTAGAGTGAGCTGTTCAGTGTCAACATCAACAGTAACCAGCGTGAAACTCCGAAATGATGTGAATGAATTAAAAGATTTCAAAAGGTTAAAGTTCTTATTAAAGGCGGTGGCCTTACAGAACCACCACCACTACTGCAGACAGCCTATACTGTAGGTGAACAGATGATCCATATTTGCATTTCCAGTTTAGTTTCAGGCAACTAAAGGATAGTAGACAGATTTGTAACTTTGAATACTAAATTACACTAAATTAATATGCAACTCTCCATGTTGAGAGAGTTATGAGTCACTGTAATCCTTTCTCCTCTCAATACATGCTGTACAATGATTCCTTCATTGTGCAGCTGTTAAGGTTAAGGCTTTGCCTCTTCCCTTCCCACTGTCCTTCCTGTTGTTTCCCCTCCCCTCTGTGTCATCTCTGTTCTGTCTGTCTGTGTGAGTCACTGGACGTGGCTTCCAATTTCCACCCACCTGCCAATTCACCACGACCCTGCCACTAATCATGTCATCATCTGACCAGCACATAAGAACCAGCTCGATTACTCAGACGCCACCGGATCGTTCAGTCTCCCAAGTGGTAACTGATGCTACAGCCAAAATTTATCTGCCACGTCCAGCCCAGTATCATCATCCTCTCCACTTCCAGCACGTCTCTGGACACCCCACAGATTCTGCAACTCCACCTATTTTAATTAACTGTTTTAACTGATTCTGGTCTCCTGGCTCGTGTTGCATATTGGGTCCGCAACCGTTCATTAGAACAGCAGCTACACTGTATGCATTGAGAGACAGTTTCTATTCTGTGCCAAAAATGTTTTCAAAATTCAGCTGAAGGCAATGTTCCCTTTTGGACCAAAACTCCTGGAAATGATGGAACTAAAGGAACTAAAAAGGGAACTATGAGTCCCCTTAATGCATCCCTGTTTGTGTTTCCACCACCTTGGAGGATGTGAAGATTAGACAAATTCGATTCTGCATGATTCTGGATGCTCTTTCTTCTGTGGGAAAGTTCCAAGTGAGACCTAATCTCAGCCACAGAGGGTAACGCCACAGGGAACACACGGGAAAACACTATTCGAAGGGAAAATGGATTTCAACACAAAGCCTCCAGTGCTGCTACCAATCTTCCTGCTGCGCAGCTCAACATGGAATCTCTGTCAGGGGATACAGATATTTGTTCTAATAAAAAAAAGAGAGAAATTTGGAAGCTACCCACTTAATTTGGCCATAGCCACTGGTTGCAACCACAGCATGAGTGGGTGCTGTGGCTTTAGCCATTCAATTAGCTACAGCAACGGTAAGCTGTAGCTGTGATTGTGACTGACTGGCTACTCTTACAGCACATAAGATAGGGCAGTGGTGGTTAGAGAAAAAGCTAAAGACTGTGTAAAGGCAATTCTGAGATTTCTTTCAAAATACATTAAATATGTTGGAAAATAGCATAATGAGCATAAACCCCCCGCCTCCCTAACCCACAACAGTATAAAAGCCTTCAGCACATTAGCATCTGTGCTTCTCTGTATGCTAGTTATTATTCTTGTTTACACTCAGTTGCTTTATTTAAACTTCCAAATACGAAGAGATGAAGAAGAAGTGGATTTATTTTGAAAAAGATCTGAAGTTTATGTGTGTCAGAACGGTACCTCCCTGGGCAGATGTAACCACCCACCGCAGGGTGTGCCGTGCTGCCAGTGTTTTTTCAAATATTCCACACAGCGCATTGTTTCATTGAGGTACATGACATACTGAGACACTCAGAGAGAGACAGAGAGAGACTTTACACAGATTTTAAAGAAGGTTAGAGAAGCAAGCTCATGATTCAAAGGTGTCACACCGCGGTGAGGTTTTGTCTTGTCCTGGGTTTTGTCTTTTATTTTGAAATTTTATTACTTCCTGTTTTATTTTTGAAAACTAACTCTCCTCTCGTTTCAGGTCACTTGCCCTTCCTCATGTGTCACTGGTCCAAGTGTCTTCCCTGATTCCTGATTGTGTCCACCTGTTCCCCATTACCCTCATGTGTTTTATAGTCTGCGTCTCCCTTTGTCTTGTGCCAAAGTGTCTCGTCCTTGCCGTGCACCTCAACCTTCGATCACGTTTAGTCCTTGCCTTGTCTCCAAACTAAGTCTGTATTCTTTACCTCTTTACGAGTGATTTTTTGTTTGTTTATTCATAGCGTAGAGTTTTTAGTCCAGTTAATGTTTCATAGAGCCTCCGGTTTTGAGGAGTGCGTTTTTTGTTGTCATTTATATAGAGTAGTTTTTTCCTCCCTTGGGAGCGTTTTGAGTTTTGAGTTCATAGCTTTTTGTTTTCCTCCCGGTGGAGCGATCTTTTGTTTTTTCATAGATAACTTTCATAGACGGGTTTTGGTTATCACTCTGTCTAGGAGGTAAAAGATTTAAATAAAGTCTACCGGAACCTATATTCCCTCTGCATCTGAGTCTGTTTGAATCCAGGTCTGACAATTGGTTCAATTTCCCTGACCAGTAGGTTCAATCTGTGCGGGAAAAGAGCTCCAGTGTATCTGCGGTTGTACTGGACAGGGTCCAGTTGTGAATGCGTAATTCTCAATGTGGTCATGGTGTTCTCCCTACATATTTCCCCCTGAATAAGTAAGAAGGGCAACATGGTGGGTTAGAACTGTCTCCTCTGGTATATTATTTATCGTAGAATTTTATTTTATCGTTATCGTTTGAAATGCTCTCTAATGATGATACCAATTAATATGCATATCCTTCTCAATCTACAGGAGTGAAAAGATTAGCTAACATCAACCATCGTGATAAAATCACTACCACATTCATTTCCTACTGCAAACATTAAGAACATTTATAATCAGGTTGATAAAGTGCCACAAAACTTTTACCAGAGACGTGCCATCTGTCATAAATCTAGCTAAGTTCTGTTTCGGGTTCTGACCTGTGTCTACCCTTCAGTCAGGTATAGCCAGCCACATCAGTGGGCATGCAAGTTGCCCTGTGGTTGCAGCCACTGGCTATGAGTGCAGTTTGCTTAGCCATGCTAAGAAAAGGTGTGCAAAGTTCCAGCTGATCACAGCAACCTAGAACTCCCTCAACATACAAACACATTGATTGCCAAACCCTGACCTTTTGATTCTGAAAAACAATTTCTGACACAGCCTCAATCATTAAATCATTGGAGCATGAAATACTTTAACCCTGTAAACTTCAGAGCTGGTTGTAAATAGTTTGGACTTTTTTCTGAGTACAGAAACGGTGTTGATCTTGGATTCCTGTCAGGTACAATTGTCTCTAAAACTGGCAAGAAAAAAAACAAGAAAAAAATCTCAATGTCCATAAAAGCATTCCTGCAGCAATATCTATATGTCTGACTGCAGCTCTGCCGTGGGTCAGAACTTTTCTCTGTATGATGTAACACCCAGCAAGCGCTGTCTGTATGCCTGCGGGCCGTCATCAATGCTGTGATCAAACACAACTCAGTCTTGGTTCACTGTCTGAACATACTCACTTTGAGAAGTATTACAAAGATGCGCAGGAGTCAAGGTTATCCTTAACTAGATGAATGAATGGCCACAGGGTAGCAGTTTCCAGCAACAGTGAAAGCAGGTGTAGGAATGAAGCAAGGCCTGGTGCTGGGGACACACAGGAGGCGAAAACACCACTAAGTGCTGTGATTTTTCACACGAGCAGTAGCCTGGATTTTCACATCAGAAGTGCTTCTGCTCCTCTGCTGTTTTCTGATCACATCATATATATAGCTGATTTTTATGAATTTGTGTTCCTGGATGAGTGTTGTGTTGCTTTGCCTGCAAAATGAAGTTAAAAGGATCATCACCATCACTGTGATTCTCTCCTGCCTCTCTGAGTGTCTGTACTTACAATATATGGAATAATTACATCATTTAAAAAACACTTAGTGTTTCACAAACAGCAGTGAAACTATTTCTAATAAATATAGTCGATGGGCAGATTTTGATATTTCATCATGTGGGTGTAAAAAAAAAAAAATGTATGGGAATTGAAATTCCAGGAGAACAGCAGAGAGAGGAGCAGGGAAATCAAAAGGGTTGGCAAACATGCAATGCATATTTCAGCATTTATGAGAATCTGGTGATTTCTAACACACACACAACAAAATGCAACACTTTTGTTTCGCTTCAAGTTGAAGGAAAACAAGCTAGACCTCTTCTATAGACACAAAAGGTTTATCTCTCAAAGTCTGTTGATAAAATGAGCACTTCTCCTTTACCTATCCATTTGATAATCCATCTACCTGACAGGTGTGGCATATTGACATGCTGATTTGGTGTGGTGAGGAGGCACCAATTGTCTCACATAGCGCGACACATCTTCTTTGCATAGAGTTGATCAGGTTATTGATTGTGGTCTGTGGACTGTTGGACCACTCCATTTCAATGGCAGTGCGAAGTTGCTGGATATTGGCATGGATATTGGAATTGAAACATGCTGTCGCAGACGCTGATCCAGAGCATCCCAAACATGCTCTATGGTGAGTCTGCAGACCATGCAAGAACTGAGATTTCAGCTTCCAGGAATTATGTACAGATCTTTGCAACACAAGGCTGTGTGTTGTCATGTTGCAACATGAGGCAATGGTGGTGGACGAATGACAAATCAGCCTCTAGATCTCATCACTGTATCTCTGTGCCTTTAAATTACAATTAACAATTATTAAGGTCCACACAGTGCCATACACACTGCTGCCATCTGCCCAGTACACTGTAAATTGAGATTCATTTGTAAAAAGAATGCAAAGCTCAAGGACGTGGGACTATGCATGTGGATCCTTGACTTCCTGGCAGGCAGACGCCGGGTGGTGAGGGTGAGCAGACACACCCCAGGGCTGAACATAATATATGGTGCTCCACCTTGCCTATAGGATATTTATATCAGACGCTTGGAGATTCATTAAGGATGGTAAATGGACTGAACCTATTATCTCACCTTCCCCTTCACCCATTCATAGACATATTCATATGCTGACAGCATTGGTTGCTGTGTTAGTTGCTACACATCAGAAAGGAACTAATCACATTCACACACTGATGGAACAGCTTTCAGGAGCAAAGGTTCAGTATCTTTCCTAGGGACACTTTGACATGCACAGCCGGGGTTCAAACCAACAATCGCCTCATTAGTGGACGACCGCTCTACCTCCTGAGCCACAGCTGCCCCCAACCACCAGGATAACAGCCTTTTTATGTATTTATTTACTTTACTTATTATTATTTATTATTTTTTTGTTTTATATTATTCTATTTTATTTATTTTTACCTAATTCATTTCTAACCTGCCTCCAGTGTTTCCTCACCGCTTGACGATGAGATGGCGCTTCCTCAGTTTGTGCTCTGTTCATAATGGGATGGGTAGGAGGGAGGGTCAGGGGTGGAGAATTGGGGTTGGGCTGTGGGTGTTGGGGTGGAGGGTTGGGGATGGGCGGAGGGTATTTACTTGTTTTTTGTGTTTTATGTTTTTTTATGTTTTTATGTGAAGCACTTTGTGTTACATTTTGTTGTGTATGAAAAGTGCTATACAAATAAAGTTTGATTGATTGATTGATTTTTTCCCTGCTGCAATCTGGAAGAAGGTTCCGGGTACACCAGGCCAGAACCAGAAGACTCAAAAGAACTTCTACCCTCAGACTACTAGCATCCCTTTGGTTAGGTGCAAACAAAGCTACTTGGTTAAGGTTATGAATTTGTTGCAAAGTTGGGTGTTGCTCAGATGTGGTCAGGAGTGTGCCCCATTGCACCACATCCAACAGTGATGTTACAGTTTGCTGACACACCAAGGAGTACACCTTTACATCACTGCAGCAAAGTGTAACATTAAATCACTGAGGGTCAGCTAAGGCATGATTTATAGGCGGTGGTAACTATTCATATATACTATTTAATCTCTTTCAAGGACAGTTACGTGCTCCTCAGCTGTTGAGCTGTAGAAGTAATAGCCTTACTATCCTTGTTTTCCTGCATATAAACAGAAATAAAACACAAATCTGTTTGTCTGTGACATTGTAGCAGCTGCTTATGTAATGTACTTATTTGCATAATGTAAATACATATAGGTAGTTGTAACATCATTCAGACCTGTGTACTGACAGCAGAGTAATGGCAGTGTGGATCAGCTGCTTCCTCTCCAGCTGTGCTGGTGCTCTCTGGAGCCAAACTGGCTTTGACTCCCCCCCCCCGCCCCGTTTACCCCTGAGTCACCTAGATTTACTCACAGTAATGATTGTTTCCTCCTCTACTCTAACTCGCTTCCTGCCTTTCACACAGTCTCACTATACCTGCGTATTACGTCATCTCTGTCTCTCTGACACACACACACACAATCTAACTAATAATGTATATGGTACACAGGGCCTAAGTACTTGTGCTTTTACAGGCGTAGCACCTCTGTCGGGTAGGAGTTGAACCTAGACTTGGACAGCACCAGCTCTGGACCTGAATTCCACACACAGACTCTCAGTATTCACAGTACATGCACACTTTCTGTATGGCTTGTTATTTTCAACATTTAAAGTTTTCAAATCTTTCTCTTCTCAAAAAATGTAATCATCTGAATCTTAATCATCCAGTGAGTCCTGTTCTTGAACCCAGAGTCAGTATTTCTCTTAAATATGGTCTTAAAAGACCTAGTTAACATGCTAATCCCTCTCTCTGGAATACACCAAAGTGCTAATAAGAGCTCCACACAAAGCAATAAAACACTTTCCATGTTTGATCCATGTTTGGTTAAACTCTCCTGATGAACTCTGGTCAAATTTCAATGTTTCAAATTATGATATCAAAGCACTATTGAAGTGTTGTTCTGCTGTGTCTTTGATGCTGCCTCTTATAACTGGCTGCGCTGGCAGGCTGAGCACGTGGGAGAAGTTTGCCTTCAGGGCTTTCTGGCAGAAAGGTTTTCTGCCTCTCTTTTCTCTGAAAACCTAACCAAGTAGCTTTGCTGCCATGTGCAAAGGCTGAAGCTGCTTTGTTGTTGCAGGTCTAGCATCTGCTTGCTCATCTCTAACATTCACAAACAGGAGGGGAAGTTTGTTTAACACGGAAGTGTTTTAAGGTATTTAAGACCATTCTGTTAATCGTCTAGATGGCTGTTGGCAAGCAGAGTCAGCGAGAGCTGATTTGTATGCCTTCTGCTTCAGTTATGTTAACATGACAGATGCATCTTCCACAAATACAGAGTCTGATAGAACAAATTCACCAGCAACTCAGAGGGTGATTCAAAGGACTTTTTAAATATCAGCTCACAAAATGCAAGAATGTTCTCACAAGGACTCGTCAATCTCCTCAGCCGGCTCCTCATGTAGTTAGCCATAATGGCTCAAGGTGGCTACTCACCCACCCAGGTGGGGCAAATTCATACAAATGGATTGCAGCCAATTATACAGTGCAGTGTGCATCACTTGCAACGGTCTATCTGCCCTGTCACCAAGTTTGATTGGCAAGTTATTGCAGCGCAAACACACTTTATAAAGTTTTGCAGCACATGCTCTTGTTTTGTACCATAGTGGTCCAATAATATTTGGTCTCATGGTGGTCTAAAGTAGCATATATGACATGGTTATGCTACATTTTAGTCAAAAAATAATAAATGCAAGAACAATATTTCACATTTCATATATTAAAATGTTTAATCTGAAAGAGAACATACTCTAATGTGATTATAACTATTAGTATCCATTAACTCCCCGTGCTCTTTCATTTATTTCTATCTGTGGATGTCTCTGGTTTTTCTGACTCACTCTGTGTTTTGTCACACTTGTTAGCATGGGGAGCTGTTTTCTCTCCTACCATGCTGGTTGTTACAGAATGCAAACATTGACTTTTCACAGCAGTAGGTTTTGTTTCACAGTTTCATTGTGTCATGGTGAATATCAGGTATTCTACTGCCATCCGTGTGCATGTGATGTTCTGTTGCTTCACCTGGTACAATCACACAATCACTGTCATCATCACTGGAGAGTCTGGGCATGATCTTAGTTACCATCAGTTACCACTGATTTCATGAAAACAGTCATTTTCACAGAGCCACAGTGGCCACATTTAAAAATGTGCAAAGTTCAATATCATATCTCTGTAATTTTCCTCTAAGTCAACATCTGTGTTGCTCCGGCTGTCCTTGGAGGGCTGAGGGCTACTTGAAGTCCACAATACCAAATTACTTAGTTCATAAGGAGGTTGATGTGAAGGAGGGAGCTTCAGAAGAAAAGAGTGTTGGCATGAAGACATAAGCTGCAATAATAATATCTGATTGTAGTGAGTCTTCTCCCATTGATTCATGACCTCACTAAATGATTTCCTTTAGTTATGGTCTCAATCTCAATACAGCATGATGTGCATTTAGTAAATTATGATCTGATTTAGGGCGGCATGGTGGTGCAGTGGTTAGCACTGTCGCCTCACAGCAAGAAGGTTCCTGGTTCAGTCCTCGGCTGGTTCTTTCTGTGTGGAGTTTGCATGTTCTCCTGTGTCTGTGTGGGTTCTCTCCAGCTACTCTGTCTTCCTCCCACAGTCCAAAAACATGCACTTAATAGGTTAATGACTGGTGACTCTGTCTGTAGGTGTGAATGTGAGTGTGAATGGTTGTTTGTCTCTATGTGCCCTGCGATGAACTGGCAACTTGTCTGGGGTGTACTCCGCCTCTCGCCCCCTCCAGCCCCCCGGGACCCTAGTGAGGATAAGCGGTTACAGATAATGTATGTATATGATCCCATTTAGAGTAAAATAGAGGGCGTGGCTACCTTGTGACTGACAATTCATTCTAAGTGAGTCCATCCAGCTTGACATATCGGGCTCACAAACTTCAGATCAAACTGTCAAACTAAGCAGTGCTGATCAAATATGACTTAAGATTCTGTTGCTGTGTTGTTTTTCAGGAACGTATTGTTACACAATGACATTTACTGTTTAGCTGTAATACAAGAACGTTTGTGAGGAGGCAGAACACGCTGTCAAAACCAAGCGCAGCCCAACTCACAGTATGCCATCCACCTGTTCAACACTCTTGTCCAAACATGCTCACTTCTGACTCCAACAAAATAAGATGCCAACATGTATAATTCCAGACTCGAGGTTTCTAAATATTTGTCTATTACTTGCAATAAGCTAATGCAAGCATGACTTCAGAGCTCTGCCAGAACACCAACCAAGTTGTTTTATGGCTAAATCTAACCAAAGCTTAACCATTATAGTAGTATATCAACACACTAAGATGAATCTCTTTGCAACATTAATTTGAAATATGCTGACAAATGCTGTCCTGCTCATAGGGGTAAAAACCATTATTATACCATTATTATATGGCTGCAATATAGACCAGACTTACTGACAGAACTATACTTTCCCAGCCCATATAAAGCCATCTGTATTATGTGGATTAATTAGCAGGGTAAGCACATTTTCCACTTACTAAGTCTGCTACATTGGCAGTTCTCCACACTCAATCAGATACAATTTTATTCAAGCTTTAGGCCACGCTCAGTTAAAATGGAGGCAACCTATTGTACTCGTTAAGAATTAAACTCCAAATCGTCAGAGATACCATTTGTTTCAGCATACTCACTGTAATAATTCAAGCATTACACCCCCAAACACCAACCACAGCAACCAAAAATCTATGCTTGTATGCGTGAATGGCTTTAGTACAATTATTAAGGCTATGAATAACTTCAGTTACTAATTAAATTTTTACAAAAACTTTAGGTGTAATTTACAGTTACTTTCGTCACTGAAACGATCTAAAATGGATGGACTTTGCTCTCGATTGATAAAACCTGTAACTTATTCTGTTGCTAAAAATACACTCTACGATTATCCCAAACTCTCCTGAGACTGCCACTCTTCATCAGATAAGCAGCATTAGAATATAATTCAGAGAGATTAAGTCTCCAGCTCCCTGTGCTATCAGGGGGTGTGTACAAGGCAGCGAGGAAAAGCACCTTAAAGTAGACAACCAGGCAGACAGTTACAGTTCAGTGATTTTATGATACAAAGACTTACAGTCAAAGGAAACAAGACCAATCAGATGTAGCCAAGAATCCACAGGTCAATAGGAATGGGGCAGGTAAAACATATAGGAAGGTAGGAAGAGGTCAAAAAGGCAAAGGTTTTCCAGGACAGTGAATTTCTTTGGAGATCTTCTGATTTCAGTTGGAAATTTGGTAGAAAAATTATCATGTTTGAAGCAGTCACTGTATCTTAACCAATTCAAAGCTTGTGTTTTCTGATCTACCTTTGTGATTGTCATGTCCCAGTTCTGCTTTTAAATGATTTGATTTACAAACGGCACAAAAACACATCACTCATCATCAGAAGCCTCAGATTTGTCTTCATTTCCAGAGCTACTGTCATCCAAACCCTCAAGTAAAGAAAATGTTTGCTCTGCAATAAACCAACACCCAGGTGCTGCACCATCATGTCACTCTGACAGTGAGCTAATATGAACACTCTTCATTGTGTCTGTACTGTAGCAGTGGCATCAATATTACAGCAATGTTCACAATAATATCTTTGGTCTAGGAATGATTTGCTGAACATGCAGTGGACGCAGAAGGTTTTATTTATTATATTTTAGAGTTATTGATTGATTGATTGATTGATTGATTGATTGATTGATTGATTTGAAGAGTTTGGCAAAGGACAGGTTTTTGCAGGACGGTTCATTGTCTGTACTTTTTGCATCATTTAAGTTGTTTGTATATTGTGTTTCTAAATAAAGAAAATAAAATGACTATACAGATCAAACAGTTCAAACAAATCCATGACTGGACCCAGATCCAGGCCTGATCTGTGGTCCATTTAAGTCATACAGTGTGGTATACTGTACAGACTCTATCCTAGCTCCAAGCCCTGAGAGGGCAGAATGCAACATGCTAATTCATTAGCCTCCCTGTATTTTCGCACTAGCCACACTTCCAGCAAAGTGGCTTTAATGAAGCGCTAAATGTTCCTCTCAGGACTCCAGACAGTGATGTATGTAGTGAGCGGGGAACAGCTGATCATTCTTGAGCTTGTACTTTTGTGGTAAACTTTTTTTTGTTTGTTTTTATTCTCAGTGAGCAGTTCCTGAGCCCCACTGTGTGTGTCACTAATGTGTGTGAGTGTAACATCTGTTTTCAGCTGAATCAGAGGTGTGTATGTTGTTGGGCCAGCATTAGTTTGGGCTTTGGCTTGCAATGTAGTGTTACTCAGAGGTAAACTTGTGAGGATTAGAAAGCACTGGTCACCTGTGAGAAATAAGTTCAGTCATATCCAATAGATAAGGACATCAGACATATATAGTGTGTGTGTGTGTGTGTGTGTGTGTGTGTGTGTGTGTGTGTGTGTGTGTGTGTGTGTGTGTGTGTGTGTGTGTGTGTGTGTGTGTGTGTGTGTGTGTGTGTGTACAGCAGGCCTGGGCAATTACTTCCACAAAGGGCCGGTGTGGCTGCGGGTTTTCTTTCCAACCAAGCAGCAGCACACCAGACTTCAGTCATTTAATCAACTGATCTCAGTCTTCAGATAGCTGATTGGTCAAACTGTGTGCTCTTGGTTGGTTTGAACGAAAACCTGCAGCCACACCGGCCCTTTGTGGAACTAATTGCCCAGGCCTGCTGTACAGTATGTACTATGTATCTAAGGAGGGCTAGAGATGATGGAGAAAAGGACTCACACCTTCTTTCTAAGTGACTGACTGGCGGCTCCGATGATGGCTTGATGTTCATTTGTGTAATCTTTAAACAAAAGCAAAAACACATTTTGTGTGCAGGGGTGTGTGGGGCAGATTGAGTTGAATATATTTTTCTGAGCATTATGAATTGAATCATTTTGGTCAAATATAATTTGAGAAAGAGTAGTACATAATTTTCATGCCGGTAATTATGGGAAAAGTACTTTTGGTCCAGTGTGCATCACATGATGGATGCCATTGCTGTCATTAGAAGGTTTGGCTGTAATCTATGTCAGTTTTATGTCAAGTGATATACTGTCAATCAAAGTGCTGCATAGAGTGTAATCCTTAGTAGTGTGCCATTTTGTCCATTGTTGTTTCTTCGACACTCTCCTACCAAACAGTGCTTTGAAATGACACAATTGGTCCCAGTGTCACCTTCTTAAAACAAGACAGGCTAGACTTTATAGCCTTTTAGGTTTTACAGGTTATGGTAATCACTAGGTCATGAACCATTAAGTTCCTGTAGTGAGAAATAGCTCAGGGATCAATGAGGTGAATTTAAGGTTATAAACTTAACATAGTCATGGATCAGAGCTCTTCTGTGTTGTTGTTTACCACCATCATTTGTCACGTATCTTCACAAACTGTATGTTGCAGAACTCATGTTGTGGATCCAAGTTGACAGAAAACCGGTTGTTTATGCACATTTTTTATCACTGTTTTGTCATCCCATTTTTTCATCAGTATGCTGATGAATGGAGATGATCAGTGAGTCCAAGGCGAATGATGCAGCGTGTGAATTTCCGGCATGGATGTGACAGTGGAATAATGTGAAAGCCATCAGAGTAATGAGGTGACACTGAGACCCGACCAGCCCTCATCTGTCTCTATTTGTCTGTTTTGTCCTCTGCAGCCACCGACCACTGCCTTTCATTTCACTTCCTGAGATTTTACTGAGCCACAAACAAGAGCAAGGTCATCCAATCATGAGGTAATAAATATAACAGATTCTGGTTCTGCTGGTGACTTCTACCCAGACATCCTGTTTATCATCACTGATAATGAGACTTTTCCAATTAAACATTCAGATGAGAATTAACTGTATGAAATGTCTACTGTTGTGTGACCCTAGTGGCAGTTGAGAAAAGTTTCACGAGGTCATTACAATTCAAAGACTTATGGTAAATGGACTGTACTTATGTAACGCCTTTCTTGTCTTCTGTGTATATATGCTACATAGTTAATTAGTCTCGCTTTTGTCTGTTTTTACGACCAACAGTTTGCATGGGGTATTTTATTTTGAAAATTCACCTTGTGACCATGTGTGAGACTGATCCACGGAGCCTTGCAGGAAGTCACAGTGGATGGATGTGTCAACAAAGCATCGGACTTTGTTGATGGAAACTTCAGTTTGTTTCATGTTGCTTTTAACCATGACCACAGTCTCTCCCCAACCCTAACCAAGGTCTCATTTGTACTTTGTTATCTCAAGTGCGTCACACCTGCATAAAATCCAGAAGCAATTTATTAAACTAATACAATATTTGTTATGCTCATCACAAATCTGATTACAATCCCTCTTTGGACAGTCCTCATGCAAATCTTGAATTTCTCCTAGCAGGTTTAATGAAGTGTATATAAAATATAAAATAAGACTGTTCCAGTCCAGAGGGTGGTGGTACTGTAATACACCTGAAGCTATTTGTTAACAACAACAACAGAAGAACAATGACTGCACTTTAAAACTGGACAACAACAAACAACTGTTAGCTGCCACAGAAATGTGGACATCATGCTCTCTTTCACCTGCACAGATCAAAAAGTTGCTGATCAGGGATCAGATAAATGCTACAAATCGCTGAAGACATTTTGTTCTTGCTAACGTGACTCAAGACTCCTGGCTAATTTTACCTCCACTGTGTTATCATCAGGGGACACACCATGGTAATGGGCACTTCCAGTGAGTTCTTACTGACACAGTTAGACTTGTGAGGAGTAAAGCTGACATGTTTAGAGATGGATGCATTTACATCTTTTGAACTTCAGGCTGGACGGTGTTTCAAATACATTTCACATTTCAATCCAGCTCTAATGCTTCTTAGATGCATTTGCTGTCTTGTTATTAGATTGCTGTCCAATCTAACCAAAATGCATGAGGTGGTTTAGTGCTAATGCATTGCCACTTCATACTCATACATATTTAATGCATATATTAAGTTGTTTTTGTTCTTAAAGTTACAGTCAAGTAAATGTTTTTGTAAATGTAATTTATTTAGCAGTTTTGGAAGACCCTGATGAATGATGTCCTGTTGATAAGAGCTCATGTTTTGTCAAGCGAACTACATGTGTTCATTAAATTTGAATATTAGACTTTGTAGAAATGGGCATTTGGCCTGATGGAGATGGCGGTGTGAGGTTAAATAAATAATAATAATAATAATAATAATAATAATAATACATTTTTTAAATGCACTTTTCTAGATACTCAAAGACACTTTACATGGCAAAAACATCCAAACAACAAAACATCCATACAGTGCACTAAAAACACATTAGACTAAGCAAAACATTAAAAGCAATTTTAAAAAGGTGAGCTTTTCTCAGTGACTTGAAGGTGGGTAAGTCGGTCAGATGGATGTGTTTGGGGAGAGACTTCCAGAGGGAGAGGGCAGCTATGAAGAAGGCTCTGTCACCCCACGTTTGGTGCTTGGTCTTGGGTGGTGTTGGATGTAGTTTGGAGGACCTGTAGTCAGGAGGTTTGTATCAGAGGAACGGAGGCTGCAGGATGGATTGTGGCGGTAAAGCAAGTCCAGTGAGGTAGGTGGGGGTCTGGTCTGATTTTGCCAAGAGCATCCTACATAGCATGTAGGATGAAGAGGAGAGGACCAAGCACTGAACCCTGGGGGATGCCTGTGGTGTGCTGTGTTGTGAGTGGAAACCAGATTGAAAGGGTTCAAACAGTGCAATGGTGATGAGGTAGGTTTTGAGTTGGGTGGTGACAGGTCTTGAATTTCCTTCGGGATCAATAAAGTATCTATCTATCTATCTATCTATCTATCTATCTATCTATCTATCTATCTATCTATCTATCTATCTATCTATCTATCTATCTATCTATCTATCTATCTATCTATCTATCTATCTATCTATCTATCTATCTATCTATCTATCTATCTATCTAAGAGAAGTAGTAAGGGTGGACTGTCATTTTTGTTGATCGTGTTTTTCTCATGTTTAATTAAGTATAGGGAGGTAAGTCTATTGTCATTTGTTTTCTGAGGTTAGTGATTTATTTTCCAGATAGAATTGTTTTGTTTGTTGTTTTGACCTGGGTCCACCCCGAAGCATCACTCAGTTTATATACTTTAGTTATATCTATTTGTTCACTGGTATGTCTTTGTAAATAAATAATTGTGGACATATCTGAAACAAATCTTTAGTTGTGGTACTTGGGACTTGGGGAAGATGGGGCCTGTTCACGCTATGCCCTAGGCACCCCTAGACTGGGGCATAACAAGCAGGACTGCCAAAGGATTCTGAGCTTCGAAACAGCTCTTCAGAAACGAATGGCTGATGTCACACATACACGGTCTGTTCTTTATACTGTCAATGGTTGCACTCTGATTAGTTTCACCTGTGTTTTGTTATCCTGTCTTCACTTGTGTATTTAGTCTATGTGTTCTGTCTTCTCGGTGTCAGTTTATCTGTGTCTGTATGTCAAGCATTCTAGAAAGGTTCCTCAAGTTTTTTGACTACTACTTGGCATTCTTGGACTTTGAACTTGAGTTTGAACTTGACTTGTTTCTTGCTCCTTTTTGGATTTGTTTGTTTATTTAGTTTCCTGGTTTTGAACTGAGCCTGCCTGATAGTCTGTACACTTCTGTACATTCACATTAGCAATTAAACCTTTGATCTGCATTTGAGGTAATATAGTTTTATATTTAACCAAGACTAATGTGTCTTTAACCCTAACAATGCTTTCAGTTAACCAAACAGAATCGTAAAAAAATGAATCATGCTTTATTTGCCAGAAACAAATACAAAGGAAAACAAATGAAATGCAGTGAGAACATTTTGCAGCTTTGCTGATTTTTTCATTTAAATATTTCCTGATGTTGATTGAAAACATAATCTGGGAAGCATTGTTTCCTCTAACACATTTCCTCTGCAAATTAGCTGAATAAACGATTTTTAGGTGACATGGTTGATAGAAAAACTAAATTGAGAAAAGAAAGGAAGGAAAAGAACAACAGGACACAAAAGAGGAGAGAAAATCACTCAGTTAAAATTAAAAATTATTTTATAATAGTGCATTGTGTGTTAGTTGGGGATATTCTGATGTGTAACAGTTGTGTCAACCTGTACCATAACTACCAAATGAGTTCATTCCATACATTTACATGTCTAAAGCAGTACTTTGCACTATTATCAGCAAGTTAAATGTAGCTTTAGTCTCTGGAATGATTGTAGATTGTAAAGCCCTCAGAGGCAAAATGTGTTTTGTGAATTTGGGCTATACAAATAAAATTTGATTTGATTTGGAATGTAAAGAGGAAAGATAGCAGCCAACTAGAACTCCGGCTAGATAGGGAGTAGTTTGTGGAGAGTGGTGGCCTAATTAATGCTCACTGTCTTCCTCCTCAGAGGCAGAAGTTTCTGTGTCACTCTCATCCCTTTATGAAACCAAAATCACACACAAAATCATCTATTGCTACAAGCTGAATCAACAAAATCAAAATGAGGCTTAATCTGTCAAAATCACCCTTTGTTACAGTGTGACAATGGCTACACTTTTCAATGAACTGGGCATGTAGTTTACTGCCTCTGTATGCTCTGACCTAGTGGTGGTAGACTGGGTCCTTGTGTCTGATCACACTGACTTGCCTGGCTAGTTCAAGGTTGGGAGCTGCCAGGGCTGCTGATATCTGGGCTGGGGCCTGATCTGTGCCTGATTTGTGCTTCTTTACAAAAAAGTTCCCCTTCATTGTTATCCGTCCCTCTACAAAATAGGACAGCCTGGTTACACCTTAAGATTGTGTTAGGCCAAATCTTAAACTATTTGTCCCCATTCTCGTGTTGTAGCTTCAAATCAATTACCAGCCTAGCTCCTATAAATTTAAACTGGATCATGTAGGCTGGTCAGCGCCAAAGTAACTTCGCTATGATTTAGACCTTCACTAAAGCAAACAAGCTCCATGGACACTGAGATAATTTCTGGGCGGTCATTACAGTTTATTTTGAGCTGTAGTATGAAATTCTTGCAAACTGAATTGATTTAAAGTCCCTAAATACACTTACTGAAAAATAACTATGATGTGGTTTCCCATATTCTCCTAATCTAGTGCTACGTAGCTTCAGGCTAACGTTAGAATCTAGCCTTTCATAACATTAGCCTACTCACACAGTAGAACTACTGGGGACAAAATCTCTTCTCCTCTGAACGTGCTGTCAAATTGTAAATAGTTTAAAACAAAGACTCATCGTGAGACCACTTAAAAAATTCACTTCAGAATTTATTATTATTGTTTATTTTGCCTATTTTCCAAAATCGCGCTGATTTCAACGAGACGTGCAGTGAGCTGTCAATCAACTTGGGTGGCACCTGGGGTGTCCAATCAGGTTCCAGAGGTGGCCAGTGCTACCCCCGGCCACCCCTCTAGCTCCGGCCCTGTTTATAAAGCCTTCCTGGTGACATTTCTGAATTTCCTTGTTCTCCTTATGAAGTAAAGCTTTGTGTTTTTTGTGCTTTCTGACTGTCTGGGGACGACAACGAGAGCACTCCTCTGTTTATGTTGAATTTAAAGCTGGTCTCTCTTTCTCCACCTCAGTCTATTGAAGTGTGGCTGGTGATCTTTTCCATTTGAAGCGTACAGCAGAGCAAAATAAAACAGCAATATGTATTTTAGCTATCCTACTGATACTGACATATAAATGCAGGTGAGCATGAATGTCACAGGCAAACAAGGCTCATATGCCTTAAATGTGTAATTGCTGTGACATCACTCAAGTTCATGCATAAACATAAAAACACATAACAACAGTCAGAAGGAGTGTGATATAGAAAGTGACACATTGAATTTACATCAGTGCCTTCACTTTCTATTTTTTGCATGGCACACCACAATCATTGTGAGGTAAACCATGAAGAGACATGAGATTAACAAGGGAAGCAAGAACAACCTCAGGCTGCACTGTCAACAAACATACTGTACACCAAGACAAACAAGCACACCATATGTGTACATATGAATGTTTACCACTTTAATTTATGGGACATCCTATAGACATATTGCATTATATGTTGAAAGCTGCTCCATCTGCTCGTTATATAGGCTACTTTCTTTTCCATTAGAGAAAAACAGTTTAATTACTTTTTACTACTTCCTCTCACATGATTTTAAAATAAAATGCATTTCTCTTCTTGGTTATTTCCCCTGGCCTCTTGTCAGGCTAGTGATGAACAGACTGTGTTAATCATTTGGTTCAGCTTAGCAAAAGTAATGAGCAAAATATTGTAAACACTTTTCTACAATATCATGCAATCCAGTATATAGACTCAAAGAACTATGGCCTCAACACCAACACCTCTCTGACACAGACACTGTGTCAGAGAGGTGTTGGTGTTGGTGTTGGTGTTGGTGTTGAGGCCAGTGTCTGCTGGTTTAAAAACATATTATAAGGTGCCCTGATATGAAAATAACAGCCATGTAAACACCCACCTACATGTAAAAATTATCAATATATCAACACATCTGTATTAACACAGAGAATAATAACCCTCTCAAATTTCTCAAATGATGTTTTCTGGGGAGCTCCTCCATATTTCCAATCATGCTCCCTAAAACTGGGGTTCAAGAATCTAAGACTAAGACCCCCTTTATACAAATGAATCCTGGCATTTTCTGCCATGATTAGTGGATATACACCTGCCAGTATATGATGGGAGAGACATGGGGTCTGACATGCAATAAAGGCCTCAACCAGAATTAAACTGTGGACCCTGCAATTACATGCTCGGTGCCTTAAATCCCTTGGAAACCAGGACGTGCCACATTGGACTGACGGAGGAAAAACATTTGCCACTGAATATAATCCTGGCAGCAATTATGTTTCCTTAAAACTGCATTTGGCAAAATAAATAGGTAGTCTACGAACATAATTTCTGGGAGACGGGGTTGCTGTATCAGGTCACCTCAGAGTGTATTATGGCTGATCATGGTTATTTAGTAGCAACACAAACACACTCTCTGGTTTCATGTTAAGTTCAATGATCATTCCAGTTCGTTATGACTTATTGTCTATAGTTTAATAACATTGTATGTATAATCCAGCTAAAACAGGGCCAGCAAAGCTTCAATCCACATATGCAGTAACATATACTGTAGAACAGCAGTGAGCAGACTTTGTCACCGTTGTTAAACCTCGCTTAGAACAGACTCCACCTGTTGTGCTGTACCTTTTTTAAGGAAAGCCACCACGTCAGAGCTGCTCTGTCTGCATCCATGTGAATTAAGACATCCATTATCTGTGGGATAACAAATACACTCATTCATTCTGTGCACTTAGTTTTCATCTAATTGAGATGAGGATGATTATTATTATAACACAAACTGCAACATCATAAGCTATGTGACATTTACTTAATGCCACACACAATTAGCAAACATTTCACCACTTATTCACTGCACTGTTCTGTGAGCTGCTAAATGAAAGATGAAAAATAAGAATAAATAATGGATAAATTTAGACAGCTATGACATTTAAATGTTTCAAGTCTTAATAGTGGGTGTGCATGCCTAATCATACTGTCTGCTACAGCATTCAAACACTTACTGTTACTTACTGACATTTTCATTATAATTTAAACATGAGCTACTATTTTTCTGTAAAGTAGAATGTCATTCTGAATGGTAGATGACACCGCAATTGAACCATGTGGATGGTTCAGTTTGTTAAGACGATGCAGCATCAGGTGCATGGGGTTGATTTTTAACATTAACTGAAGTGAAGACAAACGACTTAAATGATTAAATCAGGGGGCCTTTGTCTCTAGCTCTCTGCTCTGTGCTTTACATGGCAAATTCAGTATAATGTATATTTCCACAGCAGTAATTCCATCACTAAGCAAGAGTCATGTGACACTCACCAATGCTGCACTCATTTTCTCTGTCAGTGAAAGTCAACAGTTCCTGCAGATGTGTTATATTTAAAGTCTTCCAACGAGCCAGGGATTATAGTGCAAAAATCACTGGAAGACTTTTAATAGTGACTTAACAGTAATTAGTATCACTACCACCCCCCTCCTGCATGAAGAGCTACCCTAAAGACTTTCGATTGGTTCTGCAATGCAGGCTTCTTTTACTCTCTAATTGTTTCCACCCAGTTCTAACAACAAAAGCTGGGAGATTGTCTTCAGTCTCTATTGAGCCAAGCGTTTAGAGATTGACTTTAGAGTCTAAACAGTAATCAACCCATTTCATTTTCCATAACCGCTTATCCTTATCAGGGTCGCAGGGGGCTGGAGCCGATCCCAGCTGACAGTAATCAACCCCTCCCTGTAAATCAGAATTTACTGCTGTATAAGAACAGTAATTCTATTTAAAGAGAGACTGAGAGCAGCAAAGTGGTGCGATGACATGACTCTTCTGATAGAAATTAGCTGGAGAAATGTACATTATAGTGAATTTACTTTTATTACTTGCAATTTTTTCTTACATCTTTTTCACTTAAACCATTATTTTTCTGGCATATTATAATATCTATATGCCATTTAATCCACACACACACACACACACAGAATGTGTATACATACTGCATATGTGTAATTCTTACATATGTAGTGACCTTTTCCATATGAATTACCCAATCCTGACAGAACCCCACTGTCTCCCAAAACTTTTGTATGGACAGAATGTAAAATGTGAACCTGTGACATCTATAATATCTGCGAATCTTCTGTCTTCCAGTTTTGAATTTGGGGGCATAATAATAGTGGGTATATTAGAGTGATCTCACTCAATATATTTCCAACAAGTAGCAGAATCCTTTAAGCTAAGTGTATGTAACTTGTAGGTCTTTGTAAGTCTTATCTGCAAAAAATGTGAGTCCATTTATCTTTATCAAATAGTACACCCAAATCCCTTTCCCAAGCACCTTTCAGAGCTGCCTCAGTTTCCCACTCCACTGTAAGACAGAAACATTTTGTAATATTTGGATTCCCCATGTCCTTCACCAAAACCCTTAAAGATATTTCCACAGGTTGTGGGACCTGGAGACATGACCCAAAAATCATTTTTAAAGCATGTTGTTTGTCTCCAAAACAAATTCAGATTTAAAATCCTCACAATAAAATCTTTAAAACATATTTTTATTTAACCAAACACAAGAAGCTTTATCCGACTTAGGGTTCAACTTCATCATCTTTGCAATTCTTTACTATTTGCCCTGAATATAATTGGTTGACCTTAAGATGTTTAGAAGTTTTAGTGGACAAGTGATGCAATACAGGAAGAGGAGCTGACACAGATTCCACTCTCTGGGGGCAATGCCCAGTGTGCAAGGTGGCCTGGCAAAAAGCCTGCCAAACTGTGGAGAAGAACTGTGGCCCTCTGTCAGACACAATGTCCTGGGGGATGCCATGCAGCCTAAAAACATGCTGGGTGAGCAAGGTAGCAGTCTCAAGGGCAGAGGGGAGCTTAGGCAGAAGGATAAAGCGCACTGATTTGGAAAAACGGTCTACAACAGTTAAAATGGTATTGTTATCTTCTGAAGGTGGCAGGGCTGTGACAAAGTCCAGGGCAATGTGAGACCAGGGCCGGTGAGGGATAGGAAGGGGGCGAAGGAGACCAGCAGGAGCACGATGCGAAGCCTTACTGCGGGCACAGACTGAGCAGGCAGAGATAAACTCCTTGGTATCAGCGGACATGGAGGGCCACCAGAAACGCTGACGAAGCAAAGCTAAGGTCCGATGAAAACCAGGGTGGCATGCTACCTTGGAGGAGTGTCCCCACTGGAGCACAGGGGATCGGACAGGCGGAGGCACAAACGGCCGGTTGGGTGGGGCACCCTCAGGGGCTGGATGGTCCTCAAGGGCCTCCTGGACCAGCTGCTCGATCTCCCACCTGGCTGCTCCCACCACACAGGAGGATGGCAGGATGGTGTCCTCAGCGGGATCCTCAACAGGGGGAGAGAACTGACGAGAGAGGGCATCAGGCTTAACATTCCTGGAGCCTGGACGGTAGGTAAGTGTGAAGTCGAACCGGCCCAGGAACAAAGCCCACCGAGCCTGACGAGAGTTGAGTCTGCGGGCAGAATGGAGGTAAGACAAGTTTTTGTGGTCAGTCCAAACAACAAACCGGTGAGTTGACCCCTCCAACCAGTGCCTCCACTCCTGGAGGGCCAGCACCACCACCAGCAGCTCACGATTCCCCACATCGTAGTTCCTCTCCGCAGGTGTGAGACGGCGAGAGAAGAATGCGCAGGGGTGCTTCTGGTCAGAGGTGGATCGTTGAGACAGGACTGCCCCAACACCCGAGTCCGAGGCATCAACCTCCACCACAAACTGGGCTGTGGGATCAGGATGACATAACACAGGAGCAGAGGAGAACAGACTCTTCAACTTAAAAGTGGCTTCAGCTGTAGGTGACCAAATAAAGGGTGACTTAGCAGAGGTTAACCTGGTAAGTGGTGCAGCAACTCGACTGTAGTCACGGATAAACCGACAGTAAAAATTGGCGAACCCCAGAAATCTTTGTAACTGCTTTCGTGTGGTGGGAGTAGGTCATTCTACCACTGCCTTTATCTTGCCAGGATCAGACTTGATCTGCCCCTTCTCCACCACAAAACCCAGAAAACTCAGATGAAACATGAAATTCACACTTCTCCGCTTTCACAAAGAGTCTGTTTTCTAGAAGTCTCTGGAGAACAAGTCTGACATGTTGGATGTGTTCTTCAAGTGTACGAGAAAAAATCAAAATGTCATCTAGGTAAACAAAAACAAACCTGTAGAGCATATCACGCAGAGCATCATTAATGAGACACTGAAAGACGGCAGGTGCATTGGTTAACCCAAATGGCATAACCAGATATTCAAAATGTCCCAGAGGAGTGTTGAACCCAGTTTTCCACTCATCCCCCTCCTTCATTCTCACCAGGTGGTAAGCGTTGCGCAGGTCCAACTTGGAAAAGATGGTGGCCTGGTGGAGGGGAGCAAAAGCAGAGTCAATGAGAGGAAGGGGGTACTTGTTCTTAATGGTTATGTCATTTAAGCCCCTGAAGTCGACGCAGGGATGTAGAGTCTTGTCCTTCTTTTCGACAAAAAAAAAGAATCCAAGGGTGAGGAGGATGGACGAATAAGACCAACTGCAAGTGAGTCACAAATATAGGTCTCCATAGCTTCTCTTTCAGGCCTGGAGAGGTTATAGAGTTTGCTGGTCGGATAGGGGGCACCAGGGAGCAGGTCAATACTACAGTCATAAGGCCTGTGCGGTGGTAGGGACAAAGCGCGGTCCTTGTTAAAACACTCCTGGAGGTCATGATACTCTAGAGGGACGGAAGTGAGATCTACAGGTCTGGGGAGAGCAGGCGGAGTGGAAATGGTGGTGGGGACGGCCGAGTGTAGACAGTGGGAGTGACAATACAGACTCCAATTGGAGATAGATAATGTAGACCAGTCAATGTGTGGGTTGTGGAGCTTGAGCCACGGGAGACCTAAAACTAAGGGTGAAGACGGTGAGGGAATCAGGTAACAGGAGATTGTCTCATGATGATTTCCGGAAAGTTGCAGGGACACTGGGAAAGTACGGAGAGTTACACGGGCCAAGAGTTGACCATCAAGGGCAAAAACATCCTGGGGTTCTGGAAGTGGCTCTGAGGGAAGGTCGAACTGGGTGACAATACCAGAGTCAATGAAATTGTCATCAGAGCCAGAGTCCACTAAGACAGGGAGAGGAATGTTAATTTGAGACCAGGAAACAGTACCCTTAAGCTGAATGCGATTGGAGAGCGATGGACAAACAGAAGTATGGCTCACCAGCGCCCCCCTTGCGGCTGATGAGCCAACTCTTTTGGCCGTTCGGGACAGTTAGCGAGAACGTGACCAGCTTGACCACAGTAAATGCAAAGTCTCAGGAGGAAGCGGCGTTGCCGTTCAGCTGGAGTGAGCCTCATCCTCCCCAACTGCATGGGCTCCTCATTCCTGGGGTAGGACGAGGCAGCCGGATGAGATACACTAGCAGAGGGTGGATCAGGGTGCAGAGGAGACTTGGACTGAAGGGGAGGGGCCCTCTGTCTGACTGCTCTATCCCTGCGTCTCTCACATAGGCGGTTATCAAGACGAATGGCCAAGGAAATTAGTTCCTCTAACGAGGAGGTCTCATCCCGAGCAGCTAGCTCATCCTTTAGCTCTTCACTAAGCCCACGCAAAAAAAAAAAACCCTGTAAGGCCCTTTCGTCCCACCCACTCTCAGCTGCGAGAATGCGGAAGTCTATGGAGTAAGCCGCAACTGAATGAGATCCATGGCACAAGGAGAGAAGTCTATTACCGGCCTCCTTGCTCTGAAGTGGGTGATCAAAAACTCTACGGAAGTCATTACAGAATAATGGGAAGGATTGCCAAGCAGGTGAGTTTGTGTTAGCCATGGCCACAGCCCATGCAGACGCCTTCCCGGATAGTAAACTGCTAGTAAAAGCTATCTTAGACTTGTCAGTGGAGTATGTTAACGGCTGCTGGTCAAACACTAGTGAACACTGATGGAGGAACTGACTGCATGACCCTAATTCTCCTGAATACCTGTCAGGGGTGGGGATGAAGGGCTCACGAGGGTGACTGGCCAGGGTTGGAGAAGCAGCTGGAGCAGGGGAAGGAGCAGGAGGACCCAGAGTCGGAGAAGGAGCTGTCAGCGTGGAAAGCTGAGTGGAGTGCTGGTTCAGACGGTTGTAAAGCTGGGTCATGCTGGAGGTGAAGTGGAGCAGTTTGTCCATAATTTCATTTAGGGCGTTCTCATGTTGTCCAACACGAGCTCCTTGAACGGTGAGGGCTTGTTTTACCCTCTCAATCTCTGTGGGGTCCATACTTGGTCAGATTATTCTGTTACGTTCTTTAAGATGTGGACCCCAGAGCAGAGAGACAGACACACACAGACACACACAGACACTGGTGAGTGGAAACTGAAAATACTTTAATTACACAAACCAAAAAACTAGAAAAGGCAGGCTGTTGAGGTAGGGAGCAGGCTGGCAGGAGGATATCTTCTTGAAGCGGCACGGCATGCAGAGTGAGAGCATGGAATAATCTGACAGCGAGCAGGAGTGAAGACCAGGTTTAAGAGGTGGAGCAAATGGGCTGAGTGAATACAGGTGTGCCTCTGCTGCCAACAGGAGGAGCCAGCCACACCCCCTGCCACACACCAGCTCTGCAAGGAAAGAAATGGGAGAGGGAACAGAAAGAGCACAAAAAGAAAAAACACAACCACCAAGACATACTAAACTGAACCATAACAACTTGTACAATATCATCCATATTTGGCGGGAAAATAATACCAGCATATTGTAGACCCTGCTTAGGCAACCTGAAGTGCCTCAGAGTCTATTGTATTTAGAAGTGAGGGTGCGGATGTTAGAGGATCTGAAACAAACAAAAGGACGTCATCTGCATATAAGTTTAGAGCCATTATATGACACCACCAGTGGTTCTAGAGTCAAACAATGAAGGACTGAGAAGTGACCCCTTGTGTGTCCCCCTCCCTAACTTAAAATAAGAGGAAATACATCAGGCTGATGCTACAGCAGATGTATCAATTTAATAAATGTCCAAAATCCGAAAAGTCTTAAACAAACCCGCTCTACCCTAACTGTACTGCTTTCTCTGCATTGAGCGAGATGCCCGCATACTATTGATTGAATGTCTAATAATATTTGCAGAGCATTGGTTGTGAGTAAACTCCACCTGATCCTCATGTATCAGAAAAATAATTTCTTTGTCGAGCAAAAATCTTACAAAAAATCTTGACATTTAGTCGGATGCTTCCTCTCATGTATCAAGAATAATGGAGTCACTTGGAAAGATTGAGATTTAGGATTGGCACAATCAGCTGTGTAGCCATCTGGGCCTGGTGCTTTTCCACATGGCAGGCTCTTAATAACTCAATTTAACTTTCCTTTGAGTATCCGAAAGTTTAGGGAGGTCTAAATGGCCAAAGAATATATTTATATCCTCTTCATTATGAGATGTACAGATGTATACAAAGTCTTTAATTATATGTCTGATTTGATTAGGCACTCTACCTTTGGGGATCTAATAGTCTAAGAAAGAAATAAGCATAATTCTTTCCAGCTGACAGTAATTTCCATGATTTATCACCAGAATTAAAATATTTCTGTCTCATCATAAACAGAGAATACTCCACAGTTTGTGATAAAATACAGTTTATTATATTCATATTTGAAACATGTTAGCACTCTGAGACCACTTATGTTAAATTATCCTTTCGAAATTTATCCTTTCGTGTCTCAGCCTTCAAGGTTTTTCTGCTCGTTTTTCATGCGAGTAACATACTGGATGACGAACCCTCTCAGCACAGCCTTGCAAGCCTCCTGGGCCACCCCCCAAGAAGGCACTGAGGACTAATTAAGCTTCTTACAAGAAACAATCTGATTTTTTTTTTCTTAAACTTGTGCTCGTACAGAAGACATGTTAAATATCATTTGGACATTTGTGTCCTTTCAGTAATAGAGCATCTCCTAACTTAATACACCATAATCTGAAAATAAAATACTTCCAGTTGAACAAATAACTACTCATTGCAGAAGAGTTAGAGTTTAGAGCTAGGTCAACCCCATCCCACTGTACCCTTCCCATTCCAAGTGTGAGAAACTGAAAATGGTTGTTCAACATGACAGACTCTGTTGAAAAGGACTTTTTTATTCTCAGGTGATTCTAATGAAAACAAAGTTATGAATATTATATTCCATTTCTGACATAATTTGTAAATAGAGCCCTCTAAATCTGACACACAGGACCTTTAAATTGCATATAATTTACATAGCTAAGACTTGGCCCACACTATTTACCTACATAATTTTTCTGATCCATCTGAGGATAAATGTCTCCTGAAGAAACACAACATCATATTGCTTCAGTTTCAGAAACGATAGAACATTCCACTCTTGACTTGAATTCATTTCAGTTTTTTATATATATCTCCAAATCAGTTATCTCATGTTATCACATGACATTTTCCATATAGAGCAGGTCTCTAGGGGGCGGCTGCTAGCGGCTTCCAGTGTTGCCTTCATCTCCTTGTCACCTTCTTCTAGCCACTCTGCTCTTTTCTCACATGAGACATCTGCAAAATCAGCGAGGACATCTTTCCTTCAATGCCAGCAGAAGTATCTCCACAAGCTCTATTTGTCAGCTGCTTTGACATTCTAATTTACTAAAAGTGTTATCTGTTAGTGAAAAGTGCACTTGCCCAGGGAGCACATTCTCACCAGTCATGTGAGTCCCCATTATACTGAATTTGAGACGGACGAAGGTTTAGTTTGCATTAAAATATTAAGGTCAGAATACAAGCAGGACTCTTGCTAACTGTAGAATGACAAAAAACTGGAAATAGAGATGTGTGTTATAAACAATTAAAGCCTAATTTTCATTACAGTTAAAGTAAATAAAGGCCATTTCCATAAGTTATGATTAATTAATCATTAATGCCAAACATGTAAATACCCAATATCTTTGTTTATTATAAGTTCAATTTCCTTCTTCAGTTCTTCTATTCACCTTTCGCTGATTATGAGTTGTGAACCTAAGCTTGGTTTTTCTCTGAGCCAAACAAATAAAAACATTCACTCCTGCACTTCACAGCACATATGAGCACCAGCAGCCTGTTTTCTTTTGAGCCAAAATCGACTGTTAGCTTGAATTCCACTGAGGGAGATATCCATCCTAGTTAGAGAAAGATACAAGGTGCTATAGGAGGCTTTATGAGTTTCCTGTCCAAAGCAGGGTGCCATTACTCAAGCCATGTCAGTGCTGATCTCAGCCCCTGCACTGCTGTCCCCACTGAATGAGGAGCCAAATAAAAAGAAAACACACAGATTCTCTCCCCTGCTGATCAGGCTGTTGTGTGGGCGCTGCTAAGTGAAAAGTTATTTAGGGGCCAATTGCCAGCTGGTGTATTGATGGAAGGATTTGCCCTTGGATTTCACTCTGTGAAAGTACTGGCAGAAAACGTAAAACTTTTAATAGAAAAAAAGTTTAATCCTTCCTTTTACTATCACCATGATCTACAATTATGTGTATTGGTTTCTGTATTTGAATATGTTAAGACCATAAAGTTCTGCTGTTTCAAGACCAAAAAAAAAAGAGGAGGAAAACATGGAGAAAGAAACTGTTAAGCTAATATCTAATAGCTAATTAAAGGAGTAATAATGATAACAAATGGCAATAAAATCCTAACTCTACCTCCGGCGATCAGTTTTAATGACCAATTAAAATGTAATCTTTAAGAACAGCTGAATTGATACTGAGATAAATTACTCTATAAATCTGTCCAAAATGATATTCTCTTCATCCCTCTTTAACTTTCTGGTTATCACGTCACCAAAGACATGACTATTATTAAAGAACACCTATTTTCTGGTCCTTTGCTGTAATCGTCTTTTTTTATATATGTAAATCATTCTATGAAATGAGTACACCTCAGAAACAGTAGCGAAAAAAGTCTTATTACAAAGTCCTCAGTCCTTAGAGTTAGAGAACATTTACAATTCAATGACAAGATGACAAACTTTCTGCTGATGAAAGTGTGTAAGATGATCTGATAGGGTCAAAAACTCTTTTAAAAAACAGCCTCTACGTGGACTAGGTAGTCAGAAAGAGTTCTGTGTATCATTTTTATGCCTAAGCACTATAATATTCCATACATCACTTCCCAAAGTGCACTTCAAGCAACTTTATCCTGTTCTCTATTTTCTATTCTGATTTTCTGTATAACCACAGATCACAGAAATGTAGGTTCAATAGGTTTCCAATCCTAGCATGAGCAAACTGTTGGAGAAAGCATCCACAAACCATACCAGCAGTTTCAACTTTTTTTTCAGCAAAGATGGCAATGTACTTCTGGAGGTATTGACCTGTAACAGGGTGCAGACACACAAATGGGTGAGAAATAGAGCTCCTGGTTTTGACCAACTGTTCAGGCATGTTATCCCCAAGTTTTTTCAATCAAATTAGATTAGATTAATTAATTCTTGCTGACTTGATCAACAAAACTTGTGCAAGTCTTAATGATGCTGTTATGTTATCTGTACAATAGAACTTTCTTGGTTGTAATAGCAAACTCCTGTTGCATTGTAGCTCTATTTAATTGTGGTGTTCCCCAAGGGTGTACTCTCAGCCCACTTTTGTTTCCAGGTATAAGGTACATGCTTCTTCTTAATAAAGTTGTACAGAACAATGCTTGTCTCTTTTACTTTTTTCCCCCTCCAGATCATCATGAGCCTGACAAGACAATCATCTGAAATTTAACTGTTAGACTTCTAGAGAATTTGACCAAGTAGCTGCCCTCTGGAATGCTCCTACATCCATCTGTATACTGTACATGATGAAGAGTAAGGGTGAAAGAACGCACCCTTGTGGTGAGCTAGTCCATGTAACTACGGAGTCTGAGCTACAACCATTTACACAAACCCTCTGCTCTCTGGCAGTCAAGAAATCTAGAATCCATAGTGCAAGTTGATGAGACAAATTAAAATCCTATAGCAACCTTTCAACTAAAAGATGCGCTGCATTGTATTGAATGCCGATGAAAAGTTAGCAAACAGAAGCCTGGCATGGGTTTGTGGCTTTTCTAAATGTTTATAAAGATTATTAAGTATAAAATTCTTAGCCTTCTCCACACCTCTACCGGCCTAGTAGGCAGTTTGCAATGGATCAAGTTTTCCATCCACAGTTGACAAAACAAGATTTTTTAACGATTTTCTCAAGAATTTTCATTAGTGTGATTGGTCTGAAATCATTAAGTTTCCTACACTGTAAGAAATGATTCTGTGGTCATGTAGATTTGAATTAATGTATTAGGTGTAATTAGGTGTGATGTAAAGTGCGCTTTTATTTTTTTTGAATGCAGCAGGCTATCATCTACCCAAAAGACATTTGAAAAGAGTACAGACAGTGAATGTTCATCTTCTTTCACATTCTTCCAATCTTTTTTATCACTGGGCTAGTAAGAAGAACGCATGTAGTGGTAAATTACAATATAAAATGAGCTGTCAGAAAAAGAGAAAAGCAGCAACAGAAGATTGGCTTCTGTTGGCAGGGCTATATGTTAATGTAGTAGTGTGATGTTGCTGCGCTATAATATAAACAGGGCCTTTTACATTTTGGAAGAATTCATATGGATCGAAGTCAAACTTTTATTTTGAAGGATGCGGGTTAGCATTTCCGCTATCAAGGTTCCTGCGTGTTGATATTGCCTCCGTATGTTTTTATGAAATTGCGTAAATAAGTACATTGGGTTTAATGTTAAGGTTAGACACATTTCCATAAAGAGAAATATTGGGTTATCGCTGGAAGAGCATCTTATATTTCAAACTGCACTTGCCGCACTTCCGTTGGCTTTTCTTCCTGTGTGTGGAGCTTGTTATGTCTTCCCGGGCAGGCAACGTAACCTCTCTCTGTTGTTTCGCTGTTTTGTTGCAACTTTCAAATGTGAAGGTAACTTTCCTAAACACACGTGAAGTCAGTCTATTAACAGTGTTACGTTTTAGAGCCGCAATTTTATTTCTTTTCATGCATAATTCTGTTAATTTCAGCGTGGTAATGTCCAGTACACAGCGGTTAGCACTTAAGCAGGAGGGGAGGAGGCTTAACCAGAATCAGAATCAGAAAAGGCTTTATTGCCAAGTATGATTTTATACATATAAGGAATTTGTTTTGGTGTTGTTGGTGCATGACAAGCATTATCTAAATATAAACTATTAAAAAAAAAAGTAAAAATATAACAATATAAATATATATACACAGTATGTTTTTAAGAATAAAAAAGAGCAGTACAGCTGGCAGTGCTGGTAAGTACCAGTCAAATATTCACAAATGTGCAAATGTTCACAGTAGTGGGATATTTTAAATATGCAAGTATAAGTATTACAGAACAAGGAAGTCCAAGCTGAGCGTTAATGTAACGCATAGAGTAGTGGATGCTATGGATGTGACATGTAGAGGCATAGGTGGAGTGTGAAAGAGTGTCAGGGGAGGCTCCAGGCCTTGTTGATAAGGCTAGCAGCAGATGGGAAAAAACTGTTCTTGTGGCGTGAGGTTCTGGTCCTGATGGACCTCAGCCAGGGCCAGATTAACACTTCGCTGTACCCTGGGCAACAATATTCAAGGGCCCCATCATCACGACCCCAGGATCACCATAATCTGGCAAAATACAGAATAAATTACAGAATAAATTACAGTAATAGACAGTAAATATACTCAATACTTCAATAACTAACTGTCATCAAGTGCATTTTGATCTACAGATATGCAAATGCTCATATAACTACAAATGCACCACTATGTCCTCTTGTCAAGGCCACTCACTCACATACTGTATGATGTTATGAAAACGAAACACATCAGCATCAGTATAATCTGGCAAAATTGACCCACTACATAGAGAGGGAAGGAGGTGTCCTCCATTTTCACACAAAAATAAATAAATAAGCAACCACTTTCAAAGCATCCAATATTTATTTAACAACACATATTCCCAACACAAATGTATTAAATTGATAGAGACATCATGTCCAACTCCCAAGTCTGGACTCCCTCACCGATGTAGGATACTTGGCAGCCCGGTTCTGGAAAGCTGCAGGCCCTCGGTAGATCGCCTCTTCCCGGAGCCGCTCCGTAACCGGCCCCCACAGTGCAGGATCCCCAGGGAGTAGAGGCGCTGAGGTACAGGGGCTGCTCGCAGACTCGACGAGCAGCTCAGATGGCCGTGAGTCTCAAGACCCATCACCGCTTCCCTCACCGGTCGCACTCGCAGCAGAATCCGGGCCGTCGGTTGAAGATGCTGCCGGGGGCTCTTCGCTCTCCGGGCTGTGAACATTAGCTAGCGCCAGCAGTGAAGAAATGTCCTGGCTAGCTGAGCTGTCCTCGTTGACGGAAGCTGCCTTAGCAGAACAGTTGGTAACGTTTACTAGCGTGAAGAAATTACCTATTTTCGGTATATACTTTAAATTTTCTGCGTTTCTGATGTTCTCCTTTTTTAATTTCTGTTTAGCGCTCCCACTTAACTTCTCCATGTTTACTAGTGATGTTCGATACCACCAATTTCCTTTCCGATCCGATACCAAGTAAAATTCAGGCTGGTATCGGCGATACTGATCCGATACCGATACTTTGCAAATACAAATACACCTAATGTGTCTGGCAAATCTGAAAAAGTAAACTACTACTAAAAAAGTAGTGTATTTCAAATCATAGCTTCATAAAGAATACAAGACATAAGAGTTATTCATTTATTTTAAACTTGGAAGTATCTTAAGGTAGCGGCCTCATTTACAACATAGCCGAGCTAATAGCCTACAACAGAAAAACCAAACAGAGGACACCATCATACAAATATGTGAAAATGGGGTTTCAAACACAGAAAATAGGAAATAAGTAAAATAATAAAACCATTAAAATAAATTATTGTTTAACGACTATAAAAATGAAAACTTGCATCTTAATTCACGTTAAATGAACATGTTAACATGCAAATACTGACCATGTAAATAATACTTCAACAAAAGCATCCAACATTGACACTTTCCGTCATTCACAAGTTTTTGTTAAGGAACAATAGCATATTTACTGTCTTCCCATTAAGTCTGTTCCGTTTTTTGCTCAGAACCTCTCCTGCCTTTGAAAAGATTCTCTCTGCCGGTACGGAAGTGGCAGTAATTCCCAGGTATCTCACTGCTAGTTTGCTCAGGGCTGGGAAGGTTGGTTCATGTTCTTGCCACCAAACCAGTGCATCCCTATCTCTGGGAATCACTTTTTCTTCTGAGTACCGACGTACTTCAATGAGCACATCACTGGCAGCTGACCGGTGATGTTGTCCTGACAAAACCTGCATGTCAAAATCATTCCATATCCCTCCTTTTGATACAGCTGAACCTGAGGGGGCGGGACTCTGGTTTGGCCCTGAGGCAGAAGGCCCTGAGGTAGAAGGCCCTGACGTAGAGCTAACAGTAGCTGTTGAGCTTGGGGCTGGAGTGAGAGCTGCCTGTCCTGTCTGATGGACTTCCTGCATTTCAGAGAGGAGACGTTTTTTCATCACTTCCATGTTGTCTTTGTCTCGAAAACCAAGATGTTTAAACCTAACATCCAGAAATGTACTAGCAGCTAGACAGTGAATGCTCTCAATACCCCTGAATCTGCGCTGAAATTGCTGTGCCAGTTGTGTGGCAAGGGAGCTGCCCTGACGTTCACAGGCTGCTACAGCCCTGTGAATGAGTGACACGAGCGGAATCACTTTGGAGACTGAAACATACTTTTCAGCTGAAACTTCCCGTGTCACTTCCTCAAATGGCCGAAGTACATCAACTGTTTGCTTGATGAGGGATAATTCTCCCTCATTTATGCACAATGCATTCCTCCCTAAAAGGCAGAGGGCTGTGGTCACAGCTTCATGTTGCTCACAGAGCCTCTCCAGCATGTAAAAAACTGAATTCCAGCGGGTATCTACTGACTGGACTAGTTTGTGCTCTGCCACTTTCAGCTGTTGTTGAATACCCCTGAGTTTCTCTGTGGCCTGTGTGCTGTGGTGAAAAAAGGACACGATCGCACTGCATTTGTCCAGCACTTTCACCACTTCTGGGACAGTTTTTAAACTGTCCTTTACAATTAAGTTCAGTGTATGTGCAAAACATGGATGATGCCTCCATCCAGCCTTGCGCACTGCAGCAACCATATTTGCACCATTGTCTGTCACAACTGCAACGACCTTGTCAGTTATGCCCCATTCTTCTGTGATGCGTTTAAGTGCTAAACTGATATTATCTGCTGTATGCTGCCCATGGAAAGTGTGGGTTTCCAAAACAAACTCCCTCATTTGCCAGTTTTCAATGAGATGACATGTTACAGTCAAATATCCACATATCAGTGGTAAGTACAACACTAGAAGCATTTTGCAAAGATGCCCTTACTTTGCATTTGCATTCATCAAACATCTTCACAAGATGAGTCCCTGTCAATTTTTTTCTTCCTGGAAGTTTATATTTTGGGTCAAGAGCTCTGACAAATCCTTGGAAACCTTGGTCTTCCACTATGGACAGAGGCTGGAGATCCTTCGCAATCATCTCTCCCAGGTATCTTGTGAGTGTTGCTGCTCTTGGGGAATCACCTTCAAAAGATATAAAATCACAGGGGGAAAGAAATTATGGGACTTCTCTGCACTGAATGCTTAATCTTACTTAGATTCAACTATGATGTAGTCTCTCCAGATAGCCTACAATCAGGGGATGCAAACACTTGCTGTTTTATAATTCTGGGTGACTCAAATTGAAATTGCCAGTAAAATATTTAACTAAATAAATAAATGCCACAATAATTGCACAAGTTTGTCAATATCTACATTTTAAAATATTCATTTAACAGTTAAAGCAAGTTAAGCTGATTAAAATCTATTATTTACATAGGTAAAATGTAAATAAATAAAAAACTTTTTATCCATCTTTTCTAGTATATATTTTATTTGTTGAAGCACGTATTTATTTTGTAACTTATTTTCTAACGATATTTATTCATTTAAACTCCAACAGCAACAGTGCTTAGCGCCGCTTAAAGCGCCACATTTTTCTCCCTCTGTACCTGGATAATGCCTGCCAGCAGCACCGAAGGACTCCGCCAGAGACGCCTGTCTTGCCCTAGCAGAAGCACCTGACACTGGGCTCTCCTCTTCTGTCCGCCTCATAATAAATGCCTCGTATTCTTGGTTGTGGTTTAACCTTAGGTGTTTTACAAGGTTTGTTGTGTTGCCACAAGTCTTTACTGTTTTTCCACAGGCATCACAAACCGCTTCTTGGCTGTTGGTGGAACTGAAATAGCTCCACACATGACTCCGCTTACGCTCTCGCTCTGCCATCGTGTCAGACTGACACTGAGTGACTGACTGAGAAGCGTGCCGCAGCCGCTGCGCTTTCACATTACGGAGTTACCCTGGCGGAAGAAAAAGTAGTTCCCACCAACCGCGTACCATTTAGACACGATCTCAATAGTTTAGTTACTTTCCACTGTGTTCCTTTTAATGGTATACATTACCTCAAATGACTGAAGTATCAAAAGTATCGATATTTTGAGTTGAAAATCGATTTTAGGGCATAAAGCTCTGGTATCGCAAGTATCGATATTTCAGTATCGATCCGCACATCACTAATGTTTACATTTTTTGAGTTGTGGCGCTTGACGTCATGTGACCTGCTCAGTGCACGTTGATTGGCGTCACCTTTGACCCGCCTCATACGGGCTGACCAATGAGGAGAGGGTCTCAGCTCACGGTCACAGTCACAGGCAGCCAGGGGCAGGGATTATGCGCAGCGCATAGACTGTGTAGGTGCAACGCAACGGCTCCGGCGGACAGTTTAACATATAAGCGAGAGATAACCAGATATTTAGCTTGTGCCCTCACTGCCCTGGGCCCCTTAGAGGTCGTGGGCCCCTGGGCAATTGCCCAGTTGCCCATATGGTTAATCCGGCCTTGACCTCAGCCTCCTGCCAGAGGGGAGTGTCTCAAAGAGTTTGTGACCAGGGTGGGAGGGATCAGCCACAATTTTTCCTGCATGCCTCAGAGTCCTGGAGGTGTACAGTTCCTGAAGAGACGGAAGATTGCAGCCTATCACCTTTTCTGCAGACCGAATGACACGCTGCAGTTTGGCAGTGGCAGCAGCGTACCAGATGGTG
Organism: Argyrosomus regius; assembly: GCA_946959425.1. Taxonomy (NCBI): domain Eukaryota; kingdom Metazoa; phylum Chordata; class Actinopteri; family Sciaenidae; genus Argyrosomus; species Argyrosomus regius. The sequence goes on from OX336884.1 coordinate 29,276,272, forward strand.
ATGGAGGATGAGAGGATTGATGGCTGTGTTAAAGTGCACCATCATTGTCTTTGGCAGGTTGAATTTCTTCAGCTGCCGCAGGAAGTACATCCTCTGCTGTGCTTTCTTGGTGAGGGAGCTGATGTTCAGCTCCCACTTGAGGTTCTGGGAGATGATAGTTCCCAGGAAGCGGAAAGACTCCACAGTGTCAATTGTGGAGTTACAGAGGGTGATGGGGGCAGGTGAGGCTGAGTTCTTCCTGAAATCCACAACCATCTCCACTGTCTTTAGAGCGTTGAGCTCTAAGTTGTTCTGGCTGCACCAGGTCACCAGATGGTCAACCTCCCACCTGTAGGCGGACTCGTCACCATCAGAGATGAGTCCGATGAGGGTGGTGTCGTCCGCGAACTTCAGGAGCTTGACAGACTGATGAGGTGCAGCTGTTGGTGTACAGGGAGAAGAGCAGAGGAGAAAGAACGCAGCCCTGGGGGGATCCGGTGCTGATGGTCTTTGAGTCGGAGACGTGTTTTCCCAGCTTCACATGCTGCTTCCTGTCAGACAGGAAGTCTGTAATCCACCTGCAGGTGGAGTCAGGCACGCTCAGCTGGGAGAGCTTCTCCTGAAGCAGAGCCAGGATGATAGTGTTGAAGGCAGAGCTGAAATCAACAAACAGGATCCTGGCGTAGGTTCCTGCGGAGTCCAGGTGCTGGAGGATGTAGTGGAGGGCCAAGTTGACTGCATCGTCTACACACCTGTTGGCTCTGTAGGCAAACTGCAGGGTTAGGGTTAGGAGGGGTCCAGGAGGGGGTCGGTGATGTCTTTGAGGTGTGAAAGCACAAGGCGCTCAAAGGACTTCATGACCACAGAGGTCAGGGCGACGGGTCTGAAGTCGTTAAGTCCTGTGGTCCTTGGCTTCTTGGGAACAGGAATGATTGTAGAGGTCTTGAAGCAGGCTGGCACGTGACATGTCTCCAGTGAGGTGTTGAAGATGTCCGTGAACACTGGAGACAGCTGATCAGCGCAGTGCTTCAAGCTGGATGGGGAGACAGAATCCGGTCCAGCAGCTTTCCGGGGGTTCTGTCTCCTGAAGAGTTTGGCTGTGAACCAGGGTTTATCATTGTTGTAACTCACCCTGGTGCGTGATGGAACACAGCAGTCCTCACAGAAGCTTATGTATGACGTCACAGCCTCTGTGTACTCATCCAGATTGTTTGTAGCAGTCCTGAACACATCCCAGTCAGTAGAGTCCAAACACGCCTGGAGATCCTCCACAGCCTCACTGGTCCACTTCCTTGAAGTCCTCACTACAGGTTTGCGGAGCTTTAGTTTCTGCCTGTACGCAGGAATCAGGTGGACCATGACGTGGTCAGAGTGTCCCAGTGCAGCACGGGGGACGGCATGATAAGCATCCCTGACTGTAGTGTAACAGTGATCCAGAATGTTCTCCTCTCTGGTCGGACATTTAATAAGTCATAAGTCATAAGTCAATTTATTCATATAGCACATTTAAATACAACGAGACATTGCCCAGTGCTGTACAACATCAAAAACAAAATAAAATACATTAGAAGGAAAGGAAGAAAAAAAGTAGATAAATAAAACAAGTTAACCACAAAATAAGCAATTACATAAAATAAGGAATAATAAATAAAATACTGTAGAACAATAACAATAAGAAAAATTGGTCAAGTCTTAAACGCCAGAGTGAATAAATGTGTTTTTAATCCAGATTTGAAGGCTGGTAGCGAGGTTGCCAACCTGATCTGGAGGGGGAAGCTGTTCCAAAGTTTTGGAGCTGCGACTGAGAAGGCCCTGTCGGCCCTGAGCACCAGTCTAGACCTTGGAACTAGTAATAGTTGTTGGTCGACTGACCTGAGCAAGCGATGTGGGACATATGTATTGATAAGATCTGTGAGATAGGGTGGGGCTAGACCATTTAGGCATTTATATACAATCAGTAGTAATTTATAGTGAATTCTGTAAGGAACTGGTAACCAATGCAAGGATGCCAGGACAGGTGAGATATGATCACGCTTGCGTGTGCCAGTCAGGAGCCTAGCTGCAGCATTTTGAACCAGCTGCAGCCTAGATATTTGTGCTTGGCCCATTCCGACATACAAGGAATTGCAGTAGTCAAGCCTGGAGGAAATGAAAGCATGAGTGACCTTCTCAAGGTCTCTAGGGGAAAGGAAGGATTTGACCTTGGCTAAAAGTCTTAATTGATAAAAACTGGCTTTGACAACTGAGTTTACCTGCAAGTCTAATTTAAAAGAAGAATCAAAAATAACACCAAGATTCTTAACATGAGGTTTCAAGTAAGGTGCCATAGAACCAAGGAGAGAAGAAGTGTTGTCAGGTGACACAGGTGAATGGCGAGAGGGATTAAGTACAAGAATCTCAGTTTTATTTTCATTGAGGCAGAGAAAGTTTTGCAAAAGCCATGTTTTAACATCGGCCAAACAACTTGTTAATGTATTTATGGAGTCAGTAGTAGGATTTAGTGGCAGATATATCTGAGTATCGTCAGCATAAAAGTGATAGCCAACATTGTGGTTTTTAAAAATAAACCCCAAAGGCAGCATATATATTGAAAATAGAATTGGCCCCAGTATGGACCCTTGAGGTACACCGCTGGTCAGAGGGGCTGACTGGGAAGAGTAGTCACCAGTGCTGACACAGAAGGTTCTATCCGTCAGGTAACCTAAACCAATTTAGAGCGGTGCCACAGATACCAACATACTGCTCGAGACGGGAGATCAAAATCTCATGGTCAACTGTATCAAATGCAGCAGTGAGGTCAAGTAAAACAAGGACAGCGGGGTCACCAGCATCAGCAATAAGTAAAAGATCATTAAAGTAGTAGTGCGCATGCGTCAACACGCGTGCATCCTGTTGCAGTCGCTCCGTGTAACTTTCCTATTCTTTCTTTTTTTTATTCGTTTTTTCTCTTGTTAAAGTTCTTTACTTTAAGCTATTTTATTTTATTTAAACCACGCTATTTAAATATGCTGGTCGTTAAAATTATTGCCTTTTTGCTCGCTGTGATATTGCTACAAACCGGCATCGCAGCGCAACGAGTCCAAGCCGACCGGACTGTTTACTCGGCAGAGGTTCCAGCGGAGCTACGGAGAAAAACACATCGAGGACGCAGAGGAGGATTGAAACAGCGGAAGAAAAACGACGGGTTGAGACAGCGGAGGTTAGAAAAGCGGAGATTTAAGACGTGTCTCCCCTCTCTCATCATGGGGAACGTGAGGTCCCTGGGCAACAAGATGGACGAGCTGACAGCGCTAGCCCGGAGTCAGAAGGAGTATCGGGAATGCAGCATAATGTGTTTTACAGAGACATGGCTGCACCAGGATATCCCTGATGACAACGTCTCCATCGCGGGCTTCCACACCATACGGGCCGACAGAGACTGCGCCAGGAGCGGCAAGCGCAAAGGTGGGGGAGTCGCTGTGCTGGTGAACAACCGATGGTGCAACCCCCTTCACATCACCATCAAGGAGCGCATCTGTGACCCGAACATGGAACTTTGTGCTGTTGGACTTCGACCATATTATCTGCCCAGGGAGTTTTCACAGGTAATCATGGTGGCTGTTTATGTCCCCCCCTCTGCAAACCCGACGTCGGCAAATGACTCTATTCACTCCGCCATAGCCCAGCTACAGACTCAGCACCCAAGTGCTTTCATTGCTATCTCGGGTGACTTCAACCACATCACCATGGACACTACACTCCCCACATTCACACAGTATGTGAGCTGTCCCACCAGAGAAGAGAGAACCATTGACTTGCTGTATGCTAATGCTAAGGAGGCATACAGCTCCTCTCCTCTCCCCCCACTTGGCAGGTCAGATCACAACCTGATTCACCTCAAACCCTGTTATGTGCCTGTGGTGAAGAGCCAGCCTGTAACCACAAAGACCGTGAGGAGATGGTCTGAGGAGGCCTATGAGACACTGCGGGGATGCTTTGAAGTGACAGACTGGCAGACGCTCTGTGAGCCGCATGGAGACGACATTGATGGGCTCACAGGGTGTGTAACGGACTATATCAACTTCTGTGTTGACACCATCGTCCCACCGGAGACCGTCCTTTGTTACCCAAATAACAAGCCGTGGGTAACAAAGGAAGTCAAAAACATCCACAACAACAAGAGGAGGGCTTTCACAGCTGGCAACAGGGAGGAGGTGCGAACAATCCAGAGGGAGCTGAAGGTGAAGATCAAGGAGGCCAAACAGAAGTATAGGAGGAAGCTGGAGTGGAAACTCCAGCAGAACAACATGAGGGAGGTCTGGAGTGGAATGAGAACCATCACTGGCTTCAGTCCAACCAGCAATAGAGGAGTTGGGGGCAACGTGGACTGGGCAAACGAGATGAATCTGTTTTTTAACAGATTTGACCCCGGCTCATCCTCCCATGGGCTCCTCGGCTGCATGCCTGCAGTTAGCGCCCACTCCACTCTCTCTCCCTCCCCCCTCCTACAGACCCTATTTCTCCAGTGATGGCCCCCCGCATACTTCCTCCTCCCCTGGCTCCCAAAGTGAAGACACTCTCCAACACAACACCTCTACCCCTCCCCCACTGGTCACCTCCTCACTCCACATCACTGCTGATCAAATCATGAGGCAGCTGAAGAGACTCCATGCAGGAAAGTCTGCAGGACCTGACGGTGTGAGCCCCAGGGTGCTGAAAGCCTGTTCCCTCCAGCTATGTGGAGTGCTACACCACATCTTCAGCCTGAGTCTGAGTCTTCACAGGGTCCCCGTGCTGTGGAAGACGTCATGCATCGTTCCTGTGCCCAAGATACCACGCCCCAGCGGATCCAAGGACTACAGACCCGTGGCACTGACGTCACACATAATGAAGACCCTGGAGAGACTCATCCTGGATCAGCTCCGGCCCATGGTGAGACCACTACTAGACCCCCTCCAGTTCGCCTACCAGCCCCGACTAGGAGTTGAGGATGCCATCATCCACCTGCTCAACCGTGTCTACGCTCACTTGGACAAGCCGGCGAGCACTGTGAGAGTCATGTTTTTTGACTTCTCCAGTGCATTCAACACCATCAGGCCAGCTCTACTGAGTGAGAAACTGACAGCAATGCGGGTGGAGCCCCCCCTTGTGTCCTGGATTGTGAATTACCTGACGGTATGTGCGCCTGCAGCACTGTACATCAGACAGACTGATCAGCAACACTGGGGCACCGCAGGGGACTGTCCTCTCTCCCTTCCTCTTCACCCTGTACACCACGGACTTCAGCTACTGCACAGAGACCTGCCATCTTCAGAAGTTTTCTGACGACTCTGCAGTAGTTGGACTTATCAGTAAGGGTGAGGAGACTGAGTACAGGGGTGTGGTGGACAACTTTGTCACGTGGTGTGAGCAGAACCATCTGCAGCTCAACGTGGGAAAAACGAAAGAACTGGTGGTGGACCTGAGGAGGACCAGGGCTCCAGTGACCCCTACCTCCATCCGTGGGGTTAACGTGGACATAGTGGAGGATTACAAGTACTTAGGGGTGTACTTGGACAATAAACTGGACTGGACTAAAAACACAGACGCACTCTACAGGAAGGGTCAAAGCCGTCTCTATTTTCTGAGGCGGCTGAGGTCCTTCAACATCTGCCGGACAATGCTGCGGATGTTTTATGAGTCTGTGGTGGCCAGTGCCATTCTCTACGCTGTGGCGTGCTGGGGCAGCAGACTGAAGGTGCGGGACGCCAACAGACTTAACAAACTCATCCGCAAAGCCAGCCATGTTGTTGGAGAGGAGCTTGACTCCCTGACAGCAGTGTCAGAGAGAAGGATGTTGTCCAGGATTGGGTCCATACTCGACAACTCTCTCCATCCTCTCCATGATGTGCTGACCAGCCACAGAAACACATTCAGCCAGAGACTCATTCCACCACGCTGCACCACAGAGCGCCACAGGAAATCATTCCTGCCTGTGGCCATTAAGCTGTACAATTCTAATGTATGATGAATAGGCTTATATTTCCTCTGTATATATTGTTAATATGGGGGGGGGGGGGGGCGAAATTTTGAGGTTTATTCTTATAGTTTTTAACTTATTCTTATTTTATTCGTATTCTTTTAACTTTGTCATTTTATTCTTAGGTTTATTCTTATTTATTCTTATAGTTTTTAACTTGTAATTTTTAACTTTGTAATTTTATTCTTATTTTATTCGTATCCTTTTACCTTTCTAATTTTATTCTTAGGTTTATTCTTATTTATTCTTATAGTTTTTAACTTTGTAATTTTTAACTTTGTAATGTTTAAGCTGCTATAATTTTCGTTACCTTTGTACACTGGAGCGCTGTGACAAAAGAATTTCCCGCAAGGGATTAATAAAGTATATTCTATTCTATTCTATTCTATTCTAAAAACTCTTAAAAGGGCAGTTTCAGTGCTGTGATGTGATTTAAAACCAGATTGAAAGACCTCACAAATTCCATTCTGGGCTAAAACAGACTGAAGTTGTTGTAAGACCACTTTTTCTAATACCTTAGACAAAAAAGGTAGAGTGGAGATCGGTCTAAAATTTGACGGGTCTGTAGGATCCAGATTTGTTTTTCTTTATGACGGGACGTACTGTTGCATGTTTAAGATACCCTGGAACTGAGCCTGTCTCCAGACAAGCATTTAAAATTGTTAAAATCAAAGGTCCAATAACACCAAAGATCTCTTTGAAGAGCCTGGAAGGAATAATATCTGAGTTGCAGTTTGTGGGTTTCAATTTAGCAACAATTTTTGTTAAGGCTGAAAGAGAGACAGGCTCGAACTGATCCAAGACAAACGGTGGGGAGCACGAACTGACTGGATCATAATTATATGGTGTGAGACGCGATCTGAGTTGAATGATCTTATTTTGGAAGAAATTCAGAAAAGTGTCACACATACCAGAAGACAAATTTGGATATATAGGAGAAGGTGGGTTAATGACAGAATTTGTAACTTTGAATAGGATTCTTGGTCTATGGCAGTGATTTTCAATTAAGTTCGAGTAATATGTGTTCCTTGCAGCCTTAACAGCGCTTTGGTAGTTTGTCAGACAATCTCTTAAGATTCCATGGGACACGCGAAGCTTGTCTTTTTTCCACTTCCGCTCAGCTCTTCTGCATTGCTGTCTGAGTGCTCGGGTGGTCTCATTCAGCCATGGTTGGGGTTTATATTTAGGGCAGTATGACGTCAACGGGGCAACAGTGTCAAGGATGGCAGAGCAGGTAGCATTAAAAGAGGCCAAGATATTTGCAGCACTTATATGAAGTGGGGGGGAGTGCATCTCATAGAACAGGGAGGAGTCTCTAAATGCAGTAATGAACTGTTCGGTGGTGCTTGAGGTGAGTAATCGAGCGCGTCGGGCCGGGGCCGTGGTATTAACCACCAAATCAGGGATGTTAACTTGAAAGGTAACGGGCATGTGATCTGAGAACGTTGCATCACAGATTTCACATAACTTCACAGTTATTCCAATTGACAGAACTAGGTCAAGAGTGTGATCCAGTTCGTGAGTAGGACCAGTAACCAGTTGTTCAAAGTTAAAAGAGTTAATAAGATTTAAAAAGTCATTGACCATTGGCTTAGAGGGACAACAGACATGTATATTAAAATCACCGAGAATTAAAATGTTGTCATATTGTGGCACAATTTCAGCTAAGAACTCAGAGAACTCTGGAATAAAATTGTTATTTGGTTTAGGAGGCCGATAGAGCAATGCACATAGTATTTTGTTTGACTGTACAAGTTCAAGGAGTTGTAATTCGAAGCTGGAGAATGGGTCAATTTTCAGTTGACGGCAATAGAATTTATTTTTAAAAACAGTTGCCAGACCTCCTCCTCTACCAGTTATCCGAGGAGAGTTGAAGAATCCACAGTTGGACGGAACAAGTTCAGAGAAGGAACTGGGTTCATCATTTAGCCACGTCTCAGTTATACAGAGGAAATCCAACCAACGAGAACAAAAGAAATCATTTAAAATGAATGTTTTATTTGTAAGTGATCTAGCATTAACTAGGGCCATCCTAATAGGAGGTGATTTCTCAGCCGTATTGGTGGCACGGCTAAGTGGACGGAGATTTAAGGAGTTTACTCCACCAGGATAGGGAGAGCCATGCTGGGATGAGTGACCTGCAGTGTGTCTATGATGGGAGATGATGGTCTGTATGGGGAAAGAATCTGGTGAAGGAGGTAGTGACAGATGGGGCCTGTCCCCCCACAGGCCCCATCTGTCACTACCGTTCCTCCCTGTTCAGGACCGACGGGGTCCATCCCAATTGGATGGGTAGCCAAACGCTAGCGGCTAACATGCAGCACGCCGTCCAGTCTGCCCCACGTGAATGACTGTTTACATCTCACACTCACAGTGAGTGTGAGATGTAAACAGAGTGAGTCGGTCCTGAACAGGGAGGAACGGTTCCAAAAAAGATTAAAATTGTCGATAAAACCTATGTTATGAGCTCTGCAGGCGGACTGGAGCCAGGTGTTGAGGCTGAGGATTCTGCTAAAACGCCCTGGTCCACGGGCGAGTGTTGGGAGGGGACCACTGATAAAAACAGACTTCCCACAGTTAATTAAGAGGCTAAAGAGGTCATTGAAATCCTTTTTTGTCAGCTCAGATTGCTGACGAGCTGTGTCATTAGACCCCACATGAACTAACACCTGGTTTATAGTAGGAGGGAGTGAGTGCAGCAGACCGGGGAGCTTATCCAGGATAACCGGGACCGTGGCCACTGGGAAGCAGTGAGTGGCTGCATTGAAAAAGCGGGTGTCCCTAATTATGGAATCACCTAATAAGTCCGGGTTGGTCCGCGCCACACACAGTATCTGGTCGGCGAGCATGCGCTGTGCGTCCTGCATGTTGGGATGTAAACACCGACCAGAATAAATGAAGCAAACTCATGGGGTGAATAAAAAGGCTTACAGTTTATGATGAAGGATTCCAGGTCAGGAGAACAGTGCTGCTGGATCACTGTCACGTCGTTGCACCAACCACTGTTGATGTAGAAACAGATTCCTCCACCTTTAGTTTTGCCGGAAAGTTCCGTGTCTCTGTCCGCTCTGTAGAGTTGGAAGCCTGCCAGCTGCAGCCGCGTCTCCGGTCGCGGACCAAGTCTTTTTTACCATTAAATTTGGGCAGACATATTAAAAATTCCTGTGAAGAACTGGCGACTTGTCCAGGGGGTAGCCACGTCTCCGTGAAGCACAAAACAGCAGATGAATAGTCAATAAGTCCCTGTTTTTCCCCAACACTTGTAATTCCTCCAGTTTGTTGGGCAGTGAACGCACGTTAGAGAGAAATATTCCAGGTAATGGCGTGCGTAATCCGCGCTGGCGAAGACGCACGAGCACTGCGGCCCGTTTCCCTCTCCTCCGGCGTTTCACTGCGTGAGCAAAGGTGAGCGCACCTTTGACCAGAATGTCCAAAATTTCCAGTGTAGGGAAGTATGAAATAAGTCCGCTGGTGTTGTTACCCTGATGTTCATGAGCTCTTCTCTGGTGAAAGAGCTCCGGGTACCATTAACATTTTACAGCTAAACATTGCATTGATTAAATTCAAATTAATGTACAGATTAATGTAGATGATTATTACTCATATATATATTATTGATATGTAGAATTAAATTCATTTTTATTAGTACTATTTACACATTAGGGAGTTACTCTTTTTCATATCAACTCAATATTTTTGTTTAGGTTTTGATTAATTCTGTACTGTTTTCTATTCCAATCTACTCATATAAAATCGATAACTATTAACGGTCTCATTTAATTAATATTTACTCAATACCAAACATTGTGAAATTGCTTGTAATCTGTTGCCTCATTTTTATTGAGTAGATATGCTGCATCTTTTCTTACAGTGTAGGATTGGTATTCTTTTACCAAGGATTTCCAGATTCCAGGAATTTGATTACAGACATCTGAAAGATATGGTGGAGGACATCACAAAGCTGGTCAGCACAGTGTGCGCCCACAAATATGATCTAGACCAGGAGTCCTTCTGATGTTTACATGTTTCAAAAGATCCCTGACACAATTCTGGCTGATATCACAATCTAACGAAAGAGACTCTCAAAGGAGATAGATATTTTGAGAAAAGTTATGTTTTTTAAAGCAGGTGTTATTGTTACAACTATTTGGGAGATCAGCATCATTATTTCCATAAATTTTCAAAAGATTCCTGTCAGTCTGACTGTTCCCCTGTGTGGTTGAGGACAAAGATATAATTCCTCTCCGAACTGCTACTGTACGTTTGTTCTACCTTATCTTTGTGTGTTGTGTAATTAGCTTTCCTTACCTCATACCTTACTTCTTTGTTAATTTCTTTCTTTTCCTGGCTGTTCCCTGTATAGAAAATGCTTTTCTTCTTGTCTCAGTTATTTAGTCATCCACAGTTTGGTATTAGTAGGCTGAAATATTTTTACTGGGAATGTTGGCGTCCACACAGAATGATATGTAGGAGGAGACAGTTTGTGCCAATTCATTTAGGTCAGAGCATGAGCTGTAGAAAACATTCCAGTCTGTACAATCAAAGCAGGCTTGTAAGCTTGCAATGCTGTTATCTGTCTAGCATTTCACTGTTTTTACTGTATGCTCACAGAAGAAGTATTATGATATGCAAGATGAACCAAAGGGGGGCATAGGTAGGGATCAGAAAGCACCAGGTACTGTGCCATAGCACAAATCAATAGTGGAGTTCTTCCTAGTAGTTGTACAGGTGACACACTGTTCATATGTTTTCAGTGCTTTTTGTACCTGGCAGTGATTAACCTCCCCAATCAGCTGTATGGCTGAAAAGACACTCGCCCATAGATGAATGTAAACTAGGGTGAAGAAGAGCTGGGGGAACTCCCTCGGCAGGTAGAAGGGCTGTAGTGAATGGATAGCAACTCCAGGTCGGGGTTACAAATTTTCTCCCGGACCACAACAGTGTTGCAGTACCTCTCATTAATATAGAAACACACGCTGGCTCCGGTGGATTTGTTTGTCATGATCGGTGATCGGTCCATTTGAAATCACTTATCTGTAGATCCTTGTTGCGTTCTGTCTCCCGGCCACATAAAGGCCAGCAGGCATGTGTCTCTGCAGTCATGCCTCCATCTGGCATAAGCCGATGTGCACTTATTGTCAGTGGCTGAAGAGCAAGGAGTAATTCTTGGCTATAAGTGATCCTGTTGACAGCCTCGCTGCTGCCATCACGTCCAGAGGCGAATCGACTTAACAGATCAAGGTCAAGGTATCTTTAAAAAAAAACATAACATAAATAACACAAATAATACAAACGAAAGTAACAAACAACCAGTAAATGATACAATAAATACATGCTACAAAACAGTTTCACATAGCAGCTGGAACAAAGGAGTTTTTATATCCATTTGTCCTGCATTTTGGTAGTCCAAATCTGCGGCCTGATGGTAATAGGACTGACTGGGCCTTCTTCAGGGTCCTAGTCTCGTGCAAACTGTTTAAGTCGTTAAGAGAGTTGTAGGCAATTTTGCCACACACTTTAACTACATTTTGCAATCTGTTGACATCAAAATTGTGTAGCTTCCGATAAATGAACATGCGCTGATGAGACTTTTTACACACAGCGTTAACTTGTGGCTCAAAGGTCAGCTTGACCATCAGTGATGGTGGAAGAGAGGACAGGGGGATGCTTTCTAAAACCAATCAACATCTCTTTAGTTTTAGCCACATTAATATTGAGAAAAGATGACCTATACCACTCAGTGAATTATTTTAAAATAGGGACATGTTTGAGGTCGTTGCTCGTCAGCAGCAACATTATGACTGAGTCGTCGGCAAACTTAATGATGTGACGCCTGGTGTGTTGGTTTGATGTGTTGGCACATGATATGGCACATGATATAAAATTAATAAAATGGTGGAAAGGACTCAGCCCTGGGGGAGATCGAGTGGAGGAAAAAAGGACATTAGATAAGATGAAGATAAACATTAGTTAAAGAGACCAGCAGATTAAGCTAGAATCAATGTTAAAAGTGCTCTCTAAAATACCTGTTAAAATTTGGGGTTGGATGCAATTAAAAGCTGAAGAAAAGTCAACAAAAAGCAGCCGCACAAAACTCTTTGCACCCTCAAGGTATGTGTAAATCAAGTTAAGAAGAAGTACATATTGCATCGTCCACTCTCCTTTTTGGCCTGTAGGCAAACTGGAGTGGGTCCAACTGGTCCTGGACAGAAGTCAGAAGTTCATCCTTTACAATCTTCTCGAACAACTTCATAATTAGGGACGGGAGCGCCACTGGTCTGAAGTCGTTGAGAGACTCCGGAGCTTTGTGTTTTGGCACGGCCACAATGATCGAGTCTTTCCAAAGGCGAGGAACAATATGAAGATGTAGAGACATTTTGAAAATAAAACAGAAAATGTCTGCCAGCTGTTCGACACAGTTCTTCAATATATGGCCTCCAATGCCATCGAGGCCGGGACTTTTCCTTTCCTTAACAGCTCTGAAGAGGGTCAGGACCTTGCTTCTGTCAACCCGGATATTTCGGATATTAAAAACTCCTCACTAAAATCATGAATATTAAAACAATTATAAAAAGTGTTAAGTTTGTTTGAGAGGACAAGGTCTGACATGCTATTGAGGGAAATTGGACATTTCTTGGACTGCATCCCCATCATGGCTTTAAGGTACTCTGTATGTCATGTCACCTTGGTTGAAACTAATATTTCTTTGGTTAATTATGTTTTTGACAGATTTAGAGACCCATGGTTTATTATTTGGATATATGGAAACTGATTTATGGGGGATGACCCAGTCCTCACAGAAGATAATATATGCAGAGACAGTCTCTGTGAGTCCGTCAGTGTCCTTACATTCATTTTTGAACAAGTCCCAGTCAGCTGTAGCAGTCCTATAGACACTTGATTGAGTCCTCCGACCAAACGGAACTAACTTTCAGTCCGGCTTGTTTCTCTTCAGTGCCGGTTTGTATGACGGAACCAAATACACAGTATTGTCATCAGACATGCCAAGTGGAGTTCTCCTGTAGGATTTGTAACCTCCTTTGACGGATCCACAACAAAGATCCAGACTTTTGGTCCGTCATGTTGGACAGGTGGAATACTGATAAAAGTTACACCGGGACTTCCCTGGTTTACACTTAAAATCGCCCATGATGAAGTTTGGTGCTTCTGGTGAAATCCCCTGAAGCCGCTGCACGGTCTTCACAATAGCCTGAGTTGCTAAATCAGCGTTAGCCTTCGGGTCAATATAAATATGCGTGACACATATCTGTGGGAATTCCCATGGCAGATAGAATGTGCGTAAGGATACAAACACTAGTTCTATCACAGAGGTACACAGTGTTTCTCTGACGATCACGGTATTACACCATTTCTTGTTTACATAAAGACACAAGCCTCCACCAAGTGATTTGCCTGTCACTGTGGAGTCTCTGTTAAGACGGACAGGTTCACCAAAGCCGTCTAACTCAAGATCAGAGACTGGATCCTGTTCTTTGAGCCACGTCTCTGTTAAGGCAAGGAGACAAGCATTTTTATATTGCGAGAGGAACTTCACTTTTACCTGAAGCTCGTCCACTTTGTTACGAACGGACTGGATGTTGGCGAGGATAATTGTAGGAAGTGATATTCGATGATGGCCTTGTCGCTTCAGTCTTTGGCGTTAGCCACCGCGTCTTCCCCTTTTCGTCACTCCTGTCCTGGATGCTCAGCTCTGGTTTGCTGTGCCAACCAGATGTTCTCTGGTGGAAGAGCCGCCAGGGGGGTCCTCGACGCCCGGATTGGAGTTGCGCAAGAACAGGAGAAACTCACAAAGTACGCCCAAAAGTTTGCATAAGAGCGTAAAAAGAATAAGACAACCCGTCAAACTGAGGTGAGTCATTGTTATGACCGACACGCAGATGCTGCTAAAAGTCTTTTTTACCATTAAATTTGGGCAGACATATTAAAAATTCCTGTGAAGAACTGGCGACTTGTCCAGGGGGTACCCCGCCTCTCACCCAGTGTCAGCTGGGATAGGCTCCATCTCTGTCTCTGCTGCATGCAATCAGAACAACCTCCACATTACAACCTCCATCAATTATATAAAACGGTATACAGTACACTTCCTGTGTCCTAATTGGGCGTGGTCTCCTCACCCCAATCTCCAATCCTTGTTTGCAAGTGTGATGAACATGATGGATGAGAGCAGACTGTGTTGAACCAGAATCAGAATCAGAATCAGAAATACTTTATTAATCCCGCAGGGAAATTGTGTTGAGAAGAAATACAGCATAACATAGGGGAGAGGGGAGAAAAAAAAGCAACCCCAGACTGTGCTCCTGTGGGGAACACAGTGTGGAAGCAGGGGAGTGGAGGTAACCCAGTGTAGACATCCGGTCCTGCAGCCGTCTACACAGCGCTGGTCACAGACCCGCTTGTCACACTGAGGGGAACAAAGCGGTGAAGGCGTGTGATGGGGGTAGTAGGGAGGTGTATATCTGTATAAATGTTCGTGTACGTGTAGGCCTGGAGAGTCGCTTCGCCTGGCATCACAATCTTGGTGCCTCAGTCCGGAGACAGCCTTGATCAGACCCCAGACCGAGTCAACAATCAGCAGGTGTCTGTGTGAGTGGGGGAAGGAGTGCAAGAGCGTCTCACTGCAGCGTTCTTCCAGGGGAGTTGTTGTTCCAGCAGCGGCCTTGGCCGAGTCCAGTGCTCGTTGGGAAGGCCGAAAAACAGATAAGATTGGTATTGTTTAGGTTTGGAGCCAGTAGCCGCATTCCAATTTGCACGGCTACTGTCTTTGTCCATTCTGGTCATCGAAACGATCCATTTGCCTTTGCAGATCCGCAAGCTTCTCCATGATGTTATCCAACATGCGGTTTGTAGCCACAGTCTGAGTGCTGACAGCTCTGCCCACTCATTACTCATTACGGGCAGCCTGATGGGGCTTTGGACAGCTGCCACGGTTTTCTGAATTTCTCGATAAACCAGGCCAGTGCCTAATCCAATCAGCAAAAGACCTGTAATCATGGTAGAGACGGAACAGAAAGTTCTTTAAAGTTCTAGTTAAAGTTTAAGTTCAGTTGTTATAGATCATCTTTGGTGAAACAAATTTACGATTCAGCACCAACAGAGAGATTAGAAATCTGTGCTGCTGCTGAGACAGAGACTGGTCTACAACTATGACCAAAAGCAATTATGTTCATCAAAATTAATAGGGTGTAACGATTCATTTTATGATGAAGCTTTTTTGAGAGAAGTCACAACAGGATAATTACAGTTGACTACAACTTGGGTATTATTTCCATAAATCTGAACATCCTTTCAGCTGTCTCAGCAGTTCACTGTTAATAACAATTCATTGCTGCGATCTGGAAACACTGAGACATCACTGAAGTCAAACAGTTCAAGAAGCACGAACAGCAAAATGATCAGACAGGTTGCAAACAACTCTCCAGGTAAGCCAAACTTTCTTCAAAGCAACACTGTAACTTTTATACCATAAAATAACACATTTAAAATAATTTCCATGCACTGACTTGTAATCAGGTAAATGGTGCCTCTGTTTGTACCCTGTATGCCTGTTCTTGCACTATGTAACTTTGTGCTCTGGGTAGAAGGTACAGCAGGGGTCTTCAACCTTTTTCAGCCCAAGGACCCCTTGGACGAGAGACAAACAGAACAGGGACTCCCACATGGCCTATAATAACTTTTATATTTACTTTATTCACCTTTTATTTCACCTTATTAACCTATTAATATACTAGGTTATTATCCTATGTGTTTATGATTGATTAAAAAAAAAGTTCATGCATAATGGAATAATTTATAAATGTTTTTTTGTTTTTTGTTTTTCAAAAGTAGCTTGTTATTGCATATTAATGCTTGCAGTTTACTTAATATCGTTTTTGTTACATTTTTTAATTCTCACAAATTATTTTGGTGAAAATTGTCAATTATTATGACAAAAGTTGGCGGACCCCCTGCAGTACCTCTGCGGACCCCCTAGGGGTCACGGACCCCTGGTTGAAGACCCCTGCTTTACAGCACTAAAACACACTATTTCACTGATTTGCTGCACATGAACTCTGTTGCTGCTGTTGGCTAAGGTTAGCTCAGTTTGTTAGCTGGACTGCCCGGACTGATAGGAGTCTTAGTGTTTGTACCACGGGTGTTTTGGACCACAGAGAAGAGGAGGTTTTTAAGCCCAGGGGAAATGTTGATGGGGAGTGGAGGTGGTAACCTTGCTTTGTAAGTTCTATGGACATAGCTAATGTCAAAGAGACCTAGACTAAGAAGAGAAAAGGAGTGAGAGAGGAGAGGGTGAGTAGTGTTGTTTTAAAGAGAAAACAAAGAAGAAAAAACTACTCTACATTGTAATTGTGTGCAAACAGTTTTCTTGTCCAATGAGGGGTCATTAGCAATGTTTCAGGTGCACACACTTTCAGTTTAACCTTCATATAAAGAGGTTTAGAAAATCTGGATTGATTGGTCTGTTTACAACCTGTCTGATCGCCCAGGTTTCTCACCACATTTGAGTTAATAATTATACTGTAATTATGTCCCCCCGACCGTGATTTGTTGTAAGTTTGTTTGTTAAAAGTTCGCCAGAATTTATTACATAGACTGTACAGTAGACAGAGAGTTGTTGTTGCTTCATGTGTGAAACAACGACTCTACTCTGGACTTTGTCTGGACATTATAAAACGGCATTCAGCGTCACTCCCTCTTCTCCGGCACCGTGAGTGACCATGGTTACAGGAACGCACTGAAACTTTATTAATGATTCTAAATAAGAAGTTTGTGGTTAGTATGACGGTACAAAATCATGAATACTGAAAAGTTATGTACATGGTTGATTGCTGGAGTAAAACTTGAAACAAGCTTTTCATAGACTGAAAATTACATTGAAAAGACAAAAAAGAAAAGTGTGAATAGAACAGCTGTTCAAAGCATCCTCCTGTAAAACACTGTTGGTCAAGTATACTTGATGTCTTCATTAGAGAGCATGGTTATGTGTGGAGTGGTGCTGAACTCTTATGCATTGTGTCATTTCTTTAGCAGATGTCAAGTAGCGTAACTTGTAACATGTTTCACAAATTGCAAATGGGGAATATGACTTGGCTGCAGCTCAAATTATGTAGTCGGATCTATCTACAGTGTTCAGTTGACTGATAACTTGATGGGAGAGCAGCCATTAATATCAAATTTCTGTGCTGCTAGTATGCCCAGTACACCACTCCAACCGAGTCCCACCACCAGTCATACTTCCACTGCAGCCATTGCATCTTCTGCTAGGCCTGGGAATCTCAGGACGAGACAAGCACCACTCTCTCAGTTCAAATGAAGGAATCTCTGAAATGTTTCAAGCTATGTTTCCTGATTCAGAAATAGCAAAAACATTTGCATGTGGGAAAGACAAAACTGGTTAGGGTTACTGGTTACGTGATATGGTTTTGAAGAAGGAGCTTGTTGACTGGATTGATAAATAGGAGCGCATGCACACTATTGCATGGCAATAACTAATGTATTAACAGTAACAGTGCGTGTGCCTCCCATTTATTGATCCTGTTTTTACTATATAACTAGTTGTGTTGAGGTTTTAAAAAATATTTAGAAGGTATTAAAAAGGTAAAAAGGTATTCAAATTAACTTCAGTAGTAGAGCAGCATCACTTACAGAACCTGACCAATGGCACCTCAGGCACAGGTGCTTTTACAGGCTTCTGAGTGATTTCAGTGACAGGATAATAGTCCTCATGTAGAGAATGTCACCTCTCACTTCTCTCCAGTGTTCAGACAGTCACCATTATCAAAATGTCTATCTACTTTCATGGCAGCACTGTTCCTTGTTATGGCTCTGATTTAATTAGAGCTGCCTCTCAAAGCTGCTTCCCTGCTGGCCTGCAGGCTTGAATCGGTGTACATGACATGTATTTGGCCAAGCGTGGTGAGTTTGGTGAGATTCGTTAGCAGCATGTGACAGTATAAGAAGGCTGGGTTTTCTGGCTGATTTCACAGGTCATTCACCTCCATTATTCATCATCACAGAGCAGTGCTGTTGTTACTTGCTTCAGCTGAAAAATAGATAATATGATGTCTGTTTCTCCAGTCATGTAGAGTTTTGATCATATCCTGTGATCATGCTGTCATATCTGACGGCAAGATCCAGTGTGGTGTTTGATGTTTTTCCATGTCTTGGGGGGTCATGTCTTAATTAACAGCTAGGTTGTCCTGAAAATCATCGGATGTTTTAATGGGCTGGTGCTGCTAGTACTGCAGCTGCTGACATGAATATAATACTGGCTTTACCCCCAAAAGTTGGTGTAAACTGTAAATATAGGCATATTAGTACATTTAACCTCCACAAACCTGGCACTCCTTTACATGTGTAAAAAGCTTTGTTTTAAGGTTGTCAATATAACGTTCATAAAACCTTTGTTAATAATGACACCTTTGGCAGTCCAAAGGCGTGAGCAAACATGACCCTGGACATCACCCAGAGGTCAAATAATTTTACTGTGATGTTCCTTTATCTTGATTGGACCATTGGCTTCATGACGCTAACCAGCTTGCCCTTTGCAAATCAGCACTTTAGAAAAAAGGAGGCAAAGACACACCTCTGTCTACATCAGTGGAGCTGAGGTGGAGCAGGTGAACAGTTTGAAGTATCTGGGAATCAGCAACATAGAGAGACTGTCAGTCTCACATCTCCACCCTGGTAAAGAAATCTCAGAAACAGTTGTAGTTCCTGAGATTTAATAATTACTGCTTATTGTCAACGAAAGTAGCAGGATTTCTGGAAGCTTTTAGGTGGATGGACTGAGGCATGTTGCAATGAGACTGTAAAGGTTAAAAGAAAACTAGTGAATGACGCAATTTATCATTTTAATTTGTATGTATATGTATATGTGGCCCGGTGTTAGGCAGGTGTAAGACGGTAAGGATCTGGGTTAATGGAGACTACAGACTCGTTAATCCGGGGTCAGTAAGAGGACCTGGGTAAATGATTAGGATGAATTCCGATTCATACACCACTATGTTCTTGTCAACTTTTACAGAGGAGTGATTGGAAACATCATGAATTGGCGAGGTTTTTGCTCAGTCCAGGACAGGAGGACTCTGCAGCAGGTGATTAAAACCACACAGAACATCACTGGTACCATCTGAGCATCAGTGATATCAGTGAGCTGAGGTGTCTGTGCAGAGCCCAAAGGATATTAAAAAACAATACCTACACCAGCAACAGTCTGTTCACTCTGCTGCTGTCTGGCAAGCAATACAGAAGTATCCGCTGCTGTACCAGCAGACTACAGAGCAGCTTCTGTCCTCGGGCTGAGAAACTCATCAATTGAGTCTAAAGGAACTCTTCATTGTATACATGAATGTTTTAAAACAGTTCTGAAAGGTTATTAATATGAATTTTAATCTAATCTCTAAAATTTTGCACATAATGTTCCCTCCTTATTTCACTTCTACTTCTTCACTGGGTAAAAAGCTAAATATGGCTCATAGGTGTCTCATACACAAGTGTTTATGAGGAAATCTAGAAACGATTCATATTTAATAAATGGGAATCCAGTATAGATAGATTTAGATCTATTACCTATAATTATAATGGTGTGGAGAATAACGGGCAGGAGCCTTTGTCAGCTCCCACTGGGCAAGAGGCAGAAGACAACCTGAAAATCAGTTGAAGGAACTACAAAAAGTCTCCAGAGAGCTGGATCTCGTTTGTTTGGCTTCTGTTAGCAGGTCACTGTTTTCCCTCTGGAGGAATCGAAACAAAAGGCTAACAGAAAGAAATCTGTTCACGCATCTGTAGAGAGCCGGGACAGGAAGCCACAAGCACGAGCAGGAATCTCTCACCATCACAGCGTCAGATGACCCCTGTGTTAGCAGAGAGAAGGTACAACACAGGGAGAATGCAGAGGAAGAGATCAAGGGGTATTTTATATTTTATATTTGAAGCTACAAAGAACAAACTTTACCTCAGGACAGAAATGCTTTTATTTGACATTGGAAGAAAATCAGCAACAGAAGAAGATTTTTCTCCTGCAGTCCTCTCTAAAAAGAGAGAAATTGCAGTGGGAGAAACCCTCCTGCTGAGTGTGCTGACCCACTAATAAGAATCTTAGTTGCAATGTTACACTTTTCTTGTGGCAGCTCTTCAGGGCGTTTGGAGGAAATTCACTGTTAGGAGGTTATATAAATAATTCATTCACTCTTTATCAGACATCGTCCTTTATCTGTCTACCGCTCTGTCAGTATGTAAACTTAAACAGATCTCTGAATGGGCAAATTGAAGAAAATCAATGTTCAGAGAGCGGAGAGGGTGAGGTTCAGCCTGAACAACCCTGTGCGAAGACAAAGGCGGTGAGGAGGTGATGAAAGTGAACAGAAATGTACTCTGCTGCTCCTCACAAACTGTACAACACACACACACACACACACACACACACACACACACACACACACACACTCAGAGCATCAGATAGCTGTGCCTCTGCTGTGGGACTGATAGTTCCTGTAATGGAAGTCAGTGCAGGAAATTACAACCAGCAGTGCTCTGATTTTAAGCATCAAAAACCCTGCTTCTTAAATTCTCTCATCTACGCTGCTAAATCTTTATCTTAAAGGTTCCCTGTGGAGTTTTTGACCTCTAATACTGCTGTGGAGCTGTTTTTTCATGAGTGGGTGCCTGTTTGTTTTGTCTTTTGCATAGGAATGAGGACAAACATTCCTGCCAATCGTTTCAGATTATTCCACTGGGATGTCAGCAACACACCAGTAACACAGGCCAACAGAGAAGAAGGTCAACATGGATGCAACCATGCAGGTTTCCAAATGTTTCAAAAAATGACCTGCTGCTGTTTCTAAGAAAACCTTTCTTAAAAACTTGAAAACTAAAAAAGAAAGGATTTGGTCTCAGATGTGGGCTTGACACAATAAAAGCTATGCACACATTATATAACACATTATACAAGTAACATTGTGCTTTGCAGCTGAAGACAAGTGCCATGATAGGTGAATGGTTACTGCATGCCAAATAACTGCAATGTTGCTAGTTTGATTGCAGTCAGCAACCTTTGTTGCAGGTCATGCCCCTGTTTTCTGTCTTTCCCTGCACTCTCAGTCTGTTTGATAACGATGAAACTGCCAAAAAATAAGGAAAAAGAAACGGCAAGCTATTGTATTATGACTGTACTCTCACAACTGACCTCCAATCCCACCAGGCTATGTACAGCCAAAACAAGCTCCATCAATCGGAAAGTAGGCCTGTAGATAACCTGAAAGGTCAAACCCAGGGCAAAACAGTTCAACAATACTTGCTGCTGCTGTCAGTGCACCAGGAGTGCTGTGAGTGCATCTCGGCATCTAAACCAAAGCAGGATTATAAAAACTCAGGGGACAAGGCACCGATCATTCAAAGTGAGCGTTGGAAGATTTCTATGAGGCTCATTCTGAAGTAAAAATTATATTTTACAATACAAAATGAACAAAATAAGTAGTATATGATAAAATCAGTTTCCTCCACTGATCTGTAATGGTAATGGTAATCTTTAATGATCTCTTTGGTCTCTGTTCCTCTGCCATTATGTCTATCAAGGCTGCTGAGCCCAGTTACATTGCCCTCTTGCCAATTTCAGTTCTAGCACAACACTGGCTCCATAACAAACACTCAGAGTCTCCTGGTGCTCTGGCTCACAGTGTGGCCAGCCTCTCTAACAAACTGAGCTAACATTAGCTAACAGCAGCTACAGTTGGCAGCAGTTTACTTCACTGTCCATCAGGAAACTCTGTAAATCACAGAGAGTTGAGGCGGAGCAGCCGGAGGACATCAGAGGGACAACCAGAAAATATGTTCAGTGAAATAGTTGGTGGTGTGTGACTTAGTGCCATAAAGTGTTACGTACTTTTCGTGGGTGATCGTACCCGGAGCCCAAAGTTACATAGCATGAGAACAGACACAATTCACCTGATTACAAGTCATCAACATGATTTAAAATCTGTTATTTTATGGTAGAAAAGTTATTGCTTTAAGGTTTCTGGGGTGGGACAGAAAGAAAGTAGAAACATAACAACACATTTCTGCAAACTGTTAAGCTGTCCCTTATACATTTTTCTGTTTGTGTAAATCAGGTACTTTGCATGAGAGCAGTAGAGTGTGCTTTCTTTTTCTGAAAGTCACTTAGATGATAATTCTTTTTTTTTTATGAATGCATTATTGTTTTCATTAAATCATTATTATACTCCTCAAATCCGTCAAATGTATTCCCCAGTTTTCCATGTCACAGGCCCTCACATTGTGTTCACTTCATTCCATTCATCTGCACTCCTCTTCACATGGTGACTCACTCCTGGCCTGTTCCTGACTTCAGGGCAGATGTTTTGCCTTCCAGGCATTTCATTTTGACAGCAGAACCCATTTTACGAGGCATTCATTGTCTTTAATTGCTCCCATAATAGCCCAGTCCCTACGTGGTGAAAATAAAACCAGTCAGAGCTGAAAGTGCATCTGCTTTCCGCACTGTGTTTGACGGAAAACATCCGACAGAGCTGAGCTGAGCCGTGTGCACGAACCAGATGAAGGCATCCTAATCAAATGTGACCTTCTCCTGCTTCATTCACCCTGCTTCATTTAATAACGGCTTTCACTGCTCTGTCCAAGGTGCTCTCTCTCTCTCTCTCTCTCTCTCTCTCTCTCTCTTTTATCTGCAACTCCATGAGGCCTCACGTTCTCTTTATATCTCCTGAAATAATGAACAAAACTGAAATTATAATAAAATGATAAAACATTGAATTAATCCAGAAAACTAAATCAACCAACATCGGGGTAGCAGTCATTTAACTTTAACTCATGAATATGTATATAATGATAGTCATGATAGTGTGTAACTTATAACTTCAGTGGGTCAAACTTCTTAGAGATGAGAACAAAGCAAATGAACTAAAAACATGCAGATGTGTGTCATCTACAGGGCTGCAAAATTCCAGAAATTTTAAAACTGGAAACTTTCCATGGGAATGAACGGGAATTCATGGGAATTAACAGGAATAAAGCAGGAATTTACAAAATTGAAGGTTGGCCCTTAACAGGGAACTTAAATATAGTTGTGGAAAATATATTTTAACACAATATTGACTAAAACAACCAGATTTAATGCAGGTACACTTGAATATCTGCCATTCCTCAATCACATGCACATAGCACACTGCTTACTGCAGGTCTATTGAGGCCACGCCCCCTACCTGCACAGGTGATTTCTGTACCTGGACCACACTTTAGAGCCCAGAGCACACAGAGACTATTGAAGACACACATTTGAGCTGATGGACTACATAATATTGTTCAATAAAATAATTCAAACTTGATAAAGTTCTACTTACAAATAAATCTGTTGAAATGTTTTTTTTAATTGTTTGCATGTCTGCTTATGACAAAACTAAATGTTTATATTTATGTTTGGATATGATACAGTTTGTTTAAATTACCCCCAATTTACACTTAATTCCCATAAATTTCCATAATTCCCATGAAGTTTCTAATTGTGAATATTTCCAAAATTCCCCAGTGTAACTTTGCATGGAAAATGAATGTTTCTGGAAATTTACCAGACACTTCCATCCATTTGCAACCATGGTCATCTATGATGTGACGTTGTTGATTGTAGGCGATGTAGTGAATTTAATGAGTTCATTTAATGAAACAACAGCCCTGTTTACACTCATTCACTCGCAGCTCTCTTCTTGTTCTTCGATGCAATCACAGAGCCGCTTCTTTAACCTCCCACAGTCGACGACCACAGTGTTCTCTCTCAGAACTGAATGCATTTAGTCGATGACTTCACTCATGCAGCTCGCTCACTCTACTGTAAACTGGAGGATACAATTCAGTGTTTACGCTTGCTAAATCCTACAGAAAACATCATTGTTGTCTGCAGGATTTAGATTTACAAAGAAAAAAAAGTTCTTTTTATTTCATCATTATTTTTTTCTTGATGTCAGCAGCTGTGTTGCAGCCAATGGAAGCAAAGGCAGTCCAGCTTTATAAAACCGCCGTTTGCTTCAATACAACAATTTTGCAGCCAACATGAGGCTCATTGAATTTATAGACCACATTAGGCCACAAGGGTGGTTAGTTAATCCTCCATCTTGTTTAATGGCATACCTATGCTGGCTCATTTCAACATGTAATTATTAAGTGTCAGACTATATGTGTGTGTTTTCAGTACAATCATTACTGCAGGTATGGTAACAATCTGTAGATGCTTTCATGAGCACAAACAAAAGAATCTCTAGTTAAATATTCACACATTGTAAAATACAAAGAGCAAACATTTGAAGTCAGTAACAAATGTGTTCTAAAAGGCTTCAGGCCTTTTTGTCTGACCTTCATCAAACTTTCATTGTTTGTGTTCAGGAGAACGTTTCATACGGAGCCCGTCTGGTGACATGGGTGGAAAAAAAAAATTCCGTGGGCACGAATTAATAACGCGTGGGAACAAGATCCTATTCCGTGGCCACGACTTGCTTAATGCGTGGGAACGAGATGATTATTAGGTGGCCATGAATTAATAAGCTGTGGTCATTTTGCGTGGCCACGAGAAAAGTTAGTCATTGCATCAGTGAGACTGTTGACTTTCTTTCTGGCATCAGTAACTTCAGCCTCAAAAATGGACAATTTTGATCTGATTTCCTTTTATTTTAATCTAGGGATGAATTACAATGATATTCTTAAGTCACTTGCGGTTAGACATTTTCTTTCATACAATATTGTCCTACAATTATCATCTAAAGTGAAGGATAACTTTAACGCACAGGAGCCACTGGCCTGATCAGGTCAACAGAGTGTTTTGATGTCATCCCCGATCCTAGTTGAGTTATAGGTTTATAATCTTGAATATAAAAGTATAATTTCCCAGCAAGGGCTGGCTCAATTTGTGGCAGCGGCAGCTAGTAATGGCACTTGCCGGTTTCTGGGGCAACCGGCAAGTGCCAAAACAAATGCCCATAACAGCGGCAGCTGCCGCGGCAGGTCAGTGGCAGCTGCCTCAGACACCGGCACCGGTATTTTTTATTTTAGAACAGTCGTCAGTGTTATATTTGACTCCCTGGCAGTAGCATTTCCATTATGTGATTTCTGCATCAATTTGCAAGGTTTTCTTAATTAATCTCTCAACCGCTGCCGCTGTGTGGGGCAGCTACCACTGACATGCCGCTGTGCATACAGTCATGGACAAAAGTATTGGCACCCCTGGAATTTTTCCAGAAAATGCACCATTTCTCCCAGAAAAGTGTTGCAATTACAAATGTTTTGGTATACACGTTTCCTTCCTTTAAGTGCATTTGAACAACACAAAAAAGCAGAAGAAACAAAACTCCAAATTTGGGTCGGACAAAATTGTTGGCACCCTCAACTTAATATTTGGTTGCACACCCTTTGGAGAAAATAACTGAAACCAATCGCTTCCTATAACCATCAACAAGCTTCCTACACCTCTCGACTGGAATTTTGGACCACTCTTCTTTTGCAAACTGCTCCAGGTCTCTCAGATTTGAAGGGTGCCTTCTCGCAACAGCAATTTTGAGATTTCTCCATAGGTGTTCTATGGGATTTAGATCTGGACTCATTGCTGGCCACTTCAGAATTCTCCAACGCTTTGTCTCCAATCATTTCTGGGTGCTTTTTGAGGTATGTTTCGGGTCATTGTCCTGCTTGGAACACCCATGACCTCTGACGCAGACCCAGCTTTCTGACACAAGGCCCTACATTACAGGCCAAAATCTTTTGATAGTCTCCAGATTTCATGATTCCTTGCACATAATCAATGCACCCAGTGCCAGAGGCAGCAAAACAACCCCAAAACATCTTTGAACCTCCACCATGTTTGACTGTAGGTACCGTGTTCTTTTCTTTGTAGGCCTCATTCTGTTTTCTGTAAACAGTAGAATGACGTGCTTTGCTAAAAAGCTCTACCTTAGTCTCATCTGTCCACAAAATGTTCTCCCAGAAGGATTGAGGCTTACTCAGGTATATTTTTGCAAACTGCAGTCCGGCTTCTTTATGTCTCTGTGTCAGAAGTGGGGTTTTCCTCAGTCTCCTGCCATAGCGCTTCATCTCATTCAGATGATGACGTATGGTTCGAGCTGACACCGTTGCACTTTGAGTCTGCAGGACAGCCTGAATTTGTGTGGAAGTTGACTGAGGTTGTTCATCCACAATTCAAACTATCCTGCGTTGCATTCTTTCATCAATTTTTCTCTTCTCCATGCTTGGTGTGGCACACACAGACACAACACAAAGGTTGAGTCAACTTTTATACACTCTAACTGGCTTTACGTTTGATTTCTATATTGCCAGCACCTGTTACTTGCCACAGGTGAGTAAACAAACATCACATGCTTGAAATGAAATTATTTACCCACTGTTTTAATAGGGTGCCAATGATTTTGTCCAGTCCATTTTTGGAGTTTTGTGTAAAATAATTTTAAATTTGGCTTTTTTCTTCTGCTTTTTTGTGTTGTTCCAATGCACTTAAAGGAAATAAACATGTGTATACCAAAACATTTGTAATTGCAACACTTTTCTGGGAGAAATGGCGCATTTTCTGGAAAAATTCCAGGGGTGCCAATACTTTCATCCATGACTGTATGTATGTGTGTGTGTGTGTGTCGGTGAGGTAGGCAACTAAATAAAGTGTGAAACACGCTGTTAATTTAAAGAATAAATATTTGAATGGTTGCCAGATTTGTGTTTCTCCGGTCCCCACACAGCGGCATGTCAGTGGCAGCTGCCCCACACAGCGGCAGCGGTTGTGGCAACTGCCTCAGACACCACCAAGGCACGGCTGCCACCGGCAGCTGCCGCGGCATGTCGGTGGCAGCTGCCCCACACAGCGGCAGCGGTTGAGAGATTAATTATAAAACCTTGCAAATTGATGCAGAAATCACGTAATAGAAATGCTACTGCCAGCGAGTCTAATACAACATTGACGACTGTTTTACAAAATAAAAAATAAAAACAAATGCCCATAACAGCAGCAGTTGGTGGCAGGACAACGGCAGCTGCCCCCGCTGCCACAAATTGTGCCAGCTCTTTCTCCTGCATTTACTGCACAATTGATGACCGCTCCGAAACTGGACACCATCCACCATCTGGAACTTGAATAATCTCATTCCCACGCATTAAACAAGTCGGCCCGGTAGGATCCGATCCCCATTAAACAAGCAGGCCACGGGATCTCATTTCCACTTTTTATTTTTTGTTGTTAAAAATTTTTTTTTTTTTCCCAGGCGACTCCGTAGTTTCATGTACAGTTACTGAAGAACAGTTTTAAGGCTCATACACTTGTTTTGATCTTATATTCTAAATGTATGCTGATCTTATAAAATATGATATTCTAGGTTAACCTTTGTGTCTGACATGGACACTTTTGTGACTATTTCATAGTGGTTTTAGCAAGAGCCTTGAAAATTGGTAAAGGTTAATCATTTTTCACATATTTTTGAATTCCAAACCCAATCCTGTATGACACCTTCCAACTCTGAGAAAATCAACTTTCCGGCACATTTACCACATTGGACAAAAGTGTCCAATGTGTTTGATGCCATAAAAAAGGCATATTTGAGAATTTTTTTTCCAGTTTTTTTTTTTGCATGAATCTTCTAATCCACTTCCCCTCTATTGATCCAAACCATTGATTTAATTAATTCCAGACTTTTAACCCCTTCAATTAGATTAGAAGATTCATGCAAAAAAACTGAAAAAAATTTCTCAAATATGTCTTTTTTATGACATCAAACACATTGGACACTTTTGTCCAATGTGGTAAATGTGCCAGTAAAAAATATTAGGGTACAAAGGTTAAACAGTCCATCAGTATATTAAGCATTTAATTGGTTGTTTCTCCAAAAGCTCCAACATTATGCAATGGTAATAATGAAACAATAATACAGTATAACACTTATAGGACCATTTGCATAAAGACTATGTTTTTCTTTTAATGCTTTTTATGTTTGCATTTTTAATTAAGTGAATGCAGACCTTTAACATGCCTTACCCTTGTTTTCTCTCTCTCACTGTGAAAGGTAGTTTGCATCGTGCCAGATGTAAAAATTCAAGGACAGTTTAGATGTCAGCCTTTCCAGTGATTACCTGTTTACAAGTTGCCAAGATGTCAAGGATACCAAAAGGTATCCTACCAATGACGTGTCCACTGCCTCCACTGGTCACTTTCAAGTGGCCCCTCAGAGTCTCCCCAGTGAGCTCCTGCAGATGTAGAGTATTAACAGAGCTTGTTCTAACAACATCTGAAGTGTCCCTGAAGACACAGAGGAGCAGAATTATTAAACCCACCTCTGAGATAGACTGCTATAAAATATGGAAGATAATAGAGCTACAAAGGCATCTCAAGTTTGCGGTGATTGGAAATCTAATATCCTCTTCAGCAAAACGAGAGGACAGTCGCCGATAAATGAGGACGCTTTGCTGTATTGATTAACCTGGCGTAATAAGAGAACAAGGATAAACCTGCAGCTCATGAATTTATTCTTCATAACATTCAAAGCTGCAGTCTCATCTGTAGTGCCTCCAGGAGAGACACAGATCTCAGTACAACCCTGGACTCGTGTACTGATTCCTCATAGTGTGTGTGAGGAGCCAGAGATGGCAGCTGTACACACACACACACACACACATCTCCTTAATGCATTCACTTGATTTGTTTGCAGGTAACAATCTCCTGTCTAATGAATGCTAATTTCTTCACTCAGTAAACCATCTGTTGTTGTGCCTAAGATATTGCTGCTAGATTTATTTTCCCTTTATGTATTTCAGCACTTTAACACCATATTCCAGAGTAGATTTGGCTTATTTGTTGTTAATGTTGTTTGTTGTTGTAAATGTTTTATTATATAATGATGTTTTATTCCATGTTTTACCATATAAATACAAGGTTTTACCATGAAACATGACTGTGTTTTACTGTATAATTATTGGCATTTAAAATACTAATTTATTCGGTAAATCCCCTCAAAATGTCTAAGGTTTTGCTATAAAATATGACACCGTGTTAATCAAATGAAGATGTGTGACCTGATGGTGGTGCTATAGAAAGTCGCTTTTAATGTCATTAAAATCAAATGGTATGTGCACTTTGAACAATCAGCACATTGCATTCACAAACGGGGAAAAATGGATGCCTTATCTTCTAATTATTACTTCTATATCTTAAGAAAGGATGTCATAATTGTGAGATCCAGATCTAATAATTATGAGACAGCTATACTGTAATTGTGAGAAAAGGTTAAAGTGGTTATCAATCATGGCTATTTGAGAAGATGATTTAATCTTTTCTTTTTTATTTCTTCTTCTGGCAAATATTAATGTGACCGAGTAATGTGGATGACATTATGATGGATCCCATTTGTGGACTTCCTCTGCTCTAACCTCATCCAAGTCGCTGTGCCACCCTCCACCTGTTAGTGAGGAGGCAGGGGGTGGGGGTGAGGAAAATCAAGTCCAGCACCCACACTCACAGATAAATAAAGATGCTAACTGGAACCAAAATGGTTCTTCAAAATGACGCCATAGAAGATGCATCTTCTAAATTAAAGGGTTCTTCAGTTGGTCATGACTCCTTGTAGAACCAGAGAGCCTTTTCAGGAACCATTTAAAAACCATTATTTTTCTGAGTGCAGGCACCCCTCAGGGATCTGTGCTCTCCCCACTGCTCTTCTGCCCTTAAACCACCGGTAAAACTCCTCCTACAATAAACTAATCATTGCTTGTTTTTTCAAATCAATCACTCAAAAGTTACATGAAAATGTAAAATAAAAAAATAGATGTGAGGTATTCTGAGCCTGCCGCTCATATCACCCCAGGGTGCCACAGCCCCTCCCTTTGGAAACCCCTGCCACAGAGTGAATTTAAAAATCTCTGAATGCTTAGCACCCGACAGATGTTATTACAGATGTTCCTGGCTGGTCTCCTCCAGCAGGCCACAGTGGTTGATTCTGAAAAAGGAGGTCATGGCTGTTTATGTATGCTCCACAGGCATTGTGGGCCAGCAGTGTGACCTGAGAGAGCCACTGAAGTGAAGCCAACGTGTGAGACAGCTGCTGCCAGTGATCCATTGAGACCTGATCTAAAAGTCTGATATAAACCGGCACTCTGCAGGTCTCAGACACCCGCCATTACAAATTTATGCCCTCACAACCTCCCACTTGCTGTATGCTGCGAAAAGTCATAAATAAACACCCAGATTCAATCAAAGTGTCTATGGAAGTTGTGTGAAAGTTATGTTAGCTATGATAATTGCTGCAGTGAGAAGATGGGGCACAGAATCAGGACTTGTCTCTCCTTGGCATTAGAAGTAGGATAGATTTGAGGCTGTTTATTCAAGACAAACACTTCTTCAGTGAAAGAGACATTCTTATCTGCTTCTACATAAAGATAGTGTGTCAGGTAGAATCTGTTAACACATCGAACTTCATCTTCATCCATCTGCTCTGTGTGTGTCGGAGAGGGAGCGCTATCAACTAATGACAGTTACGTAGGAACAAAGTGTGGTGGCTGCTGCAGAAACAGAATGTCCTGAATGAACTGATGGACCGGAGATGTATCACCATGGAGACGAGCCTCTTTCATGTCATGAGTCACTCAAAGTAAATTGAATAATTGCCATTGGAGCTGTCCTTGGATTTGTGTGTGTGTGTGTGTGTGTGTGTGTGTGTGTGTGTGTGTGTGTGTGTGTCACTGGCAAGTAATGGATTCAACTTAAAGAGTAGAAGAGAAAATGTTTTTTTATGCAGAGACAGAGACTGCTCTGCTGACTGATGTTTCCAGCTGTACATTTCTTTAACTGATCCTTAGTGTCAGTTACACTAAGGATGTCAGTTACCTCTGAAAGAAATAGAAGAAGAAATTTAAGAGCAAAACATTCATCCAGAATTTAAAAAGGTAAACAGACAAGCAAAAAACAAAGAAAAAAACAAAACAACAACAAATGTCTGAATCCTGGATATAATAGAAAGTTCCTAATATTATGAGATAAATCATATCAAAGGGAGTGTTTAATATTCTTGTAAAACAAAATTATAAACCACAATGTTACAAAGAAAAACAGGAATTAAGAGAATATTATAAAATGAAATCGATGAAACAAGATCAAGTCATAATATTACAAAGAATTTGGTAATTTTCCTTTTTAATTGTTTGTGATTATATTGTATTTTGATCCAGTTAACTAATTATTTTATTGTTGTTTAATTGAATTATGACAAATTCATTTGGTGGGTGACATGGTGCTAGCACTGTCGCCTCACAGCAAGAGGGTTTCTGGGTTGAACCTCAGCTGGGGAGTTTACATGTTCCCCCCGTGTCTGCGTGGGTTCTCTCTGCTTCCTCCCACAGTCCAAAGACAGTTTACAGTCACCACCACTGTAAACTGTCCGTAGGTGTGAATGTGAGTGCGAATGGTTGTTTGTCTCTATGTGCCCTGTGATGTACTGGCGACTTGAACAAAAAATGAATTTTCCTGCAGGCTGGTGCTTCTGTTTGATAATATATAACATGATAATAACTGTCCATAGGGGAAAGCGAAGCACAGACTCTTGTTTGACCTGTGTGACATTCCTGCCGATGGCCAACAAAACCACACGTATCAGATTTCAGTTGCAAAACACATAGAGTCATTTAAATGACCTAGATATGGCCGGTGGATCAAAAATATTAGGGTGCACTAATACAAGCAGCAAAGGCCATGTGGTTTGTACCTCAGAGGCAGGAGTTCATAGCTTGAGTCATCCATGGTACCCTTGTGTTCATGTGGTTTTGGAAAAACTGTACTGCTGGAAGCTCATATGGCTCTGAGGCCCATGGGCAGCAGCCCAACTGGCCTAGTTCAGGACTCATGATCGTCTGGAAACAGGAAAGCCGTAAATCTGAGATGGTATGAGGATCACTGCTGATTCTGGTCCTGTCTGCACTGAGGGTGCTGTGCAGGATACTCAGTGTCTCCAAAATCACAGCTTCAGCAGGTCAAACTTCTTCTTAGAGATGAGCAGATGAACGTGGGAAGTTCGTACAACAAAGAAAATGAACTGAAAATATGCAGATCAAACCTGTGAATGTCATCGACAGTCATTTGATGAAACAACTATTCTGTCCATACACTTCTTGTTTTTCGCTCCAGTCACAAAGCTGCTTCTCTAACTCACTTGATGTCAACAGCTTCAGATATTTCTTTAGTTACACTGCAGCCAATGGCAGTCTGGCTTTATTAAGCCGTCCTTTGCTTCAACACTACCATTTGAGTAAAGCATCAAAATCAAGTAGCTGTTTTGCAGCCAACATGAGGCTCATTGACTGAGCAGGTTATTATCCAGAATTTATAGACCACATTAGGCCACAAGGGTGGTTAGTTAATCCTCCATCTTGTTTAATGGCATACCTATGCTGGCCCATTTCAACATGTAATTATCAAGTGTCAGACTATATGTGTGTGTTTTCAGTATAATCATAACTGCAGGTATGGGTAACAATCTGTAGATGCTGTCATAAACACAAACCAAACACAATTTCTTCATGAAAAATTGAAAAACAAAATGAACAAGATATTTAATAATGTGCTCCAACATGTTCATTGATAGAAATTTCTGTCTCCATTATTCACTATTGGAACAGCTGTTAGGTGTCCATTGTATGTCTGTGTTTGACCTTGGGCAAACTTTCATTCTTTGTGTTCAGGAGAACATTCCTATATAGTAAGAGCAAACATTATAAGAGCCACATGGACAGAAAATATTGCACTCCCTCTCTGTGCACTTCATTCCACTGCATGCAGCAAAATTGTCATCAATACTACATTAAATCCACTAACTGATAACGGACAAGAATTCTCCAAACTTGTACATGTGATAACAGCAGTCCTTATTAAAAGTTTGGGCATCATCACCGCCACAGGGGATGGTCTCCGTTTTTTGGGTACCAATTTGGTGTTAAACAACAAGCACAGACTCTGGTAAATCCCTTAGTGTGAACTCCATCCACTTGGAAAATGTACCTTTCTTCTTTCATCTTAACCTGCAGGTTAAAGTAAAAGGAAAAGCTTAAGTTCCGTATTTTTTCAACCCAGAAGTTGTTTCTGTTGACTGGTGGAGTCGTCACTTAACTCTATTACAAAACATGATCCCTTATCATATCAAACCAGAGGAGACCCACACAACTGAGCCTCAAGATGTGTATGTGCTGGAAAAATTGTTTATGTCTGGATTAGTTCACTTCATTTAGTCTGGACCAAGAAGAAAATGTGTCCATTATTACAGTTTAGTTCTGGTGCAGTGACTTTTTACAAAAAGGAAACAGCTTTAAACATGAAGTTATACACACAGTCACAGGCGACTGCCATTCTGCATCATCACTGGATCAGGTCTGATTATCTTCAAGTCTGTTTTGGACGAGGTCTTAAAGGTCCAGTGTGTCAGATTCAGGGCTCTAGTTATAGAATATGGCAGGAGTAAAATATAATATCCATAACTCTTTTGTCATTAGTGTATTCTCACTCGTTATGTTTTTGTTACCTTAGAATGAGCCTATTCATGCTTGGAATGGGAGGGCGGGTGGAGGGGGTTGCAATCTGCAACTGCACGGCTAGATGCAGTTTAAATCCTACACATTGATTCTTTAATATTGTCTTTAGGGTCTCTTTTTGAAATGAATAAATACATTTAAGAAAATAAAACATTCATGCATGTCAGAAGTGTCTTTCAGTCTGTCAAACTATTTATTAACTGTATTTTTACAGTAAATTGGGTATCAACCAAATGCTCTGTAGATACAGAGCAGCAGACTTTAGCAAGGAGCGTTAAACAATCCTGTGATCCTTTCATGAGGAATATGTCCAGGTACTGTTTGTCCGATATGTTCTTTGATGAGCAGAAATATTATAACACCAGAACTGTCACATTTTTTCTAGTGTGACACAGCCCAGTGTGTCAGGTTGCCCTCTGAGTTAAAGCAACATTACATAGAAATTTGCAATTTAGCACCCCCAGTTTCAACTGTGGTAAATATGGACAGCTGTACTTAACTTAAAAAAACAAAAACAACAAAAACTAATGAGTCGACAACTTTGCTAACATCCAAACATCAACAAGGTCAACAACACAAGACATAGCAGCCAGCTAATATTACTTACTAGTCCAACAGCAGTCAGCCCAGCTCGGCGTCACCAACGACTAAAAGTCAGTCCCAGATTTACTCTTTCTCCATCAACGTCCTCTTCAGTCTCTTCTCCTCTGTCATGTCCATAGAGGCTGCTGAGCACTGGTCACGTTGCCCACTTGCCCATCTCCAGTTCTGGCACGATGCTGACTGCCTGTTAGCATTCCACAGCACCCTACTCCTCCCGGTGGTCCAAACCGCCTGTGGTACAAACACTAACACTCCCCTGGAGCTCTGAGCTCACAGTCCAGGCAGCCCGGCTAACAGACTGAGCTAACATTAGCTAACAGCAGCTACAGTTGTCAGCAGTTTACTTCACTGTCCATCAGGAAACTCTGTAAATCACAGAGAGTTGAGGCAGAGTAGCTGGAGGAATGCAGAGGGAAAACCAGAAAACAGTTTCTCCATAAAATATGATGCTTGTGATATGATGTTATTTTGTGTTAGAAAAGTCACACGGTGTTGCTTTAAACACTCCTCCACACCCCCCTCACACACACACACACACACACACACATGCACACACATCAGGGCTCTTCAAAGGCTCCCAGAGCAGTAATGTGTCGCAAACTAATTCCTCCATTTACCATTTTGTCTTTTCTACCACCATCAAACACAACAACAACAACACTACCACCTCTCCACAGGATGTCTCTTTCTCAGGCCTAATTCCAAATGTTGAAATATTGACGAGTACTGAAAGGTAGCACAACTACAGAGTTGTAATTTAAAATGGACACATGGCTACAAAGCCACTGGTTTGGTATTATAGGTGCTGACAGCTAACATCTCTGTTTATCAGACACTCCACAGCGTTGAGCTGATCCCTCTGTCTTGGCTTGTTAATAAAAGGCAGCAGCATCTTTTCAGAACAGGGAGATGAGAGACCTGTGGGACAAAACAAGGCTGCAAAGTCCAGAGGCAGAAAACAATAACATGACTAATCCTGTAGGAGACAACCCACACCACTGTTACATACCCTGTCTCTGTCACACACACACACACACACACACACACACACACACACACACACACAGCAAACAAACATGAGCTATTTCTTCCCCTTGAGACAATCCTGCTCCACAGCCCAACAGCGAATGCTATTTACTGTATACAGCGTGTGTTTGCAGTGGATACAGAGAACTTCTTTCAACATGTTCGATATAGCACACCTACACACTGACCCCAGTGGGTTGATCTGGTATGTGTGTGTGTGTAGAGCATTGCTGCATATAGTGTTATTTTAAAAAGACAATAATGAAGATCAACACTGACAGAACAGAGATTACAAAAGAATGTGACCTTCGGCATGTTAAAGGGTCAGTTCACCCAAATTAGAGGAAAGCAAGTCTCATTTTGTTAACAAACCCATGAAGCCATATTAATATTGTCCTAACACACTGTTCTGTGTTCTGATTGGTCAAGAACATGCTCTAATCAACATGACAGCACACTGTGCTCATCACTAAAAATATTGCTGCTCATGATAACATTATAAGTACCAGAGCTACAATAAAAATATCATAATATATATATTGTTATAGCCCACACAGGCTGTTATATGTAAATAATAATAATAATAATAATAAAGGTAGAGGTTTAAACATTTCTATATAACCTGTATATAATATAATAAATCAAGAACCACAGTGGGCCTATATGACTTCCTGTTATTATAATTAAATTAACTTTTTTTGATTAACAGTTTAGTGACTGCAGAGAAAATGTTGTTTTTGAAGGACTGAAGGTCGACTAATACAGACTGAAGCAGAATATTTAATTTTGGAAATGATTACATTGATCTTTGTTCAATACATTTTGACTTTTGGACTTTACACGATCTCTAGACAGCTTAAACGATTGTTAAAGTTATCTCATGACACTTTCCATACAGAGAGCCCAGTGCACCATTTGAAGTCCCCCAGTAGTTTAGTCCTATAGCAGCATAACTAAGGGATGACCTGAGCCAGCCCTAACTATAAGCTCTGACAAAAAGGAAAGTCTTAAGTCTACTCTTAAAAGTGTTGACCGTGTCTGCCTCCAGAACCCAAAATGGTAGTTTGTTCCACAGAAGAGGAGCTTGATAGCTGAAAGCTCTGGCTCCCAATCTACTTTTGGAAACTATAGGAACTACAAGGAACCCAGCATTCTGAAAAAACAAATGCCCATAACAGCAGCAGTTGGTGGCAGGACAACGGCAGCTGCCCCAGAAACCGGCAAGTGCCACTACTAGCTGCCGCTGCCACGAATTGAGCCAGCCCTTTCTCCTGAATTTACTGCACAATTGACGACCGCTCCAAAACTGAACACCATCCCATCAATCCGGAACTTGAATAATCTCCCACACATTTTCCACCCATGACCCATGTCACCAGACTTTTGGAGACTATAGGAACCACAAGGAATCCTGCATTCTGAGAGCGCAGTGTTCTAGAGGGGTAGACGAGGCAAAACAGTCAATATAGCTCTGCAGATTTTGAGCTTCAAAACAGCTCTTCAGAAACCTACAGGTGACATCATGCATGTACTGTCCATTCTTTTTACTGTTAGTGTTGTTTCCCAGTTATAAGTCAGATCCCATGTACTGTATCTCCATGGAAATGAAGATAATGCAAACAACAACAACAACAACAATATTACACTTAACCTTATTATTGGCACAACAGTGATAACGTCAGGTCAGGTCTGTAAGCTACATATGTATGCTTAATTGTCACAGTGGAACATAGATGAACCATTTAATTGTTTATAATTCATGTAATGAAGGAAACCAGTATATGTTCAAAACAGAAGAATCAACATGGCAATCACTGATCGGCTGTTTGATTGTGACATCAGCTGCATTTTAGGTGACATCCAGTCAGGGTGCATGCTGTGGAGGGAGGAGGAGGGCCAGCATAACAATGCACCTCCTGTCAAAGCAGGAAAAGTTTTAATCAAAGTGTTGGCAACAGTTGCAATAACCGGGGTGAGAGAACAGTTTGTTTCTATAAAAAAGTCCAAAAGGTGTTTTCCAAACATCATTTGTCTGGCTGTCAAAAAGTGAACCTCGGTTCATTCTGTGTCAGACTTCCTCACTTACCCCAAATAAATGAGAAAATGAAACCTTAGAGGACAGTTAGTGGAACTAGTTAGCTGAATAGCCTCTCAGTGTGATTGGCAGGAGGTTTATTACTAATCTGACTTGGCATTAAGGAGGCTGTTTCCCTCATCAGTACGAGGATATTAAAATGATTAAACTGAACAGGCTGAGAGCGCGAGGCCTGACAAGTGTTTGGCCAAATAAGTGCACTCGACACTTGCCTTGTTTGGCAATGATTTCATGAATGGAAATCTCAAAACTGTGTCGTATTCTTCATCCCTGTGGCTGTCAGTCAACAGACACTGAATGAGGAGACAGGCTGTGATTGAGAGGTTCTTTATGATCTACTCAGTCTGTTCAAACTGTTTCTGTCTGTTTGGATGATTACAACTGATGGAGGAAACTTTTCTAAGGGTTGCTTACATGAAACTAAAATTATTCTTGGCGTACTTCCTGATGCTGACCATGTTGCTGCTATCATCCTGAACATTGTACTCAGAATTCAGTTTCTGCTCTATACTAAGTGTGTACTGTTTACAGTGATTAACTTCATTGATTCACTTCTTATTTAATTTCTAGTCTGACCAGTTGTAGATAATAATAACCAACATCTACTGATCTGCAGCTACAAAACCTTAGACAGTAAAATCACGTTAAAATCAAGTTTTTAGAATATTATTGCATTTTAAAACATTTCAGTGTTTGAGAAGCTAACATAGTTAGCAAAGCTCACAACACATTGACTAGTTGAAAAATGAGAAAATGCAATGCCATGTCATCAACAGAACAAGACTTACCCTTGGATCCCACCGGGCACAGCTCTGTGATGTCATGGCCGTGACACTGGTGTGATCACAACCATTGTCTAGAATGGCTGCCAAACGTGTTGCAGCTATGCCCGGTGGGATCGAGCCATAACACTGTCTGCACAGCCTGTGTATGGAAGCAACGTGTCACCTATATTTTGGCAGCACTCAGAGCCCAACACACAATCACTGTGGTAGTATATCTGTTATGCTGCGTGTGAGATTTGGACTGAAACACCGGAAGAGTCACCTGCCATGCTCTGTGAGGTTCTGTTGTATGTATGCACAGCAGCACTTTGAGCTCATAAACAGAATACTGAAACACTTGCATTGACAGTGTTAACTAGTTTGCGTTTATCAGGCATAAAGTTCACTTAGTTCTGTGTGTTATTATGCCACATTTGTTGATTAGCACTAAAGCAGTGGGGGGTTAAAAGATACAAACAACAGAAATACAATGATAACTGTAACTATAAAATTGAATGGAGATATGACTAACGGTGGCAATAATGCTAATCATAATAGTATATGTAATGGACGTCAAGCAAGGACCAGAGCAGCAGGCTCAACCAATCGCTGATCCAGATACAGCCACGATGCATGAGAACCTGTGAAAACTCAGTGGAAGAGGCTCAGTGCATTATGGGAAGTCCCATGAATGTCTTAAGCCTACTCTGTTGATGGTGTCTGCCTCGTTTGTTCTACAGAAGAGGAGCTTGATAGCTGAAAGCTCTGGCTCCCAATCTACTTTTGGAGACGATAGGAACCACAAGGAACCCAGCATTCTGAGAGCGCAGTGTTCTAGTGGGGTGATAGGGTACTATGAGCTTTTAGCATCCTGCTTCCTGTCAATACAGATCCAAAGGGACTAATTGGAGCAGCCTGATAACGAGGAATTGCAATAGTTCAGTGCAGAAGTAACAAATGTGTGGACTAGTTTAACATTTTTGCGATGTTACGTAAGTGAAAAATGGCACTTAAAGGACAAATCCTGATCAAAGATAACTCCACCTTCTTTACAGTGGAGCTGGGGGCCAGAGTGATCCCATCAAGAGTAACTATATCTTTAGAAAGACCAAAAGCAAAGCAATGTGTATCATGCCTTTAGTTTGGAGGACTTAAAGATGACACTGTACTACTTACACCACAAGACTTTACCACCCAGACAGTAGTCTTGTTTGTGATACACACCTGGTCTCGAACAGGAAGTAATAATGTAGCAAAGTGGACAAAAGTGGTGTGGAATTTAAGGGTGGATACATCTTGTCACAGGCTGGCAAGTAACGTTCATCTTTTTTATTAAACTTAATCTCAATCTCCTTGACCTCAACCAGTCTTAACCTTAACATTAGCCTTGATGGCTACATTACCCACAAGGCAACTTGCTGGCAGTTCAGTCAGAGGTTCAGCCATGTTATGCTAGTAGCAGCAAATGTAGCCCTGAGCCTCTAGCCCCGTGTGACATGAGGAGCAGAAGAATTGTAAGCTGTAGGCTGGCTGTAACTTCACACAGCTCCTTCTGGAGTCACATATGTAGTAGAACTCCCCAAAGCCTACATAACACACTTATGCTGCGGGAGCACATATGTAATGTTATACTGTATGATGTTTAAAATTGATGGAGTTCCTCTTTAACTCAATTGTCACTGTATTTGAGGGATGCAGTCACTCCGGGTAATGTTTTAATAACCACCTCACCTTCTCCAAGCCTCTTTACACAAATCAGCATTTTGTGGCTTCCCTGTTCTTCATCACAATGTATCTTCATTTCTTATTTACACCTCTCATAAATATGCAGACTCTTTATGCCACAGGCTTGACAAAGTGCCTCTTCTGTAACTGGGCTATCCTTGTTTATCTCAGACTCACTATCTGTGAAGTCTGCTGATTGTTGATCTGAGGATACAGCTTTGTTAGAAAGCTTTACACACTGTATCATCTGCAATGCTTGCAGGAGAGAATCAAGATCACCTATGTCCAGGTCAAAGTCTGAGACCGAGCACTACACATTCACACTTAGCTCTGAATTCCACTGGGCACGACGCTGTTTTGGTTAATTCTCCATTCTCCATCATATCCCACTAGGAAGCAGAGTTAATTTGCACAGATATGGTCATTTTTCTTAGTTTATGTGCTTCTACCATGAAATCTAGAGGTTATGTTTAAATGAACTAATGTCTTTCACTGAGAGAGGGAACCTGACCACCTAAGACACCCATGCAGACACAGGAAGAGTCCTACAGACAAAATGACAAAATGTGGCATTTCTTATTGCCTTTACAAGAAAGGTAATATCTGATAGGATATCTGGTGCCCCCATTTACAGGACATCATCATTTGTCTGTCTTCTGAAACAGTTAAAAATCACTGTTATAAATATCCATGCCACTGTTTTTACCTGCTACCCCAATAGTTGAAATTTGGTTAACGCACAAAAACCACTTGGTTAGGGAAACATAATGATTTTGGAGAACAGGCAGTTAAATTATAACAAATGGATTTAATTTCTTAGATATGACATTTTGCTAAAATCACGATCAAGCTCACAAATGCTCACTATACCTCCTTCATAATCATCGAACAAGTGGAATATTTAGAAAAAAGACAGAAGCATTATGTCACAAAATCTTGTACGTTTGTAATATATTAAGAATAAAGACTCTGAATAACAGAACCAAACACTACATACTTTAAGCTAAAGTGACAAGCCCTAATGGGAAATGCTTTGAAAAATATGTTCTATTAAAAGGACAATGGAAAAGGCCTTAAGTTGTATTTGTAAATGACTTGAATGTTTATTTCCTGTATTATGCATATATTCTGCACCAGCAATATATAATATGGTCAGGTCTGATTGCACAGCATTAACACATACAAAGAAAAGTAAAGTTATGGTTGAAGTGTTGGTCCATTTTATTACACGAGAACACATTTTATCAGTCAATCATAGCAGAGTCTGAACATGTAGATAGTTGTTATGCCCAGATGTTAATATACAGTATGTGCCTGTGAAACACTTGCCACCACACCAATACAAAACCAAACATGAATGTTTCTTTCTAGAAGCAACATCCAGCTTACTCAGTAGAAAACCACAGACCACAGACCAGGGACTATTTCATCAGCAGAAAGCAGATCCAATAAAAACTGTTCACACTGTGTTGTATGGATTACCTTGAGTAACTGGAGAATGGGATTTGATTTTAAGTGTGACGTTTTGACATGCAATTTTATTCAATTCAAGGCAGAATCTCAAAACCACAGGTGAGATACCACGAGCAGCCCTGAGAATCATGTAGGAAGTGAAACCTTATAGTTAGGCAAATATACATCCTTATGCTGCACAGCTCTATAGAGACCTCAGCACTTTCTCTATTGACACAGAATGCTATTATTCAGTGTCGAGCAAAATTCACAGAATTCGTTTGAGATCACATACTTCTCTTTTCCTGCCAGCTGCAGCCACTTCAAGGAAAAGTCACCCGTGCAGGGGAACAGATAGTCCGAGTAAAAAACATGTAAAAGACCAAGTCCAAGTCCTTGAGACCTGACTGACAAAATCTGAAACCAACACTCTTCAACACAACCAAACCAAACAACCGAACAACAGATAGATGCAAGAAAGACTTATTGCAGCCGAGGCACTGTGTCCACCTTTTACTGTTGCTGGATTTTCCAAATGCAGTCCACTGAGCAGCCAGGGAGGGT
Organism: Argyrosomus regius; assembly: GCA_946959425.1. Classification (NCBI taxonomy): domain Eukaryota; kingdom Metazoa; phylum Chordata; class Actinopteri; family Sciaenidae; genus Argyrosomus; species Argyrosomus regius. Next base: position 29,318,054 of record OX336884.1, read on the forward strand.
TGTTATGACAACACGCCTGTTATTGAATCCTTTAGAGAAAGGTCACGGTGTGAATTTCTCTCAGCAGAACAGCACACAGTTTTCTTATTCACTTCACTGTCATGCTAAATGTGATGTACCCAGGCTAAATGCAATACCAGGACAGCATTAGCATGTGCCAGCCAGCTCTGTCTGCTTACCCCTTGAAGTCTGTGTGGATCTGAATCTGAACCCTGCCTCTGCTTTAACAAGGCACTTTGTAACATCAAGACATTTAATTATATGCATAATATAGCATTAATATTGAATGTCTGCTGGGAGCATGGGTGTCAAATTAGCTTCTTCTTCTTCTGGAATGCTTTCAGAGCTGCTCCAGCTCCAGTCCTGTGTACTGTAAGTCAAATACAGTGTGACACTCAGACATTGTCACATGCTATAAACAGTGAGGGGCAGGGACTGAGAGATGTTATACGTGTTCCTCCTGCTGTCAGATGCACTTACAGGCAGCTCACAGCTCCTCATCTGTCATCCTGATACTCCCCCGGTGGTCCTCACTGCAGAGCCTCAGCCAGGCCGCAGAGCTGTAAGTAAGCACACAGTAAATGGCCAGACTGCAGCAAAAGTCCCAAGTGGCCCTCTGGAAATGAACTGAGTGGCCACCTGTCAGATGGACTCAGACTAGACTGGTTGTACTGTACTGTGCTGGCCTGGATGGCTGCACCACTTATCCACTGGCAATAGACAAAGTTCTACCCTAGAGTGAAGTTAATACAATCTGATAACAACAATAACAACAACAATAGTAATAATAATTATAATAACTAATTTGCAAAAAGATTATCTGAGAGGAATCCCTGATTCCCTCTGGAGTAACCATACCATCGGTGATGTAGTGTTGACAGGATAATATAATTGTGTATTATCTGCATAGAAATGAAAAGATCTATTACATCTGTCTTTTATGTCTACAAAAAGAGGAAAGAATAGGACCGATCCTCGAGGTACACCGCAAATAAAATGTAGCTATCAAGTTCTACAGAAAAAAGAAAGAGACGTGACTTCAACCACTCAAAAGCCAAACCACTTACCAGTGAATCAATATTTATTCAGATTTTATCATCTATATAAGTTCCCAACCTGCAAGGCCTTTGTGATTTTAAGGACTTTAAGGGGTTTTAAGGTGAAAACTACATTAAACCAATATCTCAGCATTTCATTCATACAGTATGTGTGAAGGAAAGTGATTCAGTTGTTGTTTTTAAAGTTTAGATGATGACTTAAATATTTGATAGGATAAGGGTACGATGAAAACCTGGACACAGAGCCTTCACTTTCTGCAAAACAACCTTACATTACAACAACCAATGAGCTCATAGAACAATGAGAAGAGAACACTGAATCTGTCCAGAAAGAAGCATATTGAGTATGTATGACTAAAAAATACACAATACAGACAGAGAATCGTATAAAATATAATATGTCTCTTTGTCAGGGGTCGTCAGTTTACTCAAAATGAAAGAAAACGGGTGCCTAAAGAAAAAAAGGTTGGGCACCACTAATACAGTAAATCTTGTTTGGCCATACAGTGGCTCAAATGTCCCAAGAAAACCATATATTTTCATATTCTATAAAGGTGACAGCCATGTATTGAATTAAAAAGGTGTCATCTGGTTTAGTGGGTTGTGTGAATTACAGGATATGGCTTAATGATGTACTTTTTATCATTATATTAAATTAGAAAATCAAAATGGCTCTTAGCATTTCATAGACGTTGTATCACAATGGAAATTGGCAGTATTGCCAACAGTCTGTGAATACAGTGTGTTGTTGTCTCTCAGCAGTTCATGTGTTCAGACCTGCTCTTGGCTCACTGTGTTTCTGTATAAGTCCACAGGGCTGCATGCCCAGAGCACAGAGCTGCAGTCCACACAAGGTTTGGCTCTGCAGCGACAGACTTTAGTGGAGCAGGTGATTTATCCCACCTGTCAGCACAGCAGATGCTCCAGTAGGGTATTCCAGTGTTTCAGCTCCAGCAGATGCCTCCTTTCATATATGGTGACTCACAGACGAAAGCCAGAAGGCTCAATGACAATTATATCTACTGCAATCAATACTGGCTCCCAACAGGAAAGAGCTCTAATGTGTTCCACCTAGTTTTACGTGTCTGATTACACTTGAGTGTATTTTAAGCACAAACTTGGTATGTGCTTGATTCATGTTATATATGGGATTTCTAATTAAACAGCAGTTTGCAAAAAGTGCATTTATTGAAGACAAGGTGGATTAGTCGACATCTGTGCTTTGATTATTTGTGGTATGGTAATGAATACACAGCAGTGTTGCTCACTGATGTGTTTTTATAATACTTATTATAATTTTTGGACAACAATAATGCTCTAAGGCACAGAGGAGGAAGATATTTTAGGCTTTGATAGTAGATACATTCACTGTTGATTTGGGGTTTTCATGAAATTTGTGGACCTAAATATAGAGTATCGAGAGCTTTATTCTTTCATCATTAGTGGTACAACGTTAAAAAAGGTTGCAGTCCTTGTCTGGATCTCCCTCCACCAGTCTTTGGCCCAGTGTGAGCTGCCAGATCAAGAGTGTTCACTGAGAGGACAAGCTTTCACCATTATGCAGTAAAACACGGGTCATTTCCCCTCAAATCTGTGTGCACTTTGCAATGAGAGGAAGTCAGATTCTAACACAGCAGCATACTGGGCAGAGAGTGGCACACATCTGAAACTCTTGATCATCTTCTAGTGTATTCATGTGTCCCACAATGTTTTGGCTCTTTTCCACATGATACTGAACCTTTTTCATCTGTTAATACATGGAGCCTTAACGGCCATTCAACTGAGAAAACAACACATCCTCACTCCCAAATATGGGGGTCAGAAATGGCAGCTTGGTGAGAGCTGCAGCACCCAAAAGCAGCTATATGTATCCTGAAATACAAGAAGGAATGATGACACAGGGAGACACAGTTATGTATTTACATATTTTATTGTTATTTTATTTACACATAATTCACTATATATTTTTTTCTTCCTTTCTTTACATTCATCTTCCCTAATAATTTTTGGCTAAATTGTTTCATAAATGCACTGACACAGATATCACAGGTATCACTCGGACCTACACGTAACAGTTCTAGTTACTAAACATCTCTAAAACCTTTGTACACTTTAACCATATTCAACACAGTTTCTAAAGCAATTACATAAATACACCTCCAACTTGACAACTGGAGCTAACTTGTACATAAATCTAACCATAATAGTGGAGAAGTAAGCCCCATGCCAACATTTTACAATTAGTGGTTTTACTAACAGGGTAAACAAGTGCAACAGCACCATCTCTGTCACACTTGGCTGGCACCTCTTATAATAACAGTCAGACAAAATCCTGCTCATATAACTAACACAAACTACAGCAATTTCAGTTTTTGACACATTTCCAACCTAGAAAACAGGAAAGAACGATGACACATGGCTGAATTATTCACAGTTATCGTAGCACGCGCTGATGACGATGATCTTTGGGGTAAACCAAGGTCTTACACTGCCACCTACAGTCAAAAAACCGCTATAGCATGAAAATTATTTTGGTTTACAAATCATGCAAAGAACATTTTTTCAGAAGAAAAGAAAATACAGTTCTCAAATTATAATACACCATAAAACTAAATTATTATATTCACTCAAATGTGATCTTGCATTCGTGGATATCACATATGCTTTGGTGCTTTGGCCAAGCTTGCATGGTTAACATTGTGAAATGGCTGCACTTTAGTTAGGTTTAGCCACCAAATCTATTCAGGAAAATATCAGAAGTTATGTTACAAACCTGGCCTACCTTAAATACAGCAGTCTGGGTAAAACACAATGCTAGCAGGGTGCCAACAGTGTCACACTTTCATTTGCAAAAGATATTGCAGCACAAGAAATAATGCAAAACATTAAGGAAGGAGAGGACTTTTGCTAGTCACAGCACGTGTGTCACAGGACACTGGGAGTGCTGGAGAAAAAATGTGTTGTTGTTAATTAACATCAAGCTTTACAACTACACCAGCTTTTAACAGGCCTCAACATATGTACTGAGTGCCATCGGTTGCTTACAGCGGAGAAAAGATGCAGAGTAAACCCCAGTGAGCTCGACTCATCTCCTGCACCTCCCACCTCCCAGATCATCTCGATCTGGGAGGTGGAAGCTGGGCCTGGCGTACTCTGGTGTGTCACACTGACTGCTCAGATGGTTTCAGTTCATCACACCAAAACCAACACAGCCTGGAAAAAAATGACATGGAAGGAAATGCACTCAAGGACACATAGTGTGTCTCAGTGAGTAACTTTTGTTTATTTACAAGAAAGCTCTCAGTGAAAATATAAAAGTAAAATTATAAAGAAGATTAATGTATTTAATCCAACCACAGCCATATGAGTGGTGTCCAGTAATGAGCCCGTCAAAGATCAACAGTTTTGCCAACATGAAGCATGTATACATTCACGTCACTCTCTATCCACATACTAAAGCTCTTCAGACAGGATATGTAATCCCTCCAGCATGTTCTAGGTCTGCCTCAGGGTCTCCTCCCAGTGGGAGAAACTTAAGACAGTGGCTACCAGGAGGCATCCAAATCAAAACCCAGAGCAACCACAATTCAGTGTAAAGAAGGAGTTCTTCTCTGAGCTGCTTCCATATATGTGAGCTCCTCACCTATCCCTAAAGTAGAACACACTTGATCTGCCGTTCACCACAGATCCAACTACTGTTCTTTGAATACTTCCTCTGTCTGTATGTTCGGTGTGTCAGCAGTTGGAATATGCTGATCCTGAAAGTGAATTTGGTAAAATTGCTGATTTTCTAAAGAGATGATGAGTTGGCGAATGGTTTAATGCCCAGACGCTACCTTCTTATGGACTCATGGATTAAACAAATAGCAGCCTGAAGCACCAGAAGGTAAGAAGATGGAAATGTCTTCCTCGTCTAATCTGCTGTCTAACATTTATGCTGTGCAAAGAGCAAATAATTGCCTACAGCAGTCTGATGCTATTTGATGAATTGTACCAGGCCTATAGCTAACTAATGCTGCCTTTGTCAAAGTGTACTGACGTACATTAGAGGCTAGCCAGTGATTTAATGTGTAAGATAGACTGAGGCGTATTCCTGACTGTCTTTTTCATTGTGTGCTGTTGGACCTGTGAACTGTGACAATGGATGCAGTGCCCCACAGAAAGGAGAGACCTATATTGGACTTTAGGTAGCACTTCTAGAAACTGAAAGTTTTGCAATGTATAGTCATCTTCTGCATGTATTGTGCATGTGCATGTAAAATTACAGTCTTTATAATTAAATGCCCGTCAGTGAGCATGAGTATCAATCAATGAATGAAGCTGTTCATCCCTCAATGACTTTGTGTGTTATGGAATCATTTGCCATCAGCCTGTACAAATGCTTCACAAATGAATTAAACATGTAACTAAAGACTAAAATCAGCCTGCGTGGTTGGGCCTTAGTACTTGGAACTACTGTGAACTGTTACCGTTACAGCAACTATTATTTTGTGCCATGCATGTACATATTTCAGCAGCATGCCTGGTGGTTTTGACACCATGCCAAAATGTGAGAGAGCCAACCTCTAGTTGGACTTACTCTTTTGGTTACTTACTCAAAGCTTTTTGGAAAACCATTAAAGCAACATTGTGTAGAAATTGGTATTTTTTTGATTTAGCACCCCCAGTTTAATCCCACTGTGGCAAATATGGACAGCTGTACACATGTATTTGTTTTGAATACATTTTTTATGATCAAAAACTAGTGAGTCGACAACTTTGCTAACAGCCAAACATCAAGCAAGGTCAACAACATAAGACATAATATTACTTACTACTAAGTAGTAACAGTAAGAAGCCCAGCCGGAGGACATCAGAGGGAAAACCTCCATAAAATATGATCCAGTTTCACCAAAATCAGTGAAATAGTTGGTGGTGTGTAACATAAAGCGTTACGTACTTCTCCCGACCCGGAGCCCAAAGTTACACAGTGTGAGAACAGACGTGTGAATGACAGAGACACCATTCACCTGATTACAAGTCAGTCTGGGATCAACATAATTTAAAATGTGTTATATTCAGAGATTAAATTTGTATCAGCTCCGCCTCCTCACCTCGACAGTGCAGCCAGCAGGAGCTGAGCTCCCTCTGCTTCGGTGTTTATAATAATCATGGGCGTAGCTACCATTATAGGACTTTTTAAAATCATTAGTTTGGACCTCCCCTCTTTTACCATGTCAAAAATCAGTAGGCTACATCAGTCTGTTCACTCATCGTGTTTCCAGAGCGCTGTGTCAGAGCTTCATTATTGAATCTGTTCCGCTTCTTTATTGATATAAAACCTGAATCAATGAAACTCCAGTCCATGTTTTCACTGATAGGGGCACCTTCTCGCATACCGCGCGTACAAACATGCATGCACACACACACACACACACACACACACAGTGCTGCTGATGCGCCACCGACAGCGGGAAGCTTAAGGTGAGTACTGTCACAACAAAATGTTCAGGTCATTGTTAACTTACTGAAACTAAATGTCTGTTTTTTCACCTTAATGTTTTTGTGACAAAGTCGTTTTACAAGTAGTTATCAGTTTTACAAATTGCAGTGTGGATTGATGGTGAAATGTAGGCTAAATAAGTTACCAATATGTGAATTGATGTGATATATAAATAAGTAGGTTATAAATTGATAAAATATGTATTAAACCGATGGTGTGAGGTAAATACAAATGTTTTGAGAGATATTGACCACTGTGAGTGAAGAAGGGCTCCCCCTCCTTACAAAAGCCAATTTAACCACTGGTTATATTATTCTAGAAAAGTTACACAATGTGCCTTTAAGAAAAAGTTTTCCGTATTTATTTGCAGCACAAAATGTGAAACAAGTGAGTCTGAATAGTCTAAGACATGTGCCTTTTGTAAATGATGGTCGTGTCGAAACCAGTGTTCAAGGCACGGGGCCAACAGGAAATACACAATGACATGAAAAAACAGAATTGTGCTTTCTTGATGAACCCATTCAGTGCTTTCTCATCACAGGAGTTTGTAGTACAAGACGGAACAAAGCCATGTTTTAACAAATGGCCCTGGCATGGGCAGTCTATTGTACACCTGAATATCTCCTCCTCCCCTGCCATTTGCATGACAGCCCACATTCCTCTTGTGCCAAACTTCAGGCCAAAAAGGAGGGAGACTCTCCCAGCGGGGGAGCTCAACTGGTTGTTGCACCTGAAATGACAGATGGTATCATAGTGGAAAGCCATCTATCTGGGGCTGCTGATCAATACGTGTAATAAGAGCGATAACACCTCACAGGTTTCCCCGTGCTGGGAGTCAGCTTCTGATCAATGGCTCTTCAGTACGTTACAGTATGTAATGGTTTTCGTCTAAACAGGACTGCTGTTGGCATGGGAGGCGTAGTTATTGCAGAGCTGCAGCACTGATATGGGCTTAAGAGGAGCTCACCTTACATTCCTGGTTGAATGGCACTGAACGTAACCACCTCTTCTCTTCAGTTTTGAGCGATTAGTTGAAAAAATGGAGTAGAAAGCTCTCTCTCAGCCTGAGTGATTGAGTGACAGCTCGTATTGATTCCATGATGGCTGTAAACTCAGAGGCTTGAGGTGTATCAACACTTGAACCTGACAGATCGAAGTTCCAAACCAATCAGCAGGGTTTTTTTTTTTTTGTAGAAAGATAGCTATGGACTGCAGGGAGAGCTTACAGCTTCAAATGTATACCACTCATTATGTACACACATATATATCCAGCCCTGCAGTATAGCTAGAAGGGATGACGTTTCAACCAGGAACCTCAAACACTAAAAATCCATGCCCTAACTCTCTGCAAGATTGTGAAAATTCCTCCAGTCGACCATCTGATTGACACATTTTATACATGAAGAACATTTCAAAACGAGCAGAATCAGCAATCAATCCCAGTGGCTGGTCTGAGCCATCCTCCTCATGGATTAGCTGCCCGGGAGCATGTGTTCCATGAGGCCAGTCATTTGTCAGAGCTCTGACTGAGGAAGAAAAGACTATTTTAAGTGTTCAATTGAAGGTCAGACGAGGCAAAGGTCTTTCTGTGGAAGCCAATAGCTCTTCATACAGCATTTCATGTGCCTTGGGTAAATCTGATAGTGTTACGACCAGGTATAGGGGTATGCGGAAGTAACATAAGACCAAGGTGTTGTGGTTATCAAACAAAGGTTTTTTTATTAAATAAAAATTCAAATTGTTTCAACAAAAGGAGGTGAGGCAAAAGGGAACAAAGGGCGAGCAGGTGCTGTTCAAAATAACAAATAAATATAACAAACAGAGAACTCTAAACAGAGTCTATACTGTCTTTATCTAAGTTACATAAAATGAGAAAGAAAAACCTCACTATCTAATTTACCTAAGCAAAACAAAAAACACATCAAAACAGCACCCCTGACTAGTGGGTCTAACAAAAAGCGTCTCTGTGAGAGTAATCAGTGCTAACTAAGCTAATCCCTTGCCCAGTCCCAGAAACAAACAACACAAACCTCCACAAGCGAGTTAACCACTGTTAACATTCACAATTTATCCAAAACGAGGCAAGCTTACGAACACAATGCACAAAAGTCAAGCCGCCCGGATGCTCTGGCGGCTGCTGTTTAAATGCCCGTGATGCTGATGAGTGGGCCCTCTGATTGACAGCGCGGGGAGGATGCCGCGCCAATCCCGGCCCTGCACAACTCGAAGAAGTGCTGCCGATGGTGACCCTGCCTCCTCCAGTTGGGGCCAACCGGGAACCGGCAACCGCACACCTGTATTTTCATAATGGGACACTACACACAAATATATACCAGGGGCGAGACAGCGGTGGCCGTAACAATAGCTATTCACGGAAACGTTGTTTGGATCGTCAGACACTGGGGCTTAGAAATCTTCATATTTTCCTCTGACAATTACCACATTTTTCAAGAAATTGCAGAGTAAAATGAATATAAAATGTGAGGCACTGAATATGAAATGGAAATAAATAGAATGAGTACAATTCATTTTCTGTCTTTATTGTCATGCGTGAGGAGAAAAAATAAGAACCTTAACATTGATGAAGCTGGATTTTAATGTTTCTAATGTATTGTTCAAATGTTCTTATAGCATGTTCTTCTATTGTGTGAAAGGACAAACTGCATTAACTTATACTCTCCTCTTGCCACAATCTTCTAATGTTCTCAATGGTCAGAAAGTAATGTTTGAGTAATGTTTGTTGGTAAGTGTGACCAGCTGTTTTAGGGAAATTATTGAGCCTTTTAAAAACTATATTTTTGTGTAATGTTTTATAGATGTATGTCTTCAGTAGGAATCAATTGGCTTGGAGCTGAGAGCCACAGACAGGAAGTCAGAAAATACTGAGAGAACCAGAGAACATGTTGCTGGATGAGGTCTTTTCCTTGGATTTGTTCACAATGAGAAATCAGCCAGCTCTCTGATGTCAGAGTCTGTCACCTTTTAAAGTCCACACTTTGAAAACGTGCAACATTGAGATAACACTGACAAAACATGAAAGATACATTGAGACATGGATTACGTAAGGTACACTAGCAAGGCTGATGTCTCTGCAGGAGGGGTTTATAATGTGGTGAAAAGATTGAAAATGATGGCTGCCAGAAAAAGAGAAAAACATGAAAAACTGTATGCACTGTAATACTGCAAAGTACTGGTAAACCCAGTTTATTGTGTTAAATAACATACAACAACAGTGATTTTCATGTTATCCTCATACACTAATACTGAACAGAATGCACATTTGTGGTTCCTAATTATTGCATTGAGTTTAGGGAGCCTCTGTATTGAGCAACCATAATGCCATGGGCTAATGTCCATCTTCCACATTAATCCTATAAGCTTACAAGGCTTGTAAGCTTATTTTAATTCAAAATCCAATCCTGCATCTGCTCTTCATCTCCACTCATCCATTTAGCAGGTACAGCCCTCTCACTGCCTGTCCGTCCAATGCTTTGTTCTTCTTCCTTTCATCTGTTTCTCCTCCTGCTTTGGACCACATTTCCCTGCCTTCATTTATTCCCATCACACACAGCAGGTGGATGAGTCACACCACAATGACCTTTTCACTAGATAATGGTCAATGAGAGGCAGAGGTTGTGGAGCTCTGCTCCCTGCAGTCAGGCCTTGGTCAAGACCACAGTCTGATAAGTGTCTGCCTGCAAACAAATGACCACGAGTGAAAAACATGTTGTGTTCTTCTCTCTGGGATGCAGCGTTTACATATGTGTGAGTGCCTTGACTTGAAGGCTTCCATTATTAAATAAACCAGCCACGGAGAATGTGTTCTTTATGTCCTTGTTCTGCCACCGCAGATCATCCCTGTGGAATATCTCAACTCCTTCTGCACCCTGTGCTGCTCAGATGATGGAGAGGAAGGAGTAATGTGGGCTGAGTCTTGGGTCAAGTGTTGAGGACAGGTATTTGTGGCCAATTTTAATGAAATGTGAATTCCATTGAATTTTGTCCAGCCTCTCCTTTTTTTCTTCTTAGCTTCCTTCACCAGTGTCCTCTTCTCCTCTGTCATTATGTCCATAGATGCTGCTGAGGCCAGTTTACATACCCAGCACCCCATCAGCAAAGCCTGAAAACCTCTTCACTGTGGTCCAAAACACCGTAGGTACAAACACTTTATGCATGAAAACCAAACTTTGTGGCTGAAATGACAAAAGAGTTAGGGGAGAGGGTGTGAGATCAGAAATCTCTGTGATGGGTCATCCTAGACAGCACATATTTTATTTCATTTGGAGGACTTTTTGGCATTAGTGGATGTAACCCTCCCTAAACAGATATTTGCATATGAATGCAGTATTTGTAGGCAAGGGACAAAGATTTTGAAGTGTTCTGGTTTCCGTTCGTAGTAATACTGACCAATCACGTTTGTGCGGGCTTCGGTTGCAACAGTCCATGTGGAGTGCAAAATAAGCTAAACACACTGGTCGAAATGCAGTGTCAGAACCCACTGGCTATCGTCTCATGACAATTTAGCTTTTTCTTAACTTTTTTAAAGTTATCTACATTCATATGGAGATACCTGTTTATAGAGGTTAGTTAAAATGCATTTCTCGTCATTTTTTTATTCGGACTGCAGATGAAATATTCAACCACATCTTATTTCTTTATATCCAGTGGTTACACTCGAAGCCCAGAAATATCAGCCATTGCCGGTAATAGCTGATGGCCTCCAAAACTGAAGTGGATGAAAAGTTAAAATTTCAATGAACAAATGGTCTTTGGTTCAGACATTCATGGGTGAACTTTAATAACTTTGCTGATATGATATGACAAATATTCATGCTCAAAGCACCACAAGTATTAGCAGTTACAGTAGCTTAATCTTATCCACACTTTCAGGAATAGCTATCATGAGCATGTTGTTCATTTTGGGCAGTACTTTTGTGGGGTGTAATGCAGAGTGCAACCTCTACAGGTCAGTAGCATGGACATTAAACATACAGTTTACCTGCTACATACAGGCAGACTTATCACGAGAGAAAAAAAAGATTTCTCAACTCCCAAAATCAATCAACTAAATTAGTCAAACTAAAAACTCAAACTCAGCACACCTATATAAACCCACTGACACAGACACCCATAGAGCATAGTGCACTATATAAAAATGTATTTTGAGTCATTGCGTGTCCGATATCTGTCAACAGAACATGAGGGATGATGAATCAGTTCCTACACAGCACTGATCTGAGCACTGTTGATGAACGTCAGTGCCAATACTACTTACGTTTGGAGTCTGATTTCGATTATTCCTCTTCGCTGTGTCCGCACTTCTCTCAGGTTTAGATTAATGGCAGCTTTCTGTCAAGGCCAGTGTGTGTGTGTGTTTGTGTGTGTGCAACCCTGTCTGCCCTGAAATTACATTTGTACATTACTAGATAGTTTTCATGATTACGTTGTAGCGACAAACATAATCGTTGCCTGGATTATGTTGAGAGACGTTTGTCCGAGTGACTGAAACACTACATTTATGTAACATGCTTGAGTCACAAGATGTAGGGTGATGATGGGCACAGAAAGTGCAACACTGACACCAACGTCCAGGGTTTTGGTTAGGTTTAGGCAATAAGCACACTTTGGTTGAGGTCAGGGAACGATTGTGATTTCAGTTAAATGTTTAAAAAAAAATCTGATATCTGAAATCACTTTTGACTTTTTCTCTTTTAAAACACACCATGATCTTTCTCTAACCTTATCCAAGTGCTGCCCATGTCTAAACAGAAAAAAAGCTGAATAATCTTAGTCACTGTATCTGTAAAGGTGTTTTTATACAGAACCATATCCTGTACAGACAGGTGACAAATTAAAGGAAACAAAAGTGTCTCAGTAAGGTGTTTGACCAGCATGAGGCTCCAGAACATCTTCAGTGATTCATTTGGTGTTTTGATGGTGCTGGTGGACAGTGCTGTCTAACATGTTGGTCCAAATTCTCCCAATTGTGTTGAGATGTGGTGACTATGAAGGCCAAAGCATCTGATTCACTTCATGTTTATATAAAGCATTCACTGAGCTGTCGTGCCCTGTGGATGGGAGCCTTTGTAATCACAGAAGAAATTCCTCCCATCAGGAAAGAAATGTTTCATCACAGGATTATGGTGATCACTCAGAACAACTTTGATTTGAACTGACTCTTCCCTCTGAGGGGACAAGTGGACCCAAACCATACATACAAAATGCCCCAGACATCATAACAGAGCCACAACCATTCAGGCTTGTTTCTGTTCTCTTTGTGTGTCTTCATCTGTCCACTTTGTTCCACTCCTCTATAGACCAGTGCCGATGGTTTTTACACCACTGAACTCTCAAGTGTGTGTTCATCTTTGTAATGAGGGCTTTATGCCTGCAGCCTGACTATCACATGCTCTTTATGTGATTGTTGACGGACTGTTCTCACTGACAGTCTGATCACGTCCTACATTGACGTTCTCAGTCACCTGAGGAAGAGTTGCTCTTCAGTTTTTCCTCACATATCGCACGCAATGCACACCATCAAATATGAGCTGTTGACTATGATGCCCAACCGTCTTTCCTGATGTCTTTCCCACAGATCTGAACGCAGATTTAGTCACTATAGTCACTGTTCCCCAACAATGAACCCTCTTGTAAACTCACTTAAATCTTTATCGTTTTCCAAAACTGCAAATGCATTGAATCACCTCGGCCTGCTTAGCATTTTTACTAGTGCTGTCAAAAATATCGCGTTATTAATGCGTTAACGCAAAACAATTTTAACGGCGTTAATTTTTTTATCGCGAGATTAACGCTCTTTGTGACCTAGTGAACTTGTAGTTTTTTCATAAGCTGTGGCCACTGCTAGTAACGTTAGAAAAACTACAGGATCCAGCTGTAAACCGGAAGCAAAACAATAAGCGTGCCCTACGCTACCGTATTGTCTGGATGTCGAGCACAAGATGCTGAAATGGACGCTGCTAACAAAATTATGAATGGAAAAGTTCGTTAGATAAAAGTTATCTGTGTGTATTGTCGGTGTGAACTGAGTTATCATCGTAGCACATCCAGTCTGAAATAACACTTGATGGCCAAACACACCGGCAATTCAAATTCTCCGCCTCCTCCGCGTCATAACCAGGCGACAATGGATGGATTTATTTTGTATCACCCTGTTTTGAAGGTTGTTGAGGGGGCTGTTTTTGTGACTAGGTATTTATTTTTTTGTCATCTGTTTATTGATAGTGTTGCTTTGTTTGAGATTTTGCTTCAGACGTGAATGGCTGTAACACTACATGTTGTTGTTGTGGTTTGCAATAAAAATTTTCATTTGCACAAAGCAAGCCTATCCACTTTTCCATGTTGATAAGAGTATTAAAATGATAATTCAAGGGACATTTAGAATAGATAAAAATGTGCGATTAATTTACGATTAATCGAGAGTTAACTATGACATTCATGAGATTAATCGCGATTAAATATTTTAATCGATTGACAGCACTAATTTTTACACATTCCACAGAGCATGATGGGATGTTAATTGCTTAATTGTACCATGCAGTGTACCTGTGTGGAAGCATCCGTTATGTTTCTCCACTCATTTATTCATGTTTTTCTTTTAATTTGTCTCCCGTCTGTATACACCCGTATAATTCACATTTTGTACAATACTGTGGTATTGTTATCTGAGCTGAACTCAATGACAGAGTAACTTATCACGAGATTCAAGAGACCACATCAGCTGTTCCAGATACACGACAACCTACCATGTCATTCTTATGTTCGAGGATCATGGGTAACAAGCTGTGAAAAGATTTATGGCACAGTTTATCGTCACATACATCATAATCAGTCTTTCCTGGCAGAACATTTGTTGTACACAAGAGTGGACAAGAGTCGGGGGAGCAGAAAGCTGTGAATGTAGCCTGACACTATTATCTGGAGTGTTAATGAGGTGGAGAGGGTGTGCTCACTGATGGTCTCCAACATTCCTCCACAGCAAGTCAGAAGAGTAGAGGCAGGGAGTGGAGAATCACCTGTGAGTACAGACTTGTGGAATACAAGTCCATTCTTCAACCATGGTTTCTGCTGAGAAACCTTCTATCAGTATGTCCAGTCCTGTGCAGTGGTGGCCAGTCAATACAGGAAATACGATATTTTGTATTTTCATTCATTATGGGTGCTATCCCATCCATGCAGTACACACTAATTCCACACTAACGTCCTCCTGATGTCACAAAGCTGAGTGCATCATTTGAGTGAGGTCTCTCAGACCGGGTGGCAGTGCAAGGGCAAATGAAGAACAATGGCTGCATTTACCGCTTTTCTCCATTTTAAGGCATTGATGCTGCAAGAATTTGCAAACCGCCACTCTGTGTTTAATGAAAATGCTTTTTTTTTTTTTTATTCCAACGTTCAAAAATTCATGTTGTTGGAACTCACATATTTTCTTTAATGATGCTGTACTTGATGTACTTTTTATTTAACAGTTCTCCCGAATGATGACCACACAATACATCATTCCAATATGAGGAGGGTTATGGAATCAGAAGGTGGAGTTGGGCATAATTTGGGTAATGGTCAATTCAATCAGCTCCTCCAATCACCTTTAAAAGCAGTACACTGTTTCTGAACGGGTGGCCACATCAGCAACAGATAAATTAACATCAACAAGCTTCACTTTGTCCAGAGGAGCCAGTCAGGGATGACTACTCTTTCCATCCTTCTTTGCCTTTTTTTATAGCACCTTAGGCCTCAGCTGTATGCAGGAATGATCACACAAATGGAGTACAGATTGCCAACATACATCACAAAAGCACTCTTTTTGCATATGATGTATCACTTTTTTTGCAAACCCACATAGAACTGTGGAATTGGACCATTTAATAGAGTTGAAATCCAACGATCTGTCCAAACAACACATTTCACAAGCAGATAATTTAGTGTTTTTTTTTTTTGTCAAATTTGACCCATTCATTAATTCATCGAATTAAGATTTGATGAATGGTAAATGGTAAATGGACTGTACTTATATAGCGCCTTTCTAGTCTTCTGACCACTCAAAGCGCTTTTACAGGACATATCTTTCTTTCACCCATTCTTACACATTCACACACCGATGGCACAGCCTTCGGGAGCAATTTGGGGCTCAGTATCTTGCCCAAGGACACTTCGACATGCAGACTGGAGGAGCCGGGGATTGAACCGCCGATCATCTGATTAGTGGACGACCCGCTCTACCTCTGAGACACAGCCAGCCCATTTGAACAAATTAAATAGATAAAGAGAGATAAACAGAGGGATGAATGGGGCGGCCTCACAGCAAGAAGGTCCAGGTGTAGAGTCTGCCAGCCAGCTGGGGCATCTCATTGTAGAATTTGCATGCGCCCAGCTGCATCTGTGTGGCTTCAATCTCCTCCAAAGACCATTTGGGTCAAAGGGTTTATAGTCACAGGTGTTTCCAATCAAATAATCAAGGCTCCATTCCATTTATTGCAGTAGAGCCTTTCCATTGAGTCAACATGCGCAACACCCTGCACCTTGACTCTGTTTGACCTGAATGGAACTGTAATTAGTATCACTGGAAACATGAAGTTGACCCTACTATTTCATGTCAAAATGGCTGATGTAAAAAAGGTCACATGCAAGCATGAATGGTTTGTCTCTGTGCGTCAGCCAAGAGATGGACCGTACCCGTGTCAGCGTGTCACGGCCCTGCAAAGGATACGCCGTTACAGATAATGGATGGATGATGGATAAGATGATGATAGCAGCAAAAGTACCTCTAAGGATCTCAGTACAGTCCCTCAATATAATCTCGATATAATAATAAAAATGAATATAATACAATGTTTGTGCAAGTAGATTACATACAAAGTCAATGCATGGATGCAAAGAGATAGTTTATCAACCTGTGTGCAGCAGTGAGATATACAGAGATTGGACAAAAAGGTAAGCAGGGAAATATGGATAATAAGTGCCTGTTCTTTGATTCCATCTACTGATTATACTTTACAAAGAAAGAAAGCAGATAGCCCTGATCACTCCAAACTCTGTTCAGAAAACAAGCATTTTAAAAGTTCCATGATTGTTGTCTTGTGGACCGAACTGACCTGAAAGGATGAATTCAGACTTTAAAAAAAATAAATAAAAAAAACATGATTGTCGAACTACAGAATCAGGAGGAGCAATGCAGATTCCGTCCTGGTCATGGAACAACAGACCAGCTCTTCACTCTTGCAGGGGTGCTGAGGGGATCGTATTCTGATATATGATGAGCAGTTGGCACCTTGCATGACAGCTAATGCCATCAGTGTATGAATGTGTGTGAATGGGTGAATGAGATATGTAGTGTAAAGCGCTTTGAGTGGTCGCAAGACTAGAAAGGCGCTATAGTACAGTCCATTTACAATCATAGGAGTTTGACCTTCTAGTCTACATGTGCTTTGTGAACTTGGAAAAGGCTTACGACGGTGTCCACCGGGTGCTCCTGTGGGGTACTAAGGGAGTATCGGTTAGGGTAGTGAGATCGCAGATACAAATGGTAAATGGACTGTACTTATATATCTCCTTTCTAGTCTTCTGACCACTCAGAGCTCTTTTACACTACATATCTCATTCACCCATTCACACACATTCATACAATGATGGCATTGGCTGCCATGCAAGGTGCCAACTGCTCATCAGTTTTTAGGAGCTAACCATTCATACGCATCCACACACCGATGGCACAGCCTTCAGGAGCAATTTGGGGTTCAGTATCTTGCCCAAGGACACTTCGACACGCAGACTGGAGGAGCCGGGGATCGAACCACCAATCGTCAAACTGGAAGGACACCCCGGGGCAGACCCAGAACCTACTGGAGGGACTATATAAGTCCATCTAGCCTGGGAACACCTCAGGATCCCCCAGGAGGACCTGGAATGTGTTGCTGGGGAGAAGGACGTCTGGAGCGCCCTGCTTAACCTGCTGCCACCACGACCAGACACCGGATAAGCAGAAGAAAATGGATGGATGGATGATGGAGCTATTACAGCATCCTCATTTGTTTATTCAGCATAATTTGTTTATTGACATCAAAACATGGCAACATCTGTTCACTTTGCATTTGGTGGGAACCATTACAACTTGCCTCTGGCTTGTTAATACAGCTATGCTACCTCTGCGCAGGTAAAAAGCAAAATGCTGATAATTCACCTACACCACCTGATGTGCCAGTTTTAGTAACTGCATTTAACACATATACACAAAAAAGGGAAGAAATGAAATGAAATGAGATGTGCTGTAGTAGTCTGATTACTGTGAACCCTATTTAGGTTAGTAATCAGATTTCTATCCTTTCTTCCAACATTCAGCTAGTACAGTCATTTAAATATTTCCTGTTCAGGGTTTTTATCATGCTAACACACACAACACTATGATGGTTCATGTGGAAATTAAGTTTCAACAGCAGGAATTGTGGATCAGATCTGTTAGAAGATTCACAATTTTTCAAGTCTGGCTTGAAAAACAATAGTCAGATGGCTACATGTATATTAAAATATTTTTTCCTTCTTTGAGTAGACCCATGTAACATGTGTATCTATGGCCTGAAAAGTGTATTTACACTGAAAAACTTTTGAAAGGGCATCACAGCAAGAAAAGCCCGTTTCAATGTTTTTATAAGCTCCTGACTGTTTTAATATCAACTTGAAATATTGCAAACCATTCTTTCACATAATGAAAAAAGTGTTGACATTCCATTTACAAATCCTTTTCCTGTCATAAGCTGGGAATAAGGGACTGTGGAATGGGTTTCTTATGTGCATGTAAATACAGCTGGTAGGGACCATAAATCTAAATGTCATAATCTCCATTCAAACTCAAAAGTAATATGAACATAAAAATATTTTATAACACATTAAATGTACGCTGGAGAATGCGGTGAGAGAGTGTTAGAGTGTGTGTGTGTGTGTGTGTGTGTGTGTGTGTGTGTGTGTGTGTGTTTGGATTTAACAAGAAAAAGGCTTTGATGGATCCTCTAATTGAACAGAGGTGCTCAGTTAGCATCCAGGCAAAGTGTTGGTTATGCAAATATGTCTTCTGAGTGTTTTTCACTTTTCATCACTGTGAGGAGGAAACAACTCGCTGATTATTTACTGAGCCATTTCTGTTAAGAAAGATGGCCACTCTCTCTCACACTTGTTCATTTTCAGTCTCAATATTAGTAGAGGAGGACATCTTGAAGAACATGACATGATGTACTCAAAGCGGAGAGACTGTAAATAAAAGTCTGTCTATTTTTCCAGCACCCCTCCCTGTCTGCGTGATGTTTTCTTGTCCTCACGTTGAACCATGTTACCTTCCTCCTCACCTTACAACAATTACATTTTTGGCTGTATTAACAAACTTGCATCATATGTCTGGTGTGGAGGTAGAACTGGGGCAGCTTGACGAGGTCAGGCTTTGTGTTACACAGCAGAAAAACACGAGCTTAGACAATTTGACTTTTTATGGAGCAGTGTATCAAAGAGTGATTATGTTTGACATATAATAATGTTTATAATAGTGCTTAATTTGATTGCCTTCTGGTTGAACATGATGCATGGTGGCCAGTAGATTTAATGTGTGAGAGGAATTCAGACGGTTAAGTTATAAAAGTCAGCAGCCATTGTGTGAGGTGGCCTTAGTGATTTATCCAGCAGACATATTTGGCACTAAGAGAGCAATCATGCAGCAATACAATGTATTTTCCTCCACACAGACATTATCACCTCTCTGTGTCCGGCGGTACAGCCAGCAAACTAATGTATTGATCACATTATGGATCATTGTAATGGATAGTCTCTCAGGAGCACTGCAGCAACAGCAGACAAATGGCAATGGTTAAAAGTAATGATCAGTAACATTTTGACACTATTTAAATAAACATGTTATTTTATGTTTCCACTTGATTCATGGATCCTGATTTCACCCGATGATGAGAGCACCCCACACCCTGAACACAGCTTATGACCAGGACTCAGTGTTTACTGTGTGTTCTGTGTTGGTTTGTGCTGACTCCTTGTGACTTGAAGACGTTTGATGTTCTGACAGTCCATCCACAGAAAGGAGTCCCACTGGGAGGCTGCTGGAGGTCCCGGTGGAGTTACGGCATCAGTATGTTTCTAATAAAGTCCTTGTCAATATCTGAAACCTCCTTTCTGATAGCAGAATCATGGGCAGAATCCAAAACAAGGCTGTTTCATTAAAGGGAATTCACACGTTACAGCAGCACACAGCAAGGCCAGGAGATACTAATATAAGTCTATTTTAATAAAATAACTAAAACTAACATGAGACAGACAATAAGTTATACACATTGTTCAATTTTATCTATATAGCGCCATTTCATAACAGAATATAGAGCAGGTTTGGATGGTACTCTTTATAATATTATTTACAGAGACTCAACAATTCCCACCATGTGCAAGCACTTGGTGACAGTGATAAGGAAAAACTTCCTTTAAGAGGCATACATTAAGATATATTGTTGTGTATAACAAAGGTTCATTATTAGTAATGTACACTATCAATACTTTACAATGATTTAATACATTAATTAAATGTTAAATTATTGAATTATTAAATTAAAACAAAATAATTGAATATAATGGAATTACAATGCAGCAAACACATTAGTGTTAGGGTTAGAGACATTAGAGACGTTGATCAATAAGCCTATTTTTAATTCTTCAATATTAAAATTCAATTTCTTTTTATCATTTAAATGCTAAAGAGATCATTTTATTTATTTGATTTTATTTACCCACCATTTAAATAGCATTTAATTTAAATGATGTATTCATTGTGAAATGAGGTATTCTGAGGTGAAACAGAAACATACTGAAGTCAAAAATTCTCATTTGTACAAAGGAAACAGGCGGCAGCAGAAACCCTGCTGCTGCTGCTGCTTCACCAGGGATGAGGAGTGTGATGTAAGTCAGCATCCAAACAAGACTTGATCCAACCTAAAGCTCTGTGAGCAGCAGATAAAGATTCTGGGGTTTCTGGGGTGCTGATGCTCAGACGTAAAGCTTTCTGCCTCACAACACCTCTCCCCCATGCATTAAAGAGATAAATTAGGGGTTTAGAAGAAGCTTGATTGGAGACTCTTCAGATAGCTGTGTGCTGCATTTTGGAGCTAATCCTCCTCTGAAACAAGCACAGACACATCGATGAGTGTTCAGTGGGAAAGAAAAACCTCAGTTAATCAATAGTGATCTGTGTTTTTCATCTTACTCTAGATTGTGGTCGATGACTGTAAATCACAGCCACCCGGGCAAGTGTATTGATATTTGGATTGGATTCAGTTCCTGTGTTCTGTCTTCATCACTGCATTAACGGCATGCTCAGTTACCTTTCATTTGGATGCTTAATTGTGTACCGATCTGTTAATAAGTGGAAATCAGATCATAATTTTTGGACAGAAATGGTCGCTTGAGTAGAATATGAATGGCTGTTTAAAATATGCACAGTGGCCCAAGCTATTTAAATCAGTTCAATTAAATGAAATACTCTTGCTCGTGAAATGGATACACAAAGATGATGACCACCTCCTCTAAACAACTGCAGCACACATTAACATCATCTGCTATGCTTTTATGGTTTGGACACTTAGCAGATGACTGATAACCTTCTGACATTCGTGTTATGTTACAATCAAAATACAATTTAGTGTTGATCAAAAGTGCAGTCCATGATTTAGGTGCATAATAAAATTTAGCGTGGATATACATGACCCCAAGAATGATTTTTATAACCCTCTTATCAGCTTTTTTATGCTAAAACATTGTGATACAAATAAAGGACATGAAAGACAGAAACCATTAAACAGTTGCAGCAGTAGGAATTAGATTAGATTGAGTGTGTGGTGTCTGTGTTTGGAAGGTGGGCGTGTGAGGCAAAGAGCTTTGCTTGAGTGGCAGAGAGAGAGAGAGAAAAGGATATAGTGTTAATGTTATAATGATATTTGATATGTTATGTAAAGACATTATCATTATGATAGTATAATAGTATGAGTATAATAAACACCATAAAAATCATTAGCCATCTTAAAAGCGGAGAAATAATTTCATGTGTGTAACATTGCATGATTAATAAAGTTTCAAAATAATAATGCAGTTAGGAGTGATGTCAGACCAGAGGGGTGATCATCAGACACCCCCCAACCTGGCACCCCAGCAGTGCTAGTCACTGAATCTGAACTGAATCTGCCATTATTAGCAGCCAACAGAACCGGGCTCAACAGCCGGACCGGACCAGGTTCGAGCACAGCTTCTCAGACCAAGAGTTACACCAGCGAGGTGATTTACAGACTTTCCCAATGGAAAGATTGCTAAGTAGCAAACTGCTAACCGCTGTTAGTTTGGTCAGCTGTGCAGCTAACTGAAGTGACTCAGCCCAGCAAACCACCTCCACAGGCTTCTGCCAGACTTGTCACCGCTGGTTTCAGAGGTTGTGTTCGGTCCCAGGTCTGAGTATGTTTGCTGGGAGGTACACGCTGACACTAGCTCTATGCAATGCATAGAGGTGGAGGTGTGATGCACTCTCAGTATTGGCTACTGTAAATGCCAATTAATATTCCTCCCTATCTGACTGTTTTTAGTAATAAAGAAGCAAAGAGCACTCTGTGTTTCTGTGTCATGGTGTGAAGGTCAGGTGTTCTACCATATAACCCAGATCAGGGCTCCATACACATCATCATCATCATGTATTATTGGTCTTGTTTAGAAGAAGAAGAAGAAGAAGAAGAAGAAGAAGAAGAAGAAGAGATACTTTATTAATCCCTCAACGGGGAAATTCTTTTTTTCACTCAGTTTATTTTACATGCATTTTAACCCCGAACAATTTTATTTGAATTTAATTGAATTTAATTTGAATCCATAATTTGAATTTATTAACTTGATTACAGATTTTGATTGGGAGTCATCAGCCTGAAGGGTTGTGGAGAATCTGATAGAGAATTATCATGGATGTAACCTACTTAACACACTCTAAAAATCAAGATCAGGTCCTCGGAAAATCACAGTTGTTGGGATCAGATTAGGTTTGATATTTGATTAGGTTAAATGGTCCGTCCAAAAGCAGCAGTGTTTTGGTTTTTTGGGCTCTAATTGTGGTGCTCTGTCGTCACCTTGATGGCAGATCTGTGTTCTTTGTTTTGCAGCCTCTCTAAAGTGGCTGCCTGCTCTCTGCTGCCTGCTCCAATAAGCACTCATTAATCTTCCTTACAGCCTTCATTAAAGCTGCCACCGCTACACTCCCTCTCTCACGTCTCCTACAACACTTTCACTTAACACAATATTATATTGGTTTTGTGTACCTCGTGTACATTATCTCTTAGTTCTGTGCGTGTGGTCTTATCCATATTTAGAATGCTGATCTTTGAGGAGGTTTTAGATCTTTTAGATGTCTAGAAATATATTTAATCCTAACTGCTAAAAGCCAGAGAGTGAAAGAATCTTTTTTGGTATAAAAGCTCCTCGCCTGCTGGGGCCTGACTCTCCATGAAAATGCTAAGAAAAATGTTTTCTGATATGTTTTGTTCCCAGGGGAGAAATCCTCATTTTTTGATGACCCCTGATCTTTCCGCCTGCAGCACCCACACACCAAAAATCTCAGGTACCGTCACCTGATTTTAATAACTGCAAAGTTCAGACTAGAATAGTAATGCTTATTCATAGTTTGGGGTTATCAACTCTTTTAAAAGATAAGGGTCACAACATTCAGTTTTCTTCTCAACAAATCCCATGTGCAAACACACACTGATTGTACTGTGTGTGTATCCAAAGCCTGATATGTCTTCTTCCTCTGTATCATAGAGCTCCGTTGTTGTCCAAAAACTATTAAAACACATCAGTGAGTTACACTGTTGCACTGGGTGATATGTTCCTTCATGACTATAAACACACAGTTTATTTTGACTCAGTCCCACAGACACTGACCTGCTGCTACAAATGCTCACTAGAGCACCAAATGTGAATTGCTGAAAATAGTCCCTGACAAATGTTCTATTTCCTCAAAAACAACCTTAAAATCAATAAAATAGAAGAAACCACAGAAAGAGCAACAGAGGAGAGATCTATTGCAGGCAGACCTACAAGAGATGTGTACTCAATAAAAATGACAGTCTGAACAATCAGGATGGCACAAATATAGATAGATTGTAAACACATATGAAGAATGGATCCAGGATGACAGTGAGAAACTGAAGGTGTTGCTATAGAGATAGGAGATGAGCCACAAGACCTTCTGTCCACCATGGAGACCTGGAAGAGGACGGACTACACAGACTCACAATCACAGAGAGGGGGAGAGACACAAGGACAACATGCACACAATGGAGAGAGACAGAGAGAGAGAATGAATCTCCTGGAGGACACAGATCCAGATCCAAATGTCTGGAATGAGGCACTGACAGCCAAGAGAAAGAGAGAGGCACACACCCACAGACAGACACAACAGGGAGACGATAGTTTTCATAAAGTTTACAGTATTCTCACTGGCAGGACAAACATGGACTTGAAGTAGTCCATGTTTGTCCTCCAACAGACAGTCTGAAATCAGCAGGGAAGGGAAGGGACATGATACGAAAAGACCCTGCAGCCAGATGACTTCTTTTTAACTCTGAGGACAGAAAGCAGCCCTGTATTTTGACAGCGAAGAGCCTGGGATGGAATATAAGCTTTAAGGTGCTCAGAGAGTTATGAAAGAGCTTTCTCATTTACAATTTAATCATCAGAAGCACCTTAAAGTCTGATCAGAGATGGATAGGGAGCCAATGAAGGGGAGATAAAATGGGTGTGATGTGGTCAGAGTTATAGTTACAATTCTAGCTGCAGTATTCTGAACCGAGGAAATTACTGAGCCTCTTTTAAAAATGAAACAATGAAAAAATTTATGTCATTTATTTACAAGATTTATGTCTTAAGAACCAATGGACTCATAACTGAAAGCCACAGATTGAGAAGTCAGGAAGTATTGAGAGACTCACACATCCTCTCTCCCTCTTTAAAGTCGTGGCACATGGCCATACACCATGATCCAGGTTCTGCTCGAGGTTTCTGCCTCTTAATGAAAGTTTTTCCTCGCCACTGTCACCAAGTGCTTGATCATGGTGGGAATTGTTGAGTCTCTGTAAATAATATTAAAAAGAGTACAGAGACCTGCTCTGTATGTAAAGTGTCATGGGATAACTTCTGTTATTGTGGTGAGGTAGGAGGAATTAAAGTTAAAACTTGCTGCTTTGGATTATCAAGCATATACAGTACAAGTGCACATTGGTGCAAATTGGTAGATTACTTTATAACATGTTAGGGGATAATTCTACTGTTTTGAGGGTGAATGCCTGGTGAATCAGAAGTGAAAACATTCATCCCGCATTTTACCATAACCATAGATTCAAATTGGCTGGAGGGTACACATTACAGTATTTTCACACAACCACACGGCTCAGCATTCCAAAAGATTCCGCCTCACTGGAAGGCTGTCCGCTTCAGCTGTTCCAGGCTACAGTGTCTCTGTTGTTGTAGTACAATCATGTTTAATTCCATGGATGACCACATAGTGACCACACACATTTCTCAACAAATCCCATGAAAAGACCAAAACCAACAATGTATTTTCTGACT
Organism: Argyrosomus regius; assembly: GCA_946959425.1. Classification (NCBI taxonomy): domain Eukaryota; kingdom Metazoa; phylum Chordata; class Actinopteri; family Sciaenidae; genus Argyrosomus; species Argyrosomus regius. The sequence goes on from OX336884.1 coordinate 29,343,242, forward strand.
TTCCATCCCTGTCTGTAGCTCTCAGCTCCAAGCCCACCGATTCCTCTTAAATATACAGCCTCAGTAATTTCCTCATTTTTATCAAATGTTACTCAAAGAAGAGGGCATGGTGTATTTGTTGGGGACTATTTTCAGCGGTGGATTAATCCACATTTGTGCTCGAGTGAGTATTTGGGACAGCAGGACGGTGTAGTAAATAAACATACAGTGTGTGCGTGTGTTCATGGTAATGAAGGAACATGACACCCAGTACAACAGTGTGGCTCACTGATGTGTTTTTAATTGTTTTTGGACAAAACTGGAGCTCTATGGCACAGAGGAAGAAGATATAGGAGGCTTTAATACACACACTAGCATGCCACAGTGTCACTTTGGATCTGCAAATGTGATTTGTTGATAACAAGAAATGTTTAAAAGATTCTTACATTTATACAAGTCCAGGGTTTATTTCAGTGAGAGATAAACAATAACACAAGATGAAGCATTGGATTTGTTGCCATGGTTACCTGCATTTTAATAGATATTGTGCAGTGATTTAGAACAGTGGTCAAACTTTCCAAAACATGTTTAAGGTGTTTAACAGACACCAGCCAATCAGAATCCAGCATCCATGGTGTAAACAGTATCTATCTATCAATGTTACGTAGGAATGGCAGGGCAATTTAACCAGGGTTTGGCCCCGGTGAGTGGTGGTCCTGTGTGAAGGGCTCTGTCTTGGACAGGTCTCTTGCTTCTTGCTGTATGAAGAGGGAGCGCTGTGTTCAGTGGGAATGACAGGGTGAGTGAAAACAGTGGTTTTCTGGAGTGGCCTCGACTCGAGAGGGTCATCCCTCCAAGTCAAACACTACAGCTCTCTCACAGCGATGCCACCATCATACTGCAGAGCCTCTGAGCCCATTTCAGCTCACTCATTTGGTTTTACTCAAGTACTTACTCAGAATGTCTGAATAATTTTATTTCATTGTAACTTCGAATGGCAGCTTATGACGACATTCAAATAATAGCCTCTAACAAATTAAGGCTGATCACTAATAAAGGTTAGCCATATTGAAATCACCTGCGCTGTCATAGCACACATGGTAAATCCAGCACAATGTACATTTCTACACATCCACTATGTTTTTCTAATCAAATCCCATTTTGATCAGAGTTAAGCTCAGTATCAGCTCACCGCCTCCAGCTGCCAGCCAGATATATCCATCCATTCATCATAGACCAGCCAGCTAGTCTAGGTGGCTACATCTGTACTGTCAATAAAACCAAGACTTCCTGTTAAAGGTTGCATTTATCATTCTCCAGTAACTAAAATATATATTTTTTTAAAAGGTGACATTAAAGGCTAATTTTAAAATATCTAACAGAAATACTTTTCATTCACAGATGAATCCCATTTTCTTTTCCTTTGCTGTTATTTTGTTTGTCATTAAGTTTCTAAATGAATCAATGAAACATTTCGTGCAGATGTTTCACAGTAAGATCCTCCAGTGGCCCAAATCGCTTAATTGCTTTCACTGAATATAGTTATAAGAACAGAAAAAGAGAAAGAAGAAGAGAATATGTCTCTAATAAAAGCCTATTTCAAATAAAGGCTTGCTTCTCTCTGTGGTTATGAATTTATAGTCATTTAACAGTTAGTATTTGGCTTTCACTGAGACTTTAATGAGAATAAACATTTAGATGTAATGTTCACAATTAATCAGTGCACTGCTTTGAGATAGAGAAATCTGGTGAAGCATTAACCTCCTGCTGGGGTTTTGGTAACGTATAGTAGGCTGAACACCTGCATACGTGCAGCTCTAATCTGTTGGCTGTTCATACATCAAATAAATGAATATGTTCTCTCAGGTTATTTTGCTGTAATGAAGAGAGTAACAAAAAAAGGCACACAGAGCATCCAGAAGGTATTCGGTTATCAGATCTTTGTTGTTGCAGCATCTTGTGTGCATGGTAATAATGTGTTTACTTAGCAGACTGCAGTGCCTTCATCAGCACAGCCTGCTTGCTGTGCCGAGCAGCAGTGGAGCACCAGACCTCAGTAGGTGATGATGATATACAGTGGATGTGTGTCTGATTAGAATCACCTCGGGAACTCACAGCAATGCATCGATGTGGAAGTTCTCCATCTGCTCCAATTACTCAACATAAGCTTTGAGAATGGCTTGTAAGAGAGTCATCTATACTCTGAAACCTTTAGCACCTTCACAATGTGTGCACACTCACTGGTGAAACTCACTACTGTCACAACTTTTGATTGTACTTCAGTCTTTTATGAAGAGACATTAAATGCATTCCAAAGATGCTTTGGTGATCCAGGTTTTAGTGCAGGGCCCACTTTACTGTTACGTTGAATGGTGATGGACAAATACAAGCCAGAGACCAGAATCAGTTTAAACTGTTTGTTGAACCAAAGGAGAGTGCAGTGGCAGGGTGGGCTCTTGCAGTGAGGAGATCCAGAATGGTGGTGGCTAAAAGTCCAGGAGGCAGGTGCAGAGACGAGACCAAGCTGGATCTGACAGTAAGTTCGCAGTAGTGTTGTTACCATGAGGGAGACTGAAAGATCTGGCAGAGTCTTTGAGGTTGAGGTGGAGGTCTTTTCATTGGATGATGAGGAACAGGTGGTGAGGAGTTGAGAGGAAAAACTGGAGGCCACGTCCAGCAACACACACAACATAGAGAGACAGATTCGGGGAAGAACGGGAAAACGCTCGGAAGGGATGAGGCAGAAGTCTCAATCATGACATTTTCTCTTTGGCCAGATATCCATTATCATGTGTTCATGTGTTAAAGTGCCTGTGGAGTTTTCTGCATCAGGCTGGATTTAGAATAATTGAATTTGAATTTACAGCAAATAGAATAGGTTTGATCATGGAGTCAGTATTATAGCAGGACTGGCCACATGTCAGAGTGACACTGATAAATGATCAGGATATAAACACAAAACAAAAAATAAAAATTACACATTCAAACAATGAGAAATTACATTTAAAGAAATGAAGCAGTGTGCCTATAGTGAAGGGCTGGCCCACAATTAGTTGACAAGTTTTGATGGTTTATTACAACTTGGACTTTATGTTTATAGCTCTGTGTGGTCATTGGTTCTGTCAGAACCATCTGATAAGACCTGCAACCCAAAATCAATCTTTCCAAAATATGAGATACAATAAAAATGCAAAGAAATTCTGCTTACAGCTGTTGTACATATTCAGCACGTCAGTCAGGTGGTAAGTGGCTTTTATCCTGAGACAGGAAAAGTGTAGTGAAACATAACATTTGAAATAAAAAGATTGCTTTGGAGTTAAGAGTGACTCTTCCCTCCTCCCTTCAATGAATAACATTTACCATCCTGAGTCATCTGAATATGTTCGTGTCTGCCAAGATTATGTGGGGCTTGGGAGAAGAAATGTGAAGTGTGGTGTAGTTGTCATCATCAAGAGTTTGCTTAGTCGTGTCACGTTCCGCATTCTGCCAACATTAGGAGGAGGACCCAAATGCAGACAACACACACAAGATGAGTAGGTAGGATAAAAAGGAAATGTACTGGAGGCAATAGGAAGACAAAGTCAAACAAATCCAGAGGGCAGTGGTGAACAGGTAATGAGGAAAAACAGGATCAGATCATGCTAGAAAACAAAAAAACAAAGGCATGAGAATAATCAACAATAATCAACTGTGTGGGGAAAGGGGCTGGTGTATGTACAGTAGGGCTAATGAGGAAAAAAACTCAAACAGGTGAGCAGGTGATGAAAAAGGCAGAAAAACAGTTACTGCAGGGCAGGAATCTGAAATGAAAGGAGGCTGAGAAGAAGAGAAGAGGTGTGAAAGTCTGAGTGTGGCTGAAGGACTGAGATACCCTCAGCTCCAGAAAAAAAACTATTAAGTGAGCCTCTTTTGATTTTTTTTTTGTTGTTGTTGTTTTTATACCAAATTATTATCGACTGGTCCAGGTCTAAAAACCTTCACAGCAATCAAAGTAAATGTTACAGAAATCGAGTTTGGGTCTAAATGACTTTTTCAGGTTTTGATGGACTAACCAACTCAAAGTGTTTCAATTCAATCTGTACACAAAGATCACATCAGAAACAAGCACGGTCAACAAAAGACAAACCTAAACACCAGAGTGTGAGGCCTGAATCAGCAGCTGTGTGCGGTGGTGGTGGTGGTGGTGGTGGGGGATGGTGGTGGTGGTGGTGGGCCTGAGGTGTGCTGAAATAATCCGTATGTCCTCATTGGTTTCTCTGTGAGGGGAACGGGGTGAGGTCACAGTGCTTCACTGAGATCTGCACAATTACAGACAGCTGTGGGGGCATCTTCTAATGAGGCAGCGTTTCCTCTCAGGCACATCATCAGACAGCCTAAGTGGACGCCGGATTAGAGACACAAGAGAGGGAAGTAGAGCGAGGAGCTGCCCTTGTACAACTACAGAGAAAAAATAGACACCATTATGTGTGGCTGAGGATTTTGTTTGACCTTTGTAACCACTGACTGTCTGTCCACTAATGAAGAGAGCAATAATAATCCTGAAGATTAGTTTCTACTTTATGGACCGTGTCTGTCTCACTCTGAAGAGAGCACAGTCTCTGTAAATGTGCTTTTTATTTCATTTGTCCAGATGTCCTGCTCCCCAGCCTCAAGTGTTTCCCAGCATAATGTAATCTATTACTTATTAGTTATTACTTGCTACTCTTATCAAAAATAATATTAAATTACTTATTACTCAGTCTTGTTACATGACTCGTTATATTACTTTTACTCCACAAAATGGATTATTGCATCCTTTCTCCTCAAAGTTCAGACTTCACACGCGCCTCTGTGTGAATGTCGCCGTAATCACAGCTAAGGCTTCAGTCAGCAGTCTGTGAAGTTACAGGTAAGATAAGAAGCACACCTGTCTGAAACAGATGATGAGACACAACCTTTTAAACAACTTCTGTTACTGCGAATGATTTTTTTTACCTGGGGGTCTTATGTTGTCTGTGACTGTTATTTACTCAAGGATATCAAGGATACCAAGGAGTCAGTCATTTCATTAGTTTTATGTTGCTCGTAACCTGCTTGTTTAGCCACTTCAACCATCGTCCCCAGCCGCAGAGGGCTCACGATATTTACGTTGTTGTGTTGTTATTGTGTTGTCATTGTGTTGTCGCAGTGTTTCAGGAGGTTTGAAGTTGTTTTTTGCAGTGGAAAGAGTCTTGGTACCACAACATTTGACAACAATATCCTTGTCATCTTTTCCCACCTTTCCTTGCTGATGTGCATGCATGATGATTATGATTATGATTGACTATATGATTATCACTGTAATATTATTGCTAGTAAAGTGTGACTGCTCAACACTGCCAGTCAATTTCCGCTGGGGATGGGGGACATGTCCCCCTCAGTTTAACTGTTTCATTTAGGTTCCCTCAATAAAATCCAGTTGTGAGACACTAAAAACAAGGCTGGAAAGTGTACAGTGTTTTGGTGCCTTAAAATTCAAGGATCTGTTCCTGGACTTCCTGGTTTGTATTTTATTGTCTCAGCAGTACCTAACACCCCACCAACACAGCACCTTGCTTTAACACATGGCTGATTTTGGTCTGAATGCCTCTGACTCTACTAATGGTCGATCAGAACAAAGCAGACTGTTTCTCATAAAAGTCTGTGTCAAATAAAGACCCGCTGCCCCCCTCAGTTGTTAGAAATACTGACCTTGTGTTGCACATTTGTTCATGTGTTTTTATTCTCATTAGTCAGTGTAGAAAATGTTGAGTCATTTTTACTTCAACTTGACTGCACATTTAGATTATATGCTAGTGAACGCACACAGCAGCAGTGTGCATTGTGCTGTTTGCAGTGTGAAAAGGTGCAGAGTGGTTTATTTTGGAGTATGCTGCCCAATCCAGTAAGAAGTAAGAAGTAATCCAGAAGAATGCATCTTTTTAATTTGCTATTCCTGTACAAGCTGTGCGATCCATAGCTGGGCAGAGTTATACATATTCTAACCTCGTAATGATATAACAACATTTTGCATTGAAGTCAGTTATATCAGCACGATATATTTACATATATTTACTGTATATTATGGTGTTTAGGGACACTATAGTGTGAGCCAATTATTGTTTGTAGCTCTAAACTCTACATATTTTATCAGCTGTTGAAAACAGTGGAAGTGCTGTGCACACAAAAACACAATTCGACCCCTGTGGCATCTCTCAGTCTCCCAAAACCCGCAGTCAGGAACCCTGTGAGGACCTCTGTGTGAAGATCTTCCCTTTCAGGCAAAGACATTTCCTTGAACAGGAACAGTCCTGAGACTAAAATCTCTCCGTCATTAATGCATTTCTGACACACACCTTTTCTCCGAGCGCCTCGTGTGCCAAATCATTCACCACCCTCCGCCCCTCCCTCATCAACTATTCTGTCCACAGTACTTGCTTTGCTGCTCTGGCCTTCAGGCATTGCTTCTCCTGCATGATTTATTGTCCTCCCTGGCTGCTCTCAACACTCAGGTCCTCGTTCCTCCACTTCCCTCCTCCCCTCCGGTCTCTCCTGACGAGAGAAATGAGTAAACTTCCAGCACCGGGACATCATTGTACAGTTTGCTGAAATGATAAAGCAGCCCGCTGTTTACTCCACTGACATGAAGGATACAAACAACATCTCATATGAGTTTTGGGTTTGTTTTGTAATTAACTTGTCATCGCAACTTTTTTTTGGATCCACTTCGAGAAAAAATAACTTATAATGATAAAACATTCACAGCAGAGACAACTGAATATTCTCCATAAATTCAGAGAATCTCAGAGTTACCGGTGAGACTTGAGATTTAAAGTTAGACTTTGCGACGGCACAAAAGGAGGAGAAAATAGCATAATGTTCCCAGGGAAGGAAGACAAATTAATTAGAGGAGCACCAACCCAGTTCAATAGCTTGGCTTGCCAGCATGTTTTAATCACTAACAGTATAATTAGGAAGGGGCACAGTGAGGCATGTGAGGGTTCTCCAGTAATAAGGGATGAGAGCAACTCCGAATTTCAATTACAGAAAACACTCTGAAGATACGCCCTTGGATAAGGTCTTTGATGCTTCATAGAAGCATATACTGTTTCTCCAGCAGTGCCTGGTGAAAAGGCTTTCCTTTACAATATCCTTTTTCCCAGATGATGGATCAATAATAGCTATGCTTGGTTGCCCAGTGAGTGCCCAGCAGGTATGAATGTTGCAACAGCAATCAACTGCCCAGTAATAAAGAAACCCAGTTCCACAACACCCTACTAACTCTGTAATTTAGGGTTATATATATTAGGAAATATTAGCTTCAATCCAGATTTGATATTGTCATTTAAGTTTTTGTACATCTTCCTGATGTTGGGTTTGAAATGACCGTGACTATGACATTTATTGCACGATTAATTCTGTGAACCAATCATTAAAATTTCATGTCAGTCATGTTTTTCCACTGTTCCAACAGTCACTCTGATCCTCAATTCATTATGTTAGATGTAAAAATATTCTGTTAAAATGTTTTTGTAAAAGGAGTCTGGTCTGGTGGCTTTAGAAAGAGCAGATTAGTTCCCCCTCAGACAGTCTTATTTAAACTGATATTGATGTTTTGTGGTAGCTAAAATATCTTTTTGGTGCTCCTCTATCCACAGCAGTACACTGCAGTACTTAGCTTCCTGTACTCATGAGAGAGCTGTCAATCAAAACCACTGATAGCATAAAGAATGACCAGTGTATGCATGATGTCACCCACAGGTTTCAGAAGAGCCATTTTGAAGCTCAAAATATGTGGCTCTGGTCCTGTGTCTTCTGCCTCCCGGTTAATCTAAAAATCGGTAAAGACGTGGATCATTGGCGGACTTGAGGCGGGCTGAATGATACCTGGGTGCTCAAACAAGCCACCTGTAACAGCACATACCTGTCAATTAAAGCACCCATGCTGTTAATATAATTTGAACAGGTGAGTTCTATAAAAATTCACCCTCAGTACAGTTGTCATGGACAGGGAAATTAGCTTTATGTACCAGCTGTAAACATGTTTATTTCTGCTGTGAAGTTGGACATTTTAACATGAGGGCTTATGGAGACTGACTTCTTCTGTAGCCAGCCTCAAGTGGATGTTCGAGGAACTGCAGTTTTGCATTGGCTTCACTTCACAATTACAGAGGTTGCCTTGAGAAATGGTCTGAAGTGCAAAATGAGCTGAGTTTGAAGCAGGTTTTCTAATAGTAATGAACATTTAAAGAAAGAAGATAGAGTCTGATCCCAATTAGAGCGTTAAATGTTTAGTGTAGGGTTAGAGGCTAATTCAGTTGGAATTTGTAATTGTTTCTTTGTCTGAACAGCTAGATTAATTTCCTGTTGTCCTTGGCTTATCACTGTGTGAGCTGATTCTGTTCTGTATAATGTGATTTATCGTTTGTGTGTGTTGTTTGAAACAATTTACTGTGAGTTCACTCTGTATGTTTGTTTTATGTGTTTTTAATGTTTTTGTGTGTAGTTTGAAATACTGTATTGCTGCTGTTTGACCAAGGCTCTTGGTCAACGAAGGCTCAAGATTTTGTAATCTCAGTGGGACTAATATACGTTAAATAATAATATTGATAAAATCTTTGAACAAGGTTAGCCCTGCCCTCTTGCTTAGCCTCTTCATACATACAGACAGTATGATGGAGGAGTCAAAGGAAAGTTCAGGAGAATACCAGTTCATTAGGAATTATACACCATACCAGTCAATGTGGCCAACAGCTGTCAGGATATCTTTCCCAGAACCAATGTGTTGGATCAATTGACTGTCTGAAGTGCTGACCGACATCACCGACTGAACTACTGATCAGTAATGAGTAGGCTGATCCTGACTACATAAATGAAACCAAAGAGAGAGGAATGAACAGAAAAGAGCTGCAGCACACACAGCAAAGCCAGCTTGAAGATATTTGGCATGAGGAGTCCTTTCTTGGCATCGTGCTGCATTCAACAAAGCAGTCTGGCAGAATGCAGGATTAATAACAATCCGGAGGAGTGGGTGGTGGGTCACAAAGGATTTCAGTGCTCAGCACTTACTATAAATGTTCTCCTTTTGTCTTAGAGAGACTAATCTTTCCATGGCACCATTTGTTTTTTGTGGTGCCAGAATTCAACTTAGTCACTCTGATAAGAGGACAGAGCTTTAGCCACAGGCTTGAACCAACATGGTTCATGTCAGTAAAATGTCCACACTCACTTTAAACACGTGTGATGGAGGGAGTTGGCGGACCACGCTGTGGAGTAGACGTGTTTGTAGGGAGCTCCACTTTGACCTAGCTTGTACACCCCCCCCCATAAGTCTTTAAATAAGCTATTAGCGGTCGTATACTGTGCAGTAAGAAAATGACAAAAAAAGGCAAGGGGCTCAGATCCGAAAAAGGTTCTTGTGAAAAAGATTTTGTCGAAAAAGATGCCGACGCGGAGACCACCGAACAGGCAGGTGCTATTGCAGCTAGTGCTACTGCTGGTAGCACTGAGGTCCCGGCTACCAACGAAGATATTTTAGCAGCAATACATAAGATGAAAAACGCCATGGATAACAGATTCGACGAGCTTAATGGGTCCCTTTCCAGCCTTAAATCGGCTTTAACAGCCGTTAGTGAACGTGTGGTCACAACAGAGGACGCCGTCGAATCGCATGAAAAATGTCTCGACGAACTGGAGAGGCGACACAAGAGCCTAGCTTCCCAGTGTATGCTACAGCAAGCTAAATTAGATGACCTGGAGTCCCGCTCTTGCAGGCAAAACATCCGTATAATCGAAATAAAAGAGAAAGCTGAGAACGGCAGGCCAACAGAGTTTGTCACCAAGTTGCTACTGGGAGAGGAGCACTTTGATCATCCCATGGATGTGGACCGTGCCCACCGAAGCCATCATTGCCAGGCTGCACCGCTTCCAGGTAAAGGAGCTGGTACTGAGGCTCGCGAGGGAGAAGGCACCGCTACAGTACGACGGGCGTCCTGTATTCATCTTTCCTGACCTAACATCAGCAACCATGAAGAAGCGGATGGCTTTTCAACATATCAAGGAGAAGTGCAGAGCCAGGAAAATGCGGTGCGGCTTTAGGCATCCAGCAAGGTTTGTGGTCACCGTTAACGACAACACGGGCACCTTCAGTACCCCGGCCGAAGCCGAAAGATTCCTGAGTCGAGAGGCAGTTAACAGATTTGACCCGGGCTCCCAAGGGGCAGTCTCCGTTTTCTATCGAATGCTTCATGATGGAGCTCTGATGAATATGGAGGTGTATAAACGGGCATGGGCAGATGAGTTGAATATGTAATTAAATGATGAAAAAACACTCCACAGACTCTATTGTTTGCAGGAAAAGCTACACAAATTTTATCCTGATATCCCACCAGTATGTAACCAACGTAAATCCACGATAGCTACTCTAGCACATTCTTTCTGGGCATGTAGTAAACTTCATTCATATTGGAAGTGTATTTTTCAGTGTTTTTCTAAGAATCTGGTACCCAGCCCTCTGGTGGCAATCCTGGGGGCCACAAGTGTCCTTTATTCTTCCGTCAATAAATTTGAAAGAAGAGCTATTCAATTTGGGATGGTGATTGCAAAAAAGCTGATTTTACGTGTGTGGAAAATGGACTCTGTCCCTACATATAATTTGTGGCTGGGAGAATTGTCTGGAGAGACTGAGATTCTATAACGAAGATAGAGGAGATAAGTTTGATAAAACATGGGACCCGGTACTGAATTACCTTAAAAATGTGAGCTCATAGACATTGGCTATTGTATAAAACCTCACAGTGCAAACATGTATGTGATTTTGTCGAATTCATACATTTTTTCTACTTTTAGATGTTTTTGTTTATAGTACCCATCTTAACTATGACCATGGAATATTGTTGTAATTCAAGATGTGCTGTGTTCTGTATGTTATGTGATCTTTGTTAGGTGTTCTTTTTTCTGTTTTGTTCTTTCTCTCTCCTTTTTTATTTTTCTCTTGAAAAACCTGTGAAACTTGCAAAAGCACTTTTAGTAGACGCATTTTGACTGTGTGTAATTGTCCACAGTGATTGAATTACAGCTTAGACTGCAGTGCTTTCACTCACTACCGGATCACATCCAGACATTGTCACACAGATATATTAGTCCAGACTGAAAAAAAACAGCTACCCTTCAAAATGCATCTACTAAATAAAATATATTAAGTGGAATCAAGATTTAGCCACATATCTTTCAAAATGAAAAGCGTAGTACAGACACTCATGGGCCAGTGTGACTAATAGAGGCTCAGCTGTCATCTGTCTAATAATGAGAGAACACAGAATTCCATCCAGCAAACAAACCGCTGGGCCTGCTGAGTACAATTTACCTCAATAGGTTCTGAAGGATAAATATATGGAGAGCACTGTGACAACACCAACACAAAAACTCAGAGATGAATTTGTTGTTAGGAAGCTGGTCATCCACCCATATGCCGTTTTATTCCTGGCATGCATGTGAACACCAGGACAAAAATAAACCCACAGACACATTTATTAATTGGCTGTATCAGTGAAAGCGATGCTCCAAGCTTATTTAGATTTATCAGCTCTCAGTTTCAGTCACATATAAAAAATATGCGTATTACATTTGCAGTGGATTTATATGTTCTCTTCGTCAAAGAGCTGTGTCTGATTTACGGTGATAATGGTGTGTTTGTGAAGGCATGAAGGGGAAAAAAATGCAGGCATAAATAAAAGAAACAATATGCCTACAAGAGGGGGACGCCTGAACACGGATAAAATGTAGCTCAAGGAACCGTGTCTATTTGTTCAATTGTTTCTGATGACTTACAATCAGAAATATCATCATAATTCACCTGAATAAAAACACATTGCAAATGTAGCATTTAAATGAGACAGCAAGTGGCAGCAGCTGAGTAATTAACCACTTTAACATCCCCTGTGACAATCAATGAAGCTTTCACAGTGCTGTGTTTGGCATATGGAGAGGAGATGGGAAGAATAAAGAACTCTGAATGTGTTTCAGGGTGTCAGGGACAGAAAGTGTACGGGAATATACTAAAATACTTTCATACTAATGAAATATACTCACTGAGTACACATTACTGCATTGCATTTTAAAAAGGAAGTTGTAATCAAATATGATCATGCTGTACGACACCTTAGGCTTAGGCTACAAAAATATAATGTCAACGTATACAGACTAAAGTAACAATATCACGTCATCCACTGGTGTGGACCCAATGTCAGAGAACTGAGCACAACCAATAATAACTCAGTTCTGTTGATGGACATCCACAGCCTTTAAAACAGTTTGAATTATAAATATACAATCATACTCTTCAGTGACTGGAATCAACCATCAACGATGTAACAGAACTCAGACAGTAGACCTTTTTCAGAGCAGCCATTTTGATATGAAATAGTCAACACTGTTTTCAATGAACCCATTAAGGTTCCATTCCATTTATTGCAGCAGAGACTTTCCAGTGAACCAATATGCACCGCGGCAGCACCCTGACTCTGTCTGATGACCTGAATGGAACGGAGCCTAAATCATTGATAAAATCTGTTTACCTCACTATTTTATGTCAAAATGGCTGCTGTGAAAAACATCTGTTAAATTAGTTTCCCTTTTGGCAATGGGCAGTTTGCATGCACATACACGTACACGTTCAACACGTATGTTTGAATATGGAGTTGCTGATTTTTCTCTTGATGTTCCATTTTTCCCAACATGAAATGTAAGTACAATACCCAAGAATAAAGATTTGTAAGTACAAGCGAAATTACAGATTACAGATAGAAATACTCATAAAACACCAACTGTTGCAATGATTAGAGTGAATTTAGTTTGTTTCTTTCACTATAATGGATATTGCCAAACTGTCTTTTCCAAGTTCAAGAATCGATTTCAATCCAATGCAACTTTGAAAGACCACCTCTGACTGAACAAAAACTGAACAGTACACTTAAGAAAGGTGTTTTGTCCTCCATCTATATGTCTTTGATTGTTAACTGGGTCACACAAACATAATATCCTATAATGTTATTTTGAGTTTGTGTCTGACTGTGTGGTTTCTTTTTATAGCCTCTTCCACACAGTCAGCAAAGAGTAACTGCAAATTGGATTTCTCTTCTGGAGGAAGTCACAAACTTACTTTGATGTTCCCTCATTGAGTTACCCAGCATGAGTGCAGTCTAGCAATCCAGCCCGGAAGAGAAGAAAGTATACACCAAAGGTGTGTGGCAGGATATCAAAAGCCTCATTTCAACCATACTGGAGAAATTATTGCAGGTGATCATCTCTTAGGTCACACTCAAGTGTCTACTCAGTGGATGCAGATTGGTGTTTCAGAGACTGGGATGCTTTGGAAGCAGAAATAATCTCATTGACATGGTGACTTTGTTGTGTGCACCTCACAGCAGGAAGATTCAGGCCTAGAAAGTGTTCCTTTCACCTGTACCATTCATGTGTGTGTGTGTGTGTGTGTATATATATATATATATATATATATATATATATAGTTTGAGAACCAGTGCTCTCGTTAATTTTGGTCAGTTGTTGGATTCTGTCTTTTTCTTTTCATGATGGCTTTGTGATACATCTTTCTTTCCACATATCCCTGCAGACTCTGAATATATGAATGAAGTGAAATGAAATAGTAATTCAGTCGGATAATCAAACTACTACAACTTTCGATCCATTCTGGAGCTGATTGCTCTATTCTAGACAATGATTGTGATTGTCTCAGGCAGGAAGACAAAAATGTCATAGAGCACCCAGTTAATTTTCAAAATAAAACACCCAGTTCAAACTCCTGATCGTAAAAACAAACAAAAATGAAATTATTCAGGTATGTAGCCTACCAGGGAAAAATGAACAAATCTGATCAAGTTAACAAAGTCTGGTAGTCGATTATGACCAGAGTTGGACAAATATAAATTTTGACCCGCTGATAGTGCTTGATTGCAAAATTAAGGAAACCATGAAATATCTGTACTATTTTGTGCCAGTCTATCGTAAATGTTGAGATACTTTAGTAAATAAGTGAAAAGTTTCACTTATGAAAAAATCATTAGACTTTATCCTCCGCAGGTAATAGACATGTACAAAATTTCAAATTTAATCTTTTATCTACTAAATATGTCGAGAACCTTATAAACAAGACATAAACTATATGAATATGGTGGAAAGAGCAGGAAAATCCTAGCTCACCAATTGTGTCCAAAAAAAAGGCAGATCAATCTATAATAGCAATAAATAATGAGATGGGCATTAAAATTACAGATCCCTTAGAGATCAACTAGCATTTTATATGTATTATTCAAAACTATACACCTCAGAATCCAGTAATGATAAATCCTTGTTTGAATCTTTCTTTTGCAGCCTGTAATTGATGAAGAAACTGCCATGGATTCAGAAAGTCCATTCTCAAAAGAGGAATTTATTAGTGCTACCAGGAAGTCACCTGGACCGGACGGCTTTCTGAGTGAATTATTTAAAAAATGTGCCACCGAACTTGCTCCTATCCTACTCTTAGTCTACGAATCATTTATCTGCATCTCGCTACCTGAAACTATGAGACAAGCGGTCATATCATATCAATATTTCAATTAAAGGTATATGGAGGAAGAATTCTGAACATAAGGTATCACTATACGTGGACGATAAGCTTCTGTATTTATCCGAGCCGGTAAGCAGTATAACTGCCATAAATATCATTTGCAATAATTTCAGTGTTTGTTTACATATATTATTTATGTGGTTTATTTTTGTGAATATTTATTTGTATTGTGCACTGGGTGGGAACTAATGTTTTGTTGCCTGTTGCGCAAGGGACACAGTTAATTGCGGGAATCTACCTAAAAGAAAGATTTCAAGAAGAAGTTTATGCTCTGTTTTAAGTTGTTTAAAGTGTTTCAAGGTGATCTTTGTATTTCCTGTTTTTTGATTTTTGAAAGATTTTTTGTTTGAGAAGACTCATTCCCCCTGGGTTGTATGCAGCCAGCAAGGTATGTTTATTTACGTTGCTCGTCATGTTAATTACTCTAGATTTTAATATCTGTTCCAGTGTATACTGGTCTACCTATATTATTGACAAAATTGACCACTAAAGAGGTAATTGGCAAAATGTACAGTTTACTTAACTCTTATAACTTAGAACCTCTGACAAATTTAAAAAGACAATGGGAAGAGGAATTAAATATAGAACTTTGTGAGGACACATGGCAATCTATATTAGATAGGATACACTCATGCTCAATTTGTTTAAAACATAAAATAATACAATTCAAAGTTGTACATAGATTGCACTGGTCTAAAGGAAGACTGACCAAGTTCACACCAAATACTGACCCTAATTGTGATCGCTGCGGAATAACACCAGCCACTGTATCACATGTGTTCTGGCTCTGTCCCAAATTGACAGATTTTAGGCAATCTGTATTCAAGTTTTTCTCTGACATATTAAGAATATCCATAGAACCTCTTGCCATAATAGAAATGTTTGGCACAGTACCACCGAATCTCTGCCTTAGCCAGTGTAGCAAAAATATGATAGCCTATACAACGCTTTCGGGTAGGAGATTAATACTGCTGAAATGGAAAGAAAGATTTGCCCCGACTTTCAAGCTATGGATTAGAGAAAAAAATTTGATATGCTACGAGAGGCCGTACCCTCAACTTCTATACCACCTGGCAACCAGTCCTGGACCATGTGGAAAAGAAGGAAGCATCAGACATATCAAATTGACAGATAGATGGATTAACTATGGACTATGGATTGAGATATCTCAGTCTGGACAACAATGGTGGATCTACAAACAGGCCAGTGTTATCATCACTAAAGCCATGCATGACTAAAAATTCCACAAATAAAAGTGACCAGTGAGAATGTATTTCAAGATCAGTGGGAAGTCTAGTACCTTTCAACGGGAACAGAGTTGTCAGTCTCATTTGCACAAGTGATGTAATATAATGATCCAAAATTTAGAGAGAAATTAGCATAACAAATACAGCTGGGGCTGAGCAGAGGCTACAGAAGAAAAACCTTTTTCCAAAAGCAAAATCACACAGTGGGACTAGTTAGATCTAGTTTCATTATGGTGGCAGAAAGAAGCTGGCTGACGCTTTACCAAGGGAGCCTTTTGCTTAAAGCTTAATGCTCGTGATGTGTAGTGTGCCCAGAAACAGCAGAAATAAAGAGGTCGTTTGGATAATCGAGCTGCAGATTTACAACAGCAGCTCGTTGAAAAGGAAAAAATGCTTTTTTTGTTTGGAAAATAACCGTACAACAATTCAAAAAACAAATGGAACCGCCAACCCCTAAACTACTGCCTTTTGTAAGTGGTCTCAAGTGAAAAGGTTGGGATCCTGTGGCTTAATATGTGACATCTTAAACTGCCATGTAACGTGCTGTGAAATAGCATCAAATGGAAATCCTCAAGCAAAGTAAAAATACCTCAGACCTCTTGAGAACACTACCTGAGTATGTGTATTTACTTTCAGTGACTCATTAATCAAACCATTTATACATTCACAGGTTTGTCACGTTGTATTAAAAGAACAGTTTGACATTTTGGGGAATAAACTTTTTGGTTTTCTTTTGTGCTGCTGTCCCTCCCACATGTTTGTAGAATGAAAGCCTCAGCGTCCACGCTGTGCGTTTATTTGCCTCTGCTCTCTGTAGGCCTACCTACAAATATTACACTCAGTTCATAAAACACTCCCTCTGTAGAGGACTTTCAAATAATAAAACAATTTAGAGAAAGCAGTTTTATGGAGGTGACTGTCACCGAGGTGACTGAGAGAACTGGTGTTGTGCATGTATGAGTGTGGCGACCTTCAGTATTTCTGCTGTAACTCCTCTGCAGGGATGAGGAGGATGCCCTGCAGCATGATTAAGAATTCTTTCTTGGCTGCTGGCTGCTGCATTAGTATGGATGCTGAGTGGGTGAAAGTCCTCTCTTGATGCTGTGACCCTCGGCTGCTGTCAGGTATGCAAGACGCCTTCATCCAGACAGAGAGTAACTGCAAACACTTAAGGACAATAATAGACAGGAAGCTCAAAAGTAATGAGACCACAAAGAGTCCAAAAGTGCCTCCACACCTTAAAGGCCTCTGTGCCCGCCCCTCCAACACACACACTATCACTCTCTCTTTCAACCACACTATCACTTCATCGGCGAGTTCATTTCCATTCTGAGCGCTCGGTGCTGGTGGGTCAAAGCCCTGATTGTGTGGAGAGCTGATGAAGGCAGAGACTTTCACTTCCCAGTGCCTTTATTATGGAGGAGGAGGCTTCCCTCAGGCTCCCTCCTCTTACATCACAGCCTCCTGGCTGCACAGCAAGGACATAAACGTATTCATAGCAGCCACAGCAGCCCCTGGATTGTTTGAAATGAGCCTGCTAAGGGATGATGCAGGTAAAGAGCTGGTGGAGGGGTGAGGGAGGGGGAGAGTGTTGGATTAAATGCATCTCAGCAAGATGTGCATCTGTGTTTTCCAAGGTAGTTCCAGCGGCAAACCAGCGGCAAAATGTGAGAAAAGTGTGAGCAAAAAAAAAAAGCATATTTATTTTCCATCCACGTAAAAGCCAAGGAGAATGAACATGAAAAATTCAATGTTTGTTCAATTGACAGCTCTAGATGAGAGTTATATACATTACTATGGTTCTATGGATTCTGAATGACCACCAGAGATGATTTAGAACAAATAATCTGAATTGATTTGCAGAGAAGTGGAGAAAACATTCCTCATGGCTGGTGTAATGTAACTGATTACATTTAATTAAGTACTGCACTAGGCTGTAATCATGCATTATCTCACCAACAGAGCCATCACACATCTGCTTGTATTGTTAATATATTTTTCTATTCATACATTTGAATCTGTTATTTTATTATTATTCATGTAGTTTTATTTCATTTATCTATTTTTACAAATGAAGTCACTTAAGTCAAATTTTAAAGGTCCAGTGTGTAACATTTAGGTGGCTCCTTATACAAAACATGGCAGAAACATAATATGATGTGCATAACTACCCAGATAGCAGACCAACACTGACTTAGTGATGTGTCGGTCGCGAACGAGCCGGTTCAAAGAGCCAGCTCTTTTAAGTGAACGATGGGAGCCGGCTCCCATCCGTCCGCAAGCCGTCCTTTTTTTTTTTTTTTTTTTACTTTTCTCTTTAGGAAAAGTACCTGCGGGCGCTGGCTACAGGTGTCAGGACAAGGATCATACCACCATACCAAGCAGGGAGGGACGGGGATAGCAGCGCTAAGACGGTGACAGGAGACAAGAGGAGGGAGACGCGCTGAAGGAGAGAGAGGAGTGAAGACGAGAGAGGAGTGCGGTGCAAAGATGAGTGACAACAGAAAAAGAAGTAGTATTTGGATGCATTTTGACAGTTCAACATGAAAACATGAAGGCACAATGCAGATGCATTTGTAAAGTCAAGCTCTCATATCGAGCAGGGTCCACAAACAACCTACACAGACGTATGAGAACTGTGCATCCAGCAGTTCAGTTGGAAGAAAAAAGGCAGGCTAGCATGTCTGCTTCTACCAGTGCCACTACTCCACCTGTTGCTGTTGCTGCTGCTGCTGCTGCTACCCCCATGCATCAGGTACACGACAACCAACAACAACACAGAGCTCTTTAAGCCAATTTATGTCAAAGGCAATAACCCCAGCAAGACAGAACCGAATTGATGAAGAATTGGCTAAAATGATAGCAAGTGATTTCCAACCCTTCTCGTTTCAATCTGCTTTGTGTAGCAGAGTGCTTCTTCAAGCAAGTTAGTGCATTCATTGGGTGGTTTCAGAGAGTTACAAGGGATTTTACAACTGTAAATGCAATTGGCTACAGCAATTTATTGAAATTTAAGTGATATGTGTATATGTGTGCAAATACAAATCACAAGTCAAAACAGCACTAAATTTGGCTGAACTATAAAAGGTATAAGTGCTAAAATGAAGAGCTGTTCGGGAGCCGAAAGAGCCGACTCTTCTTGGTGAGCTGAGCCAAATGATCCGGCTCACTAAAAAGAGCCGTAATTCCCATCACTACATTGAATCAACATTGATTCAATGTTTCTCTTCTCAACATTGAAAAAGCAAATAATTATCAACATTGATTCAATGTTGTCTAGCCTTGAATATTCAACCTCAACAAAAACAATGATTCTGATGGAATTTCAACATTGAATCAATGTTGCCATGCTATCTGGGTATGTTTTCATTAGTGTGTAATATATTGTATGTTACCTTAGAGTAGGTCTATTTATCTACACACTGGTTCCTCTTACATGGAGTCCACCATATTGAACAACCATGTTTCTACAGTAGCCCAGAATGGACGAACTAAACACTGCTTCCACATAGGGTCTTTTGCACGTTTTGCAAATTTGGTGGCCACCATAGTTTCTCCTTCACACTAGGAAGGCAGAGGGTTGCAATCAGCAACAACACTGCTAGATGCCATTAAATCCTCCACACTGCTCCTTTAAGTCAAGTGAAATATATTGATTGACGGATATGCATATGGGACCACATGTTCATTGTAAGTATTTTGTCACACGTGCAAACTGAACTCACTGAACAATTTTACATCTTATAGCCTGACTCAGACCTCTGAATCGCCGCTCACATCTCCTATTTGTTAAGTCATTCACATAGTTCTGGTGTCATGAGATCAGTACCCAGATAGCAGACCAACATTGAATCAATACTGAATCAATATTGATGCGTCAACAAAACTGTCACTGAATCAATGTTGCTCAACATTGAAATATAACATTGATTTTTTATCAGGTTTGCACCCTGAAATAATGTTATTTCAATGATGTTAGTTCAACTTAAAATCAATCGCTGTTTTATCTTTGAACCAACATTGAAATAACAGCAGACAGCAGACCAACATTGAATCAACAATGAATCAACATTGAATCAATGTTGTCATGCTATCTGGGTAGGTATCAGATTAATACATTGTGAACTTTCTGCCTTTATTTATGAAAGTGTTGATAAGATGGTTGACCACGATCTTTTTCAAACCATCATCATGTAGTTTTAGTCAGAACTTCAAACTTTAACTGCAGAAGTGGCAGGTCACAATCATGTTTCAACAGTCTGATAGTTTTGCACTGTTTTTCTTCTTTAGGATAGACGATTTATGACTTATGATATTTTATATATTGTTACAATGTACACTAAATGCCCTGTCACTGGTTCTATGGTGCCAGCAGCTTAACCAGTGCCATCACAAACACATGTGGATAAGCATGCAAGGCAGTGTAGAATTAATGTAATGCTACAAGGCTCAACAAGAGCACAGGAAATCCCCTAATAGGCTCTCGTTGCCCCTCTGAAAACTCAACCTTTCACTCTTTGCTCTCATTGTGAAGCTGCTGCCGCATGAACTTAAGATAAGAGCTCTCATTTGGAGACGTGGACACCTGGGATGCTGGATCATCAGGGCTCAGGGATGCATACAGTCCGTCTGATCACATCCTCTGTGGACCCTGTGAAGGTTGCAGACGTGACCTGACTCGGGAAGCTTGAGTTTGTGCTGAGACATTGTTTGTGTGCTATACGGCATCACGATGCGTGGACATTTCTGTCAGGGGTAAATATCAGCAAGCGGGTCAGGGATGGAGAATTGTTTTGCTTGCTTTTATGGGTTCATGTGAATGTCAGTGAATGTTAGTGCTGTGAGATGAATGACAATCCATCTCCTCCTGCACTCCAGTGTTTTCTTCACTGTGGCCCTACAGTGCTGATAAATGGAGATGATCAGAGTGTGTAAGGCAAATGATGCAAGGCGTCTGGTATTCCAGCTTAGACGTGACGCTGGAATAATGTGAGAGCTATCAGAGTAATGGTGAGTAATGAGGTGAGACTGGCGCTTGACCCCTCTTCATCTGTCTCTATTTGTCTGGTCCACATCAAAACCAAGATGTGAGCAGCGCATGAGCACCACTGAAGCATTCACTTCACACTGACTGGCCCTCTTTGTGGTCATAACCGACTGTCCTGTCAGCAGCAGAGAGGACAAACTGTCTCCAGGCTGACTGACAGCAGACATTTACTCGACAAACAGATTTACATTCGGCTCTATGAGGAGTACACAGAGAACAGACAGCGTTGTTTTTATTTATTGATTCATTGACTTTATTTATTTCCCTGCCTATGCTGAAACCGGCAAGCTCAAAGCGACACAGAAAGCCTTGATCAATCCTAATAGATAGAATCATATCGTGTTATTATGAAGGCCTCCTGTTTCCTGTTGGTTCGGTGTCTGTCTGTTTCTTGCTGTGTCTCAATTTGGATTCTTCTGTAAGTTCACCTCTATGTAGTGCACCGTGTGTACACTGTTGTTTTTTCAATTCAAGTACAGCCATTGAGCACTTGAAATATCAACGATCGCAACATTACCACTTTTTCTAATTTGCTGAATTGCAACCAAGCGGGGCATTAAAATTTGACTTCCAAAATCTAAATATAAAACATATGTACAACTTACATTTGTATACTGCTGCATTCACCTCAACCTCTTCAACAGCTTCCTCAGCGGTGGGCCCTCAGATTCTGCTACGTGGCCAGAATGGCGACCACTGAGGGTGAGAAGTGTTCAGATTGATTCAATTGTCAGTGTGAACACACTTATATACTCAAAATAGCAAGTGTAAGTAAGGATGTATATGAACTCAGACTCTCTGTTGTCTTTGTGCTGCTCGGCATGGTTGCCTCGGTCTTCCTCCCACCTGATCCTCATCTCACCATCTGCAGCTCATCAACTAATCCACTCTGAATATACGACCAGTTCAACCTTCCAGACTCTATCAGATCATTCTGACTGCTCAGTGACTGCGTATGGCCAACCTTGACTCTCTGATTAAGACAATCAGAGAGTCAAGGTCGGCCGTACGCTTTGTGTTGTTTGCCACATCCAGCTCCGTCCTCTTCCTGCACCTGAAGTATGTGCTGAACCCAGCCCTGCACCGCTCTTCAGTCTATGGGTGTTTGGTCTGCTTTAGACGGACCAGAGCTCATTTCCCTGGATAGCCTGCTTTGTTTGGGCAGGTGTGAAAGCTCATACGAACTGTGGTGGGTGACGTGGATCTCGGTCCGCTTGCAAGTGAACCCTGGTGCAGTTTACTTACAGTGGGAAAGCAAACGGACTATCCAGAGAACCAAAGATCAGAAAGCCAATCAATGAGCCGGGTTTTCTTCTTCCTCGTGCTTTTTTTTCTTCCTAGTCAGTGCTTGTTTTGGGCAATACCGCCCCCAAACGAGCAGCTGTTGTAACTGCATGACGATGTCCAGGCGGTTTGGTCCACTTTCAAAGTGCAGTGTGAAATTGAACCAAACCAAATGAAGCATTTTCAGCATTCTCCAACAGAAGTTGAACAAGAAGACTTGGAGTGTAAAAAAAAAAAGAAGAAATGCAAATGGGTGGAGGTGGCTTGAGGCTGTGACTCAGGTGGAAGAGTGGGTTGTCTAAGAATCGAGGGTCGCTGGTTCAGTTCCCAAAGTGCTTTTGAGTGAGTGCTCATGCAGCACTCTTGCTGGCACAGTGTTGTAGAGCGCTTTGAGTGGTGTGTGTGCTGCATAAATACAAGTCCATTTACCATAGAATGCAGGTATATGCAGGTATATCTGTTCAGTGAGTCATTTTACACTTCTCTTAGTGTTCACTTATCAGAAACTGTAGAGCTGTGTTATCAACAACAGACATGTAGTCTGCATTGAATGTTGTCAGTTTAACCCATCGCACTCTTCGATGAACTGCCTCCCAGAAAATAGCATCCATTTCCGTCTGTTTACTGATGGTGATTATGTGATGTGATGAAAACACTTGAGCTCACAATGTTTTCATCTCTTTCCGCTCTGCACGGTGGGTCAGGATCTGAACACAATCTGACAGCTTCCAGAAGATTGTAAACGCGGGGACGCTTTGTCGGTGGATGTATATTTGTGGTTTCAGTTACTGATGACAACTTAAATGATCTACAGTACGAAGATCAGGACTTTATTTTCTGTGTTTTGATTCACTGGGAATGATTTGAATGGCAGGCGCTATCGGGTGTTGTGAGGTCTTGAGGGTCAAGTATAGACATTGCACCACATGATCTCATTTCATGAAGGAGGCTTTCAAAGATTTAGGAGACAAGGATTCTGCTGGAGAAGGACTCTTTAATAAACACATGAACATTAGATCAAGTAACAAGCATGGCACATAGGGTGGTTGGAGTGTTGGAAGAACAGCAGACAGCAGAGTAGTGAGGAGTGTCAGGTTATGATGGTGGCACCATGACACCTGCATGAATATGATTGGATGTGACTGGACAGCTGGTAGCTACACAGCTGGCAAATGAGCCAGTGATTGCAAAGCATGAATGAAGCAGCTGATGCCAATCAGCTAATGTAAGTGCAAATCCACCGCTCTGCCAGATTTAATGTTCCAAACAATACATTGTGCAAAAAATGAACGCAGGCCTGATGTTCAGCGTGATAGATAACACGGAGTCCACCAAGATTCACATGTCTCCTAATTGATTTTCAAATCTCATGAGAATGGATGAAACCATGTGGCTCCGAGGTAAGAAAATACATTCCTTACTTTGCATAGTTGTGATGTGAAGTGTATGTGACTTAGAACAAATGGAGGGAAACTTTTTTATTGAAATGACCTGGTTTAGATATATAAATGAGAGCGTGTGTCTTTAGAATAGAAACAACATGGCAGCTCGCTGCAGAAGAAATGAGTTGATTTGCATTGAAAACAGGCTGGAGTAATGTTCCCACACTGGCTGTATTTTTCACTTTTCCACTTGTGTAAGAAAATCTGACTTTAATGACTCAATTACAGACTAAAATGACTTGATAAGACGAAGAATGATTTCAGTTTATCATAGCGCTCACAGTCTGCTCGCACAGTGAAGCATATGAGAACCATTTTATTGTTATGTGCAAATGTTGATAGCTGCTCACTCACCAACACGGGAGCTGTTACAGGAAAAAGACATGAAAAGTGTCCTCAAAGTACGTAATATGTATGTTTATGTAAACACTCCAAGTCTCTGAGAGAGCTTGGCTTCAACACATGAATAGATGCATGTGTGCCTGCAGTAGCTGCTTGATTTTCTGTTGGCCTTTAAGAGTCATGGTTGGTGTAACCGCTCTTTATGCTGTGTTGATTTTCATCGTGTGAAAAGCACAGGGGCCTTAAATGAATCTCACAACAGAACATCTCAGAACAGCCAGGACTATCTGCTGTGTTTTGTGTTAACTGCTAACAACCATCTGACCGCAGCAGAGGCAGGTGTATCTCCACATGGCTAATAGAATAAGAAGAAACAAACTTCTGTTCAAAACAGGTGTCAGTGCGCTGAACATCATACATGCTTCTTTATCATGTGTTTTTTAATACTGATTCCTCAACTGTGTCTTCTACAAAAATGTTTCTACCCCGCTAGCAAATATTTTTGGAGCACATGTTTGATTTTTTTTCCATTTCAGCCTCATGGTTGCACACCATATTTAGGACTTTCTGTCTTCTGCTCTGTCTGTGACACTACCGTGACTCTCAGCTTCAAACTCACTGATTCATACTGAAGACATAAATCTTTAAAAGCTTCTAAATATGGAGCTTAATTTTTTACAGCTGGTCACTAGTTTTTATCAAACATTAGTCAAACGGAAGGAAAGAGTGTATTTGTTGGGGACTATTTCTAGCGGTGGATTAATCCACATTTGACTTTAAAGTCAGGATATGGGTTAGGGTTAGGATTAGTGTGCATCAACATCATAGTTGATTACATTTAGGCTACACTGAGGTCAAGATTAACAAGTTCTGTCAAATGTTACCAAGGCCACATCACACCCTGACCTTAAAGTCAAATGTGGATTAATCCACTGCTAAAAATAATCCCTACCAAATGCACTATTTCTTCCTGTTTGAGTAATGTTTGATAAAAACTACAGTAACCAGCGGTTAAAGTAAAGCCATATATTTGTTAGCCTTTTTAAAGATCTTCAGTTGGAATCAGTGAGTTTGGAGCTGAGAGTCATAGAAAGATTAAGGAAGTCAGAAAGTCCTGAGAGACTAACACATTGATGGTTTGACAATAAGAAACATTATAGAATAATGTCAGCTTTATCTTTATGTCACCATTTTCTACTGGCAGTGTATATGGGGTTTTTTTTTACACTTAATCATCAAGTTGAGGAAAAATGAGAAAATTGCTGTGGCAACAGCAAATTAGTTGAGCGTTATTATTGAGAGGACATGGTTGCATTGCTGTGCCCCGTCAATGCACTGCAGCTTTCAACATTGCGGCAGTGTTGTAATACTCAAGATCAGTCTTGGTCTCTAGACCAGTCTCAAGGGTTACGGTTAGGGTCTTGACTTAATCTCGCCCTGCCTTGGTCTTGGTCTTGACTCAGCCTCAACCCCTCAAAGTCTTGATCTTGGTCATGACTTGGTTTCGGTTTAGTTGGTCTTGACTCCAACACTGCATTGCAGTGATGCAGATTGAAGTGTAAGAGTGGGCTGTACAGTCATTTCCATGCACCTCTTTCGATTCTCTTCAACAGAGCCAAATGCAGTTTGTGTTACCTGACTATCAGTCAACAGACAGCAGAGATGATAGCAGCTTCATACTATATATTTATAGCTCGCCAAGGCAAGGTGACATTGGAAGATTGTTATTGCAGCAGCAGTGAGTCTGTTTCATTGGCGTAGACAATTATTCACTATTCCCCCACAGGGACAGCATTTAAAACAGATCACTATCCCCAAATCTAATATCCCAAAATAAAGCACCCGTACACCAGCCGTATATCATGTGTCTGATTCTTCGGCTATGTATCAAATAATATAACATCAGCCAAATATCTGTTGGAGGTGGTGTCATTTTTTTTCTCCTGTGTGATTGTGATATCATTTGATATGAGCTTTTTAAAGCCTCTCACTTGCTGCCTGTCTAAGAAATACAGTACATGCTCACCTACAGCAACAGTGATGTAAAAAGTCATAAGTGACAAAGAAGTGCTGCATGATTTTGAAAGAAACACATCAGTCAGCTGTCAGTCGCTTCATTCCATTGTTTCTCTCAGGCATGAACATAGTGATGGAACCTTTGGAGACACACATTCAGCTTAATAAGGATGTCTTATGAAGAGTTTTTCTATTTCTTTCTATCATTCTTTGTAATTCCAAGACAAGCTACAGCTCCCCTGGAGGATCTATGGCACAGTGAGTCTTACTTTGTATTCCACAGAGGGAGATACGGTGGTTTCAGTGATAGAAAGGGCTTTATGACTTTCCTGTCCAAAGCAGAGTGCCGTTATTCAAGCCATGTCAGTGCTGATCTCAGCTCAAACAACACTGTCCGCACTAAACCAGGATCCAAATAAAGGAAATACAGTTTATCAAGTCTGCTAAAGACCTGAGCGAAGGGCCGAGTGCTGCATCTTTCTACAGTATGTAGGGAATTCTTTTTTCCACACACAGCACATTAAAATGGTCACAACTGCCACAAAGTGTAAAGGTCATATCAAAATGATTCAATGTGAGTGCACTTTTACTAATTCTCTAATGGCTGGCAGAAAATGTGATGCTGTAACTGACCTGGTGGTGCCCTACTGAAAAAATTCTAATTCTCATGCAGAATGCTCTTTTCTCCTCCAGCTTTGTCAGACTTTTTTTTAACAATGGCATACGTCCTGCTAACACGCATACACATTTCCATTGTCCTTTCTGCAAGGCCAGAACCACTTTTATTCTCACACTGCAGGAACAATTGACAGGTCACCACACGTTTCTCAACTGCTGGTTTTGTCCACTGACAATTTTCTCACCTTTTAACATTGTTGACAGAGAGAGAGGCAGAATTACTTCAAAGCCCCATTTGTGAAACGTTTCTACCATAAACAAACAGATGTTAAATCATGTCTTCTTCAGGCTGCTCAAGAACAGGACAAAGCAGCCATCCACTGGAGGACCTCTACATCCAGAAGAAGACCAACAGGATCATCAAAGACCCCAATCACCCAGCCTCAAACTGTTCTGCCTGCAGCCATCTGGCAAAAGATGTCTTGCTGAAGTCTCAAGCTCATCACTATCATATTTTATTTATCCTTTATTACATACAACACACTGCAGCAACACAAGGGAAAGTACATATATGCATGTCACATATATGCATGTCATGTCACATTTACTACTGCACAGCCTCTCTACATACAGTCTATTTATTGTATCACTGCTGTTCACCAGTCTACCTCAGTATTATATTTGATATTTTATTCCTATATTTTAATGTTAGCTCTGTTTTCTGTCTCATGTCTCAGATGTTTGAGCATCCTTTAAGGGATCCAGAGAACATCAACTACATCACCACAATGACTGCTTCACTGTAGTAGTTGTGCATTTGACAAATACAAACTTGAAACTTGAACTTGACAAAAAAGAAAAATGTGTATAATAAAGAAGATGACATTTCTGCTTCTGCTGGATTTTGGTCCTTTTTGTCAAACTAATCGATTTTAAGCCGAACAACGTTACAAGAGTGTGATGCTGAATCGGTGGAGTACTCTTTTACTGTATGGTTGGAATGGTATATTATATTCATCTTGCATCATACTGTATAACTAGCTAAATATTTGTTTCTGCTGTGGGCTTATATCTAAAGTCAAACTCCTGTTCACAGCTATGTTATAGAGTTTGACTCAGTTGTGCCTTTGCCACAGATCTGCTGAAACAGATGGAATAGTTTTAGGGCAGCCCCTCCAGAAATGTGCAGTCCTCCAATACAGCAGAATATATGCAAATTTAACCAATCTACATTATTTACAAGAGCTTGCAATTTGTCCAATCCTTGCAGTGCTTTCACAGAAAGTGGTCAGATTGTTCGAATGCTGGCAGATTTACAGTCTGAATCACTGCCAGATTCCTCACAAACAAATCCAATTCAGAGCCACTGCTCCTTCCCCCTAACAGCTAAACATTTTAAAGATCTTTGGCCATTTCTGGGACTTACGGTGGTGAATATTGTTCATTCATCACACTGGCACTGTCTCAACTAGCTTTAAGACTGTTGTGGTTAAAACTTTACTTAAGAAACCACAGCGAGATCCCAGGACTCATAATTATTGACAAATCTCTAACCTTATATTCATTTCAAAGATACTATAAAGATTAGTGTCAACAACTTCTGGACGATACATTAAACAGTAGTCTGTAGTCCTTTTCAATCTGCTTTCAGGGCCTGTTACTCCACTGAAACTGCCCTTGTGGTGCTAATGATCTTCTGCTTACTATGGGAGGCAAATTTGTGGTTTGTGATATTAGGCTGTATCAATAAAATCGACTTTACATGACCTGTTTAATAAAATCAAACTTCAACCTCAACAAATGAACTACTGAAGAGCTGTGGATGCATGAGATACTTCCCTCTCCTATCAGACGGTGTTTCTTCACAGTCACTACAACCAGTACCTACCACTACTTTGGTCAGGAACACTGTCTGAAGGCAGTTTTCAAACATACAGTAGTCTCAGAGGAATGTCCGTCAGGAGGACTTCACTCAGTAAAATCTAAAAAAAAAAACTTCTGTAAAGAGCAGCAGCTCCTCTTCTTCTGTGGTAAATATGCATTTAAAAGATAATTGTATAAAAAAAAATTTTCTATTGAGCATTTTTACACTGTGAAAAACAAACCGTTGTTTTTACGGTAAAAAACGGTGGTTGCCAGAATTTTACCCTAATAAAAACAGTATAACCTTTTTCTAATGTTACGGTGAAACGATATTAGTACTGTTGATTTCACATTTAAGGTTGGCGTTTTATTCCATATTTTAAAATGTATGTAGATTTTACAATGAAAAACTGCCAAGCCATGGCAGTAAAAGACCGTAAAATATGACATTACATATTACAATGTATATATATATATATAAAATACTACTTTGTTCTGTATAAATTCCCTGAAAATGGTGTACAAATAAAGGTTTTGAACTATGACAACACGGGAAAACACAGTCATACTTATTATACAATATTTTACGGTCTTTTGCTGTCATGGTTTGGCACCGCAAAATCTACACACATTTTTTACAGTGTAGTCATTAAACACATATATACTTTTTTGTCATCCCTCGTTAAGTGTGGAGACCTCCGCTCTAGTAACGCAATGACTACTTCCATCCACAGAGCACTACATTTGGACTGTTCCTAACTGGATGCATGTCTCACAAAGCCTTTGGCATTATCTATTGCACATTTCCAATTAGTAAAACTGGTTTGTGTGAAGGCTGGACTGGCTCCTTGGTCCAGAGAACAACTCACTGACAGTTGTAGGCAGGACTGGAGAAGGGGCTGACCCGTTCTGACCATGCTTGTTGTGGAGGGAGCCGCTGGTGGAGTAACTTCTTCTGTGGCTGGTGGAGCTAGCTCTGTCTTGACTTTCTTGGTCTCTGCATTATCATTGCTGCTGCTGCTGCTGCTAGGACTACATGGGAGCTCTGTATTTTTTTTTTTTGATAAAAGCCCGTTCTGATATCATCCTGTCCTGAACTGTGTTTATGGTTTTTTGGCAGACAAGCTAACATTACTATTAATGTGAACTATGAGTGAACAAGCTAGCATGCTCTACACACAACAAGCAGTGCTGTTCATGAGTCTGAGTGATAGATAATTTTGTTGTCTTTGGTGTTTTCCTATGATACATAGAGCCTTAACGAAGGGGCAAAAATACAATTGAGGAGGCTAAGCCACACCCTTGTGGTGCCAGGTCAGCCTCAGTAGTGTTTTGTGTCACTTCCTCTTCAGCTTCTTGGTTAGTTATGACAGGTGTGTAATGATTATCAGTGGCGGCCTGTCGTCTCAGGAGGGAGCAAATGAGCCTGAAATCACACCATGATTTCATGCCATGACAGTGATTAGCTGTACTTGTGCCTGTCCTGTGCAGCACTGCTAGTCTCTCTGAACTCATTCTTAATTTAGCTGCATAATTTGTATCTCAAATGCTAATATTAACTGGGAGTTTGTGTGAAATGCTTTTGAATTCTTTAAAAGGTCAGCAAAAATAGGCAGTGAGACCCCCAAACAAATATGAATTGCACATCAGTTTGCCTCCCCTGAGGTCTCATTAAGTCTAATTGATTTATTGCAGAATAGTTTGCACACTAGCATCAGCATGCCAATCTCAAATAATATCTTTGCATAAAAAAAACTCTGCTTTTCATACAGAACTTCTCAACCTCAAGTCAGTGAGTCTTGTATTAATCCAGACAAAGCTAACATAACAGTAGGTCCAGGCAGAATTAGCCTCTGTGGTCCTGCGGACCTCCTGGGCTCACCCCCTGGATCCCAGCTCTCCCCAGCAGTGTGCAACAGAGTGTACTCAGTGGGAGAGGAACCAGTGCCTGTTTACATCAGTGAAACCCTCCCATGTCTTTGCTTCCCACTCTATAGGGAGTTTTCATTTTGGCTGTTTGATTTAATATTGTATAAGAAACAGAGAAGTGTGCATGCGTGTGCGAGTAAGAGCATGTTATACAGTCGGTTGTAATTACTCCCCGAGGGAGCTCTCCTCCCCCTGAGATAGTTGCCTCAGTAGAAAAACAGAGACAACTCTGGATTTCATCTAAATTACACTCAATGCCAATAATGTTAACCATATTAAATGTACTTCTCTCTGTGTCTCATATGGGAGTGTTTTTGTTTTTAATAAAACCAGAGTGTTGAAATAAAGTGTGCTCTAATATGTTTGATCTGCAACCTTGTTCAAAAGTCTCCATTCTGATAGCAACGTGTAAAGGCTAAATAACTGATTGTGCTGAATGTTGCAGCCTGTAAACTTCCACTCCGACGATGTAGCATCTAGTGTTGTCATGGCAACAGCCCCATCTTATTATTTCTCAGTTATTTCTGCATGTTTTCTGCCATTCATCATATCTGCCTGTTCTAACATCTGTCGTTCCCTCTCCACCCATTATCTGCCATTTGAATTTCATGATTCACTCCAATATACCTCTTATTGCCGTCAAAGAGTTTCAGCATCAATGACAGATGCCAATTCAGTGGGTGTGCAGCAGCTTGGCCGCCCACAGTCACTTGTGAACATCCATATAAAAATTATACTGTGTAATAGGCCACAGCAGAAAATAGGAAATATGGGAACCTTTGTTACATTTGTAATTTGTACGTACTCCCCATTCATTTCTCTGCTGTCAGCTGTCCAATAGAGCTACAAACATAAAAAAAAGCATAAAAATGTACTTCAATAAATGAATTAATAAAAAATACACACAAGTCATGTCAGTATTTGACTGACAAAAAAATTACGAGTATGGGGCACCCTGGTAGCGTACACCCAATGTACAGTCCAGCAGACAGGGTTTGATTCCAGCAAGCAGCCCTTTGCTGCATGTTGTCCCCCATCTCTCCTCCCTTTCCTGTATCTCAAGCTGTCCTATCCAATAAAGGCTAAAAAGCCCAGAAATAATGATACTGATTAAAAATAAAGATAGGTAGTGGAATGTTGTGCATTAAAAATGTACTAAATGTATACCTCATATTGTGGGGCATATTTACAAATGTTAATACAATACGAAAGGGTGCCACGATATATCCTACTACGAAACTTCCTTTGTAAATAATTGTAACTTGATAAATAGTCTGAATATGAAAGTCTTTCACACGCAGCAGACCAGTGGGTTTCTCCAGCGCCATGCCAATAATTTCAGTGGTGATCGTCTTTCATCATGGGAGGGTCAGCCCTGTCTGGCGCTGTCACTGACAGTTTTAAGGTTGGTTGCTCCGCTGCTGTTCAGGCGTTTCCTGCAGACTTCTGCCTCAGTGACACTCTTCTGTCACGAACTGCCACTCTGAGTTAAAGCCCCGTGACTGATGCAATGGCTCCCTCTCCCCTCTCAACTCTCTGTGGCATGACGTTCTTTTAGCCCACTTAACAAACCCACACCTCCTTAGTAGGCTTGTCGTGCAGAATGGATTCAAAGTCACTGCATGCTGAGTGCTGTGGAGTGATGGGATATACTGGAGACTGAAGTGCACCATATCATCAGCACATCTGTCCCCATTGACCTGGGTGGACCACTCACTGCAGCAATGAGTGATTGTGACATGGTATTACTAACAAAGTTAAAGGATGTGCAACAGCATGAGCCTGCCAGTTTCTGGGGGACCAACTGCTGAGTGTTCCATCAAACTCATCTAGACCAAGTGTCTCAACATTTAAACTACTGACATGTTCCAGTGTGTAAAATGTCTGCTGTCTGGTCCTGAGAATAACCTGTGCATTGGAGTAAGATTTCCCCCTAAAGACCAATAATAGATCCTCTGTTTCACATGCAGAATATAAATTATATTTATGTTTTAACTCAGCACTCTAGTGTCCACTTTTATTCTGATGATACTATCTTATATCCCTTAAGCTCTACATACCAGGCCTTCTCCAGGTCATGTTTTCCTTCCTCATCACCTGTTTTATATATCTCTTCAAGTTTCAAGTTTATTTCATTTATATAGCACTTGTTCTCACAAAGACACACAACCAACAGCTAACATGCCATGGTGGGATGATCTGAGGGGTCTGGTGGTTTTGTCGGAGCAAGACCATGGAGAGATTTATAGATTGATCCTGAATTGAATGGTGAGCCAGTGTAAGGAAGCCAGAATAGGGTGATGTGGTCTCGTTTCTTGGACCTTGTTACCAACCAGGCTGCAGTGTCTTGCCTTGTCCTGTTTCAAATGTGTTATCATAATGACTTGTCTTGCACTATTAATGGACAAATATACATAAAACAGAAACATCTGACATATCATCATCTTATAAATCAAGAATGGATGGATGGTAGGTATTGTAAAAATGCTGTGGACCCCCTTGACAATATAACACCATATGTATTAAATTTAGGTTTTACATTATTACACTTCAATTACACTGAACAGCTGATGAGGCGTCCATGTCCAAGTCTACATCTAAGTCTTCACTTGAGCTTTCAGAAAGATCCCAGTTTTCCAGTCGCCATGTACAATGTGGATGTTGACATGAATGGTATTACTAACTCAGATATGACATGAACTTGCTATTAAGGGGCAACACCTTTCACATCACATATATTAACTAAATCAGCCACAGTGCACTGAATGCTCAACCTGCCATCATCTGGTTTGACCATTTATTTTTCATATTAGATATATCTTTTTCATATATTACCTTACCAAGTAAATGTACATACAGCAGAGCAAAACAGGCAGCAACAAAGCTAAAGCTGTATAATGCACTGCATCCAAACCTGCTACTCGTTATACAGTTGGCTTCCATTGAAGCTTAATGTCCACACCATTTTTCTTGAATTACAACATTAGTCCAACATCACCCCAATCTGGGGGAGTGGCCACTTAGTCATGTAATATGTTAAAGCCAAGTTCAGCAGAATAAACAACAAAATTGACACATCATAAAACATCACAAAACCTACAGGTTTCAAGTTGGAAGTAGCAAAGTAGCAATCTGTGCTGGTTCTTTGACATTGTGTCAATTAGTATGGAGCTGAGTAAATGTTCAGTAACGGTTAAGTTAGGTCTAGATCTTAAATTCAGCAAGTTCAAAGCTAATAACCATAACACCAGATCACAGGATAGGTTAGCTCTAAAGGTTTTACCGTCTTTGTTATGGAACATTTCAGACAGCTGGTAACAAATCTTTTGACATCTGGTTGGAATCACAGCAATATTCTAGCATCATCCCTCAGCCCGTTGTCATACCATTGCAGGGCCAGTGTGTCATTAGAGCCTTCACTACACTTATTGTGTTCCCTGCTAATAGCCACTAATAGAATTAGCCTTCACCAGTGCATCTCATTAGGTGCTGTGAGGCCCTGTTCTTCACAGATTACAGCAGCAGTGACTCAGTTAGCACATGTACATAAATACTCTGAATGCTTCAATATCAACACCACTAAATCAGATTGCAGTACTGTTTGGGTAAGACACCTGAAGGAAGCATCACATGTGAACTTGACACTGATCTTCCATTAGTTCGAGATAAACCTCTGATTCAAGTCAAATGATGTATGACAAAGTAATGAAACAGTGCTTAACATGTATTAGCCCTGTGTGATCCTGACCATAGGGGGGTTGGGTGGGCTAATGAGGCCAGAGCCCTGTGAAGTCCTGCAGTAAATCAGCAGGAGCACCTCTGCCTTTAATGCTGACTCAGAGCCGAGCACACTACAGTCTACACTGCCTCCTCCTTTATATCTTCTATCCTTTTACTCCACTAGCAGCATTGGTCAGTTCATCCATGGAACACTGCCATTAGATTGTGTATGTATATGTATTTAGAATCAGCTATAATTGATCTTTTTATAAGTACAATGTATCAAATATGAAAACAATATATCAGAGATGGCACAGATGAACTTAACTGTTTTTAGTTCAGCTGTTTTCAGAGAAAAAAACAACTGTACACTTCACAGTTAGAGGCTGTTACAGTGGATTATGTAGCAGCTAAACAACAGAGCAAAACGTGTGAATGTTGGACTGAACACAAACACAACTGAATGCTAATCTGGCTCCAGAACAGTTGGCTGTGTATACTAACTGTGTGTCTTCATCATATCAACTTAAAAGGTGATGAGATGTCAATGTTGTGCTGACAACATGTTTCTGCTGCCCCAAAGAACTGTTTGATTCCATTGCATTTATCTGACAGCTTTAGTGACAAGTAACTTTGCCAATTTAGTCACGGGATGCTGGAACATGGGGGGAGAACATGCAAACAGCTGATCTAAAGTTCGAACCTTCTTACTATGAGGACGACATTGCTGACCACTGCACCACCGTGCTGCCCCTTGGTATTCCTAGGTGGTCTCCCATCCAAGTACTAACCAGGCCTGACCTGACCCTACTTAGCTTCTGAGATCAGACAAGATTGGATGTATACAGGGTGGTATGGCTGTAAGGCTTAAATTATTAATACAAAATCTAATTTATTTTGTATTAATAATTTAACTTGTTTATTATGTGTTCTAGCTTAAGCAGTGATATATGAAGTAGTTATAATTAGCTCCACCTTTAACAGCTGCAACATTAAAGTAATATTTACACATGAATACATCCATCGTTTTAATCAAACAATATACATTATGATACACTACATGTGGGCCTTTTTGCATAATGAGTATTTG
The DNA here is from genome assembly GCA_946959425.1 of Argyrosomus regius. Classification (NCBI taxonomy): domain Eukaryota; kingdom Metazoa; phylum Chordata; class Actinopteri; family Sciaenidae; genus Argyrosomus; species Argyrosomus regius. Next base: position 29,378,442 of record OX336884.1, read on the forward strand.
AATCCTCATGTGCTTTTAGACAGGACACAGTATTTTTCCTATTATTGCTACTTAAACTTCTATAAATGATGTGAGTATTCTGCCACAGAACTAAGGGATAAATTGCCATTTGACTTGAATAGTTAATGTAGACATACATACTTAATATTATAGAGAAATATTAAAGCGTTGAAATATTGTTATTATAAGTGTCTAACAACACAACCCTGCAGAGTAATGAAACCTTTCACTCAATCCACTGTGTGTCGAACCACAAGTGAAGCTCAGCGACAAGTCTTGTTCTGAAATATCAAGAGAGTTGAGATCCTTGTTGCAGGAATATGACGCTGGAAATGTGAATGTAGTAATGCACCAGACGGGAACAGTTTGTGGTGTTGGAGTACAGATACTGTAGCCTAGTGTTAGATAAAAGATTTTCAGTGTCACAGCTGATTTCAACAATGTGTTGAAATGTTTATTGCCAAATGGATTTCACATGCATAGAATTTGGGGGGATTTTTCGGGGTGGGAGGGGTCAGCGGTAATGTTACCTGCACGCCTCAGAGTCCGTCCTGAAGAGAGGGAAGGTTGCAGCCAATCACCTCCTCAGCAGACTGAATGGCACACTGCATTTGCACTTGTCCTTGGCGGTGGTTTTGTCTTTGGCAGGTTGAACTTCTTCAGCTGCTGCAGGAAGTACATCCCCTGTGCTTTCTTGATGAGGTCCTGGGAGATGATGATTCCCAGGAAGCAGAAAGATTCCACAGTGTTGATTGGAGAGTCACACAGGGTGATGGAGTCAGGTGAGGCTGGGTTCTTTCTAAAATCCACAACCATCTCCACTGTCTTTAGAGCATTGAGCTCCAAGTTGTCCTGGCACCAGGTCACCAGGCGGTATCTCCTACCTGTAGACAGACTCATCTCATCAAGAAATGATGGACTGATGACTGGAGATGCAGCTGTTGGTGTACATGGAGAAGAGTAGACATGAGGACATTGAATTGGCCATGGTCATGTTTATGTGAGCTGGATTACAGATAAGACTACAAATTGAAGAGCGGATGAGGAGATAGAAGGCCAACAGCTGTGAACCTCGGCCCACAGGAGATTTCACAGACTAGATCGAGTGAAAGGTTCTGAAAATGTTACATTTTTCATTTGCAGACTATTGTCTCAGATTTATAACACCACTCTGAGCGAGTCAGTGACAAAAGAAAAAACGACTTTTAATGGATGTAATTTGACTGTGCACATTTGCCTACATAGATTATGTTGTAGCCTGACTCGCATCTGTGCTCTCACTACTGCACCGAATTCAAAACTTTCCCCCATTAGTCTCTTTGACACAACAACAGGAAAATAAGATCCAGGTTGAAAAATGCAGAAGTTGCCCTTTAAGGACAGACAGCCTGAAACATCATCCCAACCCACACACTCTAATTACCTAATGTTAGCAACCTTTAGATAGATGTTGCTGTGTAACTGACATCCTGAGTCAGTTTGCTGAATTCTTGGCTCTGCTTTATGAAAAGTCAAACAGAATTGAAGACATTGTACCACACCAAGACATGTTTGTCATTTTTCTGCCATTATCCTGTAATAGGCCCTCACAGCACACCGTTTGACTTGTACTGGCTGTTATATTCAAGTATCCCAATAAACCATGACAGTGTGACAGTGAGCCAGCATGGATAATACCAGGACCCTGAAACAGAAAGAGCTAAATGGAATTCAGCTATCACTTATGTTACTATTTACACCTATGCTTTTCTGTTCCACAGACATGTGTGCTGTAAAGAAAGTGTTCAACAAAACTTACAAAGTCTCACTTCAAATCTTTTGCAAAGGCACATCTCTCTGAATCAAGTACAAATTGGGTCACTAAGAGCTTATTTTGCAGTCATCCACGAGACAATCAATGGAGACTGAAGGAAGAGTAAATGTGATTGGTTGTCACTTGCCATTCACTGAGTTCGTGCTGGCCATAATTCTTGAAACACACACTGATAAATATGTGAAAATTTGTATTGATTTAGCACGAGACAAATGACAGTAACTGCCATCGTTTATTCAGCATTGAACAGGATGATTAGCTCCTCATCCAAAACTAACCTTTGATGTGTCTTTCAAAGCCAGAACAAAATCATATGTCAGTGTTTCCAAGAGGCTCATCACTTGGACAGAGTGGGGGCTGAGCTGGTTAAAGCATGGCTAGATCTCCGTCTCTAGTCCTGAGCCTCTGCCAGCCAGCAGGGCAGCTCAGAGACCGGTTCCCTGCTGGGGGCTTTGAAGGCGAGCACTGCAGCTTTAAAGTAACCTGCCACCACTGATCCCACTGCTAGGACTTTGTGGTTGCCACCACACAACCCAAAGGTGTCAGAAACACTCACACTTTCACCTGCTGACGAGAGACTTAGATTTAGCCTCATCAAATTGGCGTAAAGGAGGAGCAATGCAGAAACCTGATGTAATGCAAAGAGGGCCAGAAAACACAATGTGGTTCAAATGTAATCGATTATAACTGGAGAGAGCTGAGTGAGAGTTAAAAAACTGCTCAGTAAAAACTCAAGCTCACAGGGAATTTGTCTCTGTTCAGATTAATTCTAAAAATAAATATGTTGTTTTAAATTGGTGAATTAGCTCTTCAAGGCACAGACAGCATCGAGATGGAAATGAGTAATTAACAGACATTGCAGGTTCTGTTCCACAGAGTCCACCATGTTGAAGCACCACGTTTCTACAGTAGCCCAGAACGGACACACTAAACAATGACTCTACATAGAGACTTTCATGTTTCACATTCATGCCATAAAACTATGAAAAACACATCAATGAGCCACGCTGTTGCTCTGTGTGACTTTGTGTGATTTTCACTCACTCCCACACACACCGTCCTGCTGCTACTAATACTCATTAAAGCACCAAATGTGGATGAATCCACTGCTGAAAATAGTCCCTATCAAGTGCACTATTTCCTTTTGGGTAATGTTAGTACAGTGGGCAGCTGTTTTAGGAAATAACTTCACTTTATCTTTCTTTCTTTTTTTCTTTCTTTCTTTCTTTAAATAAAACTACATATTTGTGACGTCTTCTGCAGAAACCAGTGGGCAGTAGGAGCTGAAAGCCACAAACAGGGCATGAAAGTCAGAAAGTATGGATAGATGTACTCACACATTGATGCTTTTGGATGTTTTTATGAGTAAGAAAAATTCAGACTACAGCACTAACTTTTTTTTTTTTTTTAAGATTTTTTTGGCCTTTTTTGACAGAGACGGCTGAAGAGTGACAGGAATGTGGGGAGAGAGAGATGGGGAATGCCACAGGTCGGATTCGAACCCTGGGCCGCCGCGGCAAGGACTGAGCCTTTGTACTGTACATGGTGCAGCTGCTCTACCAACTGAGCTAACCGAGACCCCAGAATCACTAACTTTGTCTATTATTGAACCTTCTGGGGTCAGCGCAGACACCCACAGTTCCAAAAGCAATTGATAGGACCCCAGAAGGAGTCAACAATTCACACATTCCTGGCAGTTTATGTGAGTGAGGCGTGCTGCCATATTATGTGACTACATAGCAGTAGCCAGATCTTAGCTATATAAAACTTAACACTAGCATTAGCTAACAAGTTAGCTACTTAATACTAATAGACAACCTAGGCTCATTAGATTGCTGGCAAGCGTTAATAACTCAAACATATTTAATCATGCATGTAAGGAGAGTTATCAGGTACCTGTGGAGAGCAGCTACAGACTCCAGGCTGAGGCTGAACTCCAGGCAGCTGTTCTCTCCTCTTGTTCTAATTCATAATTGCAGAGTGCACAGATGTAACACTATGTGATCACATTAAAATCACACCTTCCAATCTAGACTGGTGTCACTGGCTGAAATGGAAAGAGACTTCTGATAGGCTGAAAATAATTCCCTTTGAAAAACAAAAATGTATTTGTGAAACAAGCAGTGGATTGAAGTCACAGAACACCCAGAGACACAAATTCTCAGATTCACAAAATACATTGTGAATCCTTCTGTTGCACACAGGATTTATTAATAACTTTTTATAATATTTAATATTTTTTATAATAATATTTACAGCTGAGGCTGTATTTTGGGTTGAGTGGCAAATTAAATGATATTTGGCCTGATGCTGGCACAAATGAAAGGTTAAGGGATCACTAAGGTGATTACAAGTTATCCCCAGGGGACCATGAATATCTGCACTTGTAAATTCACGACAATCCATTCAATCATTGTTGAGATATTATACATTTTATAGAATAAAAACCACAAATGATACCTCATGATTGCACTGAAGGAAAAGTCAGATAACCATAATTCATTGGATTCATCCTATGGGTACCATGAATTATTTCATATTGCTACAGTATATAGATATATGAAATGTGGAGCATACATGGACAATAAAATGCTAAATAAAATGAGAAAATGTAAAAATAATGAAATAAAAATAAAGAATGAATTATTAATCAATAGGAATTTGTCATGCACACAACTGGTCTCAGATAAAGTGTATATCAAATATACAGTACATGTACACAGACTGTAATGAATGACCTCATCAGTCAGCCGTTTAGATAATTAATGACTTACCTTGCAGACTGTCAGGCAATAGCAGTGTGTGTGTGTGTGTGTGTGTGTGTGTGTGTGGGCTGAATTAACCAAACTCACCTTGCTCTTATTAAGTATTGTGGAGGGTGTCAGACTATCAGCACTGAATAATGGTGTGCAGTAGAGGACACAAGGGTAAACAAAGGATCAGGCTCACTTCTGTGCCACTGCAACTGCCAACTAAATCACTTGGATCACTTACGAGTAAATGAATGCTTAAGCTGCAAAAAGTGTGTACAAAGTGTTATGTTTGTGTCAGAAGAGGGTGTGAATGGATTCATACTGACTTTTTTTAGACGGAGGAAATGACATGAGTTGTCAGGGATTCGATATCTTTATAAAAATATTCTCTTCATGTGGTGGTACACCAGTAACTCCATGAAGCTTCTGATTATTTTCTGACAAAGAAAGTACAAACCAAACAGCGGCTCCTTTTGGCCTTTTGCTTTTCCCATGCATCTCGTGGATAGTAGTTAATAATAGTTAGTAATAGTTTCTCCTTCACTCTACGAGTCAGAGGCTAAAGACAGGGAGCTGCAATCAAGTGGCAACCACTGTGGCTGGGAAATGAAGACAATGAGGAAGTGCCAAAAAGTCCCTGAGCGACCGTTTGAGGCTGTTCTAGAAGTGAGTCAGTCTCCATAAGTCCCCATGTTAAAATGTCCAACTTCACAGCAGAAATAAACATGTTTACAGCCTGGTACAAAAAACAGTTTTGGTCTCTATAGCTAATTTCCCTGTTCATGACAACTGTACTGAGGGTGAATTTTTATACAACTCACCTGTTCAAATAATATTAAGGCTTAAAGTTATGCAGAATTAAGAGCGTGGACGCTTTGATTGACAGGTGGGTGTCATTACAGATGGCTTGTTTGAACACCCAGGTGTCATTCAGCCTGCCTCAGGTCCGCCGATGATCCAAGTCTCTGCTGATTTTTAGATTAGCTGGGAGGTGGAAGAGGCAGGACAGCCAACATGGCGGCGGCCAGTGCAGCATACTTTGAGCTTCAAAATGTCTCTTCAGAACCCTGTGGGTGACATCACACATACACTGTCCATTCTTTATACAGTCAGTGATTGCAATAAGCGACTAGGCCCACACTGTGAAATCACACACACTGTTCCTTTAATAATTATCATTTTTCAGTTTATATTCAATTTATTTCTGTGAGCTCCTAATATACATTATTAATTAAGCAACATAACTAATAATCAGAATCAGAATCAGAATGGCTTTATTGGCCCCAGTGTGTGTACACACACGAGGAATTTGACTCCGGTTCACTTTGCTCTCAATTGTACATACAAGTATAGATGTAAAATACAATGAACAGTAGGTGCAGACATGAACATAAAAACATAAAAAATAACTATATACATATTTAAAAGGTATATATATATATATATATCTATATTTGCATAAATATAGATATATATGGACATGAGTATCTATCTATAGACATTTGTAGACAATAAGAATTAATAATATTATTAATAATAATAACAATAACAATAATACTATTACTATTATTACTATTGTTATTATAATGCACCCTCTTCGTAACAACCTATAACCAAACTGGGTCGGGGGGCTCGTTTTAACCTTCAGTATAGTGTTAGATGAGGCTGCTGGTCCTCGGCCCCAGGTCGCGGGGTCCAGTCCAGACTCCGGTCCGTTATGATCCACTCCTTTTTCCCCTCCGTCCCGCTCTCTGAATGCAGCGCTGTGATTGGACGCTGGCTGCTTGTCAGGAAGAAAGAGCTGCTGTGTTGAGGCCGAAAACTCAGACACAAGCAGGACGTGGACGATACCGGAGTACCTCCGTTAGAGGGATGTCGGAGAGTGTTTTTTTTTTTAAAGAATAGCTGAGATTTAAGCGGAGCACCGACCGAGCTCTCTGTGCTCCTGCTGTCGAGGCCGCCGCGGTTCTGCTTCTCCCCTCCCGACTGTGGGTCGCTGCTTGCCTGCTGGTCACAGTAATCCAGACCCGCTGCTATTAATGAGACCGAGAGGAGACTGACGCTGTTGTGTGGCGACGCAGCCACAGACCTGTCTGAGATTTAAGTCTTTATCCAGCCCGCAGGAAACACAACGGCTAAGCTGTTGCTGCCTGCTGCTCGTCGGGGCTAACGGCTGAGACTGTCGGAGCGGTTAAACACCCCGGTGAAGCTCTAACTACATGGAACAAGTGAGCGGCGAACCACCGTCTCATTTTGCGCAAGAACTGGTGATGACTGACCTACAGACAGCGGCGTCCCTCTGAAGCAGCACCGGGGGATTTCTCACGGAGGTCTGTTGGATGAAGGCGTCCTAATAGCAGCAGTTTGAAGCCTCCGCATCAGGTGAGTGCTATCCGCAGTTGTTCACTAGCACGGGCGACCTTAGCTCACCAGCCAGCCCTCGAGCTGCTTTAAACCGCTTCCCCCCGCGATATTTTTGGCACGACTTGTGTGGTTGTCACTTGTTATTCCAACCTTAAAAAGTCCCTGTGCTTATATTCACATTAAGGCCTTTATATGCGTGTGTGTCTGTGTGTGTTTGTTGAACAAGAGTGCAGACAGTAACGCCGCAGGTTTAGGCTGTGTACCGTCCAAACGTACAGAAAGCAGGGCAAAAACGGTCCTTTAACACCCCCCTCCTCCTCCTGCCCAAACAGAGGGGGGATTAGCGGCACATGGGGTCGGTCAGCCCTCCTCTGACTTCCCCAGCTGTCGCATTCAGACTCTTCACGTTATGGAATTGTTGAAAGACAGCGCGAGACACCTCGAAACCTTTTTTTAAGAAGTATGTTCATTATTACTGGCCCCCTTCCAGTCCTCGCGCGTGTTGTTTGGGAGCACGCGGATGCATCGACCAGCAGCCACACGTAACAGCGGCGCGAGCCGATGGCAACAGTTGCACGGGAACAGTTCAGAGTGTAACAGCGGGAAATGTTGAGCGGTAACAGGGCTTCATTGTTAAGCTAACACTTCTCAGTTACTGCTCGTTTTAGCAAGTCATTCTACGTAATATAACATTAAACAGTCAAATATATATCACAGTGCTTCATAACAAACATTCAGTGTATATATGGAACTGTACATTCTAGTTATTTTAAGTTATGTTTATCACAAAAGTTTTCTCTCTAAACACAGACGACTTTTTAGCTGAAACCAGACCGAGCCAGCTCCAGCTGCAGTCTGTAGCCTCTTTAATAATTCTCATTGTTTTTATTTAGAATAAACTGAACTGTGAGCAGCTCTGTGACATTACATTTCCCATAGAGTCCAGTGAGTTTTAAAATAGTTGATTTAACAGTAAGAGGACATATTTGTCGGAACATTTAAGCCTTCATCTTATCAGAAACATGCAAAGCCATAACATTTTGATACATGTGTATCAAAGCATCAGCATGAGCATCAGACTGAGGCAGAAAACCACACTCCAACATTACAAAGTACACCACAGGGCAGCAACTTAACGACTTCATCAGTGATGGTTTCTTCAATTAAGACTGAAAATGTCAAAAATAATATGACAGTATTTTATTCAGACATCAAATCACACACTGGAGATGATTATTGTCATTACTGATATCATTTTGTCATCCATTGATTAGTCTTCAGATTGATTGAAAGCTATTCAGTTTAATAACATGATGTGAGAAGCTCAAAGCTGTCGTGAACGTTCAAAAAAGACTTGATTCAGTGACTTGTTCACTATCATGTGGATGAATTGACTAATTGTCTTCATTCTGCTTATTTAGTTGGACACACACTCCAAAACACACAGGCGATCAGTTTGTTACTATATTAAACATAAAAAAGCAGCATCCAGCGGTCTGCTTATCCTTTGGAGGCTTTTTGGGGAGCTGGTCTCGTATTGGGTGAGAGGCAGGGTACACCCCGGACACGTCAGCAGTTTATCACAGGGCTGACACATAGAGACAAACAACCATTCACCCTCACATTCACACCTAAGGCCAACTTAGTCACCAATTAAGCAGTCTGTGGACCCTCAGTGGAACCCACACAGACACGAGGAGAACATGAACTCCACACAGAAAGAAATAATCATAATCTAGAGACTGTAGCTGTAATATCTGGTGTTTTTTGACTGATCTGTGACATTTTCTTTTCAGTACTGTCACTGACATCAAACGTGTATTTGAACAACATTTAAGCTGCTGCTGTTGTCAGATGAAATATCTCAAATGCCAAAGTTTTTAGGAACAAAAACACGGCCGTGGTGACATTTCGATAACACATCCTGTTAGAGCCTGACCCATACTGGAGTTTTATTAGAGCGTGAAAACATTCTGATACCTTTTTTTTTATTGGACAATATTCCTGTCCAAAATGATGTCCGTGCCCTGAAAACGGTAAACTTTACAGGACACTTAAGAATTCTAAAAGACAAATTCTCCATAAAAACAGAAAGTTTTCCTATCATCTGTTAAATTAATTAATTGTCCGACTGATCGATCCGGCTCTAATCATTGATCATTCTGATGTTTCTGATGAGTGTAAACGTTATCCTTACCCTTCAGGATCAGTGGATATACATGTACAGGTGAAGATGGAGCCAGGTTTTGACCTTTTAACTTGATCTGCTCACCTGTGCTGAAGCACGCTCGCCTCAGAGAATGAAGCATCCAGGTTTAGACACTTCCATCTAATGATTCAATAACTTTTAGACAATCCCAAGACAATCGATACCACCACCTGTCCTGGGATACACAGTGTATCAGTATTATGTGTGTTTGTCTCCATTAATGAGCGTGGAGGCTGACTCTCAGGGGGGATGTATGGTGGAACAGCAAACAAGCCTGTTCTGTCCTCTGCTTCATTGATTTCCTCGTTCGAGCCCGGCGGCATTAAACAGCCACATTTCAGGTGATGCACTCATCACAGTGTAATCACTGGAGAAATTCTGGAAGTTAATGCCCCTCCACTGGAGAGAAGCTCACACTCTGAAACCACTGACCCATGAGTGATGATCCTACAGAACATTTTGACCTCTACAGACCGCCACAAGTCCCACAGCAGGCATGAAAAATGATTTGGCTTTGTGCAGTATGACGTGGCACATGTAGGTGTTTGAGCTCCTCTTCCAGGACCGTGTGTGTTCTTCATACTGTATGCTGGTGCAGTGTGACACTGTAGAAAAGACGATAAACAAGTCATTTACTGGAGTTAATTGGAACTGCGTGATGGCATGTCCCTCACTGGATTTATTGCACCTCACAGATTCCCATCAGACACTCGACTCATTCCATTTAAAACATGAGGCATACACAGAAGACGAGAATGTCATGTTATTGCTGCTGCATCCTGATTATCTAACTGATGCTTGTGTGCAGGTTTTCAAAGCTGCAACCAGAGAACGGTTAATGTTTTTGCTTCAAACTGACCTGAATGCTGAAGTATGAAAATAGCTGCAGATTGTTTGATTATTCATGTCATGTATCTGCCTCAGTCCTTTCTGAAAAAACTCTAAATTAGAGGTTTCAAACAGCTGCTCTTGTTACAGAGATCATTTTTTTTCACTAAGCACTGGTGAGTGTCTTTGTGTTGGACAATATGAATCCTACGTGCTGTCATAATTGGCAGTTTCATGTCTTTCATTAGCTAAAAATCAACTTTTACAATAATGAAGAGACTTGAAATTGTGAAACGGTGAGCAAACACAAGACATGTTCATAAAGTGTTGCTCATTAAGTGATGAGCTTTCATTGGCCAGATGATGCGCCAGCTCACACTGGAGTTTGACGTTGTACATTTGACTTCATTTCGAAGCCAGCAGTGACGCTGAAATAAAGCCACAACTGTTCACAGTGTGTGTGTGACCGCAGCAGGTCTGGGGGGCCATTGGAAGCAGAGTGCAGTGAATCCAGGTACAGTAAGGACACACTCGCAGCGCCTCGCGCTCAGATCATGACTGCAGGAGACATCACAGAGACACGTCTCACTTGTTATGATGTCTGCACTCTCAGCTTTTGGTTGGGAAGTTTCCTGTTCACCCCTGACTTTGAGACTTTGATCCTGGGATTATCTGTCCTACATATCACACACCGCAAACCACGTAAGAAATAAAAAGTCAAATGAAATGTGTCAGAAATGTAAATTATGTTGAAACTGAGCAAAAAAAGAAATCAAACAGTCAACTTTTTCAAAGATTTGATGAAGCTGAGGTTTCTAAATGGAGATGTGTCAACTAAACGTGATTAATTAGGCGTGTTTGACACAAAGGTTCCTCAGTTGAGGTCTCACAATAGAATCTGGAGTCTATCCATGATGAAATCTGTTTGTTGTACAGACATCTCCTTTCCATAGAGTTCATAAGATCATCAACTGTTGTCTTCGGTGGGTGTGTAAAGTTGTTGGATGTTGCAGGGATTGGCACACGGTGCTGTACTGGTGTAGCTGCTCAATATTTTGCAAAGTGTTAAGCTGAAAGGTGATGTTCAATGAAATGTGTACACACACTTTAACCCCTGGTGGTCTTGAAAATGTGAAGCATTGTATCTCATTGTCTTCCATCCAAAGCACTGAGCTTGTAAACAGAGAAAACGACTCCATTTTAGTGAGTGTTTGAGTTTATGAAGGCGTCAGATGGTTAGAAGACAGCCAGCAGAATAAAAGCATGTGATTGCTATGCAGATGCACAGAGGCGGTGTGGAGACTGCTGCTGGAATAACCTCTGACATTCAGGCTGAATGGAATGGACCTTTTCTTCCTGGCCTCCCTCTGCAGTGGGCGCTCATGTGGGAGTAATTCAGAGGCTGGTTATGTGGCTTCTGCTTAGCACCAACATTTCTGTTTTGTATAACAGCATGATGAGAGGCTGAGCTTGGAGCTGTCTTTGATAATGTGCTCTAGTAGAGAAGGTGAAGGTTTTCTTGTTCATACTTACCAACAGTAAACTGTATGGTTAATATTTCTGTTCAGCATCTGTGTGGTGTATCAGTCTGTCACTGAATGAATGTGTACCGAGTCCTCCAGCTGTCACTAACCACTGCTAAATTACAGGATGGTTTTCCTCTCAGAATGTGACACACCCATAAATGAGGTAAAATCAGGTCTTTCACAATATGCAGTGTTTCCCACAGGTTGTGGCTGGTGCCATGCCATGTTGACGGGCAGACAGACAAAGGTCCAGTCCAACTCGCAAGTTAAACTAACATGTGTAACATTAAAGCATTAAATACTGCTTTCCTTTTTTAGGCATCCGACACACAAACTGCTGAGTGTGGTGTTTTTATTACTGGGTTAGGATAAAATGCTCTAAGCCGAGCTCAGACTACAGGAGTTTTGGGCCAGTTCACCACTCCTGATAATTGCAGAAATCTGGTCTGGGATGATGGTCGGTACTGATGTTGAGCTCAGTTTATCTGGTAACGTGAGGGCTTTACAGATCCAGTCTTGGAGATTCTTCGGGGTCTGAAGGTCCTATATACTGCAGCGTCTTACAAAATGGTGCAGGTAGTATCAGTGGATGACTACTGTCACAACTCTTTTTGTGTTAGATTTCCACTGTAAGAATAACCAACACATGTTGGAGGCCCGCGGCCCGGCCTGTAAACCTCCTCTTCTTCCCGGTGGTCCAAAACGCCTGTGGTACAAACACTAACACTCCTCCGATGCTCTGAGCTCACAGTTCATACAGCCAGGTTAACAAACTGAGCTAACATTAGCTAACAGCAGCTACAGTTGGCAGCAGTTTACTTCACTGTCCATCAGGAAACTCTGTAAATCACAGAGAGTTGAGGCGGAGCAGCCGGAGGACATCAGAGGGAAAACCAGAAAACAGTTTCTCCATAAAATATGATCCAGTTTCATTACATAGTGTGAGAACAGAGACCCCATTCACCTGATTACAAGTAGGGTTGCAAAGGGGTGGAAAGTTTCTGGCAAATTTCCAGAAACTTTCTGGAAGTTTTCCACAGGAAGATAAGATGAGGAATTTTAGAAATATTCCAAGTTGGAAACTCCATGGGAATTATTGAAATGTATGTGAATTAAGTGTAAAAATTGGGGGTAATTTAAACAAACTGTATCATATCCAAACATTAATCTAAACATTTTGTTTTGTCATAAGCAGACATGCAAAATAAAACAATTCAAAACATTTCAACAGATTTATTTGTCAGTAGAACTTTATCAAGTTTGCATAATATTGTTCAATAAAATAATTCAGTCCACCAGCTCAAATGTGTGTCTTCAATAGTCTCTGTGTGCTCTGGGCTCTAAAGTGTGGTCCAGGTACAGAAATCACCTGTGCAGGTAGGGGGCGTGGCCTCAATAGCCCTGCAGTAAGCAGTGTGCTATGTGCATGTGATTGAGGAATAATAATTGAAGTGTACCTGCATGAAATCTGGTTGTTTTAGTCAAGATTATGCTAAGATATATTTTCACCAGCTATATTTAAGTTCCCTGTTAAAGACAAACCTTCAGTTTTGTAAATTCCTGGTTTATTCCCATAAATCCCTGTTAATTCCCATGGAAAGTTTCCAACTCCCAGAATTTTGCAACCCAAATTTCAAGTCATCAACATGATTTGTAATCTGTTATTTTATGGTAGAAAAGTTATGCAATGTTGCTTTAAATACACATGGAAATATTACACGCATGTCCTCAAGGAGAACTATTGAATCTGTTATCATACACAATGAAAAACAGTTCAACCAGGAAGCACCAAATTAGGTCATTAGGTTTTCTTTTTCTTCTTTTTTTTTTATATATCTTTATTAGAATTTTGTAAATGACAGAAAACAGAGGCAGAATAGAAACAAAAAAACAAACCGGGCATATTTAAAAAGAATAATTCTGTACAGTACTGCATCACTAACACTAGAATCTTAGCACTAAGTACTAAACAATGAAAGGTGGATGGCACTCTATGAACTCCCTTGCTGGTCAGTGTCAGTGTCATATTTATCAAGGTAAACCAGAAAAGGCCCCATATCTCCGAAAATTGGTTAAGATTGTCCATCATGCAGTATGGAATTTTCTCCATATGCAGTATACCAGTGAGCTCCTTTAACCAGGTCTTAAACTGAGGCACAGTATCTGACTTCCACAGTTTTTACAATACCATTCCATACATGAATGTACTTTGTACTGAAACATTGTGTCTCAATATAGGAGAAACCCAGAATAATGCAGTCAGGTAAGTTTAAGTTGTTGAGGAGGTTCTGCACAGATCAGAACAGATCAGATCAGATCAGAACAGATCAGATCAGATCAGATCAGATCAGATCAGTATCTAAATGAACCAAAACATAAATATCACACTGAAAGTGGACGGTAATCCGGACTGAACAATCTTAGCAGCAGAATGTATCCATCAAAGATGCAGACGTGAGAGACTTGAGATCACTTTATTTAAACTAGAATAATAAGAATGATCCACTGTTCATGGCCTCTGTCTGCTTACAGTACAGTCACCTGCAGATAAGCCGCTCCACACTGAACCAGCCTACATGTTCACTCTCAGTTTGATCTGTAATAACCACACGTTAGTCCATCCTAATCAGAGTTCAGCAATAAAATGGTAGAGCACTGCGAGCACCTGTCCTGACAGCTCGCTCAGCCAAAGCATTGATCACACTGGACAGCAGTGGAGGAGGCCAGGTCTGGATCTGGTTCATGAGGAGCTAATTAGACCTTACTAGCATTCAGCCCAGAGCAGCGAGCAGAAACAAGAGGAAAGAACCAGGCCTCATTTGGCGCTGTGATGTTCTGACACAGTGCCCTCCATTTCCTTCAGCCTTCTACACACTTACAGGTGATTACGGGTGATCATAAGACTGTTTCCTGTGTTTCAGTGTTCAATAATACAGCCCTGATGGATATCATTACTTTTTAGCTCCCAGCTGATCTCCAGCAGTGCCAATCCTCCTGCTTGCACACCAAATGCCGAATATGGTGCCATTTCAGTGCTCTGTCTCTGTAACTGCATTAACTTGTGAGCACGTTACAGTCCTCTGCATGTGTTGGAATGACATTTCTGTATCACTTTTTGTAAAACAGAAGTTGGTCTGTGTGTTGAGGAACACAGAAGAATCCTTCACTGCTCTCTTATTAACGTTCTTTCTCCAGCAGTGGAGAACAGCCTCTGTACTGAAGGCTAGGACCCTTGAAACCACTGCTGATCCACCACACTCGTACAGAGGCAGAGCTTTTTGAAATCTAACCATCTGTGGACCCAATTCTCCTGACTGGAGTCGGCTGGAAGTTCTGTGAAGTGCTGCAGTGTGTGCTGGTTGATTGGCTTATTTGGAGTTCAGTGCTCCATTCTGCTCTTTAGTCTCCGGGTGATACTCAGAGTATTCACACAATACTTCACCTCCATTAAAGAACGGAGGCTCCAATCTTTTTACTGTCTTGAGTTTGTGTGAGTCACTCACTAAGAAGAGTCACCCGGCTTTGGCTTGAGCTTGGTGAATCCTCCACCAGCCCCAGAGCCCCAGAGACCTCCACCAGTTTTAACCTACCGCGATCATTTAATCATGCGGCAAATGTTATCGGACCAAATAGATCAAATTTGGATAGAGAGGTGAGTCATTTCATGACGGGTCAGACCCTCCACAGTAAGGTCCTAAGTGTCCTCCTGCTAATGAGCACAGCCTCTGAGAACGACAGGGCATAGCGTTACACTACCCAGGCGATGTGTGGATTTTCCTAAATGATTGCTAAGTAGCGAGCTCGGTCAGCCGTGTAGCTTACTGAACTGACTCAGCCAGCAAGAAAACCAGCTCAGCAGGCTCCTGTATCCCCTGTCAGACTGGACACCGCTGGTTTCAGAGGTTGTGTTCACTGACACCAGCTCATAGCGTCTGTTTTTACAGGAACCTGAATAAAAAATGAAGTAAACAGCACTCTGCTTCCTCTGTCATGGGGACATCATGTATTTCTAACTGTCTGAAAAAGAAATGGGTTGTTTGTGTGAGGCACCAGTGTGCGAGCACAGTGAGACTGTTCAGTACCAAGATGAAAGAATCTCATTAAATGACAAAGACAAATGGAAATGTTGGAATGGCCTGTGGCAGAAGTAGACTCCCAGGTGCCTCAGTGTTGTCTGCTGGATTTAACTGATAAAAACAGACATTTTAATAGCGACGAGTGGTGATGAATGTGATTAAAAGCAGTGTAGTTTGAATGCAAATGTCTGAGGAGAGGCCCGTCGGGCACGCAGGCACACCTGGACCAGAGGATTAGCAAGCCAAATGTCGGCTAACCGAATGAGCTCATTCTGAAGTTGGACAGAAGGCTAACGGAAGGAAAGCTGCACCGCAGTCAGCCACAGCTTCAGTAAATCTGGAGCCAGATCAGCTGTGGTGAAGCTGCAGCCCAGGTAACAGGGCTAAGGTGCATGTCCCATGATGCTCTGCCTGGCCTCATTTCTTTCACACTTGTTTTGACTGGAGGCTGCATATTAAACATGGTACCAGCTGAGGGGCGTCTTCATCTGTCTCTCCCTGTTTTAAAAAGACGTGCATGCATTCAAACCTCAAAGCCGTGTAATTTTCAGTGATTTTCTCAAAGGGTCATTTCCTGTGCTCGGTTAAATGAGAATGAATGAAACATTAAAACTGCCTTGAAAACATCATTTATCAATGATTGCAGGCAGGTCGCAGAGTTCTCACCTGAGCCACAGCGCAGCACAAACAGCTAGTTCAAGTTTCTACAAAGACCATATGTGTTTCTATATACAGTCATAAAAAGAGCATCAGGTCTTTTTTTTCTTATATCAGCATCATACAATGATCATCAGCATCTAAGAGAGGCCAGAATATTGCATATGAATCAAATGACAGAAATTCTCCATGAAGGGCATGGATTGTGTGATAGTCACCTGCTTTTGTGCCATCAAACTCCAGCACAGAGGGTGGTGTTTGCTCCTGGATGAAAAGTAAAAATCAATCAGTAGATGGATCTTTTAAATTTTTTTTTTTTCTGCATGAATTTGGCACTAAGTGTTATAGACTTTACAGACTGAAGTCTTGAACTTAACGAGATGAAAAGGCAACTGGAAAGTTACACACCTCTGAATGTTAAGTATATCAATAAAAAAAAAAAACGTAATCATTTTACCATTATAAATAACTTTTTCTAATATGGTAAAAAGATATTAGTGATGTTGGTTTCACATTTTAGGTTGCCATTTTATTACGTATTTTACCTTATGAATACGGTAAAATAAAGATAGACTTTAATGATCCCACACTGGGGAAATTTAACTTGTCACAGTACAGTAGGTCTTATACACAAGAAAGTATAATTGAGAAGAAAATACCATATGAATGACGTATAAAATAAAGGTTTTGCCATGAAATTTGACATGTTATGTGTTTAAAAAAAAAAAAAAGATCCTGTTTTCACGGTAAAATAAAAATAAAAAAACTGTCTGGTTTCCAGACCAGTTACAGAGAACTTATTCTGTTATTATGGTAATAGAATATTAGTACTGTTGATTTTAATGTTTAAGATTGGCATTTTCTTTCATATTTTACCGTATGATTACATGTTTTTTTTGCCCTATGAACGTGAAAATACCATATGAATGCTGTTTTGCCAACTGTAAATATTAGTGTTTTACTGTGCAATTAACAGTCTCTAATATAAAATACTGCTTTATTTTGTATAGATTCCCTTAATAATTCCATATAATAAATGTTTCCCATGAAATATATATGAAATATGTGTTTTATTAGTTGATGATTTCAGCTCTGTACGTACACAGAACTTGCTACATCGTGTGCTGGAGCACTGTTTTACTGCTGTCCATGAACTATTTGTTCCTGATAGCTGATGCAGTAATTAGCTCAGAGTCTGCTCCTAAAATGTCACTAAACTAATATTTCTTCATCACAACTTGTTGATGTATCGAGTAAACAAAAGAATGTTTCAGTGGCTTACCCGCTGATTGGAGATGTAATTGGTTATTTATTATTTCCCATTGATTGACTTTGATTCATTCTAATTCTCTTAGCGTTCCATCCTGAGTGTGCCGTGTTGTCGCCGTGCTGCTTTTTCAATTTCTCTGTGTCGCTGTAATCAGCAGATATTAGATAAATGCTATAACATCACCGTCTCTGTGAGCAGCCACTGTGAAAACTGCCCAAATGTGGCTGCTGGTTGCTTACCCCAAAAAATGAGTTTCTTCATTCTCTTCATACATATTATCAGCTGCTTGTATCATGTAGATAATGTTGGCCATTCCCCTTGTGTGCCTGACAGAGATGCAGAAGTTATTATCCATATATCAAAGTCTCATGTAGCTACATGTGACATCTGAAATATTTCCTGTTCATCTCAGGTGTCTCCCACAGATCCTCTGCTGTTTCGGCGTGAAGGTTGTCACTGCCAAGGTCATGTGCTATTGATTTGTGCAGAGGAGGCTTCATATTGACCCAATGGGATGTCTAGAGAAAACCACTGCGCCCAGCTGACACTCAGCTGTAAGCCTCCAGAGCTTTCTGCCTCTTTCTGATGGGCTTGTTCCACCATTTAAGTTTTCCATTGTGCTTCTGTTCCACTGACACACTGTGTTTTTCCTTTCTGTTAGCTCACAGTACAGATATCTGTCCTGTCCTGTTAAAGGCCTCAAACCCTTGTAGTCCTGGCAGGGTGGCAGGACTCACTGAAGACATACGATCCCTGATTTCATGAAAATACCTCAAAATGCTGGACAGCATATAACCCCTGAGTTACTGTGTAACAGTAACTCTTTGAAACAGTGTCTCTTTGTGTACGCACACACATCTGTTTGTACTTCAGTTTGTGTCCACTCCACCACTCATTAGACCTGTCAATGAGAAGAACAAGTGCAGTTTGAGGACTGTGTTGCATTGGTGAGGTTCTCCAACAGCACTAACACCGCTGTCACTACGCACTGCTGTGGCTATTCCTAGCAGCCCTACCACTAAACCATGACACGTCCCTGTAGAGTAAAGCATCAGTGCAGTGATATTTTAGTCATGATGATGATCAGTGATTTATTTCTAGAGCTCATATTGAAATAGAGTTTACAAAGTGCTTCACAGTTCAGGATCAAATGAAAAGATCCAAATGTTTGCTTCACTGGGAATAAAACAACAGAATTTATTAAAACTTTCACCCTATACAGTGTGTAACTTTTAGGGCAGGGCTCTTCAACCAGGGGTCCACGACCCCTAGGGGGTCCACAAAGGTACTGCAGGGGGTGCGCCAATTTTTGTCATAATAATTGACAATTTTCACCGAAATAATGGTGAATGTGAGGATGCAGATAACTGTCCAAAGACACACAGCTCTTGGCATTTAATAACCAATGATATCTATGCATGAACTTTTTTATCAATCATAAACATATATAGGCTAATACCCCAGTATATAAATAGGTTAATGAGGTGAAATAAAAGTTGAATAAAGGCTTAAAATGTAAAACATTTTAAAAAATGAATTACATGTGGGGGTCCCTGTTCTGTTTGTCTCTCGTCCTTGGGCTAAAAAAGGTTGAAGACTGTTTTAGGGCGATCTATTATCAGAAATGGAACATAACATACATAACGATGTCCATGTCCATGGGTCCATGCACTGCCATGTTTGTTACAGTAGCCCAGAATGCCAGAGCTCGTAGCAGAAAAAGAAGTGTTTGCTAGTTGCTAACGGCTGCTAACTGATTTTTGTTTTGTTAGAAGTTCGAGAAGTTAAATGTTGACAAACGGAGGATCACACTTATTATTCAGCACAAGAGAAGCCAAGCAGCCATCTTTGCATCAAAGAAGGAATAGATTAGCTGCGTAGCCTAATGCTAAGCTAACTAAAGTCAACAAATACACCAACACAATGCAGAACAAGTTTGCTGTGACCTAGTTTGACAGATTTCTAAATATGTGTCTAAAGGAACCTCAATAGCCTCAACAGGCTACTGATGCGATTGTGACGATGACCTCTTTTGGCACATGAAGGCCACCGTAGCTTCTCCTACGCACTTGGAAAGGGAAGAGTAAGCAGGGGATGGTTGAGTTGGCTGCAATCTCTATTCTCACCACCAGATGGCACTAAACCTTACACACTGTAACTTTAATCTCCTGTTTAAATAGCAGCAGCTATCTCTAGAAAGCTGTGTGTACGCTGGTATGAAGTGTGTGTAAGGTGCACACACTCTCACCCTCTTTCATAAGTAGTAGTTTATTTCTGGGTGTGTGTGTGTGTGTGTGTGTGTGTGTGTGTGTGTGTGTGTGTGTGTGTGTGTGTGTGTGTGTGTGTGTGTGTGTGTGTGTGTGTGTGTGTGTGTGTGTGTGTGTGTGTGTTGTATTATTTATACATGTGGCCTCAGGACAGGCAGGAAAATCCTAGCAAAAGTTCTGCTATCTGACCTGAACCTGATGGCCCGTTTTGTTGCATAAAGCTTCGGGCTCAGGTCAGGTTGGTTTCTTTTTAAAATGTACTTTTCTCTCTCTGATCTCAGTACACATTATGTGATACGCAGTGGCCAGTGGGAAGAGTGCAAGAAGTCAATTTGTTGAATAAGCCTGAAGAGTTGATTGTAAGTGAGGAAGTGAAAACAGAGCTTTGGTTTCAGACTTGGCAGACTGTGATTCAGGATCTGTCACGTCAGGTTTTCAAAGTAATTCTGGACCAAGTTTTAAGCCCAGCCTGAGCTGTGATGCAGGTGAAGAGGATTATGACCTCTTTAAATCGTGAGTTTTGTTCCTGAAGTGTGATGAGCTCTGTCCATTCTGAAACATGTTTTAAACATCGGGGATGAGGAGCAGAGACCTCTGCAGACAAAATAAATCAGTTGTGTTTTTCAAAGGCCACGTCATGCTGTGAGCACCACAAACACAGAAACTCATTCACCTCTGCTGTATTGGGGTGATGGCAGCGCTCTCAGAGGCACAGATCTTAGAACTTGAAACACCAAATGAAACCGGCCCGGCTCGGCCCGGCCCGGCTGGATATCATGAACAGCAGCTATGCTCGAAGTCTGCTCAGCTCGTGATGTTTTATTTATTGTGTTGATTCAGCGCCTGGTATTTGTGCAACTGTGGTACATTGTGTTGTTGGACAATAATTGGATTTCCAAAGTGGACAACATAATGGTGGAAAAGGACAATAATACGGCGAGGGTAATTATGATTAATATTTTAATTGAACAGAGCTTGTTTGGACGTGCTTGTTGTCTTTATCTTTGTTTTGAATGTTTGTAACAAACCACAGCGCTCGGCTGTATCTCCAGGGAGCAGAGAAACCAACAGGATTTATTTGCCTTGATAAAACAATTTGTGTTTTGCAGAGGAGGAGGAGGTGGAGGAGGTGGGGGAGAGGCTTTACAAACACACAGGGATGACCCATCTGTGTTTGCTTATGTTGCTTTGTAACACATAGCTTGATACTATCCGACAGAGCAGATAAGGGACCGTGGTGATACTTAGTATCGACTTCAACTTCTCCATGAAGTCAGAAACCGCTTGAGTTGACGTTGAATCTTTGAAGACATGCCGCAGCTTTATTTGTTCATTACGTCCATTTCTACACTTCAATTGATTAACTTAATGCTCTGTGTAAATCTGACCTCGTGGTTTCATTTCTCACCTTGCTGCAGTAATGTGCAGGTGTATTCTCGGACCCTGAGACATCCCTGTTGGGTGTGGTTACAGGTGCAGCAAAGCACACTTCTTACAAAATTTTTGGTAAATTTCCAGAAATTTTCTTGGAAACTTTCCATGGGAATTTAAGCTAGTGAATTTTGGAAATATATGTGAATTAATGAAATGTATGTGAATTAAGTGTAAATTGGGGGTAAACAAACTGTATCATATCCAAACATTAATCTAAACATTTTGTTTTGTCATAAGCAGACATGCAAAATAAAACAATTCAAAACATTTCAACAGATTTATTTGTCAGTAGAACTTTATCAAGTTTGAATTATTTTATTGAACAATATTATGTAGTCCATCAGCTCAAATGTGTGTCTTCAATAGTCTGTGTGCTCTGGGCTCTAAAGTGCGGTCCAGGTACAGAAATCACCTGTGCAGGTAGGGGGCGTGGCCTCAATAGCCCTGCAGTAAGCAGTGTGCTATGTGCATGTGACTGAGGAATAGCAGATATTCAAGAGTACCTGCATTAAATCTGGTTGTTTTAGTCAAGATTATGCTAAAATATATTTTCACCAACTACATTTAAGTTCCCTGTTAAGGGCCAACCTTCAATTTAGTAAATTCCTGGTTGTTTATTCACATTAATTCCCATGGAAAGTTTCCAACTTGGAAAATTCCCAGAATTTTGCAACCCTACTTCTGACCACACCCAGGCTTCGGTGATGCTGTGGGTGGTGTGGTGCTTGAAACACTGCAGAGTGGGCCGTCTGAACACACTCCCTGCTGTACAGCGGTGTTACAGAGCAGAACTTCTTCTCTGAGTACACTCACCAGCTGCAGAGAGATCTTTAACCAGACAACAGACAACTTTATTTTTGTGTTGTCATCAAGTTGCTCATGAAATAATCATCAATCAGTGACAGCTGCTATGACCTGCTGCCACTGTGTGTGTTTGAAGCTGCTATGTGAATGTTTTGTACACTGCCAATGAGAAATGGTTCAACTGTTTACTAAAACTGAGAACGTGTTTGCCCTGTGCGCTCTGTAACTGAGAGGAATGACACGCGTGTTTTTAATGTGGTTTATCAGTGTGTAGTTCAGGACAGAGTTCAGCATTGATCTTTTATGTCTCTGCTTATTAGAATCTGCTTTAAGTGTCACCCTTCACTCTGACAGGCCTCATGTTCCATGGGGATGACACCATTTCTGTTTTTAGTGCCATGCCCTACTTTTCTCCCCATGGCATGTGTTTTGAGGTGTATTGGGGTTTGGGGTGGGGGTGGTGGGTGCAGTAAAAGGACACTAAAATCATCACTGAGTCATGCTCTGTATGTGGTGATCAGTTATTTTCACAAAGAAATCAAACTGGTTCAATGATAATATTCATTCTGAATATCAAAGAATGATTCATATGTGTCCAATGTCTGTTCACCAAAACAGTACACTATTGAATGTTCATCATACAGTGGACTGAGTTTGGACATTGACTTTTTAAGAATTCAAATTGCTCTAACCTGAAACCCCACCAGGCACGTCTCTGTCACGTCGTGGCTGTGACACTGTTTTAGTCCATTGACTACAACGCATCCACGCCCAGTGGGTAAATGAAGGCTTTTTTTATTCAGGCTACAATCCTGGCCTGCTTGTGTTAAGACAATATTTCTCTCATTTCTTTCATGAAGGCATCATTCCCCAAATTAAAGCATCATATCAGCATGAGTATTAAAATATTTCTGATACTTTGGACACTTAGTTACAATAAAGGACAATCTAAATGCTGCAGTGTGCTTCTAACTTTGCTGCTTTCTTACTCATTAATGTTCTTGTGTCTAAATGGGATCAAATCTCAGAAAGGTTCAAAAATCCTGTGGAAAGTCTGAAAACTGACTAGAACGGCTGCGGTGACCGCGGCGCGTAGTAGTATTTGCTGTATTTTCCTGCTTTTTAAATGCTGCATTATTCAGATGATAAGATGCATCTACACACTGCTACACAACAGGGACGTTCAGCAGCACTCCTCCTGTGAGATGGCAGATGACATGTTATGTCCAGAACACACCTATGATTAATGAAGAGCCTACATACAGCCCCTTTACGCTTTACACCTTACTTTGCACACAGATTATGCACCATTAAACTTACAGTGGTGGAGTTGGACACACACACACATTTGCACTACAGACGACAATCTGAAAGTCTTTCCCTATCCTAACGGTGCGGCTTGGCTTTTGACAACACCAAAGAACTTGAGCCAGAGATGAGGAGGGAAAAGTCCCCATGAAGATGAATGTTTCAGTGGGAAGGCTTTTTTTTTATTCTTTCTGCTTGGCCTCCAGCACAGAGTTGGACATGATTAATTGCTTCATCTGGGCCACTAAAGGTCTGTGTCCCTCCCAACTAAACAGTAGTTAATCTTAGAGCTGTAGTATAAACGTATAGTGCTGCTTTATATGAAAAGAAGCTAAAATGCCAAATGTAGCTGGAAGATGTCTGTCTGAGTGATAACCAACCTCTCGACTCGGAGAATTGCCTGTCACAGCTATAAGTGAGGTTTAACGGCAAACGTTTTCTGAGATTTAAGGTGGATGTGGGGGATCGGCCGAGTTCAAAGTGTTCACAAACCATTTCTTTTTGAGTGCACTCAGAGAATAGATTGTAGGTCTCCATGGTGACAGAAACTCTGCATCCCAAATTCAACCTTGAAAAGTGGTGATGCGGTGAGAGATTTAAAGGGTAATTGTGGTTTATCTCGACTGTCTCATGAGTCGTCTTCTCGTACTTTTGTCCATTTCTATCAGATAGAAAATGTCAAATGACTCCTTGAAGTTTTAATGTACAGAAACGTTTACTTCTGAAGATTTTTCCCTCCTAAATAACTATAAATTGTCTAATGCTGTTTCTAACCTTGTGTATTGATTATGGATGAAACTAACATTATTTATTTTCTTTGATTAAATGGCTAATTGTTAATAATAATAATA
Source organism: Argyrosomus regius (assembly GCA_946959425.1). Taxonomy (NCBI): domain Eukaryota; kingdom Metazoa; phylum Chordata; class Actinopteri; family Sciaenidae; genus Argyrosomus; species Argyrosomus regius. Next base: position 29,402,602 of record OX336884.1, read on the forward strand.
ATAATAATAATAATAATAATAATGCAATAATTGTTTCATCTTTAACCTCTTAAACTCATTCATGATGTAGAGCAGAGAAAAGCAGCGATGTATTTATGCCCGAATAACTGCTCTAACTCGTTTGTATTTGTGTTTTTATGTCAATATATTTTGGATCGGGTCTCTTTTTTTAAAATGAATTCATGCACGTTGGATTCTGATCAGTTTGTGATAACTTAGCTCAGTATCTCCACAAATTAATGCGTCGCTTCTGGATCGTGTCCCGACAGACGTAGTACTAGAGAAATGATTTGTTGTTACGTTGAAGGAATGTAATGATCACTGAGACTTACGGCATTGCCAGCTGTCCAACAGGACAAAACATGAACTGAATGATTTTGTTCCAGTCAAGAAGAAAAGATGCAGGTTTACCTAAACCGTGGTGAGTTTGACTGTCCTCTCACAGTGTTGCTTCACTCACTGCCGGGTTCGGTTCCCCAGTCCATCGAACTGTGCACTGACCTCACCGTTGGTTTCAGTTAATTTAGTATAACATAGAAACTCAAACTAAACTTAATTCAGTGAGGGAAGACAATTATTGGACTAAAACAGTTAAATCGTTCTTTCTGCTTGTGTTACCCAGTCTGACTCTGTGCTGGTGATGTACTTGCTTCCTCATGACTACCATCTTAATATTACTAAAAGGAAGAATGGTGTAAATAAGACTGGAGTTCCAACAATGCAGAGTTATCCTTTAATTCCTGATGTTGTGAAACAGTTCGTGGTAAACCGTGACGTGGCGGGTTGAGCTCGGATTCCAGATTTGGTTTCCACAAATCTTCATGACTCGGGGTATCTTTTTGTGTTGGGTTTAGGGTAATGTAAAATCTTGTCACTGCATCAGGAACAGCTCCCAGGTGGACCTCCTCGGCACAGTAAGCTGATTTACATGAGAAGCAGCTGGAGCCCGATGTGCTCCTCCACCATGCTGGAGGATTTGTGTGAATTCTCTCCTCTTTAATGGCTTTATGTGCTTCTAAAGCTCCATTGACATACATACTGCACAGCCTCCTTTGCATTGCAGTGCACACATCTCCCCCTACTATAACAGAATACTAATGAGTGTACAGCTAAGGTAACATAATGAAATGGAAGACAACTCCCCCCTGCACGATCAATATATTCTCCTCCCCCCTGTGGGTAAGACAGGAGCCGTTTAGTCCACAGTACTTCTGTTCTGACCTCTGGACACTCTTGATTATCATGTCAAGAGGAGGTCTCTCCTCTATCATCTCATGTCTGCCCGACTGTGTGGCTGTAACATGCAGTTCTTTTTCATCTATTCAGCTCTGAACGCTGATGGAAGGTTGCATCCATTCTCTTCTTCTCAGCTGGTCCATGTGCACATTTCAAGAACCTTCAAGAACAAGAACCTTCTTGTTGTGACGTGACAGTGCTAACCACTGCACCACCGCCGCCCAACTTTAATATGATTTAATGAATATATTTGTTTAATAAAGCTGTCTTCGGAGTATTTTGCGTGCTCATCTCTGCTCAATCTATTTTCATTTCAGCCACCATATCAGGAATCAGTGAATTCTTCAGTTTTGGGGTGGCACTAGCTCAGTCTGTAGGGACTTGGCTTAGTAACTGGAGGGTGGCTGGTTCAAGTCCAGCATGGACCAAAGTACGGAAGGTGGACTAGTAACTGGAGAGGTGCCCTTGAGCAAGGCACCAACCCCCCCCCCCAAGTGCACTCTGTCCATCACTCCACCATCTCTCTCCACATTTGCATGTCTATGAGCCCTTTGTGTGTGTGTGGTTGTATTTCGGGTAAAAAAGACTTGAGTGAAAACAGATTTATTCTATTCTAGTCTAGTATAAGCCTTATAAACTCTGGTATTGTTTGGGTTCTACTCCACAAAGGTTGTGCTGCTTGTATTCCTCAAAGCTCTTTGCATCGCCCGACAAAGGGTTAGGGTTAGGTCTAACCCTGAGCTAACACAGGCTGAGCCAAGCCCTGCTTCCATTGTCATGTGATGGTTCCTTCCAGAAAGGCCTCATTATATTGTTGAGGATTAAAATGGTTTAAACAGAGTGGCTGCGATCAATTCCATTTGGCTAACAAAGTTACTCTGTTAAACCGACTTTCACTTTAGTCTAACAGGTCACATCATGATGATGTCAAGATCCTGATTTCATCGATACATGAATAAACTTAACTTCTGACTAAATACTGATGATCAGTGCTGATGATACTCTGCTCTGGCACTGTCAATATTTCTTCACGTCACTCCACACATGAATTCAGACACAAGACAGTCTGCTGTATTGTCAGGCCAATAATAGATATCGATTATATAAAGCTATTTTATTCATAATCCTCCCACATCATCTTCTTTAACATATTATTTAACACTGTCCACTTATTAATTTACAGTAATTCTTAACTACATCATGCTCATACATAATTCATAATTGTTTTAAGGTGAGCAGCTTTAATACAGCTTCTGATCATTTCCCTGCTGGAAAGCTTTTCTTTTTGTGAGATTACTTTCCTGGCAAGATGGAGCAGATTACAGTAAATATGTATTTTGGAGTGATTCAAGACTGTTTAGAAAATGTTTTTCACATCCTCAAACACGGTGTGTCACAGACATGACAAGGGTTCAAAGACAACCCTTCAAATGTTGATTTTAGGTGGGAATTACATGCATTTAAATGTCTGAACCTGTCTGTAGACAAAGGGTGTTATGGGTAAGTGCTCTAGAGGCTGTCAGTTAAATGTACTCATGGATCAAAATTAGGTGATTGAATAATCAACCGATTCTCTCATTGTTCCAGGTAAATGTTTCTGTATCCGACTTTCGGCCAACTCTATCTTCTCGAGCTTGTAGTGGAGTCAAACATTGTCTGTCTAGAATGGCCGTGATCTCTGCCGGCCACGGCACAGCCGGACGCATCGCAGCTGTTCCTGGTGGAATTTAGGAGCCAGACACAGATATCTGAAAACCTGGACACATAAAACCAAATTATTACCATGGATAGTGTGACAGAAAAAAATCAGCATTTTGTCATTTGGGAGAATCCACTGTTAACATGAAAAAACATGATTCACCTCCATCTGTCCTCATTAATGTAGATTATGACAAAGGTCTGTGGATTATTGAAGTATAGTAAATAGCCGGTCTGCTTGGCGCGCTGTCTCACCGTTTCTGTCTCACCTCTGGAAGTCAAGCATCCTTTCTCAGCAACACTGCAGCGCTGTCCTAACAGAACAATTCAATCAGACTCTCTCAGCATGTTTCCCCATTGCCTTTTTCAACCAATAAACCACTGCTCCCGTAATCATCGCTCATCACTTTTAGTGTCAACACACAGCAATTTACTATTGAGCTGTGGATATAAAATTCCATTTTCTATTAACTTACTGTTGAGGCATGAGGGAAGGCTCACCATTGACATCTCTAGCAATGACTATAAATTTGAGTCCAGGCTATGGATATCACATTACTTTTTGTACCAGGCAAGATTAGAAAATATTTGATGTGATTCATAGCTCATCTCCGTCTCACATAATAAATGGTTGTGAGTTTTAGGGAGGATTGGGGCTTTTATGGTATACGCTAGGTTTGACCGAGAAATAAAATAGTGATATATAGAGTGATATAGACCTCGTGTTGATGCCTCATTCAATTGTTAGAGTTCATGGACTGTTTGTCTTTGAAGAACGTGACTAGTGGAGGATGCAGCGGCTGAGGAAGAATTATATAGACTATTTGTGCTTGAGAAGCCAACACAGTAATGATTGCCTCTCAAGCAGAAAAGCATCTATAGAATTCTCACTTCTAAACTCATAGAACATGAGTGGAGCTTTAATCCTGCACACATCAAGCTTGAGCAGGGTATTCTTGGCATATCCAGTACTTCACAATATACTGTATGTGTTTCCAATATTTCTTTAATGGTGCGTGATATCTGATAAAGACATAAGAAATGATGGTGGAACAAAATGTTATTCCCCCCTCCCTCCATCTCATTAAATGTTCTCTCAGAAAAGACCTCTTTAAATGAACACTGAAAAAAATCATACTTGAGCTACATGGCTAAGTGGTGGTTGTGGCTCAGAGGTAGAGCGGGTCGTCCACTAATCAGATGATCGGCGGTTCGATCCCCTCCAGTCTGCATGTCGAAGTGTCCTTGGGCAAGATACTGAACCCCAGATTGCTCCCGAAGGCTGTGCCATCGGTGTGTGAATGTGTATGAATGGTTAGCTCCTCAAACTGGTGAGCAGTTGGCACCTTGCATGGCAGCTAATGCCATCAGTGTATGAATGTGTGTGAATGGGTGAATGAGATACTGTATGTAGTGTAAAAGAGCTTTGAGTGGTCGGAAGACTAGAAAGGAGATATATAAGTACAGTCCATTTACATTTACCATCTAAGTGTAAACTGGTGAAACGTCTGCTTTCACACAAAACTCTAGTTTCAGGAAAAACGTACCCATGCTGTCTGTCTGTGTCACCCTGAACTTCACTGGAGGGTTCGTTCTGTACACTCCTCCCTATACTAAATGTGTTTTTGTCTTTTTTAGGAGGGGCATGGGATCTTTATGGGGAGACAGCAGGTCAACAGTAGATATCGCAAATAAATGACCAGCCGTGGTGGATGGCCGTCCACCAATGGGCTTGAGGTTTCAAAGTTTTTACTCACCGCCATCGCCAAGTGGAATTGAGTACTAGACCTGCTCTTTGGACAGAGAGTCCAACGTTTCATGGGATTAGCATGTCTGTGCAGACTTGTAGGGAACAGTAGAACCATTTTCATTCAGATATCTTGAGGTGAGAGTTGAAGGGATCCATCTAAAAATGGCCATGTCAGTTTTATATCAGCAAAATTTAGCTTAACCTTGGTGCGTTATTTAGCCACTTCATGACAAGGCTAGCACGACATGGTTGGTGCCACTGGATTCTTCACATAATCTGTGTTCATTTCTAACGAAGGGGATCATATAAGTGGGTTAAATGTATGAGTGTTTTGTCATTGTCTCTATGTTGCCGCCCTGTTAGACTCAGTTATAAAGCTGTGTCATACCGTGTCATATCTTAACTATGAAGCTGATAGCTGATAACGGGCCAAGGCCAAAAATATCCTTCAGTCTGAGCTCTGCAACCCGTGTCGTACCCTAATGCAACCCTGCATGACTGGATCTGCTTACTCAGTGGTCTGACACCTCACTTGAATATGGTAATAAAAGTCTCCAGTGTAGCATTTGCAATGTAAATCACAGTATCCAGTAGAGAGCTAATATCACACAGGGGTCAAAGGCTAAGGAGCCTCTGAAATGAGTCATAGTCCTCCTATCAAAGCAGGGGTTGTCACACTTCAGAGACTTGTTCAATCTCCTTTAGCCTCATTTAACCCTGTCTAACTCAGTGCAGACCACACACACACACACACACACACACACACACAACACAAACACAAACCCTGGATATTCAGTGAGTGCTGGGACCAGTGCTGGAATACTTTTCACTTTTTACTGGTTGACACGATGATAATTGGCATCCTGGCTTGTATTTGTGCCAGCCTCCGCAGTGCCGGCCAGAGGTATTATGTTTCATCCCTGGGCAGTCTCTGGTGAAGATTAAAAATCAACTGAGGTCAACCGGCTAATTGGACAAATGTGGTTGTAACAGAAAGAGGATTTCCACTAATATCGTGTAATGAGACTTCTATACTCTGTGCCCTGAATTGCACTAGAAATTGACAAATTAGTTTAGGTCATCAAAGTCAGATTAGTATGTGACTGCATGATTTATGCAACATTTATTAACACGAGTCTCTTTAAACTTGGTTGGCAGATTAAAAAAGGTTGAACTGCCGTCGTTTCTGGAGTGTCTCATTCATATTCTATATGAATTATTGAACGAGCTAGATAAGTTGGCTCCACGCAGAGGCTCTGTTATTTGACTGCACATTTCTAACCTCACCATTGTTTGTGTAATCTGTGTTGAAGGCACCAGCAATTATTGAACCATAATATTTTATTTGTTCTCATCAAATAACTCAAATCAATAGAAGCCCTCAGGCTGTACCAGAGACTGACAAAACATGTATAGAGCCCAGAAAACGACCATTATTGAATTATTTAAAATGTTATCAGACAAATCAAAATGAGTAACTAAATATTAATGCGCATTAATGAATAATAACCGTTAGTTAAATGTTAAATCTAGAGACACTTTTCTTTGAACTCTGATCTGATTTAAAAAATTACATTTTTCCTTTAAGATGATCAAACATATTAAATGTAATTGAACTCCTTCACTCTGTCTTTGCACATGTGACTGAAAACACTGCTAGATAAACACATTGAGCAGCAGCCAATGCATCTAGCTGCTGCTCTAGCTAATGAAGTGATCAAACTACACACTTCCTCTGTGATCTCACAACAGATCTGAGGAAAATCTAAGGGTGCTTTTTTTTTTACTCAAATTTTGTTAATTTTCGGCATAAAACAAAGAACAACAGTATCAGTGGGATACACGCTTATATAATATTTAAATGTCTCTGCAGTGAGATTTGTATTCTGTCCATTTTTCACATTTCTTCTTGAATTTTGCTTGTTGGAGTCTCAATATGTACGTGAGTCTTTCCGTGTTGAGTATCTCCTCGACTGTGTTCAGAGTGGGAGTCCTCTCTATACCATTTCCTGGTGATTGCCTTCTTGGTCGCAGTCAGCAGAATTATAACCAGATATCTGTCTTCATATTGTTCATTTTCCCTTGTCAGATTACACAGATATAATATCTCACATGTCTTTGGTAGTTCATATCCCAGTATTATTTTCAATTCAACACACACATCATTCCAATCATTTCTCATTTTAGAACATTCCCAAAAAACCTGAGTGTGACCTGCATTCTGCTCTCCACACCGTCTCCAGCATGTGGTGGTTTGCTGTACATTTTTCTTTAAATTTCTAACTTATTATAACGACATTATTTTGCTCTTCTTGGACTCATGCTGCCATGCAGACCATGAACAGTCTTTGAACAAACATAAGGTGCAGTGCAGAAGTGTGTCACACCCTGCTCATGCATACAGATGAACACATGTTCAAACACCTGTTCAATCCCTGTATCAGAACACTCTGGCCTGTCCATTGTGCTGTGAGTTGCACTGCAGTTGTCCTGCCTGCATTTGTAGTTCTTCATGTCTTTCCTGTTCCAGTGTTGAGTAACTGATTCTTAATGCGTCTTTGGTCTCAGGAGGTTGAGCTGTACTCGTTTCTAACAGGACGTCAAATGTCTGCTCCTACTCTGACCTCCTTTTTCCTCCTTTCTTTCTCTCCCAGTGCCATGAATCAGCCTGGACAACAGCTGCTACCCACATAGAGGTCACTTTACCTCTCTTTCCATTCGTTTCGGTCCAGAGGATGCTGGGAATGTGTCGCGGGCGCAGGAAGTTCCTGGCGGCCTCCCTCGCCCTGCTCTTCATCCCAGCACTCACCTGGCTTTACCTGTCAGTCGGGAGCTTTCAAGGTAAGAACATGAACACATGAGGTCTGAATCATCTGCCTGTTGTTGATTTGTACCTTAAGTGCGTTGGCGTTAACTGACCTAGGGACAGATTTGTCCATGATTTGACTAAAACCACGCATATAGCTTTTCTCACCTATTAACTGGCATTTCTAAAAGAAGAACCTCACGTATACTTCATGTTGTGGAGAAATTGCTGAAGTCAGTGGTGAGGTCAGGAGGGAAGAAAGTGTTCAGGAGCCTCTGATGTCTTATGCTGTAATATTTATTGAAGCTTGGCCAAGGAGAATTAGAGACACTCTCAAAGTACATCAGAAGTGCCTGAGTCGGTCTCACATTCTGCAGAACTCATGCTGGTGGATAGACTTTAACCCTCAAGATAACACCACAAATACTATACGCCCAGAATTAGTCAAAGAGAATGTTTTTACCCATGTTAGTGTTACCGTCAGCACATTCTAGTCTGGAGACACTGTTGTCTGTTTATGTTAATGAAACGTCAACAGCAAGCTATCTATTATGTCTAGGAAGGCAACATTAGGTGTCTTCGACTCTGGTCACCACAGTGTTGAGATAGACTGACACCTGCTGTTCTCAAACAAAGCCAAACAACTACTACTGCTGAGGACCTCAAGGCCCACACGTGACCCCGTGTAACCTAAGGATAGAAAATTCCATGACACTTCAGAGCAGGAGCACACATCTCACCTCATATTTCATGTCCAGCTCATCATTTCACCCACATAACACCCTGATTAAAGCTAGCTAGAACAAATGAGTTAGGCTGTTGGAATTATAAAAAATTTATAATAAATAAACGGCAGCATGTTTGTACTTCTCAATTTTTCAGCATGCCTAAATATCAAACATCCAGAACTGTCCCAGAAAGTGTGGGGAGACAAATTTCCTGCAGACAAAGTCACCCTTCCCTCGTCTTTTTCTTCTGGAGGTGGTATATTAATGAATTACTGAGGCCTGTCCAAAATTGATTACTTCCTGCAGACAATATAGTCCAGGAGTTCTTGGAGCAATTTTAATGACTTTGACTTGCAGGATTGAAATGCTGCAGTTGTGCCATTATTAATTATGATTAAATTGACAATTTTGACTTGGGGTCACAGTCACTGGAGACTGTATGTGTGAATACGCTCCCATAATGCAATAGTCACAAGGTCTGCAAAGTAATTATTAGATTTGGCAGTAAATTCCTGGCTGTGGGGAGTCGTTTCGGCGACCGTGATAAGTTGTGAAAGGACCTGGCTGCAGGGAGCATCAGCTGTAGGTGAAGCCTGAACGTGTGAGACAGGAACAATGTGGTTCCACTGGCTCCGACTCTCCCTCTCACACTTCTCCGTCTCCCTCCCTCTCTCTCTCTCTCTCTCTCTCTCTCTCGCTCTCTCTCTCTCTCTCCCTCTCCGTGTCTGACCTCCTTTCATTGCTCTGTCTCCATCTTTCCCCTCTTTCTGCGCTCTCTGCTGTGTTTATCTGTGTGACAGAGGGAGAGAGGGATGGCGAGTCTCTGGGGTCTTAAGTGCTTTGTCTGGATGAGCTGCCACAAACCTGCAGAGAGATTAAGGTCTTATCAATGGAAAAATGCACTACAGGCCTAAAACTGTGGCCACACTCAACACATACTTTTGTGTACTTTAGTCTGTTTTCCATGCTTTGGGCTGGGTACTGAACCTGATGCACTTTGTTACCAACTAAAACAGGTCAGAAATATTAATATATTCAATATTTCAGATACATAGAACTGTTGTGTTTACTGCCTTTGTGTGTGTTGTTAAATGCCGTAATCATAGAGATAAAGAATCACTGTGCTGTGACTGTGAATCAAAAAGCTTCAAACACAGAAGAATGAGGTCTCCAGGTTCACAGGTCAAACTGCATTTCTGAATATTTGTTAGGAAAACACAAAAAAACACTTAAGCGTTTAAAATATTCAGCAGCGTGGCTCGGTTTAGAAGCCTTGGCGGATACCGTGCAGTGTCAAGCAGTGCAGAATAAAAGTGATCAAACTAAAAACATGAAGCTGCGAGTGACACAGAAATATACATTGTCTTAAGCAGAACATTATTATGCTGCCATAACATCTCAGTGAGGTTTTTAGAGGTACAAAGTGTCTGACTTTGATTCCACAGACTGTCTCTCACTTTATCTCCTCTCCTCATCCCCTAGTGTGAATCATTACCTCATCTCCTACCTGTTGTCTTGTGCCTCAACAGAACCAAACATCAACCAAAGGTGGCACATTTCTGCTCATCGGGTTTAGCATGATACTTTTCCTGATATTGGAAACAATTGTTTAATTAAAAACTCTTTTCTCACTGTCCACAATGACCTCTAGAGCTGGAGCTTTCAGCATGACCTCAATTTTTTAGATTTCCAGACTTCAGCCTCATGACATCTAAGCAAACGCCACTTGCTGTGGTTGAAAACTAGAGAAAAAGCAGTTAAAGGGAACCTCCAGTTCCACTCTCCCAATGATTGCTTCACACCAGAGGTTTTAAAACAGTGAGGGGCCTCTCCAGGGGGGAGGAGGAGAGATCAGTGAGACCCTTCTGATCACTGGATTTGCCACAGCAGCTTGACATCGAAAAAGAGAACCCCTGCGGCCCCTGCCACTGCAGCCTACACTGACTGTCCCATTCAAATGAATGGGAAGTCTGGCATTTTCGTCTGGCCTGATTTGAATGAGCAGTCCTCCTCCACACTGTTGTTACATATCTCTACTTGGAAGAGCACAAGACATTTTCTTGATGTTAAAGTTTGACCAGCTTTATTCTAATAAAAGCCCTGAAAGGCATTGTGATGTGGCCCCAAGTGATTACCTGAAACCTTTCCTCTACTGTGAAGACATCACGGTGAAATGTGACCTGTTCAGTCAGCTACCAATTATAATATAGCAGCTCATGGTGGCCGATCAAGTGCATCTCACCCCCAGCAAAGGTGGAATTGGTATGAACCGATTGTTGAGTGGTAGCAGAATGGAATATATCTGGAATTTTAAAAAACATGACATACACCCCACAAATGCTCTAGTGTTTACTAATGCAGAATACAAACTAGAGCAGGTTATTCAATTTGCCCCCTTCCCTTACAATGTTAGATCTCCAAAAAACAAGGTACCTAATGCTTCACACAGTTTTTCATCTTCTCCCTCAAATTTCATAAATATCTATATATATTCTGAAAGCCAGTTTTCTTCAGCTCAGGGCTAAAACCAGTGTTAAGCCTTGCCTTGCTTCTCAAATGAGAAACAGGTTATCCATGTCTCCATCTCATCATGTCTGGATTATTGTTGGGCTTGTCAGAGTTAGAGGATTTTCTCCCTGGTGGACGTTCTCCCAGAACACTGCCAAATGCTAAGGTTTCTAACTTTTAAACAGCTTTGCTCAGGTTACAATGAACAAATGCTTTGTCACTGAATTTTGGCATCCCAGTCACATTTGAAAACTGTATGGTCTTTAGACATTTCCATGCCTCTAATGACCACCCCGGGACAGACAGTGTAACAAGGAATGAATTAGTGAATGAATAATCCAATGAATGAATAAATGAGTATTACTGAATTACTTTGGTGCATCGTAGAAAACAAATCACATTTGGCCCCGGAAAACCAGATTAGTGAATCCCATATTTCATTCAAATTGGCAGTAATGGGCTCTGAAGAAATGCAGGATTTATTTTACATCCCCAGTGAAATGAAGCCACTAAACTGAGCGTGCAAACATTGTCTCTTCCCCAATAATTACATCACCTGTTCATTGCTTCATTACTTTGACCTTCAGGCTGAATTTCTTTCAAGTTCACTTTCATATTCACAAGAACAGAGATTCCCACTCCAGGGATTCCATTTATGGAAAACATTTCTCTGGTAGCTCGGAAGTGGAAATGAATGTTCCCATGTCCCTGGCGTGACTTAGACCTTTTTACAGACCACACACACACACACAACCGTGAGACAGTTGTATTGTTCCTGGAGCCACTTACTCGGCTCATTTGTGCAGCAGTCTTCTCTGAAAGGCCACAAGGGGAGAACGCATGTCAACAAAGGAGCTTTGCTGCCCCAGAGTAACCTTCATAACCAACGTCAACAGACCAGGAGTCCACACAGGCTGGAATTTGATGTATGTGTTGTGTAGCAGTTGCAGAATTTGTGTGTGTATGTGATTTGGCAGCTGTTGGTGTCGATGTCACGGAGGAATGAGAAAATGTGACTGAGATGGTGGCGAAGTCTCTGTCAATCACAGCTGTTGGGAAAAACTTGAACATAAGCCTGGAGTTAGTGTCTTGGTTAAGATGAGAAGTGTGGAGAAAGAGGCAGCAGAAAGAGATGAAATAAAGAAGAAAATCTATTGGTTGGATGATGTTTTATTCATTCATAGTGCCACATGAATATTTGTTTTAGACAGCAGCAACAATCTAGCTTTGGTATGACTTTAAGTTTGCTCCTTTCTATTTCAGTCACTTTCTAATTCCATCAGACCTTGTACTTGTCCCAGTTCTCCCATAATTTAATCACCATCTTTGAAGGTGTAGCACACTCCACAGCACTGTAATTTGAGTCATACAGAACATGACAGTTTCAGGTCTCTGAGCCTGTTGATGCAGAGCTAAATCAAGTTACAGAGAAGACATAAAGCTCTCTGCCTTACCGTGAGGCTTCAGCTTCTCTTTCCATTGGCTGGAGGAACGGGGTAAGGCGGAGGGATGCCAATTATTGCAGACTGGGAGTTGGTGTCTTCAGTGCATCGCCTCTGCCACATTGGGTATTTAAAAAATCATGAGCGGGGCTGCACTTCAGCTTCTGGTCTATACAGGCCTGTTTCATTCAGAGGAAGCTGGACCGAACCCTGGAGTCAGACCAAGTCCAAGCGTCTCTGTGTATGCTTTGATCACAGAAAAGAGCAAATATATTTGGAACGATCCTTTATGAGCTTCATCTTTTACATAAGTTAATTAGTTTTTGTAAATGAATTAGATTGGTTAGAGATTGATTATCTTCGGTTATACTATTTATAGTCCAGCTGATCACAAAATGTTTCATGGTGACAGAGGTGAAAATAAGACTTTCAGTTATTTCTCTGAAGCATAAAATGTTTCTAGAACTTTGCACTTGTTGGGGCATGATTATTATGTTCTAGCACATCATGCTGCTGCTAGTGTTGGTCTGGGTCTGCTTTGGTTGGCCACGTTTTAGATTCAGGTCAGATCTGGCTGTGCTCGGGTCCCCTTTGGATCAAGACTCTATTTTTAAAAATTAATTTATGCACGTGAAATTCAGGTAGATGTTCTGGTCCGAAGTGTGGGGTACTTGCAAGTACATCAAGCATTAACTGTAGCGCTTATTCTTTAGAGAGTCATGGAGCTGGTCCCAGCTGACGGTGGGCGAGAGGCGCGGTACAACCTGGACACATCGCCAGTCAATCACTGGGCTCACGTTCACATTCACACCTACTGCAGTTAGAAGTCATCACTTAATCTGCATGGTTTGGAGAGCGGGATCAATCCGAAGAACCTGTAGAGAACCCCCTGCAGGCACAAAGAACATGCTGTCCACACAGGAAGGTGCAAGGCAGCCGGCCATTTTTGACCATGATCAGAGAAAACCACTTTCGAGAAACCTGCCTCATTTCCTGTTGGTGATTGGACTGTCAACTTTGACTGAATGCATTACATCTGGGCATTACCATAACCACCAGTGTCAGAGCTGTGAATATCCTTAATGTCAAAATCAGGGGTACAAATGTGAAACTCTGATACTATACTACAATGTTTATGCGGCTGACACATTTAGATTCCTTCTAAATCAGAGGTGTCAAATGAAAGATAAAATGTAACATATCTTCCTTCCAGCAGTTCTGAAAATATAACACCTCTGTCAAGTTTGAATGAATTCTGCTCTTAATTGAAGCCCAAAGGACATAATATGAGCACGATATGTGAATGAAAGATAGACAGTCTGGACTAAATATGCTGGCTCAGGAGGTGACCAGCCAAACTCATAACTAATTTACAGTCTTCACATAAATATTCAGAGAGTCGATGCCCAAAGCAAAATATTGACCCTTTTCCAATAATTGGGATGATTGTGTTTCTATAAACTTTGTTCTGTCAGTGTAGAAACGCTGCCTGTAAACTTTAATGCAAATTTCCACCCACATGTTGCCCCAGATCACAGCAGGAGAGGATTCAGAGTTCTAGAAGAACCCTCGAAAAGTGGATAGGGCTTATATACATGACATGCTCGCTTAGATCAGTCAAATAGTGAGTTATTTTTTTGCTTAATTCCCCCAAATCCTTCAAAGTTTGTTTGAGAATTCACATCGCCTACTTAATGCACGCCTTACTCTTACCATCTGCCAGCCTTCCTGAATGCTGAACTCAGGGCCTTTTTTTGCTTCCAATGTGTGTCTTGGTGGTGATTCAGACTTTTAAGTTGACTTTTTACTAATAGTGGCGCTTAGGATCAAAGTGTTGATCCACGGGTTCCCATCTAACCTGTGCTGTGCTAACGTGCGTGACCACCCGGTTGATTTGACACACAGTTCTGCCAACTGCAGAGGGCAACAATGCAAAGACCAAAAGTTGTAGGCCACATAAGCCATACTGTCAATTGGTGTTTGTAAGGGTCTGCATATGTATGCTGCTTCAGAAAGGACATGGTCAAATTTGATCACAATCATTACTGTCCAGTGTCCATTCTTTTCTGGCTTGCCCAAAAATTAGAACTCCAAAACATATGTACCTATGTAACATACATGTACCCCAAAGTACATGTACTGTGTTTAAAATGTTCTCTGTGTGTGGAGTCAGTACTGTTTCAGTACTCTCTTTGGTCTTGAATGACATTCTTACCAGCTCAGATAAAAATAAGAAAGATAAATACTTTATTTTCCTTACAAGGAAATTTATTCCCGCAGTCTGTACAAAGCCTCACATACATACATGAATACACAGATACATAGAAACATAGAAACACCACAACATAGCCACAGACATAAACATTCAATACAGTACAATTCTCCCCCCCCATCCCATACCCGTAGCTTGCACACATGGTGGTTACCAGGGTGCTTTGTTTAGAGATGCTATGGCAGAAAGGGCCAAAACTCCTGCCTGCTATAGTGTGTCGCTTACAGGCCAGGGACCTGTATCTGTGACCAGATGGGAGCAGTGTGAAGAATGAGTTGAGGGGGTGGATGTGGTCATGTGCTATATGATAAAAGTCCTTCAGAAGCACAGGCTGAGGCTCCACTGCTCCAAGTGTCCACCCACCGGCAGCACGGCGCACCCGGCAGGTGGTCACACCCAGGCAGGTGTCTCTCGTACGTGTGTGCCGTTACTGACACACGTGAACTCAGATCTGACTACATATATTCCCTGTCATAGCAACAAGCTGCTGTTGCATATAAGAGACGTCCCGTGTCCCGTTACCGGTGTATTTTCCTCTGGATTCCGCTCAGGAAACGAGAGCAGTCTAACGTTACATGCACTGACATTAGATAACACACATGAACATGATGAGAAACCCTGACGTGATTATGCTAGTACACAATGTAAAATCACGTTACTGTGCACTAAGTCAAGCGCTGAAGGCTTTTATACAGTTGCGCTGGGGGGCGGAGGTGCTCACCTCAATGCGTCATGCAGTCTAGTAGTAGACTGAAAACTGGTAAAAAACTATTTGAACCTCTAACTCCACATTTCAGTAATATATTGTTCAAATTTTATATATATATATATATATTTTCCAACATATTTATTGTGTTTTGAAAGAAAACATGGAATTGCCTTTACACAGACTTTAAAATACTTCATTGATGAGGTGATGATGCTGTGACAACACAGGGAAATAACTTCACTTCTCAGTAAAAGAAAACACTTCAGATTATTAAAGTATTTTAAAACTATGTGATCTGTAGAGACCTAACACTGCTACTGCATGGAGTACTAGTGTCAACATTATAGGTGGCTACTATACAAGACATATTCATCAACGTCCTGATGCAGTACAGTAGATCTGCCTGTAATCAAAGAAAACACACCAGTATCTACAGTAAAGCCAAAATTAACTGATTATATATAGGGGTTACAAAGGGGTGGAAATTTCCAGAAATTTGGGACGTTAAGCTGGGGAATTTTGGAAATATTCCAAATCGGAAACTTCATCTGAATTTTTGAAATGTATGTGAATTAAGTGTAAATTGGGGGTAATTTAAACAAACTGTATCATATCCAAACATAAATCTAAACATTTAGTTTTGTCATAAGCAGACATGCAAAATAAAACAATTAAAAACATTTCAACAGATTTATTTGTCAGTAGAACTTTATCAGGTTTGAATTATTTTATTGAACAATATTATGTAGTCCACAAGCTCAAATGTGTGTCTTCAATAGTCTATAGATTATGCTATTCATGATTATGCTATTATGCATTCAATAGATTATGCTAAAATATATTTTCCCCAACTATATTTAAGTTCCCTGTTAAGGGCCAGCCTTCAATTTAGTAAATTCCTGCTTTATTCCCGTTTATTCCCATAAATTTCCGTTAATTCCCATGGAAAATTTCCAACTTTGGAAATTCCTGGAATTTCGCAACCCTAATTATATATGATCCATTGTGATTTAATATACGTCCAATAAGTGTTAGCAGCTGCCAATCAATCCACTCATCCAGAAACAACTACATTTAAGGTCTCTGACACAGCCGGCCACTTCACTGTTTATCACGCTGCATGATAACATCTGGATCATACCATCACTGTTAATGCACACTCCATCTGTCCTGACACACACACACACACACACACTTCATTGATCCCCACAGGCACATATGTTTGCAGTTTGTTAGTTAAATTTGCATTTGACCTGTTCTTGGAGCTGCTCTGTAAATGAACTGTACTTATATATCTCCTTTCTAGTCTTCTGACCACTCAAAGCGCTTTACACTACATATCTCATTCACCCATTCACACACATTCATACACTGTTGGCATTAGCTGCCATGCAAGGTGCCAGCTGCTCATCAGTTTGAGGAGCTAACCATTCATACACATTCACACACCGATGGCACAGCCTTCAGGAGCAATTTGGGGTTCAGTATCTTGCCCAAGGACACTTCGACATGCAGACTGGAGGGGATCGAACCGCCGATCATCTGATTAGTGGACGACCCGCTCTGCCTCCAAGCCACAGCCGCCCCTGTACCAGTTCAAGCCAGTGCTTTTGTAAGGGCCACACTTTACTCCACACACGCTTCAGAAATAAACTTTCTTTAAGGGGTAATTGATTTCCTCTGACACACGAGCAGTCAGATCTGTCAAACTCTGAAGCAGAAAATAAAAATGCATGTTCAAGCAGGATGAAAATCTTTTCCTGCTTCAACCTCGCCTCATTTGTGACCTTAGCACTCTGTGTGTTAGTCTATGATGTGGTCACAGTGTCCCCTACATAAACCTCTGGAGGAAAAGCCAACATTATTTAGCTGTTCTCCAGCAGCAGCAGATTGTATCTTCAGAGGTATATTTGTGATCTCAGATGTGTCGTACCTGCACAGAAGGATAAAATGTTTGCCCAGGGCAAGGCCAATGTTTAAATCCAATATTTCCACAGCAGACTGTGTCGGCCCTGCCCCGGCCTGCCTGACTTAACGTTTGTTTTAGCCTCGACAACCGTTTTATCATTCTGGGCCAACGGTAAACATCCGTGTGATCATAGAAATACCTCTGAAGATACAACCTGGATAATGTTTCAATTCTAAACGTGATGTGACCAAATCAGATCGGTTTGCTCAGCTTTGACCTACCAGTGCAGCTGTGAGCTTTCCTTTACAGTGAGGGATTAATAAGAAGATTTAGTGTTTGCTCACCTTCAGTTTGACCTCTAAATAACATGGTTCAGATAATCTACAAACACAGGAAGGAGAAATATATGAAGAAATACCCAAACAAATAAAGTACAATGTAAAAACATTTGAAATACTGACCAAGGAATGTAAAGGCATAATAATATATGCAATGATAATTATCCAAAAGCATCCTGTGTAACACCGAGACAGATGTGAGGACTTTTCATAAATCTATGATGTTTTATTGTTGCATATTTGAATTAAGACTAAGTGGGTGTTCAGACAGGGACAGGCAAACCAGACGCCCGCAACATTTTTCAATTCATTTCAGTGGGGGTCGTGCGTTTCCGCGCCGGCAGCCCACAACACAAGGGTTCCGCAAAAAAATGTCGCAGCAGAATGTCTCCATGAATGTTTTCAGGTGCTTAGTTAGTCCTAAAAACATGCAGAACTCAGAACTCTTTGAGAGAAAGCAGTGAGTGTGAGCATTCAGCCATACACACTGTTGCCTGTACATGTGGTAAAATGTCATACACACTTGTTTTCAAGCATGCTGAACCCCTAAAACAGGGGTCGGCAACCCGCGGCTCCGGAGCCGCATGCGGCTCTTTGATCCCTCTGATGCGGCTCAGCTTTTGAAATAGTATTTAATTAAAATGTATTTTATTTTAGTTCGTTCATTTTCAAAATGTAATTCTATGAAGATTATGGCGATCTTGTAACATCTAAATAAAACGTGTTAAAATATTTTTGTCGCTCTTAATACACGTCACAACCTCCAATGTGCGACACCCGCCAGTGTGCGGTTTCTTGAACTTTTTGACCCCAGGTAGGCCAACTATGGAGAATTCAAAGAAAAGAAAAGTGTCTGAAGAAAACAGGACGTTCAATGCTACGTGGGCAGATTCATTTGCTTTCACTGCTGACGAGACTGGTTTACCAGTGTGTTTAATATGTAATGAGAAACTAGCTAACAACAAAAAGTCAAATGTCGCAAGACATTTCCAGAATAAACACGCAGCCTTTGCTCAAAAATATCCGGATGGAGATGAGAGAAAAAAAGCCGTTTCGGAACTGACGCGGAAGGCTGATCTGAGCAAAAATCACTTCAAGAAGTGGATGAAGTCAGCAAATTCAAGTACATATGCTAGTTTTGTTGCCGCTCAGGAAATAGTCAGGCACGGGAAGCCGTTCACAGATGGAGAATATATAAAAGAATCTTTCATTAAGATTTCAGAACATCTATTCACGGACTTTAAAAACAAGAGTGAAATTGTACAGAAAATCAGGGATATGCCCCTCTCTGCAAAGAGCGTCAAAGACAGAACCATAAAAATGGCAGAAGACATCACCAGACAGCAAATTAAAGACATCAATTCAGCTGTGGCCTACTCAAGTGCGTGTGATGAATCTAAAGACAAAGGTGATATTGAACAAATAGCGCTGTTCTGCCAGTATGTAAACTCTGCTGGGCCACAGGAAGAAATGATTGAGTTGATACCACTAAAAGGCCAAGCACGGGGGGAGGACGTCTGTGAGGCTGTCTTGAATTGTTTAAGAGCCAAAGGAATAAACACCACCCACCTGGTGTCAGTGGCTACAGACGGGGCACCGAGTATGACAGGAGCGCACAAGGGCTTTGTGGCTTTACTGGAAAAGATCGCTGGACAGTAAGTTGCTGACTTTTCACTGCATCCTGCACCAAGAGGCACTGTGTGCTCAAACATTTCCTCCGGAATGCACAGAAGTAATGAATGTTGTCATTCAGATTGTCAATAAAATAATGGCGAAAGGTTTAAATCACCGTCAGTTCCGTTCGTTACTGGACGAGCTGGAAAGCACGTATTCTGATCTCCTGCTGCACAGCAAAGTCCGGTGGCTGTCCAGAGGCAAGGTGCTGAAACGCTTTGCTCTGGAAGAAGTGAAAACCTTCCTGGGCAGCAAAGGGCTCACATTTCCTGAGCTGGAACAGCCAGAGTGGCTGGAAAAGCTACACTTCTTGGTAGACATGACAGCGCACCTGAACACGCTGAACACAGCAGGGTAAAGGACGCACAACCCTGCACATGTTGGAGGAGGTTTTGGCATTCGAGCACAAGTTGACAGTGCTTGCCAGAGATTTACAGAAAGGTACACTGTCACACTTCCCCAGTTTGAGAGAGTTCAAAGAAGCTCACATGATGAATTTGGAGTATTTACATTCTGCCGTCATCGCAATGCAAACATCGTTTGGGAAACGATTCAGTGAGTTCAGAGAGGAAAAAACCACATTATCCTTCCCTGTCACTCCCCTAAGCCTCGATCCATCCCTGTTGAATATGACAGCATTTCCAGGTGTGAGTCCACCTGATCTTGAGATGGAACTGGCTGACATAGCCGACAAAGACATGGGTGTCCAAGTTCAAGCGCTTGACAGCGGACCTTGAAGATGTCTCACGTCAGAAGGCCGTTCTTGCTCAGAATCACAAATGGCGTGATATTGAAAACCTCCCCAAACCAGACAAACTTGTGTTCGAAACTTGGAATGCTATCCCCGAAATTTATGTGAACATGAAAAATTATGCACTTGGAGTCCTGTCGATCTTTGGATCCACATATGTATGTGAGCAGGTGTTCTCCAACATGAACTTTATTAAAAACAAACATCGCACACGCCTCACAGATGACAGCTTACAATCCTGTGTGAAGATGAAGGTGACGGCATACAGCCCCGATGTGCAGACGCTGTGCGCTGAGGTTCAGGAGCAGAAATCACATTGACCAAGTATGATAAATATTTTAATTGCCTATTATTTTGCATATATTCATATTTTTTCATTGTTCAGTGAAATAGACATTTTATTATTCAGGTTGACAGCTGACTGCACGGCGCCAGTAAAGGGATGACGGCATTTTTGGTTTGCTGCCAGTGGATAATTTAAGTTCGGCGTTTTTTTTTTCATTACTACAAGAAGGACTCAAATAGTCACATTGAGTATTTTACTTAACCTTCAACCCAACGTCTTTTTTTCTGAGTTAAAAATGTTTTGTTGCATGCAGAAATGTTATTTCATTTTCTCTGCAGTCGTTCATTGATTTCATAAATGTAACACATTATAGTTTGTTTATACATAGCACAAAGGAAAAAAAAAAAACGTTATATATATTCACGTTATATGCAGTGTTATTTGATTTTAAATTTCAAAAGGGTTTTGTGGCTCCCAGTGTTTTCTTTACTGTGTGAAACGGGTCCAAATGGCTCTTTGAGTGGTAAAGGTTGCCGACCCCTGCCCTAAAACATTCCCAAACAGTCCTTGAAGTCTTAAGTTTTCCTTTTCAGGATTGGTATTTTTCACTTTGTCTGCTCTATGACATTTGACATTATATTACTTTTATGTATATTATTGGCAGGATTGTATATTAATGTCTCTCCCTGGCTCTGTCTTCATTGATTTTGCTGTTTAAATAAAGAATTTAGACTTTTGTAGACTTTTGTGAATACATGAATACATTTGAAATCATAAGTTCAGTTCATTTTTAAAATGTGATTGCCTTCCATTCATTTTCAGTGTTTTTCTATGTTTTGCTCTGGTTAGGTTCAGGACATGTTAGGATGAATGGAGAACAGTATTTCTAGATGCCGTTTACTCCACATACCTCATCCAAGCGATGAGACAAAATGGCGGCTGGCTGCTGTTCCCGTGCAGAGGTGTTTTTAAGCTGTCTGCCAGGTGTACAGGTGCCATCCCATGATGGATGTGTTGCCATCACCCAGCAGATATCTGCCTGAGAACACGGGGGAGAGGATGCAGCTTTACAGCCGATGACAATTAAATCTGACGTACACAAATGCATAGAGGGCACGGCATCCAAACAGCCATGAATCACTCTGCAAGTGCTACAAGTGTCTGTGTTAGAGAGGTCAGCTCGTCAGATATAGAAGCTTCCATAGAAGTGCTGTGCTGGAGTGTTTTTGTTTCACTCCATTAAATTGATCTATAAAAGAATCGTGTTTTTTAAGGATGTGGATGCAGATTTTTCTTTTTTTAATTCCTCTGGATGTGTGTGACACCATTTTCCCAATGACTGCCTTTTGTAATCGTTTGCTTTGTAACAGCAGACATTCTCACGTCAAAGTCAGACTTTAAATATGAAGCAAGTCTTAAATAACATGGGCAGAATTGAATGGAACACAAGCTGGATAAAAAGCACTGAGTGTGATATGACATATGATATAAATGATATGATGTGACATCGATTCACTTTATGAATTTGTGTCCATTTCCACAGCACTAACTCCATCAGAACAAGAAAATCACATCACACTCGTCACATGAGTTCATTTTTCTTCTCTCTATTCCAAGATTCTGCCGATAAGACTCAATGCTTCCTGTGTGTGTTTCAAATTAAAAGCATGCCAGAAAATGGATGAACAATGCTAGAAGGATTTAATATTAACTATGTTTAAAGGAATTGGACTTAATTTAATGAGGGAGCTGTTTCAGCAGGTGGTGAGTGTGACATGAATTTGTTAAACTGATGAAATTGACTTAGACGGCAGGTGAACATGGAGGAAGTGTTTGAACAGGAAAAGCTGAAATAGCAAAATAAAATGGATTGGATCAGATGGCGGCTTCTACACAGTGTGATGTGTACAGGTAGACCTCTCACTGCAGTATTGTAAAATACATAACATAAAAAATAAAGGTCTCTCTGACCTGGTTCGCTCAGTCGTTGAGATAAATGCCTCCTATTTGAGATGTTAAGGTCATCTAATGTTTGCATTCTTCAGGTGAAGGTAGAATACATGGAAGAAGCCCTGACAGTAATATTAGGTTCTGCAGCCACTAATAAAGTGGTAAAATAAATAAATAAATAGTACATATTGCTGCACTAACATGTTCTTGTCACACTGTGAACTGCTGGTTGAGGAGGTTTCATTACTGTAAAGCTTAAAATTCAGGCTATCATCAGTATTATTCCATCAAAAGATTTGGATCTTTCTTCTGACGTGAAGCACATCTCCATATGGAGTAGATGAAGCCCAATTAACAATTCCATTTTAAAACATTCAACAGCTGTAAGCTGAGCGTAGTCCGTGTTAAAACAAACAACCTTCTGGTGGCTGTCTCCAGATGTAAATGACTGAGCATTGTACTCTGCTGGTGTATTATTATTTTTCTCCACTCGTGGGAGAATGTGATTCATGACGCCTTTGTTTGGTCGTAGACGACGAGTTTCATGACAAATACCTAAAAGCCAAATGAATTGGCTCGTCTGCGTAAAAGACCATGTGCATCTGCTACCCTGAAAACGCCATATGTAATCTCTGAGCAGCACAAACAAATGGTCATTGAGTCCAGTTCAGGAGGATTAGGCCCAGCAAATCCACTCTGCAAATTAATTACAGCTTGGACGAAACGGCGTCCAGAAGGTGCTTTGGTCCTGCAGGAGGGAGACGGCTTAGCATGGTTGAAAAGACCCGTGTATACACTGACTGCCTTCATATCGGATGGCCACAGGGGACAATAAAACTAAAGGAAAACAAAAATGTCTCACTTCATTAACACACTTGGTTAGAGAACAAACCGAGCCAAGACAAATGAGAAGTTTTGTAACGTGACTTCAATTCATTTCAGACAATATTTAGAGCTCTTAAAACATAAACCAAAAACACAATGAGAAAAATGACTTTTATTTTTCCATGTGCTGGATTTTATTGGCATTTTCTCTGTAAGCCTTTTCAGTACAGGGATGTTTATTTGGCAGCCGGTGTCAAAAGGGGGGACCAAGACTCTCCCAGTTGGGTTAAAGCAATAGGTTGTTGACTGAAATGACAGATGGTATCACGCTGGAAAGCCATCTATTTCCCAACACCGATCGATACATGTAATTTGAGCTGTAACTGCCATTCTGCCATACTGTAATGTGTGGAGTTCTCCAAAGCTGGTCCTCCAGTGAGATTCTAATTGGAGAACCAATTGTGGTCTTTAATGATCTTCAGCCAAGGCCTCCCACTGCCCTCTGGGAGCTGAGGTTTCTGATGTGTGCTGCAGAGGAAAAGAGCTTCATCTTCCTCTCCAAAGATTCATGTCTCTGCCTCTCGACAGGATTCGGGTCTGCCTGTTCACGTCTGAAGCAGTCAGAGAAGAGCAGAGGGGACTGCTCCTGACTTGAATGCGGGCCGTCCTGCTGTTAGCACTGACAGCATTGATTGAATGATATCGGTGTACTCTGCGTCTTGAGATGCATCAACACTTTGATGTAAACCCCCGCACACTCATTGAGATTCTCATTGTGTTTCTCTATTAAATCCACCATGAATCACTTCAAGCATAAAAACTGCTGATTGCTGGGAAAGAAGTTTGTGGCGGCAGTGACTTTGCTTGGGAAACGGAAGGTGGCTGGTTCAAGTCTAGCATGGATCACAGTACAGAACATGGACCTTCTTCTTTTGCTATGGAAGGAACAGTAATGTTCACGAGACATTCAAGTTTTAAATTCTCCTGGATTCCAAGTTCTAGAGTTAAACGGGCCTGCGATCTGGTCCGGTGAGCAGCAGGGACACTCTGAGGCTGCTTCTCAAAGAGACCTCTTTAAATATAAATGCAAGAGCAAAGAGCAGCCTTCGTTTTGATACAGTATTCCGTCTATAATATATGATCTGTAACGTGCAAAGCACAGTGGTGTGAATCGTGTCTGTGCTCGACCGTTCTCATGCTGCTCACTGCACCTATAAACAACTTCATGTGTTTTTACTGTACAGTCATGCTCCTGTCCTCAAGACGCAAACCTGTTCTTTAGTTTCTGAGTCAGTTCCTCCAGAATTTATCGCTTATCTCATGACACCTGTAGAGCTGGTCTAGACTGGACTCTTTATATTTACAGAGACCCAACGATTCCCACCATGAGCAAGCACTTGGCGACAGTGGCAAGGAAAACCCTCCTTCATAAACTGTTAATAAAGAATAACACAATTTTACAGACATTCTCTTTGTGTCAGAATGTTCTTTGCATTGTAATTTAGGCTCACCAGTGTTCAGTATCATGTTAAATCTCTTTCCCTGTCCTTCCCCACAGTGAAGCCCCTCCCTCTGTCTCCATTGGAAGCCCAGTCATCAACGCCAGTGGGTGGAGCCGGCGAGCGGCAGGCCTTAGAGCTGCGGGTCCGGGCGGTGGAGGAAGAGAACCGAGCACTGCGCCGGGAGCTCAGCCGGCCACCCAGGAGTCCATCTGCACGCCTGCCCAGCGGCGGTCACCGTGGCAACCAAAGCCGAACCCATTCAGAGGAGGGCACCGGCGACAATGAGGGCCAGAAAGCTGCTGCAGTGGGAAACAGCTCAGACTGTGTGCAGCAGCCGGCGGTGGATAAGTGCGAGGTGAGATGTGTTTAATCTGAAAAACTGTTTCTGTTCCAACTATAAAATGTTCCATCGGTGACACACTCACAGCCTTTGTGTTCAGTAATGCAGTATGACCTTGAAGATGTTTTCCACAGGCAGGCTGCCATTAGCACATTGAGACCATATTATAAGTTGGCTTTATCCTCCTATTAGCCTAATCCCCAGCAGTGATGGTGTTTGTCTGCTGTTGTGCTGCGGCTCAGTGATAATGTGAGAGCTTTAACAGCCACGCTGTGATCCTCACGCTGATTGTACCTCACAGCAGCACAGCACATCACCTTTCAGCTCAGTGGGAGTTTGTCTGGGTGACTGGAAGAGCCGATAGTTACAGGCAGTCCATTGTTCTGGTACACATTCAGGATACAGGCCCAAATTGCACGGAATGCGATAAGATTTGGTTTCAGACCTTCATGCCCCCCCCCCCCTCAGGATGAACTGTGGCAGTCCTCTGACTTCTTCTCCTGCACAGTCATCAGTGTGTCTTTGTATTGATTGGACATTAGCAAATGTAACTAAGATAGTGAACACAGTAAACATGGTACCTGCTAAACATCAGCACGTTAGCATTGTCATTGTGAGCATGCTAGTATGATGTTAGCATTCAGTTCAAACCATCCCTGTGCCTAAGTTTAGCCTCACAGAGCTACTACCATCACTGCAGACTCAGTTTGATTCAAGTATACTGATATTATACATATATTAATATGCACACAAAGAGGAAAGTATAACACTGGCTTTTAAATTCAAAGTAAACAGCTTTTTTTAATGTATTTTTTATGATATTATTGCATCAATATTCATTTTTTACATAAGATAAGGATCTCTTAAATTTACACTTTACAGTGTGAAAATCAACTCATCAGTGCTCTCTAGTGGACAACCTATGGAATTGATACATTGTTTCTGCAAGACCTCAAACATAGATTTGGAATTTCTTCAGGCATATCTACATATTTACCAATACTGCATACATACACATACATATACAGTGGTGGAAAAAGGTTTTCGGACACCCCATGCACTTGTGAAATATTGCATTAAGAATCACTTTTAGGTCTTCAAGTATAATTTCTTTTAGTTCAGTCACAGCCAAAATACTAAACAAATCCTAAAAAAGACATAAAAACGTAAAATTGATTGGTTCCATAAAAAATACATAAGACATTTTGAGTATTGGGTTATTGGGTAACCAGTGATCCTCTAATGAAGGTCGTGCTTTTTATTAAAAGACACAATATTTGTTGCCGTGCTTCATGCCTATATAAAGCCAGCACATTTGAAAGTTCTTCAGAGACAAAAATGGCTAAAACAAGGAACCTAACGCAGGAAACACGCCTGAAGATACAGATTCTCAGCCAGGAAGGGTACAGCTGCCGCCAGATTGCCAGGAAGTGCAGATGCAGTCCTTCAGCAGTTGGATACACTCTGCAGAAATACAGGCAAACCAACAGCTTGGAAGACAAACCAAGATCTGGGCGTCCAAGGGTTTCTTCAGCCAGAAATGACCGCATCCTGATCCGCATGTGCAGGGAAAACCTCTGAATGACATCACAGGAGCTTCAGCAGCAGTGGTCAAACCAAACTGGTGTCCAGTGTTCCACCCGCACTGTACGTGGCCGACTTTTAGAACATGGCTTAAGATCCTACAAGGCTGTCAAGAAGCCCCTCATCAATGAGAGACAGAGGTTAGCCCGGCATCGTTGGGCCCAAGCACACAAGAACTGGACAGCCAGGAACTGGAAGAAGATTCTGTGGTCAGATGAGTCCAGTTTCCAGCTTTATCTTCCTCTTGCTAATGTGAGGGTACGCAGAAGGCCAGGTGAAGCATTATCCCCAGCATGTACAGTACCTACTGTCAAGCATGGTGGAGGCAGTATCATGGTTTGGGGATACATGAGTGCTGCAGGTGTTGGTCATCTCACTGTCTGTGAAGGTACACTGAACTCTACCAAGTATTGTGCCATTCTTGAATCCCACATGCTCCCTTCTGCACGTGCTCTGTTCCGAGGTCAAAATTGGAAGTTTCAGCAAGATAATGCCCCTTGCCACACATCCAGGGCCAGTAGAACTTGGCTGCAGGAGCACAGTATCCAGGTCTTAGATTGGCCAGCTCAATCCCCGGATATGAGCCCCATTGAAAATCTGTGGTGGATTATCAAAAGGTCTGTTTCAAAACGTAAACCAAAGAATTTAGAAGAATTAAAAGCAGTAATTCAAGAAGAATGGGACAAGATTACCCCTCAACAGTGTGGAAGGCTCGTGGAGAACATGCCAGCGAGGATTAGAGCTCTACTGCGTGCTAATGGCAGGACAACTAAATATTAATTTGATGATGTGATGGTTTATTTATTTTTTGTTCAGTTTTGAACACATTCTCTGTTATTTGTTGACTTTGATACCGACAATGTTGGGAACTGACATATTGAAACTGTCAAGAATTTAGTTTTGTTAGTTTTTCTAGTAAACAATAAACAAAAAAAATATAATTTGTATTTGTTTGTGTCTGTCTAATACAACCACACCTTTTGAAACACAAAAAAATATTTTTCCACAAATATTTCATGATAATATTTGAGATTGTGTAAAATTTTAAGGGTGTCCGAAAACTTTTTTCCACCACTGTACATATAAACCAACAGGCTAATATGGGCAGGATTTATCAGTTAATGGTCAGGCTAAGTAAGTTTGATAGCCATGGATAAACTGCTTATACATCAGGGGTGTGTGTATACACTGTGATGTGTATAGGTATAGGTAGTGATAATAAATCTATATACTCTGATGAAAACAGGTATAAACAGTAACATCTTATCGAACAAGTATGTTTTCTAATTGTTCCAGATCTCATGTGCAGACCCAAACCAACCAGTACATG
Organism: Argyrosomus regius; assembly: GCA_946959425.1. Taxonomy (NCBI): domain Eukaryota; kingdom Metazoa; phylum Chordata; class Actinopteri; family Sciaenidae; genus Argyrosomus; species Argyrosomus regius. The sequence goes on from OX336884.1 coordinate 29,430,240, forward strand.
TGTGACACAGAGCCACACTGCCACATTCCCTCCTGTTTAAGTAACATTCAAAACTACAGTGAGCAGCTGTTTAACAGACTCTGGAGCTTTATATTAGAAGTGATACATCTGTGAGGTGTTTGGTGGTGTGGACATGGAGCTGAGGGCCACAGACTGCTGTGGAAGACATGTTCTGACACACTGCTGGTTTTGATCTTTTCATGAGATTTGATGATAATAAGACAAATCTTAAATAAAATCAGAGCTATGCTTTGATACTTTTCCAGAACACACACGCGCACACACACACACACACACACACACACACACACACACACACACACTACTTTAAATAGTTACTGTAAAAGGATTTTACAGTGTGATCAGTCCATCACCTGCTGAGCTGAGTCAATGACTCATTAAATAAGTGGCCTCTCTAAAATGTGATCATGTCTAGTGTTGTAGCAGAGGCACTCTTAATAACTGTGATACATTTTTTGTATAGCGCCAAATCATAACAGAAATGATTTATTCTTTGACAAATAGGGGTTTATATCTGTCAGATAGTTTACATAAAACTTTGTTCCATTGAATGGAAAAAGTGTGGAGGAGGCTCCTGCCAACACAAGGAGAGAGATAGAAAACCATAAAACAACCAAAAGTAAACATATTCTGATAAATTACTGCGCATAGCAAACATTTAAAAATCTTAAGACGCAACCTCTGCAAGAGACAACGTGCAACTTTAGCAGGAGTTTTTTTCAAACACACACACACACACCCTGTGCTTTCTCACTGGCAGGTGTGTGATTTGTGAGCAGTGCTCGGAGAAAGGATATGCCCTCACATGGTTTCTTATCACCGTCTTCTACCTGCCTCACACGTCAGCCGTCACTCACGCTCGGCTGTTCAAAAAGGCCTGCGATTGCCTGGTGGAGCAGAGCTCCTTCAGGGTCGGAAGAGGAGAAATCAAGAGAGGGGAGGTCTGACTGTAGAACCCCTCCAGCAGCGGTCCAACATGACCTATTCCTATTTAGAGGGTTAGTCCAGCTGCCCCGACCCCAGCAGGGAGATTACTGTAGAAACTGGACATGGAGTTCTGACATGTCAAGCTGGCATCGGGGACTTTTGGAGCTAAAATTGGAGCCATAACCCAGAGCTTTGAGGGAAGTCCAACATAATGTTCACATACTGTTAAAAATCAGCTGGAGGGGGGTGGTTTGCAAACTTTTTCTGGCATGCACCCCTTCAGAGGCTGACAAAAGTTCAAGACTGGGGAAGCAACTCAAAAAAGGATCCAAGTTGAATTTTAGTAAAATAAAGGTGAGATGGTCTTCCGTGTCCGCCCCAGTTTGAGAACTTCTCTGCTAAATTAAAGTGGTACCTCTATAATCATCATTTCAGGTGAGAAACACCACATCACAGTGCTGCAACAAGACATGTCATAGAAATGAGTCATACTGTGAAAGTTATGAAACCACCAATTGAAGTAGAAATAGAAATGTCAAGTTGAGGGAACCAAAAAAATCAAATTACAGTACTCAAGGATATAGGTTTGTGTCTAGAAATGGGAAACACAATGTTGTTGTCCTTTCATATATGGATCTTCACCCTGTGGACGCAGGTGTCTCAGTTCTGTCTGTACTGACTGTCCTTTGTCAAGGTTAACCTCTCAGACTGATGTGCATACCAATGAAAGAATATCCGGAGGGAGGATTTTTTCTTCTCGTGTCAATGAACAGAAAGCCGAGTGGAGATGGATTAGCACAATCCAACGTAACAGTTAAAGTTTACAGCGTGGAGAAAACAATCCTGAAGAATGTGGCTGCAGGGAAACGCACCGTACGCAGCTGACTCCATGTTACTATGGTTGATGAATTATTTCCTTGATGCTTTGATGTGAGTTAATGTTCCACTGTATGACTTGTTATAAACGCTGTTCTCTTCACTCAAAGTCAAACAGTACTTGTGTTTTCCATCTGTAAATTTCTTTTTTTTCTTTTTTTTAAATTCCTACTCCATAAATTCAAATCTGTCAATATTTTCTCCCCCATGATGTGCAGAAAGGATTTCTCTCTTCTCCAAACTGTTTTTTTTCCAATGCATTTCTTATAATCCTCTAATCCTCCTCCTCTCCTCATGATCTCCACAGACCATCCACGTGGCCATCGTATGTGCAGGTTACAACGCCAGTCGAGACGTGGTGACACTGGTTAAATCTGTCCTGTTCCACAGGTACAGCAAAGCTCTTCTTTTTACTTCTAACCCCAGAAATGACATTTGTGTTGTAGAAAATGTAAAGCTGGACAGATCATGTAGTAGCCAGAGGTAAAAATGTTGATACTGAATGTTTCAGTAAAATGTAAAAACACAATTTATTTTTTCATGTTTATGCATTGGTTAGGTTGTAGATTTGACTTAAGAACCATCCACCTGCGACCCGGGGTCGGTAAAGCAGCAGCTTTAGCAGGGCGCTCCAGATGTCCCTCTCCCCAACAACATATTCCAGCTCCTTCTCACCTCAGCTGGATCATTCTGACGTGAAGGAGCAGCAGATGTCCGAGCTCCTTACCCGATCTCTAAGCCTAAGCCCAGCCACCCGACAGAGGAAACTCATTTCGCCTGCTTTGTATCGGTGATCTCGTTCTTTCAGCTCATGACCACAGGTGATGTTTGGAACGGCTTGCTGCTCCGCTCCCTCTTCCCTGGTACTGCAGACGCTGTACCAACCTGCCTGTCAATCTTGTGCTCCATCTTCTTAACAAGAGTGAACAAGACCTCGAGATACTTGAACTCCTTCGCTTAGGGCAGCAACTCACCCCCAACCAGGAAGGAGCATTTCACCATGATTTGAAAACATATACCAAAAACCGGATGGAAACATATCAGTAACTAAACAAACACACTAACAAAGGTAAACAGTCCTGTGCTTAGCCATGTTAAACTATGTGAAGCTATATGCCCAGTGCGTTACCGATCCATACAGAAGAGAGTTGCGTTGGTTTGCTATTTGTTAGCCGGCGATCCTGTGAGCCGGGCTGGGAAAACAGTTGGTCCAATCAAGTGTCCATACTCTGCAGTGTACGTCGTCGAAGGAAGCCGGTCGCTCTGTGTGTTCTCTTTACGTTAACAGCTTGGCCGGTCCGTTTAGAGCAGAGGTGAGAGCGGAAAGAGCTGGAAAGAGAGAGAACAACGGGGGACCTGGGGTTTTTATTGACCAGGTCAGGGGGTCGGGTTACTGTAACAGGAAGTGACCTGTGACCTAGTATTTCACATTAAAAGTCCATTCAGTTCACACAATGAGCAAAATTCATATGTGGACTCTCAGCAGTATCTGTTAGGACTCTTAACCTGATCTTAACCTGAGCTCAAACTCATCTTGACCATGACTCATATCTTGAACTTGTTTGGCAGATTTCAGCGTGCTCTCATGTCAGCTGAATAAAAGAAGCCTCTTAAGTGGATGTTCTGAATCATTTCCTTCTGTAATGGAAGAGTGGCCTCCCTGGCATCATTTTCAGCACTTCAACATAAAGCAATGTCTATTGTCAACAAGGCAGAGCTGCTCTGAGCGAATTAGAAAAGCTGCTCAGTGTGATCAAATAAATCTGCTGTTAGACCTGAAGGACTAAAAAAAACAAGCCAGCTCTCCCATAAGTTGACGTATGAGCACTTACCTGTTAAACAGCGTGAAACATCACTTGATGTTCGGTGTGTGCCATTAGTCTTATGTAAACATGAGTAATGAATGGTTTATTTAGTGCTGGAGGTGAAGGATACATTAGTAATCGGTGTGCATTCAGCTTCAGAGCTTCTAACAGCACTTCTTCTTAATTAGCTCTGGAGTTTCAGGTGAATTAATCATAAGTGCAGTGATAATTCCATTTTATACGGCTAGAAACTCAGCTTTGACTCCTGCTGGCACACACACCTTCAGACTGTGTCATTTATTTTCTCTTTTATGACCACAGAGACAAAGCAGCACATTCCCTTTGTATTGTTTAATCGCGGCTGAAGAAATAAGATTTCTATCAGGTTAAAAATATTCACCCTGATGGCACCATGGGGCTTTATGAGAGAGTCTAACCACTGTTGTGTTTATTATGTCTGCCAAGGAGGTAATAAACACGATACAGACACCTCAAACATCACTGTAGAAACAAAAGACCTTGGCTGTGGTCTGCGCTCTCTCTCTGTGCAGGAGGTGAGACCAAGTCTTTGTTTTGTAAGTCATAAGTAAGTCTTTGCACTCGGTCACACAGTCCAAGTCCTAATCTTTGAGTTTCGTGTCCTAAACAAGTCACAATGTGCTCTTTCCCAAATGTAAAGACATTCTAACAACAGAGTAATAATATATTTAATTTACACAAATCATGAATGCTTTTCCAAATTCGTTTGATTGAACTTACCCATTAAAATGCAGTGCTGCTGGCACAGAACACTGTTCACCAGCACCACCAGTTATCCAGTGCACTGATTCTTGGAAGACTTTTTAAAGAACATACTTTTTAATCTTTGGGGGGAAGGTATTTTCAAGTCCAAGAATCAAGTCCAAACAGATACAGAGGAAATCAACTGAGATTATTTTGTCATCATCTCAAGTTCCTCAAACACAGAAATAATTGTACATAAAGATATTCTAGTCTCTACTCTTTGTCTTTAGCATATAAAGTGATCTAGTCTATTCATGCATGTACTGTAATGCAACAAGACTTTTAATAGTCCAGATTCACCAAAAGATAAACTGCAAGAAATGCATAAAAAGAAAGTGCACATGAATGACATGACATTATGCACTGTTTTTCTTGGTTTGATTTAGTTTTGTTCATTTATAACATAATCTAATCTAACTCTTAACATTCATAAGTAACAAAATATACTGTATGAATAACTGAAACAATGATCAGTAATTAGCTTTTGTTGTGTTTGAATGGTAACCTGCTAAATGTAGCTGTAGCTACAATATATAAACATGAACATGGGGTTAAAACCACATGATTTAAATCTGAATGTAAAACATGAAGAGTTCAGCTTTTTTCTGTAATTCTGAAAATCAGTTTCAGAAGATGAACGTGTTAAATAAACAATAAGGTAAGAGGAGATTTACAGGAGAGACACCAGAGCTCAGCATCATTGCCTCCAGGATCACCCCCGACCGTGATGACTTGGACAGACATGGCCTTTGTTGTTGAGGACAGGTCACCAGCAGCATAGCTAATATGCTAACCTCTGCAGCTCCTGTTTAATCAGAGGGGACGTTTAAATGTTGACTCACTGTTGTTCTGCTGCTGAGTGACAAATATGTGAGCAGACAGACGGACGGACAGAGAGGTCAGCCTGTTGGACAGTCGTCTGATAGTGTGGGGCAGTCTGCTGAATGAGTGAAAGGATGGGATGGGACAGTGATTGTCAAACAGTGCCTGACCCGGCGATAAACTGTCCTATGCCTTTTATCAAGTAGCTCTATTTCTTTCCTATATTGTCAATTTGTGATGAAATATTGATAATGCTATAAATTCGCCCTGAAACAAGATTTAATTGATACTTGCATCAGTTGCTGTACTATGTTGTCAGTTAATTTTCAGCAGCAGTATGTTGTTCAGTCGACACTGTAAATCAAATATTTGCCACCAGTTCATCTCGTGCCTCAGTGATGGAGAGCCCTGTAGAAGTGCTCTCACTGTGCGAATGATGCTGTCCCAGCTGAAAGATGGCCTCTTTCTGCTGTATTCAGTCAGACAGTGGGGTGTCTCATCATTCTGATCCGTCTGTATGCGTCCTCTCTGGATAATCCGAGACCATCCACCCCAGCAATATAACAGCATCAGTCATCTGTTTAAAAGCTTTAAATGACTTATGTATTCCTCATAAGTGACCTCTTGAGACTATATGAATGAGAACTGTTATATTAATTTATTATATTCTAGAGTTGTATTAAAAAGTGAAAACAATTTTGCAGCAATGGATTTCACAAACTGGACCACTAAAAGGTCATCACTGAGAGCTGCTTCTTGTTTCTTTCATATTTGCCAGAAGTGTGTTGGTTCGCACAAAATCAGATCAGCTTGAACCCATATTCCAGACTGGACTGAAACCGATCCAACCCCAGCACCATAGCAGACAGCGTCATATGGGTCACGTTTCAAGGCAAAGACAGGACGACAAATTAGAATTAGAAAATTAGCTGCCCCAATTAGGCATGAGGGAAGAAATCTCAACTGTGTGATCTGCAACATTCTGCACATACATTAGAGAAAGAGCTGCTTTTTAATGATGCTGCTATGTGGAAGGACTTGAATAATATATACAATTGTCAGCCTATACAAACATGACCAAGCATTTTCTCCTTTCACACTACAATGTAAGAAACAATTAATATTGTATCTAAGTTCATATAAACCGCACCAGATATGCTGGGTTAATGGTTACTGCTCTATACTTGGATGCAAGAATGCAATTCACTCGATTGGCATTCATACTGGCCTTATTAAGCAGATTGAGTGATCCATGTTAAATATAGTTTCTTTCTCATTGTCATTATATAATTCCGTGTTACCGCTTACAAGGTGCAAGCTGGTATCATAATGGATCAAGTGGTCCACCGTAGCAGTGTCACATTTTGCCTTGCAGTGTCATGTTTTCAACACATTCCCATTCTGGTAAAGCTGACAATAACAAGTAAGCAAGATTCAGTTACACTTTTAAAATAAAGCTACAAGAAAACCACTTGGTTGGTATACTGGCCTTTTGGTTTCACATGGACATGGACAGCAGTATCATGGGTGAAAGACCTGTTCCAATCATCCACCCCACATCTTTCAGAGGCAGACTCTGTTTTGGCTTGAGACTGGTGGGCTGATGACTTACATTTTAGAGCTACAGTCATAATATTGGCTGATTTATGACTTTCAGTATGCCAGCAGGCATTCTGTCACTTCAATGGCATAGTCACAGTAGAAGCATCATTTTGTGTTGAGTTTATTTTCTATGGTGACCCAATATTGGTCTGTAACTACTGCTGATATTAACTCATCAATTCTGGCACATACTTCTAAGAAATGCATTAGACGAATGTTGACATTGCTATTCAGAGATAACCAACACTACTAAAAATTGACTCAATACAGTTTTTACTAAACTAGACTGAGATGTTTGTTGTTCTGTCTGTCTGGAAGTCACTTTGAAAAAGTGTATGGATGAAATGTCATAAAATATGTTCAATAAAGCACAATAAAAGAGAATTGCTCAGAAAAGAGGACTGACATTGTGTCTACTAAACAACAACATTCTGGAACCACTTACTGTAGGAGGCTGGTGTTGAAGCATGTAATTAAGACCCTTAACTGGTGTGATGCATGGATGGATTACTGAACAGTAATACCAGGCACAAACTCAGGGCCCAAGGTCCGCAAGGTGAAGTGACTGATAATATATTTTGTTGAGAAGTCAAGACACAAAACAACCACAAAAGAACACGGTTGTGATCACAGGTCACAGCTAGTCCATGTTGCATGTCTTAGACAAGTTGCAGGTGTGTTTGCATACAGTTCAGGATTTGGTAAAGACTGAGTTTGATGTATTATAACTACACAATATCACAAGATTGTTATTAGAGTAACGGGCAGTACCCTGACTTTGGGTATTACAATCAGTGTTTGGAGAGAAAAACTTCCTCTTTACATGAAGGTAAAAGTTCAGGATAACCCTTCACCCCTCTCTGGGCAGATGGGAGCACAATGAATCTATCTGTGTCTTCTCTGAAAGTCTTTACCGGAACAAGATAATAGTATTGTATTATGAAGATTGGATGATTAGATTATCTTGGGCACAGCTCTGATAATCAGGATGTACTTGACATGTTTGCTTCCTTATTGGTATAATCCGAGGCACCCAGTGAAAGACTTGTTGTTGTTTGTCCAGAGGATGCAAAGACCTTTCTATCTGCGCTGCTGCTGCTGACAGCTTGTATGGAACCACAGTTCCGATACATTTTGACAGCTTCCAGCCCCCAGTACTTATTGAGCAAGTGCAGCTGACACATTCATTCCCAAAGTCATTCAGCACAAGACACCCCAGGGTGCTCACATCCTTAGCTTAGTGTCACTATCTCTTGACCTGATTTAGGAGTCCTGAATACCTATTTTGCACACACACCCATTTTTTATGTGTTTGAGCTGATGTGAGACGCAGAGTCTACAGGCTTCTTACGATCAAGCTTTGGTCATCCAGTCTGGAGGATAAGCTCCTTCAATGTGTTGTTTCTGCATTAACATCCTCAGAGCTTCATACACACATTCCCAAACTACAAACTGAAACCTGTACTCAAGATCTAGTTTCTCTCTTGATCTTAAGCTTTCAGTTGCATCACATGGTCTTCATATGCAGATGGAACCGTAGATGTAGGGTTAAAGTTCCTGTGAAAACATTATGAACATCTTATATATTCACTGAGAACAGGGTCTTGCAAATCAAAGAAAATGGACACCAAAATGGGGGAGGGGTGTTAGTGTCCAGAGTTTGTTGGGGCAGAGGGCAGAGAAGGAGGGGGGGGGCAGTGCTGGGAGGGAATTCAGCATCCTGACGGCCTGGTGGATGAAAGGCATTTAATGCAACCTTTTGGTACATGACAGTTTTTCATAGTGTACCACAGGTTTGATACCCTCACACACTAAGGTTTGATATCCAGCCCTAGTAAAAACTCTGACTAATGACCGACAGAGAAACCAGTGAAACCAGTTGTATTATGTCATCTGAGGCTGTGGGGGAGCTTTGGCAATCTATCATATGCCTTCTATAAGGTTCGATAAAGGGAAATGTAAGATCCAGTGTTTTTGGACCCACATTGGGGACTACATGTCAGGATATCTAAATGTTGCTGCATGAGTTTTCATTTTCCTCTTAAAGTCTTCCAATTATTATCATTATCGACTCACAGTACTAAATAACTGCAGTACTCTCTGAAATGAAAAGGCTGAAACTATTCTATATATTTATTATTGTCACAAAATCCCATGTGCACACCAAACAATGTGTTAGAGCGTATGTCAATACTTTCTGACTTTCTGTCTGTGGCTCTCAGCTACAAACCCATTAATTCCCACTGAATGTAATTCTTTATAAACATCATACAAGCTTTATTTTATAAAAAAAATAATAAAATTGTAATTTCTTCAAACAGCTGCTCACTGTAGTTTGAATCAAACGTTACTCAAACGAGAGGAAATGGAGCAGAGTGCTGGAGAGTATTTCCAGCAGTGGATTAATCCACATTTGGTGCTCTAGTGAATATTTTTGGCAGCAGGTCGGTGTGTGTGAGTCAAAATAAACTCCAGTGTGTGTGTGTGTGTGTGTGTGAGTGTTCATGGTAATGAAGGAACATGTCAGCCAGTGCAACAGTGTGGCTCACTGATGTGTTTTTAATAGTTTTTGGACAACAATGGAGCTCTATGGCACAGAGGAAGAAGACAGATCAGGCTTTGGATAGACACACAGTACTTGTTAGGAGATGTGCCTGAAATGGGATTTGTCAATAATAAAAAAATAAAATGTGAATTATGCTGTATCCTCTTAAAGTCTGTGTAAAGGCAATTCTGAGATTTCTTTCAAAATACATTAAATATGTTGGAAAATAGTTGCTGAAAACATGTGAAAAGACTTTGAACAATATGAAATGTGGAGTTAGAGGTTCAAACAGTTTTTCACCAGTTTTCAGTCCAGGATTTTGTGGGCGGTCCTTAAAGGGTGGCTCGATGACACGCTGAGGCCACCCTGAGCATACCCCTGCACCCCTAGCAGAGAGATAGAGATGAATTCATCTCGCTCAGAGTGTTTCAAAGTTAGTCATGTCATTTTCTGAACTCATCTGACACGTTTCAGTCGCTTCAGAATGGCTGCTTGACTGCTTTTGGGAGTGGGTGTGGCTTCAGCACATTCAGAGGACACGCCTCCACAGTCCTGGAGCTGAGAATTAATTTTTACCTGATTTTGACACCTAATTTCATAAACTTGTTGATATTTTTAATCATTCAAATTTGGCTGGGTGGTTAATAAAACTTTCTTCTTTGGTCTGACAAACTCAGAATACACATTTATTCTTACTTTACATGGACTTATTCTCTCTCTTCTGTGTTCTTGTCTCCCTCTATTCTGTTCGATCTAATGATGTTCAGGGTTTTAATTTTATGTCTTAACAAATATAATGAATGCATAAATCCTGATGTGCAGTGTAAACACTCATAATTGTCTGGTCATTTAATAGGGCATCTGCTTGAAACCTAGATATTTCAGTAACATTCAGTGATACAAAGTTGAACAGATAGAGGGTGATTTTATGGGAATTCCTGCCTTGATAGTTACTTTATTCATTTAACAGTGCTAATAAATGAATTACCATCAGTATGATGTAAATATGTTGGATTAAGCAAAAAGACTAATAGTCCCTGTGCAGTTTGATGTTGTTTCTGTCCTCTCCACTGAATCCAGACATCGTTCAGCCCAGCTTCACATCTGTAGACTTTTCTGTAGAAAGACAGATTGGGCCTTTTAGTATAGTTTAGTATATTTGAACAAGGTCTTTTTATTTGAGATTTTCACAATATGCAAAATACAATACACAGACATAATACAAACAGTAACTAACCCCTAGTTGCCACCCCCCACCCTCCCGCCCACCAGACCTGTACCGCTAAATCTAAGACAGTCATTTTAAGTACTTATTGATAAGTTGAAACACGTAAACAAATATAGCAGAGACAAAAAGAACATATGTGACAATACAAGTAAGGGGTTCACAGGGTTACATTTTCTGCTTCCATTTGATCCACAAATGTCAGGAAAGGCTACCAGGTTGCATAGAATTTCAAAACAGACCCTTGGAGAGAGTACCTTATTTTTTCTAGCTTCAGATATTGCATAGTCTCTCTAATCCAGTGGGAGTATGTAGGAGGAAGAGGGTCTTTCCATCTGAACAGAAGAAGTTTAGTATATTTGAAGCAGGATGTTGCTGTGAACTTATTTGTGTGTGTGTGTGTGTATGTGTGTGTGTGTCCACAGACGGAACCCTCTACATTTCCATTTCATCACAGACTCCATTGCTCAGCAGATCCTGTCCTCTCTGTTCCATACCTGGATGGTTCCTGCCGTCAGGGTCGACTTCTATGACGCAGATGAACTGAAGGTGAAGAACACAACTCTTCTTCACCTCACTAACTCCCAGCTTCCCTCAGAAATCCTCCGAGCTGCACTCAGCTGCACTTGCTATCATATAGTGCTTAATGGTCTGACTGCCACCTTCTTTAATTCTATGGAGAAGTTATGAGCTCTGTAAACTGTTTTTAAAGATGCTCTTATATAAACAACACATTTTGAAAATCCAGTCAATTGAACAGTTGATGATCCCAGCCCTCCTTTGGTGTTTTCAGTCTGAGGTGTCATGGATCCCCAACAAACATTACTCTGGAATCTACGGCCTCATGAAGCTCGTGCTCACCAAGACGCTGCCGTCTGACCTGCAGAGAGTCATCGTCCTGGACACGGACATCACGTTTGCCACTGACATCGCTGAACTCTGGGCCGTCTTCCACAAGTTCAAAGGTAAACGTTCCTATTCGAACTGTGTACATGAATATTTGACCAGTATGGCTTTGTAAAGTCACAGATTTTATAGACCACTCACTGATTCTGCTCTCTGAAATCTGAGCAATGGAATAATCAATATTATTGTAGTTGCAGGCCTGTAGTTTGAATGATCTCCCTCATCATTGCCCAGTGACAGCAGCACAGAGTCATAGTATAAATCTGTCACAGCACATTCTTGTCCAGAGGCGGGCCTGTCGGCCTTCCATAATCTTTTCTCTTCCCACATGTTCTCCAACAATGGCTGATTCATCACTCATGTAGAGAAAATCACCACCATGACTCATCATGTAGGATCGTTCTTGTTGAATCGATGGTGTTTGGATCAGCTGGATAAGACGCTGTGTTCTACACAGGTGGTGGTCCTGCGATGAGCCCGAGGAGTAGTTCTCCATCTTTTCATAAACTGCAGCAGAAATGTTCAAACACACGCCTGCAGCTGCTCATTACTGCTGTTTTAGTTGAGACTGCAGTGGATGATGATCGAGATTTAATAATAACAGTTTATTTGAAAATGTCCAAATGTGTCTTAAGGATAATAAACTTTTAAATAACTGAAGAAATAGTTTGACATTTAAGGTAACAAAATTAAAATACAAAAATATGGTTACAGCAATGTTACTCTTTAAAAACATTGACTTATTTTATTCTGTGTATTTTAATGAACCGTTCTGTCTCTTTTTAAATGAATCCGAACCTTCTTTTAAATTTACCGTGCTCATAAATAATCTTTAACAATCAAAAGACAAAAGTCAGCATTTATCATGAACGTGCAATCTTTATGATCCGTCCCCGGATGAGATATGAAGTGCCAAGGAGTTATGGAGTGTGACAGAGAATGCAGGGGAGATGGAAAGGTCTCTCCAAAGGCTTCCAGTGTTCTAGGCTGTGTGACGTGTCATGTTTTTGTAGTCATGACGGGAAGAATGAGCATAATAGAAATGAGGATTAGGTCCCTCTACAAAGGCAAAAAAGTAGTTGTGTGAAAATCGAGAGAGAAGATCAAACTCTGGCTACTTTCACACATCTTCACACCTGGTTAATACACAAACAACTATAGAACCGTTACACAACCGTTACGTAACTATTTGTGACACTTCTGAATAGCTGTGAACAACTGAGTAAAACTTGTTGAATGCCTTCCAGGAGAGACTGGAAATGTGTGACAGCCGGTGTGTCACTCTGTCACTCTGTCACTCTCAGCCTTCCACTGTAGCTGATGGAAACCACTATAAACCCTTTTGTCTTCAACACAGTCAGAGAACACGTGGTACTAGCTAGTTAGGTTTGAGCTTAACCTGATCCTTACAAATACGTCACTTCTGATTCTGCCATTTAAAAAGGCTTTCAGACACTGTTGGACAAACATTCTTCTGAGCATAGTCAGACAGGCCAGTGTGGAGATAGGACACAGAGTCCTGTGAGTATTTTTATTGATGAAGAGAGAAGAGAGCGTAAAGATTGAGGAAGGCATGTAGGCAGAAGCAGAGAAGGAGGCGGAGGTGAGTCACTTCAAAGATTTATGGGTATTGCTGTCCTATAGTGCAGCGCAGCTAGCAGGGGTTTGGATCAATCTTAATTAGCAGTTGACTCCAATGCAGCACCTCTGCCACCCACTCCCTTTGCTGTCCAGTCTGGCTGAACTGTTTAGCCCCATTATGTTTAAAGCATTACAACAGTCCACTAAGGCACACTCAATAACTGTTACTCTCAGGCTTTAAGCTTTCTTCAAATTACCAGTTAATATGCAAGCTTATAATGATGGTTAAGAGAGCTGATACAGCACCGTGATTTAGCCAGCACAGCTACTATTTTATCTGCTCATTAACTTTATCGAGCTCATATAAGCCACAAGCATACGAGGGATGATAAAAATGTTTATTCATACAGATCAATTTATTCAAAGCATGCATTGATACATGCAATCAAGTCTTTCACATACAATAACTATATTCTGTTCTAAATATATGCTCAGCTGTAGAAATGACTGTAAATTCTGAAATCAAATAAAAGCTGCTATTTAAATAATGGCCTAGTCTCAAATAATAAATAATAGTGATCAGCACTGACATATAAAAGTGAGTTTTTAATGAAGACAGGTGATGGACAGTGAATAAGCTGTACTCTCCATCAGTACAACAGGGATGTCTTCCTCACCACTCAGCTGCTCTCACTCTTTTATTAACAGAACAACAGCATTGTGATCCACTCTCTGAGCTTAACATTGAACAAAACAACTGTCAAATTAAAACTAACTATGAATTGCTTAGTGTATTCATTAGTGAGGCCAGGCCTTTAAGTTTAGGTGGATAACATTTGTGAAGCTTCCTACTGAAGGTGGTGGTCGTGGGGCGGTGCTTTAAAAGATACTCCAACAGAAATGTCGTAGCTGAATCAGCAGCAGATGCTGCCAGCGTTTACTGTCACGTCATCACAAAGTGACAGAATCCATCTGGCTTTACAAGAGCGCTCCAAACTAAACAATTCTGTTGTTGACTCTCGTTTCTCTGCCGTGTCAGCTCATACACTTCTCTATTGCTGCTATCAGCTCTCTGTAACTGAGGATGAATTCATAGAGTTGTAACAATAACAGCAGTGTGAACACATGAACAATGTTGTGTGTTTTCTAAGATGCACTGAGATCCAAATATTCTCCATCCTGCAGCCTGTCTTGATCTGTGCTGCTCAGTTAACAGTGCTGCTGTTACAGCCTCCTGCTGCTTTTTCTTTCATGTACCAACACAAGACTCAACTTTTCATCATCCTTTGTTGCTATCATCCCACTCTCAAACTTTCTTTCTTAATTATATTTAAACTCTGTTAACTTTTAAGCACCTTGTGTGTGTGTGTGTGTGTGTGTTGTGTGTGTTGTGTGTGTTGTGTGTGTTGTGTGTGTGTGTGTGTGTGTGTGTGTGTGTGTGTGTGTGTGTGTGTGTGCGTGTGTGTGCGTGTGTGTGCGTGTGTGTGTGTGTGTGTGACCTTGGCTTTATTCTGCGCTACGCTTCTCATATTAATTAGAACACATTGAAAGTACAAATGTCTCTTTTCAATTAGTTTAACAAGTTAATTGGCATAATTTCCATGAAAACATTATTGGCACATTATGATCTAAAGCTGCAGAGTTCATGAGCGTGAAAGTTCATTCTTGACGGTTAAGAAAGACAAATGAACTTGTCTTAGTCTTGAAGATATCACTCTTCATCATAGTAAAGTTGTCATGTAGATAGTTCAGTTATCACAAGTTGTTACGAATGTGAAGAGACCATCGAGGCAAAGCAATGCAATGAGTGTTTTGTTTGTTGTCGTCCACAGACATGCTCATGGACATGAGCATCTGATGAAATGTATATCACACAGACCTCTGTGGCTACACAGATGGTGAAAAGTTATAATTTAGCTTTTTACAGCTCTCATTCTCAAACTAACGTGCATGAATTGAGTAATGGGGCATTCCATGATCTTATTATCATAAATGATGTCATTCTCACAACTTTAGGCAGTCGAATCCCCAAATCATCGGAGTTCTCTCAGTTAGACCATATTAACTGCCTCCAGTTCAGTTATTGGTCACTCCATTACCATCTGACCAGCTGTTATCGACCATCAGTCTGTAAGAGTGTCTGGAATCTAAAAGCCAACTGAAGTACAGTGTAACTGAGGTATCATACCCATACCTACACACACACACACACACACACACACACACACACACTCACGACACACGAGTAAAAATCTCATAGCTCTAACATGTACATTTACGCAGCACTGATTCTGTGTATGTCAGTACACGGGCACAATGACATAAAGAATGGTGACATCACCCACAGGTTTCCAAAGAGCTGTTGAAGCTGAAAATATGTGCTGCTGGCCACCGCCATGTTGACTCACCTGTGCAGCCTGTCTCAAGCGGCCTCTCAAGGAATGACAGTCTTTAGCACTTCCACATTGGCTTCATTTTGCAGCCACACAGCTTACCGCTTGGTGCAACACACACTCACCACTCTGCTGCTCTGACAGTCTCTGTCTGACAGAAACTGCTGTTCTTCAATAATAAATTTAATTTGCTCTTCCATTACATTTTCCATTTATGGACTGTGGTTAAGTTTTTGTTGGTGAACCTTAACCCTTCCTGCAGACATTTCAAATTAAAAGTCTAGGGGAAAAGGATAGGGATTATGCTATTTGTGTTGCTGGAAGGCCTTTAATGTGACAGTTTCACACAAGAGCAGCCAAAAAAACAGTACAATCAAAGTGAATGGAAATTATTTGTGAATTTAACACAGTATTTGTGTTAAAGAGAAACCGAGGTCAGCAGATTGGTGGGTATGACATGACTGTTGTACTGCTGTACTGTGTTGAGTTTGCATTAACAGCCAATTAAAAAGGGATGAGGTCAGAAAACAGGGAGGCTTGTTCTTATGGTAAAATATACTTTTAATACAGGGCTTGAAAAAAGGCCTGTCCCTAACCCTAACATTGGGAATCAATGTATTACATTGTATTTCTTAAGTATTCTACTCGATTCATTTATTTTTGGCATTTTCAGTTCATTTCAATCTGACATGCATGTATTGACTGCCACTACTCTTGGTATGTTGAATGTCATCCTACTGAATTCTTCAAAGGCAAGTTTGTCCAATCTAATGTTATCGTTGGAGGATGGACCCCATATTTCACAGCTGCTTTCACATTGTCCTAATTGCTAGGTATATTTAATGGATTATTTTTCTTGCTTGCCTCAAGGCCCTTTCTTTCAGCCTCTCTCCTGTGTTCTCCATATGACCCTGGCAGCACTCAGGAAGGTGAAATGTTGAACGAGTGCCACTTTTCCTCCCTCAACGCTGATTGTATGTTCTCGTTGATGGGCTTCACGGCCATTCTGAGATGGTGACGTACACCATTTATCCATCCATTGTCAGAAATCAGTGGTGCCTGCCTGGAATTTATTAGAGTTAACCTTCCAATTCTAATCAGCAGATATTCTGGTTAGGTGTGGAGCCCCGGGGAAATTAGAGCTAGACTCAAGACCTCATATTTCATTTTAGTGCTATTCCCATATACTATGCCCTACAGGGAGTACAATCCACGACCCTTGCCACTTTGACAAATTTGAGGCCTGTAAGGGTGTGTACCAAGTAGAAGAGGGCACGCAGGTTGAGGTCAGGTGTTTCATGTAGAGATAGGGAGGAGATTGAACACTGTGTTGTACTGCAATTGAACTCATTTATTTTTAAACCTCTCTCAGGGCTTGTGTGTTGAGCTCGGGTCCATTTCTCTTTCTGTACAGACATGTAGTACATTACATGTTTCTTGAACGTGTCCACTCGCAGTGCCGTGCACTTTTCAATATACTGCCTCATAAAAGTTAGACGGCAATTTGCCTCCCTGACTACGCCCTGACTCCATAGCAACATTGTACTTACTGTGCACATTCCCCAGCTAACAGAAACCTTAGTTCCAAAACTTGTTCCAGGGCATGAATAATTTGGAAGATGCTGTTTCTGCTGACAGGGACGTCGGCTCTGAGAGTACTAATATGGGTTGTTTCTGAAGCCAACAAGAAATAATATACAGTATTTTGATGTTTAGTTTTAAACATTATCTTATTTATTGGCTTTGTAGCAGAACAGCCGTTGGCCTGAATAATGCAAGAATGTAGAAAAATGTAATCACATAGAATCCGGGTCAGCCCACCCTCCCTATGAAGACTTTTTTTTTGGAAATATCAGGCATGTTGGTTTGTTCTGCACAGTAACTTTATGCAGTTCTTGCAAATATCTAGGCGTTTTTCAAAACACTTTCTCTTGACTGACTTTTTTTTTGTTTTGCTCAACAATGCTCTGTTTTTCTGGAATGCACACAGTTAAACCTGGAACCTGCCCAGTACAACCAGTTTGTACAGTTCTGTACAGTCAGAACAGCACAGTCTTTTCTGTTTACCACTGACCAGCTCCATTCGAGTTGGGGGGAGTGAGGGGCAGTATGGTTCAATCAAAGTAGGTCATACAACATGCTGTTTGGTCACATCTATAGACAAATATTCTGCTCTCATAGCCTCCTCGTCGCTGCATCCCACTGCAAGAATTCTGTCTCCGTTGTGTGTTTGTTCTCTATGTGGTGAAACCTACATCTCTACTATAAGCATTCATCATGTAGGGAGTAGCAAGCCGATCGGCAGCAATAGATTGTAGTGGATTGGATCTGAGTCCTGGATGTAGGAGTCCTGGATTCATTCGTAGAATAGTAGGCAAGTATGGGTGTCTTGAATTGAATTCAGGCACTGGTATTCAGTTCAGGGGCAGAGGTAGGTTGGAGTTCAACCAGGCTGCTGCATTCTGGATGAGCTGCAGAAGTCAGATGCCACATGCAGGCAGAACAGCCAGGAACAGCAGTCTAGATATGTGAAGACACGAACCTGGACCACCAGCACCACTTCTTGGGTGAGGAAGGGACATATCTGCCTTATGTTTTGTATAGTGCGTCTTCAAAACAAGGATTTCTCCCCTGGAAGGAAGAGGAAGGGTCTGTTGAAGCTGAGCTCCTGGTGGTGTACAGACATCCATTAATGTAAATCAGACATGCAGTGATTCATGTTGCCACCTGTGTTTCATCTCCTTAGCTGTGATAGGAAAGTCCATGTGAATGAATAACAGAGGGGGACGAGGAGACCCAGAACAGAACCCTGTGGGACCCCAAGTAGTGAGGCTACAAGGTTCAGACACACAGAGCCTGAGACCTCAGGTCCAGAAGGATGATGACAGAGCAGAGGGAGGCTGTTGTGAGTTTAGTAGGTAAGTAAGTAGGCAGTCTTGGTTGAAAGCAGACTAGTGTGGGTCAAGAAGATTGTTCTGGCAGAGAGAACTACACACTCAAGTGTTTTTAGAGAGAAATGGAAAAGGAGAGACAAGTATGTAATTGACATCACAGGGGTAGAGTGTGTGTTCACTCCACCTGCTTTTAGAGTGTTAGGAAAAACACCACTTGTCAAACAGGTATTGATGAATGATGCGCCAAACGCTGCTCGTTAACTTTCCCCCAGCCAGCGTCCCAAATTGAGGTCAGCTTAGACATCTGAGCTATCTAAGTGACAAATGAGCTAACTCCATCCACCGGTACAGGCTGTGAGATGTGGTTGGAAGGTGCTTCCCTGCTTCAAGAGAGAATAAGAAGAGCCTGCACACAGCAAAATCACTGTCTGCAATCAGCTGCACGTGACTTTGACTTCTGAAAGAAAAAGTATTAAAAGTTGACTTATGTGGCGGCAGATTTGTTCGTTTGCACTGCCTAAATAAATTCTATATATATTCTATTCTATTCTATCCTATATGCATAATAAACACTGGTCTCAATGTAGGGTGTTCAAGTGCATGGAAGGCTTTAATTTAAGAAGGAAGCAAGTGTAGAAACCAACCAAGACTTGTGAATAGGATTTCTCATGCAAACACATGCTGCATCTTCTGTGTTTCTGTCACTCTCTACATTTACTTTACACACTAATGCATAAATTTAAAACACCTAACACACACCTGTGAGTGCTTAGTGCTTTCCTTTGCCACGAACAACCTTTGTCACGTTCCATACACTTCATCCAGTTTCACAGAGAGTAGCTTTGTATAACGAGCTCTACACACACGTCACCACAAATGCGTCACAACTTTTCACAACTTTTCACTTCCTTTATTCCACCGCATTTTGTTAATCAGTGTTGTGTATAAATCCTGGCCAAGGAATACTGTTACACCTGCTGTCTTCATAAATATGCTGAGGGTGACCTATTTTGTCACCTCCACTTAACACCACAGCATGCGACAGGCTTTCTACCACCCAGAGCAACATGCAAACACAAAGCACTTAAAGATGTGCTGAGTGTGTTTTAAAGGCTGATGTAAATGCAGAATTAGCGTGCAGAGTTTCATGTGATTTTTCTACTCAGTAAGACGGAGCCAGTAATGCAGTGTTGGGTGGTTCTGATGGCGGCTGTGGCTCGGAGGTAGAGCGGGTCGTCCACTAATCAGAAGATCGGCGGTTCGATCCCCGGTTCGATCCCCTCCAGTCTGCATGTCGAAGTGTCCTTGGGCAAGATACTGAACCCCAAATTGCTCCTGAAGGCTGTGCCATCGGTGTGTGAATGTGTATGAATGGTTAGCTCCTCAAACTGATGAGCAGTTGGCACCTTGCATGGCAGCCAATGCCATCGGTGTGTGAATGTGTGTGAATGGGTGAATGAGATACGTCCTGTAAAGCGCTTTGAGTGGTCGAAAGATTAGAAAGGCGCTATATAAGTACAGTCCATTTACCATCCTGGCACTAAAGACACGACAGATGGAGACACTATATTTGACTACATGCAAGGGTTAAAAGGTGTATATTTATTAAAGACCCGCAGTTTAGTAATGTGCAGCAGCACATTATGGTCAGTTTACTGTGATGGGGAATACTACCATTGAAGATTGTTCTCTGTGGCTCTGCAGGAGCTTTTTTAAGCACTGAATATTTCAAAGCTTCATTCATTACCTTGACATTCAAATTCTGAATTAACATTCAGATGCTGCACAGGTTAGGACTCATAGCGACCAGGTTACATCGCTGTCGCTGTCTCTCTTCTGTGCTCTCTGTCTGTATAGAGAGCTGCAGGTCTGTGTCTGTTAGACTGAGGTCAGGACTGAGCTACACCCACACAGAGCAGAGAGCAGCAGACAGGATGGATTTTCAGCTGCATCCACACAAAATCCAGCAATGTGGCTCCGTTCAGCAGGGTTGTGCGGAGGTGTTGTTGTGTTTATTTGTGCTTTAGAGCATAATCGCTGTGAAACAATCAGAAAATAACTTTTTATTTGTCTGATTCACAGCCTAGTTCTTACTAACATAACTCCTATTCGTCATTCACTCTCTAGCTCGGTCAACAACTGGTGCCGTCGACAAATCGTACTCCTTCTGCCTTTTAATCATTGCAAATGAAAGATTTATATATATCTATTTATATATTAATCTATTCAAATTGAGGGGGCGGGGTGTGATCATCATAAAATATACAGACGTTCATTTGAAAACTTCAATAGAAGCTTTGAATGTGTACAAAAATGACAGTACAGCCCTGATAAAAAGAACCCTGATGATGTCATTAGGATATGGAGACTGCAAATTCTTTAGAGGTCCATGATACAAACTGGTGGTGTGGAGTTGCATTGGGTACAGCCAGGATGTTGCTGAATATCATCGCTGTTGAATCCATACTGTATATATGGACCCACAGAGTTTATGCCTGTGGGATTCTGCTGTTGCCTCTGACCACTTTCTTGGCCAAGACACATACAAGGATTTTCATTCAGGGTTTTTTCATTGAACGAGAATGAAAAGACAGTTTTTAATCCATCTATGGTTGCTTTCAGGTTATATCAGAGCAGATCAAAGTTGAAACTGACTGCACTTTTAGAGCTGTTGAGGACTAAAATATTCGCTATGCACATTTTTCATGGAGAAACAATGGCTGAGACTTATGCAGACCGATCTAATCATGTATACAAAGTTACAATGGGAAGAAAGCCCTTATCTAAAAATGGGAATCTGCATCAGCATGTTGTGGATAATTAAATTTAACCTCAGTTTGAAATCTAGTCGTTGGTCTCTGCAGTGTCAGTTCAGTCCTTTCTGCTGCCATGGTGACTGCTGCTGCTTCTCGCTGAAATGAAAGCCACTTCTGTTCCTCAAATCTTCTGGTGTGATCACAGTTAAATATCACCCTTTAAGAGCTGATGACACTTTGACAATTGCGTCAAAGAAACCCATTTTACAGCTTATCTTACAGCTTCTTTGTTTTATCTTTTGTCATCTACCATTTACCCTCAGTAATCTGTGTTGATGTGAGAGACAACAGAAATTGAGGCAGAGAGAGCGGAGTTATAGGCAGGCAATAGGAAATAGAACCTTATCTGTGAACAGGGAATTGGCTTGATATCATTTTGATTGACGTAAGCAATAATTGCCCATCACTGGTGTGATGAAGTCTTTCCACAAAGCTGGTGAGCTGGAACGAGCCCCGTACACTGACACTGGGAGTGTAACCCATCTTGCATCCTGCAGCCCATCCCAACACTCCTGCAAACAGGAGCTTTTCTTTCACAGTTGTCTTCCCTGTGAGGCAAAACTCACTGGAGAGTGGTCACTTAGATATAGTACTGTACCTCACCATCTGCTAAATAAGCTGTCAGTGCTGCTGCACAGTTTTAACTGACGATTTACTTCACACAATATTCTTGTTCAAGGAGAAGTCATATATTCTGCAGCTACAGTATATAATTTATCTAACCAGGTCTAGGTGTTGTCTTAGATCATCAGCAGTTTCAAAACTCCTGCAACACTTGCAGTATAAAGTTGTAGTATAGAGAACAACTTGACTGTTGACACCATCGAACTTTCTGAGATGGAAAGTTTGAAATTGAGCTAATGATGAAATGAAAAGACGAGACTCCACGTATCAAAGCAAGAGCCAAAAGTCTAATTCATTGTGGTCTACTTTTATCTTTGGATCTGTTGAAATTGATGAATTAGCTCTTAACATTTCACTTTGCCGAAATGCAATTTCACAAGAGAATTTAATTTGTTGAAACCTTCCTTGTCCCGTGGAGTTGGATAGGGTCAAGATTTCACAGTTTATCACTTAAAGGCTGTGTTGGAATTTCCAAATCCTCTTCTTCTTTCTCTTCTCTTCGAAACTAATTGACTGAGCTGACTGATGTCAGTTAGTTAGACTGCTTTAATGTTAAAATGCTATGACTGCCCAGCAAGCTTAAAATCAAAAGGCACTCTTGCCTAGTGGTGGTTAGGGGCTACAGTTATTGTTATTAGTACAGTTACTGGCAGATTGTCACGCTATAGAGCCAGTGGTATTCTTTACAGAATACGTGTGTGCATGTGACCCACACCAGGGCGGGATCTAAACACAGAGCATCTGCGCTAAAACTGGGATGGCAAACTTTTCAGGTTCCTGGTCACCTCTGGCTTTTCAAATGTTAAAAGCCCCTGAGTAGCATGATAAGGAGAGAAGGGAAAGGAAATTGTGTGATTGCATAGGTGAGGTGAGTGATGATGGAAGGCTTAGATGAGAGTTAGCTCTGTAGATTGTCTCCAGGGTATCAGCGGGGCCAAACGAGTCTAAAAAGTGTTGAATTATGAAAATTGCATCCCTCAGCTCCTTCCCCACGAAACTTAATCCTTCGATTTTGTAGATATCAAAAGGTGGTCATACATTCTTTCGATTTGATCCAAGTTTGCTCTCTAAATGATCCAAATCTGCTGGAAGAATTTCCAGATAACGAATGTTATATAAAGTATGGTGCTTCAGGATGGTATTCTTAACAAATAGAAAATAAGTTCAAACCTGATTTGCTCCTTCAGATGATATGCAAAAAAGCATTCACTCTAATGACAGGAGTGCATTGCCATGACAACGCCCTGCACTACATTATGACATCATGCCTGCCCTCAATCCCTCACTTTCTGCAATCAACAGAACTGATGGCAGATGATGCTTTGGTAGTGTAACCTACCAGCTACCTGTCCTTGAATTAAGAACACTTAAGTGTATTGCAGTTTTCTAAGTGCATGATACATCATTTCTCTTTTTTCAGCAGTTCAAACCTCATGTGACAGAAATGCTTTTTAGCTGATCACTTGGCATTCAAGGACATTGAAACAGAGATTGTGACTTGCCTCATCATGCAAGCTTTCACTAACTCTAGCCTCTTGTTTTACCTATTGTTCTTTTTAAGGCAGTTTGTTCTTTTACAAAACTGAATAGTCCTTTTTGTCACAGCAGACATTTCAACATGTCACTGTACTGCATCAAATAATGACTGAATTCCATTAAGCTGTCAGGGCCCTCAAGAAAAATCACAGCTGGGAGATGTATGCAGCCACCACTCTGTTGGCCCACCCACAGGGGGAGACATTAGACTGGGTGGCATACCAGGTGTCTGGACACCTGGCATTGGTTGAGTTGTTACAGTAGGTGGAGCAGCACCAACTAGATCTGGTACCACAACAGAGTTGCCCACGGTGAGAGGCACCTGGAGGGTTTGATGATAGTCATGAGCCCCGGGCTGAGTTCTCCCCAAGCAATTAGAGGGCCGCCCCTATGCAGCAGCAAGTCACTGAGATGAAGGATCTAATTGTTGTTCATGTTTATGCAGCGAACAGCAATGCAGAGTGCCTGGCCCTCTTGGAGTCACTGGCACAGCACTGGGTCTGAAAGCAAACCCTGGTGGGGCTGGGCCTTCTCTTCTGGACTTTCCCAGAGCTTTGACTGTTGTTTGTCCATCTACACTGAACAGCAGTTTGGTGTATCCAGCCTTCCTAAAGTCTCTGGTTAGAATACCTTGGGACTCTATAGTTCTGCTGGGAGACTTCATTTCAGTGTTCACGTGATTGATTTTTTTGGAGGGACGGCTTGTCTGGCTGAAACAGTGCTTTGTTGTTGGACTTCTTGCTAGTCATCAATTGGCCATAACAAACATTGCTCTCAACTGATCACCACATGATGGTGAGTTGGGTTAGATGGTGTGGGAGGCTGCCGGACAGACCTAGTAAACCTTAACGTGATGAAATGGGAAAATCTGCCAGAGGTCCTTCTCCACAAGGTCTTCAACTTCAACCTCTGAAAGAATTTCCTGTGTCTTGATTGTGGAAGCAGCCTCTGCAAGTTGTGATCAGAAAGTCATTGGTATCTGTCAAGCTCAAGGAGGAGGCCTTTCGGGCTTGGTTAGGCTAGAGTCTCTTGAAGCAGCAGATGGGTACTGGGAGGTTAGAAGTGCTGCATCTTCTATCATCACCAAAGCAAACACACCTTTTAAGTGTTGCGCTTAGGTCTGGAACAGTGCCTGTGGAGTGGCAGACTGGTGTACCAGGGGGTGTGCTCCACTAATCAGGGTATCACACTGCTCAGCCTCCATGGGACAATTTATTCCAGGATGCTCGTTGGGAATTTCTCTCCTTTGTGGCAGTAAAACACATTGTACAAGCAACAGAAATTACTGTAGGTTAATGACATTGACAAAAACTTGCTTGCTTAGCAAAAGCAACGTCACAAACAACCTAGAATCCAACACTTTGGGTAGAAGTCAGTGTTACGCCGGTACTGTCTATTCAAATAAATTATTTGATGTTACAAATACATAATTATCTAGTCTAGAATGTAGAATCTAGTACAACCCCCAATTTTCAAACATAATTTCCAGCAATACATACACATCATATATACATTATATATTTGACCAATAGTGCAATATCAGTTGCGTAATATATACCACGAGCAAAAACTTTTTTTTACTTCAGTGCATTACATGAAACAAAAATCTTCATGTCTGTAAAACAAACTTTGAATCATTCATTTGGGCAAACATTTGTTGTAAAATAATAAGACGATATCAAATTACCACTGAAATTGACTGCTAGTGTTTTAGCCTTCGTATGAACCATGTCAGCAATGCAAAAAAAATAAAAAATCTCTACATGAGCAAATTGTTACATAATCACTTTACAACATTTCTCAGTAGTCATTTGTTGAATGTATCATCTGAATGTATTAATCAATGCTCCATGTGAGGTGCAGTATGAGGATGAAATGGTGGAGTGAAGAGTGTATGTTGGGCTGGCTGACCTTGGCATTCATCTTTACTTGTATCAGCACCACTGACTCAGCAGTAAAAACTCCCACTGATCTCTTGGTACCTCTCCACAGCTAATTTAAGAACTGCTCACTCTCCCCTCAGCTCCCTGCATGCTGGGAAATGGATTGTGGATGGCCTGAGGTTTGCTGTGTGAGGACTTTACTATGTAGGACATGCATACGCACTATTATGTCCAACTGTCTAATACATTCTAAACAGACTGTAATCACTAAATAGCAGGTATTGGCGTTAATTCTTCAGGGGCTCACATGCCAGATAGCCAGTCGGTAAATAACAAGATCAATAGCAACTAAACAGCGTAATGTGAATTATTCTGTTTTGAAGATTAAAAAGACTGATGCAGTAGCTATGGCTTTGTTTGAACAGTGTCAAGAATCATCTTGTTTTGAAGAGATATTTTCTTTGAGATGATAGTCTAAACTCAGAGCGTCCTCCGTCTTTTCCCTATTTTTCTGAAACGGAGTAAAGCTGCATTGATTTAGTTTCCTTTTACTTTCCTGACATGGCTCCCTGGCTTGGAAAGTCAGTATTTGATTTGGTTTGAGAAAACCAATGGTTCATGGTCAGTTGTTCTCATTGTGAATCTTTGGGTTTACTCAAAGTTCTTTGTAAAAAAAAAAAAAAATAAAAAATAAAGACCATATGCTAGTCTGGAACACAAACAATGACAGTGATATTGATGGGAAAGGAGAACTGTTAACTGTTTTTTTTTGTTTAAAAGTCAGCCAAAAAATAGAACTTATAATGATTTAATTAAATGACTGTGTGTAATGTGAAAGATGTTGCTTATAGTGAGAAAGGGTGACTCGCTTGAACATACTTTTCAGCAACAGCAGGAAGCTGTTTTCAGTGGAAAAAGCTCTGATAAACCCACTGCACACTGCACACTACCTGTCCAGCACCAAACAACAGACAGATAAAGTTACCAACTGGCTTGTGAACATAGTGCTGCATTTAGCAACTACAACAGTATTCTATCAGGAGTTGGTGGAGACCCAAAACGGAGCTAAAAGGAGTGTGAACATTATCAGGTGGACACAAACACAACCCTAAATGTATGACGATGTTGCTCTAAGTCTGATGGATGTATAAATAGGCTGCACCTTTTATAAGGTCAGACGATGTGTATTGCGTTGGTTTCTCTGTTAGCGTTGTGTTAGATTAATACTGGGTTCAATAAGGAGCATATTTAAAGCTATATGAAGAAAGCAGCATCAGTACAGACCAGCATGTGTCAGCATAGTTTTCGGGTGAGCGATGCTACAGAATTCATGGCATCAAAAGAGTGAGCAGAGCCCTGACAGCTTAAGTACACCACCATAAAGAAACTGGTGCTTTGAATGCACAGTATGTGTGTTTCAATGAGTATGTCATCTATAGTGGCATGCTGAAGTAATTTGCATGCTTGGCGTCAGTTAGTCCTATCTGTAATAACAGTATCATACTTACCAAAATGATTTTGGTAAGAATGATTGATTGATGACTCAAAATCAATTCACCAGATATTCTCTCTCTTTTAGTGGGAAGTTTGCTAATAGCACCTAATGTAGCCCGGAGCATTTAGCCTAAAGCAGAGGAGTGAGCTACAAAGGTCCCTGTTCCTACCCTGACTGATGCTGACTTCACACAGCTCCCTCTGGAGCCACAAAAGGCTTCATTTTTCACATATGTAGTAGTACTCCCCAACATGAAACACTAGCAGTCAAATGAATCTGGAATACTTTCCACTGTTCATCCATTACAGTTTACAGAATCCATGTCCTGATTCAAGTTTGACCTACTCTATTTGATGTAGTTATGTACATAGTTTTCCTGTGAAATGATGGATTATTATTAACTTTACACGTGTGACATTTTTAGCTTGTCCTCCAAATAAAGTGGTTTAGTCAGTCTGGACAAAC
The DNA here is from genome assembly GCA_946959425.1 of Argyrosomus regius. NCBI lineage: Eukaryota > Metazoa > Chordata > Actinopteri > Sciaenidae > Argyrosomus > Argyrosomus regius. Next base: position 29,457,439 of record OX336884.1, read on the forward strand.
TGTTGGTGTCAAGGACTGTAACATAAAATCAGATAATCCTTTATTGATCCCCAGAGAGGAAACTCTGGAATACAGCCACAGATCTAATGATATGATGATAAAATCGATCATAGATCTTCAGGATTCTGATACCGAGTACACTTATGAATCACTCTATGCTCACAGGGTCCGATCCATGTCGGGTACAGAAGACCAATAACAAAGCACCACTGAAGTTCAGATTGGGCTGGTTATTCCTCCAATCATCCCCAACTAGGGTTCTTGTTCATGTGAGCACTGGAGTCACCCAGCAGAACTATTCCCACGTCCTTGAGCAGACCCCCCCTAGAGACTCTAAGAAGGCTGGATACTCTGACCTGCTGTTCAGTGCATAAGGACAAACAACAGTCAGAGCCCTGAGAAACTGCAGAAAGAGAGAGAGCCTAGCCCGTCAACAGGAGTTTGGTTCCGGACCCAATGCTTTGTTTAGAGGTGAGCCCAACTATATCTAGTAGTGCTCTACCTTCTGCAGTAGCTCTAATTCCTTCCTTGTCCAAGAGGTGACATTCCACGCCCCTAGAACTAGTTTACAATGCTGGTGGTCAGCCTGCTTAGGTCCCCACCTTTGCCTACTTCCCCAATGACCTTGTACCTTACCCCATTGCCTATGGTGGATCCATAGAGTGGCAGCTCCATGTAATTCTTTCAGGCTTTGCTTGAGTGAGCCCTGTGGGTCAGGGGCTTGGCGGTGAGCTTCCCTCCCCAGTTTGGCTCCAGAAGTAGAACATAAAAAAAAAAAAAACCTTGCCTATGATTCTGAATATGTTTTGCTGGTATTAAATAGTTGTGTATTCAACACAGTACCTAGTGTGTTTTTAAGGGACATCCAACATGATTAAAATGTCATTAACTTGAATTAATCACACAGGTTTATTGCTTAATTGCAATCAAAACTGTTTAAGTTTAACAGTATGGAGTAGAATATACATGAAGGGATTTGCAGTAGAAATGTCTCCCCACCACAGTGTGATTAAACTTTTTTGGTGAACCCAAACCAAAGTAGACTCACCTGTGAAGTCTGTGTTTGGTTTTTTGGGCTCTAATTGTGGTGCTCCGTCGTCACCTTGATGGCAGATCTGTGTTCTTTGTTTTGCAGCCTCTCTAAAGTGGCTGCCTGCTCTCTGCTGCCTGCGCCAATAAGGACTCATTAATCTTCCTTACAGCCTTCATTAAAGCTGCCACCGCTACACCCATGCCCGCACTCCATGCTCCTATCTGCTTCCTAATGCCTATCTCCTTGACCTTTATCTCTGCCCAGCTTGCCTTTCATAATCTCTTGCCCTAAAGCCCACATACCTCCCCTCCCCTCCCCTCGCGCCTCTTCATCTCCTGGATCTCTCCTCTTTATTTCATCCCACCACCTTTTCTGTCCTCTTCATACCTTTTGTCTAGTGGCTCAAAAATCTTAAATTCATATGAGCTGAGTATTGAATTCAATTTGCACCTCCTCTCATGGCAGCACTGTGCCTTTTGTGAGGTGGTAGTTAAAGTTCTTTCCCGCTTTGCCGTTGACTCAGACATAAAAGCCCACTTTATGAAGGGATTATGTTTCTGCTGGCTCTGTGTCTAACCAGTTAACCCCGAAATGTCTGCCACTGATCCCCACCAACCTCTGTTTCTGTCTGCACACAATCCAAACCATACAGAAGCAAAGAACAGAACAGCCAGTTAGCTTGAGATCATGACTCAATTATCTCCTTATCTTGAGATAACACCAGCAAATAATGTTTGTTTTATTGAGCTTACAATTAGTTTTAAAGCTGCTTTCCTAAAATTTAATTACCATAAATCTCAAATACTGACCTTTATTTACCTCGACTCCAGACCCTTATTCCTAATTTCACTTCATTATGAGTCTATTTGGCCATATTTTATGAAGAAGCTTCCCTGATTTATGTTCACTGCTGTTTTAATTTGCTGATACTGCAAACTCAATACTTTTCTGTGTACTGTTGCCTTTAGAACTCAGTAGGCTTTAATGCTATAAGCTGTATCCACAGCACCAACTCCATCAGTACATTAAAGTCTGTGTAAAGGCAATTCTGAGATTTCTTTTAAAACACATACATATGAAAAGACTTTGAACAATATATTGCTGAAATGTGGAGTTAGAGGTTCAAACAGTTTTTCATTAGTTTTCAGTCCAGGATTTTGTGGGTGGTCCTTAAAGGGTGGCTCGATGACACGCTGAGGCCACCCTGAGCATACCCTAGCACCCCTAGCAGGGAGACAGAGATGAATTAATCTCGATCAAAGTGTTTCAAAGTTAGTCATGTCACTTTCTGAACTCATCTGACACGTTTCAGTCGCTTCAAAATGGCTGCTTGACTGCTCCCACGAGTGGGCGTGGCTTCAACACATTCAGAGGATACACCCCCACAGTCCTGGAGCTGAGAATTCATTTTTACCTGATTTTAATCTAATTTCATAAATTACATAATTCATAAATTATTCTTGTCGATATTTTTAATTATTCAAACTTGGCTGGATGGTTAATAACACTTTCTTCTTTGGTCTGACAAACTCAGAATACATATTTATTCTTACTTTACACTAGACTTTAAAAACCCTCCAGTGGCTCAGAAGGTGTATTAGTTGTATTTTCTGGATTTGTGGGACTGATACCAACAAAAAATCAGATGATGATATAAGCCAATATTTATTTTCACTCATAAAACCATAACTAACCTTAAACTAGGAGTTTTAGTTCCAAAATATGGTGTGAGCATGACATTTAAATCAAGAAAGAAATGGTTAGTTGTAGTAATTAGAATGTCTCTGATGGACAAACGCTCATACTGATATATCTGTGATACGTTAATGACAGCTAGTAAAACTATTTCCCTTCAAAGATGACAAAGTGGTGAGAATGGTAGAACGTTGTTGTACTGATGGACTTTCTGCTGTGGAAATGTACATGATGCTGTTCTGCTTTTTTCTAGGATCAAACTTTTTCTCAAGGTTGACACAACTCTTCAAAACATATTTTGAAGTCCACTCCTTTTCTGGGTTTGAAATGAGTTTGAGAGAATGTAAAAGAAAAAAAAAACAAAGAAAACGACCATCTGATGTGAGAGCAGGGTGCACAGCAAAAGAAGTAAATTACAATGTTTCATCATGGAATAACTCCTGGGATGCCTTGAACATCACATACTAAATGCATCATTGAAAGAAAAATCAAATGTTGTTTTCTGAAAAGCAACTATTACATCAGCCAAAACCCAGAGGACAAAATACATAACTGCAAAACAATAAATACAAGGAAGTGGATAATGAAATCAAGTCCACAATGAATTGTAGTTAAATACTGTAAATGAAAGCTGCAGAGTAAATAAGTGGATTTAGAGAATGTGAACAAGCAGTAATGTTGTTGTGTTTGCTGTGTTCAGGTCAGCAAGTGCTGGGTTTGGTGGAGAACCAGAGTGACTGGTACCTGGGGAACCTGTGGAAGAACCATCGACCTTGGCCGGCTCTGGGAAGAGGCTTCAACACTGGTGGGTACGGGGGGGGGGGGGATTTATGTGAATAAACGGGAACAAACTGGGAATTTACAAAATTGAAGGTTGGCCCTTAACAGGGAACTTAAATGTAGTTGGTGAAAATATATCTTAGCATAATCTTGACTAAAACAACCAGATTTCATGCAGGTACACTTGAATATCTGCTATTCCTCAATCACATGCACATAGCACACTGCTTACTGCAGGGCTATTGAGGCCACGCCCCCTACCTGCACAGGTGATTTCTGTACCTGGACCACACTTTAGAGCCCAGAGCACACAGACTATTGAAGACACACATTTGAGCTGATGGACTACATAATATTGTTCAATAAAATAATTCAAACTTGATAAAGTTCTACTGACAAATAAATCTGTTGAAATGTTTTGAATTGTTTTATTTTGCATGTCTGCTTATGACAAAACAAAATGTTTAGATTAATGTTTGGATATGATACAGTTTGTTTAAATTACAATTTACAGTTAATTCCCATAAATTTCCCTAATTTCCATGGAGTTTCCAACTTGGAATATTTCCAAAATTCCCAAGTGTATCTTCCCATGGAAAGTTTCTGGAAATTGTGTGGAAATTTTCCAGAAACTTTCAGCCCCTTTGCAACCCTAGTTAGCATGCTAGCATCACAGCATGGTGGGGCTGCGTTCCAGTCGCAGATGCACTTTGATTCGAGTGTGTGTGTAAACTGAACTGGAATCAGCTGCATTCAGATCTGATGGCGATAATATAATCTCAGGTGACTAAAACAAACATTCCTGTCTGAATGCTGCATCCATTCAGACAGGGGGTGGCTGTGGTTCAGGAGGTAGAGTGGGTCGTCCACTAATCAGGTGATCGGCGGTTCGATCCCCGTCTCCTCCATGTCGAAATGTCCTTGGGCAAGATACTGAACCCCAAATTGCTCCCTGTAAGTCGCTTTTGATAAAAGCGTCAGCTAAATGACTAAATGTAAATGTATAAACATTCAATTGATCTCAATCTCAATTGATTTTCCAGATAATGCACTAAATAATAAAGCCATCTACAAATGAAAGCTCTAAATTACATTTACACTACTGCACAATTATCTCCACATTGCCCACACCTATTGTCACCTCGCACACAGCACATACTGTATAGCTCTCCCTGTGATTATAATTCGGTCATTTTCATTTACCATCTGTAATGGGAAATCGTTTAATTGCTGTCCAAGTGTTCTTATTTCTATTTTGAACTTCAGTCTGCAGTATTTCACAGCCAGAGGAAAAACAATGGGAGCAAACAAACACGAGGCAGCTCATTTTCTTGCAAGCATGTAGAGGAGTTGCATGGGCATTGATGAAATATGTAGACATTCAGCGGATTCGTTAAAAGTTGTACAGAGAAATATTGGTGTGGGGTATAATTTCGCTGAGCCTCAGAGCAGCTGATAGTGGAATTGATTGGATTCCATTACACCCTGTTATTATTTTTCCCTCGCCTATATGCTTTTCCTTTATCAAGTCTTTTCCTTCCAGAGACTTCCAGCTCTCTGTGTGCTGTTTGGAGCAGAAGGATAATCGTTCTGTTGACTATAAACAAACAGCACGACCCACTGCAGCAGCTCCGTGACACATTTCAGTGGGAGAAGTGTAAAAAACTGCTCTGGACACGTCTCTGCTGTAAGGGTTCAGTGTGCTGCTTTTAAACTTCCTGTCAGTGTGACTGAACAGCACATCTCAGAAAAAGAAAGGCATGTATTACTTTTCTACACAACAGCAATTTGATGAAAAAACAAAAAACCTCCAGTTCAAGCTGCGGTTGGTCGGCTTTGTGGCGGTGGCCGTGGCAACAGATGGAGCACAGCGGGGTGTGAAAGATGGTTTGTTTGTTCCAGTCCGGAAAAAAATATTCACGATGTCTTCTCCCTCTGAAAACTGGCTGCTTGATTTTATTTGTAGCAGCCAGGAATATTTCTTTTATTGGCCGGGGAACTGAGGAGGAGCTTTTTGTTTTTGATTTTCCTCCTGTTTGCTGGTGGAGAAAGTTAGCAGAGAGAAAAAAGGACATGAGCTTCTAAGAATGATTTGTGTTTCCAGGAGGATTTTAACATGCCTTCCCCATCCAGCACTGTTCTGTCTTTAAGCTCAAGGTCTACAGCTTTATCTCAGAAAACACAAGGCTGTGATTTAGAACCTCATGATGGGACTTTATCACCTTTACCAGGCAGCGAGATACTAATCTCTCTGTTTCTAAAGCTACCGTGTGTGTGTGTGTGTGTGTGTGTGTGTGTGTGTGTGTTCGTGTGTGCGTGTGTGCGTGTTCGTGTGTGTGTGCGCGCGTGTGTGCGCGTGCACGTGTGTGTGTGTGTGTGTGTGTGTGTGTGTGTGCTTTCCAGGAGTTATTTTGCTTCTCCTGGATCGTCTGCGGAAGCTGAGATGGGAGCAGATGTGGAGGTTGACTGCAGAGAGGGAACTAATGAGCATGCTGTCCACCTCCCTGGCAGACCAGGTAACACACACACACACACACACACACACACACATCTTCACACATTCTCACACCTCAGACGTGGAAACTTGCCAGCAAATAGACAAAATTCATCATTTCAAATGGTGAAAATCACAGAAACACCTGTACTGTTTGCAGAAACCTGCTTGACCATTTCAGACCAGGCTATAAACTGTGGCAAGTCCTTTCTGTCTCTGTCACTGCTGAAAGTTTGCTGTTGAACCAAGCGACAATAAAGAAGCTCGATACGAAACAATATGTTCTATGACAGTTTGACTTTAATTCTATATTTTGTCATTTTATTGGAGGGCTCTGTCCTGGTCTTAAGATTGGTGAGGTTATGTTTGTTGTTCTGTTTTAGGTCAAACCTTACAAGGATGTACAGAATCAAAATGAACTTATATTATATATCAAACCCAAAAATAACAACAAAGACACAAAATCTTCCTAAACGTAAAGAATTTCACTGAATAACCTCAAATTAGCTAAGCTCCACTGGCTATGGAGCTACCCCCCTCTACAACTGTCACTTGACTCTATGTGAGTAACTAACATGTCCTTGTCCCACTTTACTTTGATTGTTTCCCTTTTTTGTAAGTCGCTTTGGATAAAAGGATCAGCTAAATGAATAAATGTAGATTCCAAAAAAGAAACACTTCACCTCAGAATTTCAGTTTTCCAAAAGAACAAATAAATCACTTTCAGTTCCGTTTGAAAGTCGACCAAGTTCAGTTCATTTCATTTTACTTTGCTCATACCAAAAACACAGAAAAACAACTTCAAGTAAGAATAAATCAGTTTTGTCAGTCTGAGGATCCAGTCTAGGTTCATCCGATCACGGCTAAAGGTGAAAGTGTTTCTGTCTGTTCTGAATGGCTGTATGAGAGGAAGTCTCCTCCAGGCTACATCACACTGCCTCCCTGATCTCTCCAAGAACTCTGTCTCTTGTGTGTCTTTGCCCCATGAATCATACAAATGGTGAGAACAGTGCGTCCTTTAAGACCGTCTCTACTGAAAGGCCTTCATAGTGTTACACTCACTTGTTCACATGAAACCTAACTGAGATGTGTGAAGAATGAAGAAAGACAAATTCAAACCCTGAATACTTTCTCACCTCCTTACATCTGGCCAATCACACTGTAAATGGGAGAGTGCTTGTGGGATTGTTGGTTTAGGTCAAAACTGTCAGAAGTGCCTCACAGCCGGAAAGGTGTGGCCGCATGACACGTTACATTCACCCACTAGATCAGCACAACCCCGCTGTGCTACTTTGAGTATCTGTATGATGCTTTTGGGATGTGCTATCAAGTCTATCACAGACAAGACAACTAACCCTAACCCTAAGCCCATGTAGGAATTAGATAGGACTGTGTCAGACCTTTCAGAAACCTCCAATCCAACATTCACACAGTGATTGTCCAGCTGTGCGGGGCTGAGAGAGTAATCAGGCTTTAAACTTCTTCTTTTTCATTCATTACACAACGAGTGCAACACAACATCCACACTGTGAACTCTGAATAAAGGCCTTGTCTAGCCTCTCTCTATGATGATTCACCTTCATTTATGTCAAAGCTGGTCCAGCTATGGCACATTTTCATCTCACTTGAATATCCATGTATCCTGAAGGTCATAAATCGGTGTTATCTTAAACCATGCAGTGTTTTATATCTTCTATAGAAAGGGCAGACACTGAGACCTTGGTGGAGGGTCTCTCCATTATCTCTGAGCTATTCAGAGCTCATCTAGATGTGAGGTGCGTTTATGAGATTTTAATTAAACCATCATTAAGTAAAGTCCCGTAAGGTACGCAGTTTGGAAAATGAACGGGGCTTTGGAAATCGTTTGAGCATTCCATCTGCCTTCTGCTGCATGAGCTCCGATCCACTGTCAGCCCTCTTTATCGCAGCATCCATTATGTGGCTATAGAGTTTTTATGTGTCCCATTAGGAAACTCCAGTCTGTCACTAAGACTCTCGTCTCGTGAACCCACGACGAGCTCAAAGTCAAAAAAGACCAAAGTGCATTTCCTCAGAGCAGTTAGCAGTCTTCAGCTTTATGAGTGTGATTACACATACATTAATGAACCTGAACATCTGGACACATAGTAAACACTAACGAGACAGACGAGTCAGGGCTGATATACTGCTCCATGGCAGTAACATCTGCAGAGGGTGAAGTTACAGTCATTCTTCCCACCTCTGCAGCTCATGGTGATGAGGCTACTTACAGAGATAATTCAATCTGATCTAATCTTATAGTATTAAAATATAGAATTAAGGCCTTTCAAATCATTTTTAAGTAATTCATCATCATTGTATCTATGACAACAACAGTGATTCTGTGTTTTTTGGTTTCCCTGTTCAACCTTCAGTCATGGTTTAGTCCGTCCCCTTCTGTTCTTTTCAATACTTTTCAGCTCCATTCATATTTATTATCATTTTTATATTTATCTATTTTTATTCTACCTCGACAAAACTTTCTCTGGGAGATAGTTTGATGTAATCCCTGAAACATTTGGGCCAATAAAGGATTTCTAATCATAACCTGAATTATTTAATAATAAATTGACAAAAAAAGAATGTCAATAAATAGAACTCCAAATAATTATGACATTTTAAAATAAGCGTTGCTCCCAGTAGAAAAGGTTCATGTTTGTAATGCAGTGTACAATGTGTCTTCATGTTATATGTGCAAATACAAAACCTGCTAAAAAGCTGTTAAAGCGGACTGACAGCTGATCCAGCTGTGCTGCCGTCATCAGGAATGGATGTTCATCACTTCACATAGCCGTTCACAGGAAAGGTCGTAACATTTCCTCCATTCCTCTCTCCTCACTTATTTTCCTGTGTCTCTCATCGTGTCTCTTCATTTGGGGGGAACACGAAAGGAAAGACACGAGTGAGGGGTGGAGCCAAAATATCCACTGTTTCCCTCCCAAAAGTGTTCATGTCAGACGAGTCAGACTCATGTGTCAGTCTCCTCCTGTACCTGCCATCATCTACCAAGCTAAAAGACTTTTCCTCTGTACAGCACCTGACTAAAACAATAAGTGCCACACAGTCAGTATATGAACATGTTTTGTTTTTGTTTCACTTCAGAGTATCACATCAAAACGTGTCAGTAGCTCGACCACTGACCAATCAGAGCACAAACGTGTTTACAATAATGTGACAAGTAATGAGGATCAGCAGACATGTCGATGTACTTTTTATGTTACAAACAGTACTCACTCTCATATCAAAGACAATTCAAATGATTTCTAGTTTTTCTGAAGCTTCTCATGTTATGGTTATGTGATTGTATGTAGTGTTCTTTAGTTTAAATGGATGCAGTAAGATTTAATGCAGCTTCGTGTGGTCCTTGAATAAACAGGTAGCAGGTCAGATCAGACTGTGTGGAGCAGGTATTTAAATGATGAAACATATGGCAAAGCATAAGGCTTAGTGTGTGTGTGTGTGTGTGTGTGTGTTTGTCTGCAGGACATCTTCAACGCTGTGATCAAACAGAACCCGTTCCTGGTGCACCAGCTGCCCTGCTTCTGGAATGTCCAGCTGTCCGACCACACCCGCTCTGAGAAGTGCTACAAAGACGTGTCAGACCTCAAGGTGAGACCCTGCTGTCCCCACCATGCTCACACTCAATTCACAGTCACTTTGGACATGCAAGACGTGACCCGCATTAATCAACAGTCTCAAAGCAGCCTCCGCTCAAAATGACGTTTGTTCAACTTCAGGGAGAGTAAAAGATGTTGTTCACCTTGAAGAAGCATTGTCTTTTCCAGGTTTCAGGAGATGTGCAAAGTTGTCCGAGCCTGTTACAACGCGTATACGACGTGTGGACATACAGAATGTAGAACAAAAATATAGCTGAACACAAACTTCTAGTTTGTCCTACGAGGAAAGTGTCAGTGATGAGACGTCCTGACAGGCAGCCATCTGTGCTCATTCAGTTTGCTCTTTTTACACATTGTAGCTCCAACATCAATAATGTTCAATAATGTCTGTACGTGTTTAGTTTAAATTTGGGATGCCTTTTAAATGAGGTGAAAATATGAACAGCTAACCCAGATAGCATGGCAACATTGATTCAACGTTCCATCAGAATCATTGTTTTTGTTGAGGTTGAATATTTAAGGCTTGATAACATTGAATCAATGTTGATATTTCTTTGTTTTTTCAATGTTGAGAAGAGAAACATTGAATCAATGTTGATTCAACGTTGATTCAGTGTTGGTCTGCTATCTGGGGATTGGTTTAATTAATGTTTCAATGTTATTTCAATGTTGGTTCATTGATAAAACAGTGATTGATTTTAAGTTGAACTAACAGTCTTGATCTATTTTTCATCATTGAAATAACTTTTATTATTTCAGGGTGCAAACCTGATGAAAAATCAATGATATATATTTAAATGTTGAGCGACGTTGATTCAATGTTAGAAAGTGGTTATTGTTGTTGTCAAATGAGCAGAAAGACAAACATATTTACATTTTCTGCAGACATCTCATAAAGAAAAAAGACATGAAGTCAGAGGACAATAAAGACAAGATAAAGCAATAGATTTACATCAACTGTAATTCTGTATTATTATAGTATTATATTATAGTATTATTCTGTGTCTTGAGGTTGCTGAGGTTGCGTCTGAAAGGAATCTTTCATATGTGAGTCTGTGCAGCATGAAATGTGTTTTTGTGGGAGTGATGGCTGTCAGGTTGAAGTGGCAGTTCAGGTGTACGTAGTGAAAACTGTTCAAGTGACGTTGAGTTAAACATTGTCAGTGTAAGTATTGAAGCAGCTGAACATGACTGAGGTGTGCTCAAAGCTTCTCGACATGAACACTGGAATCTTCTCCTGCATTACAGTAGAATTATGTGAGCATGACAGTAAGCGCTCTCCTCTGTGCTTCTTCTTGATCAGGTGATCCACTGGAATTCTCCGAAGAAGCTGCGAGTGAAGAACAAGCACGTGGAGTTTTTTCGGAACCTCTATCTAACCTTTCTGGAGTACGATGGTAACCTGCTGCGGCGAGAGCTGTTTGGCTGTCCCAGTGAGGCCGACCACAACAGTGAGAACGTAGGTGGAACAGCCTCTGTAGCTCTGGTCGCGGTGTCTGTTTAGTACTGAAGATTTCAGCGTTTAGTTTGCTAGTCGCTAGTTAATGACCCGAAGAATCTGACCAAGAAACTGAAGCCAGCTTTCAATATTTGGCACTTTTCAGTACTCAGTGTTACAGACACAAACGTTTTAAGGTTTGATGCCTCTGACTGTAAGAACTGTTGTTAAAGTTGTTCTAGTATAGCTCTGCACAGTGGTCTGACAGGGTGTGACTGAAGGTATGAAACTATCTCTAAGAAACTCTCATTTTTAACGTTTTTGTAACGTTGCTTAACGACTCTTGGGTGCAGAGAATTGTAAGTCTGAATATAGAAACCTGATCAAACTGTCGTCCATCAGTCCCTGCAGCACGATTCCAGCTGCAAATGTCAGAGAACACGTGGGACAGTGTGAGCTCTCTGGACGACAGTCATAAGTTTTCTATTTGATTTGAATGAACAGTTATGAATGAAAGAAACATTCTTATTGACACTGATTATTACATTGTGTCAGAGTACAATTTTCATAGCCAGATATTGAACTTTGTTTTGGTTAATATTAGGTTTATGCTCTTAAGGTCGCTGCATGATATTTATATATAATATAACATTCTGGATCTCCGTACACTGATATGTGCTTCATATGAGTCTGGCAGCTGGAAGCTAAAGCAGTCAGTAAATAATTATCACACAGCCTCATGAATCTCTCCAGCTTCCATACCTGTTTAAGCACAAGCTCCTAGATTTAAAATGAACCATGAATCTGCAGCTGCACTGCATACATATTTCTGTTAACCTAATCTATCATAATACAGATTTAAATGTGTCTGTGGCTTCATTTACAAAGTACTGAATTAGTTAATAAGGAGCTAAACTGTACAAAACAACTGCAGTATTTACCTGGAGGTACCAGAGAGGTAATATAGACTCCACACACACACACACACACACACACACACACACACATCATACACACTGAGTATGATGCTTCATTTACATCTTGGTGGGAGGAACATATTGAAGAGAGGAGTTAATGAGCTGAACTATGGACCCTGCTGATCCGCTTTGTCCATCAAACTCAGTCTGTGAGAGACTGAGGACAGAAGGAAGAGACACACACACACACACACAGGATACCTGATCTCACCCAGACATGAGCTCATACTTTGCAATCTACATCAAAATTGCAAAGCAATATAAAAATGGCTCTGTCACCCTGTTTCCTTTTATAGCCGCCGTCAAACCATCAAATTGTGTTTTGTTTCCATTTTCTGCTGGGAAACGTGGTTGAGACTATTCCTGACAAAACCAGGCTGTTACTCTGCTCGGCCTCAGCTGTTACTGCTCTGCTGTGTCACCTTTGACTCTAACCGTGATTGCCTATTTTGAGTTCCAGTATATCTGTACAGTGCAGGCGAAGCCATTGTCAGCGTTTCCCCTGTCTGTACTGTGTCTGACTGTATCTGTCTCTCATAGAAGCATCTCTGTGGATTTCTTACCTGCTTTGTGTTGCATGTGAACTACATCTATAATGATCCCACGAGGCCTCCAGTGTTTCTATGAGCGCTCCAGTTTTACAGCCAGGAGAACAAAACGATGAATAAGTAACAAGACTGAAGGGATGTTTATAGCTGTGTGTTTAGGAGACATGGCTACACTGTGCTGACATGGCCATTTACATCATTTACAAGTTGACTTATAGAGATACCACGACAGTTGTGATTGGTCAGCTTGGTTTGCTCATGTTTCTGATACTGGTGGAGATCATTATTATTATTAAAGATCCAGCGCTGAACCACAAATCTTACACTGTAGATATCCATGGCCAGGCTGCTGTTTTGACCCGTTGTATCAAGTATCAAGCATCAACTCAGTTTTAGCTGAGGCTAATAGGAATGCCATTAGTTCTGCAGATCATACAGAAATACACTATATGGACAAAAGTATTCGGACGCCTGACCATTATACCAACAGGGACATTGTATGTTGGTCCCCCCTTTTGCTGCACAGTCCAGTGACGATGTGCTTTACACCACTCCGTCCGACGCTTGGCATTGGACTTGTTGATGTAAGGCTTGCATGCAGCTGCTCAGCCATGGAAACCCATTCCATGAAGCTCCCAGCGCACAGTTTTTGTGCTCACATTAATGCCAGTGGAAGTTCGGAACTCTTCAGCTATGGAATCAGCAGAGCGTTGGCGACTTTTACGCACCTTAGCAGTCGTTGACCCCGCTCTGTGATTTGACGTGGTCGTCCGCTTCATGGCTGAGTTGCTGTTGTTCCTAAACGCTTCCAATTTCTAATAATATCACTTACAGTTGACCGTGGAATATCCAGCAGGGATGAAATTTCACTAACCACACTTGAAGTCACTCAGCTCTTCAGAACGACCCATTTTGCATCACAAACGTTTGTAAATGGAGACTGCATGGCTAGGTGCTTCACTTTATACAACTGTGGCAAGGGGTCTGATTGAAACACCTGAATTCAATAATTAACAGGTGTGGCCAAATACATTTGTCCATATAGTGTATTTGACCACAAAATTCTGTAGAATTCATCCTCTTGGGACCATGATTGTTTGTTCTATATTCCATGACAAACCATCTGGCAGTAGTCACAGTATTTCAGTCTGGATTTAAGTGGTCAACCAATCGAGAGCAGCATTGCCGTTCCTCAATCCACCACAGCACCAGTGTGACTAAAAAGAAGTCTGTTTCATGGAGTCTGTTTTGAGTATTGAATTTCTGTATCAGTTAGCCTGATGAAGACAGTTTGTCTGTCTCTTCTTCTTTGAACTCCCTGGGAGCTGTGCTGCTGAAAGAACAGCTGCTTCTGAGGACACTGACAGTCCTGACAGTGTCAGTCAGAGCTGCTGTGGACTGAACAGATGGATGCTTCAGTATAAGTTGCATCTTGTGTACAAGTGAGAACAAAACCATGAATGTCTTTGAGTAAAGAGCATCCAAAAGTGAGCTGCATCGTCCCCGTTTCTAGCGTTAATCGCGGCGAGGCTGCAAAGATGCACAAAAAACACAGAATCACTAGATAAAGATGAGCAGGCAGCAGGATGACAGCAGGCTTTTCAGACACTTTCCACTGTGTCCATTCAGTACGCTTTGACTTTGACTCTGTTGGACCACATGTTGTATGACCTGGTTCATTTGAAGCTTGACACACCTCTTTAGGTGTCCAGCAGACTGTATAGACTCTCTGCTGGTGTTTTATCATTCACACAGCTGATGCTTCACACCTGCTCAGCTCCTAACCTGCTAAAGGTCACCAGGAGTTTTTACAGGAGCAGCCACTCTGTGTCTGTAGAATTATTTAGGCATCAGCTCTGTGGTCAGTTAATCACATTCTAATTTTCCATCACAGTGTGCCAGAACCTTTTTTTTTGCCAACACTCAATTCTAATGTGTCCTTAACTCAGGAAATAGTTTGCTCACTCAATTTTTCAGAGTTTGAGCAGCGATTTAAATCCCATTAAAGTGATGATTAGACTAATGAAGTCACTGAGGGATTGGCTCCAGCAGCACATTGCAGACCAGGCTCCTTCAGGGCCACAGGGCCACTGCAGCCCAGTCACTCACCACAGCTCCACTAATCACACTGCTCAAAGCAGAGCAACTCCACACACACCAAGTCCTGTGCTGACAGCCCTTCAGCTCCGACCTTCTGCTGTTTCCCAAAGCACAATGACTGACTGACGATTCCGGTACACGGAGCTCATCTTCTCTTGAACTGAACTCAAGTTACTCAGACCCGAGGACACCATGCTGACATCCATTCATACTTTGGTTAATGTGTTCTCAAAAGTGCAAATGAATGTTGTGCGTGTCATGCCTTTTTTTGTGGGAGCTTCTACAGTGTGACGATTGAAGTCTTAAAACAGATGAATATAATGAATATATACGTACGTATATGTTCGAATGAGCCTTCACATAGACGGATAATGGGATATCTTTTCTATACTTTATTGTCCCCATGGGGACATTTGACTGAAACTCTACACTGTCCTTGAGCATGACACTGAACCCCAAACTGCTTCTGATGGTTAGACTCTTGCCTTGCATGGTAGCTCGCTGCCATCTGTGTGAGTCTGAATAGGTGAAAGAGATAAAAGCACCGTATAAATGCAGGTTTGTGTGGTATTGATCATGGTGCAGAAGGACATTTCCCTGACAAAAAGAGAAAGCCGCTGCAGCTCCACAGACTCTTACTATCGGTATCCCTCTCCTCTCTGCCTGCAGCTCCAGAAGACTCTGTCAGAGCTGGACGAAGATGATCCGTGCTATGAGTTTCGTCGAGAGCGATTCACCGTCCACCGAACACACCTCTACTTCCTGCACTACGAGTATGAACCCAGCTCTGACAACACTGACGTCACTCTAGTCGCCCAGCTCTCGATGGACAGGTACAGTAACAAGCTCAACAGGTAGTCCGTTATAAAAATGTATCAACATTTCACATTCGGAATGTGCCAAAACCTTTTTTAGATTAGCCGGGAGGTGGAAGAGGCAGGACTGCCAACATGTTTTCAGCTGTCCATTCTTTATACTGTCGATGGTACAAACGTGTAGATAAAACTGAGGCCACATGTGATTGAAACATCCAATCACAGAGCTTAATCACAGAGCATTGCTTCGATGCAAACAGTGAGCTGAAGTGAAAGATTACACTTGGTAATTTGAATTCAATAACGACATTGTGGGATTTGGTCAGACTCATGAATTTGTATTCATATTATGGTATTTAGAGTCATCCATTGTACCAACGAGAGAGAAAAACCCGATTTCTCCGAAACAATCTAAACCTATAACAATTCAATTATCCAGTGAACTCCTCCGGTGTCTCCACGTCGAGGAACACTGAAGATATCATTGAAATAAAACTTTGAAGTGGGGAAACCAGTGGCTTCTCTGAATTCTCATCTCTATTCTGGCATTCGTGACATAAATACTTCATCACTTTGAAGGTGGTGAAGTAGGTGAACCACTCACCATAAATAGCTTCAAGGAGAAATTGTCAAAGTGCATGCCTTTATCCCCAAATGTAAGACTCATCACATTGCTATTATTGGGGAGCCTGTGGAGTGCAGAGAGGAAGAGGTGCAGCTGAATTGGAACCAATTTTCTCTTCATGGCGCTGCTGTAACCGGCCATGTTGAATGTTTTCTCTGCATCTCTCCACTGATACTTTTCCTATCCAGCTCGCCCGCTGAGAATCCTACATGGGCAACTAATCAGGTTTTAGATGTCATGTGACAGCCAGGGCCATTCACAAGCCATGAAGCAGAATGGTTGTCGGTGTTCTGCTAACACCATGCTGAGAGACAATAGGCCGTATTGACAGATACAACATTCAGCTTTTGGTGGATTTGAAACACCCCACTGTCAGATTTAATAAAGAGCATTATGTTAGTTGTGGAGATACAAACTAAATCCAGGGATTTTACCATCAAACATCATCAATCTGCCATTTATATGCTAATTTTGCTGTTTGTTTGGTTGTTAACTGAGCGAGAGGATCAGAAACAAATCCAACCTCCATTCCATTTTCTGTAGTTGCATGAATCTGTCACTTTTTCTACTCATAATTGGAATGGGTTGTTTAAGTTACTCAAGGTTTTCCCTGCATTTAAAACTGGACTGAATAATGACTTGATTAATGTCTTCCAATGTCCGCATGGCTTAAGACAAGTCCCAAGCAGGGAGGACATTACAATTTCTTTACTTTGATTACTACACTACTACAGATTTCTTTAGGTGTAGTGCTCGATCACAGCAGAATGTGGGACAGCATGTGCATGTGAAGCAGAAAGCTGGTATCACAGTGACTATTTGCAGTCATGGTGGGACAAGTACAAGTACAGATGTACTGTGAGCAAAAATATAATGAAAGTATCGAAGTAAAAATATTTGTTCTGCAGAGAAATGTTCTCTGTGACTAACACAATTCTATCTGATATTGTTTTAATACATCATCGCTGTGTAGGCAGCATTCTGTCACAGCTGCTCATGGTGGAGGTTTACGTATCTACAGTTAGTTTAGTCACAAATAATTTGGAGTGGTTACAAAATGACTCATGGGAGAGAAAAACAAATTCTTTCTTTCTTTGCTTTTCTTTTGGCCTCAAACTGTTTTTGAATGAAACCACGTGAGAGTTCAGAAGTCGCTTTGCACCGCTGCACACAGTTTGCTTTGCACGTCACCAAAGTCGAAGTTTCTACATCTACGAGTGAATCTACAAAGTGCAACAATTCAATGAATGAATTCCAGTCTGACATTTTGCATCTTAACACCAGCTCAAATGAAGACAGCTGTTTCTGTGGATCGCCTCTAATGCGAGACGCACCTTCCAACATCAGAATTGGGGGGCTGTGTTCACCAATTCTGTAACTTAAGTCACAAACAAGGAGCTGATTTTGACTAGAGGTACATGCACGTGACGGCTAATATGCACATGTGTATGAATGTTTGGAATAAAAACATACTTTTCTCAAAACTCTAAACTGGGTGGAAACAGTGATGCATTGCAGAACAAATCTAAAGTTTTGATGGCGGCTCTTCATATTGAGGAGGTGACATGCAGAAGTCATGTGGATCAGAATGCAGGGAGGTCATTGTTTCCAGTGAGGCATGTCTTCGTACAGGATGTTAGCGACCGTTCTCACCGCTGTTCAAGATCTTCGATTGTCTGTTAACGGGAAACAGATTGAGTGACAGACTGAGCACATTTTCTATAGTCCAGCTGCTGACTCGCTCCAAACTGCAAAAAGTCTTAAACATGAGAGGCTTAACTGATTATAATGCATCATGTTTGAACGGCGTTTGTCCAGATGTCCATCCTGTCTGTCTTCAACCAGCAGCTGTCAGTGTTTGTTTTTACCTCCACAGGTTGATGGTGGGTTACTTTCTGCTTTGAGGAAAAAAAGAACACAGGATTTAAAGGATAAAAGCTGCCAGGCAACATAAAAAACTGCACCTGGAATATAAAACCATTTTATAATAATTAATAATTAAGTTATTATTAATTAAGTTCATTTGCTATGACTCAAAGCTATGGCTTTATTCAGCAGCAAAAACAGAATTTTGAATTAAGATCAATATTAAAGACTCGGCAGAAAGTGTCTGCTGCAGCGCCTCGAATTCTGTTTTCTGACTGAACAAATAACTTTGTTTTAAGTTTGGTTAATAAGGTGGAGGACTTTAGAGTCTGAAAATGTCCCCTGCCTGTCCTCTACTTGATCTCCTTGAGTTCCTGCTGGCTCAAGGATGGTGAAGGGGACCAACAAGACTGGCAGGAGGCTGATTGTTCAGTAAAGTCGGACAGTAGGATGTTTAAAAAAAAAAACAACAACCTGTTGATACCATTGGAAGACAAAAACAGACTGATGGACTACTGGGACCTTCAGAGGGAGATTGGTGATAGGTCTGCTGTATCTCAGTCCACTGCTAGTCATTCACTCCCCAGTTAACACCACAGTACATTCATAGACTTATTGATGTATTTCAATGGAAAATAATTCCAATAACGTGATGCACAGAATCACGTCTTAAACACATAACCGCCACATAACCTGGCTGTGGGGGTCACTGTCCAGCCCCCACACAGAGAAACCTCCAATGAACGCTCCCATGCCTGTAATCGTATGCCTGGCAGCAGACAGGCTTTTTCTGAACCGCACTCTTCTTTTTGCTGCCGTTATATTGTATTTCCTTTCTTAAGGACAGGAAAGTGGCTAAAGGCAGCTGAGCCCGCTGTCCTTACATGGTTCAATCATGTGTCTACGTGTCCTGTCTCACGTATGAATTTAAGATTAAACATAATTCATCAACAACAACCATACATGGTTAGTAAGAACAGATTTGGCTCTTACTCTCTTACTGCTTTGAACAAATAGAAGAGAAAAATAAGAACACGTTCATGCATGAGGCCCATTGTTCCCCTAAATATGTTTTCTTATTATGGTAAGTAAGCTGTAAATCTTCAGCTTCTGTCTTTGTTTTCTTTTCCTATTATGCTACGAGTGTTTCATTCAGTGTTTTTGCCGCAGCCCAGTTTCCCCTGTGGGGATCATTTAACTCCCACATTATTTAAGGTAATGTAGAAAACGAGCTGGAATGAGATGGGTATGTGACGGAGACATTAGCTGCTAATAGTGCGGGAGAATCAGTCCATCTGTCCCCACACTGTGGTTTAAACTAAGATATCATAACAAGTTCATAATGATTTAATAATAATTGTAATGACGCCCCCCTGAACCTTCCTGCTATCATCAGATTAATGTGAAATAAAGTATTTCACCACACGAAAGCCCACAGGCAAGGTAAGCCTTCATATAAGATTATTATGTATGAACGTATCAGAGTCCCAGAGGAATAAGCTTTTGTCTTAAATGGCCTCATGGTACATTAAACATCACTGGGCAATACACTGTATTAGTAATAGTGGGTTTAATAAACATGGCTGCCTCTATGGGCTGCTAGCTGTTCTGTTTAAATGGCACACAGAGGCTCTGTGGAGGGAAACATTGGCCTATTCCAGATCCAAAACAGTGTCTCTGCAAACAACACAACCTCACCTTCACATAGAATACCAAATGAAGTCTAGAGTTACTGTAGTGGTGAGCCTGCAGAGGAACTGAGAGGGAGAGAAGGAAAGGAGACAAAATGTTTACAAATCAAAGCATAGAGGCAGCAGAATTTAAAATACTGAAATATAGCCAACCCAAAAAATGATAAAATACAGCAGTCTCAATCAGTAGCTCAGTCTGTAGGGTCTTGGCTTAGGAACCAGAGGGTGGCCGGTTCAAGTCCAGTATGGACTAGAGAGGTGACAGTTCACCTTCTGAGCACTGCCCTTGAGCAAGACACCGAACTCCCCAATTGCTCTCAGGGCTCCGCTCTGTGTGGTTGCCCAGCAGGGCTTCATGTGAAAAAAACAGTCCTAAATACTTCAAATCTTTTCCTGATGACTACATATCAGCCAAGCATCACATCTTAGAAGGACTCTCTACCCTCTTATGTTTCCATTTTTGTCAGTTATGAGAGGTTTCATGTCATGCGGTGACCTACATTACACAGCATGTGCATTCAAAGGCTGAACCAATATTAGATGTATGTGCAGCTGTTAGTGAGGGCTGAGTGTCGAACCTCAATGAACCTCTATTGCAGGACTGTCAGCGTGGAACAGAAGTTATTCTCGTGTTCCCACAATCATCAGCTCACATTTAGGTTTTCTTTTAATTCTGATGCTTTTATTGAAGTGACTAACGAGTTTTGTGACTCTGACCTCGTTCCACCATTGTGGAGTCGTGATCTCGCTGAGCGGTAGCTGGGCTTCCCTCGTGGTCAAGACAGCAGTAGCATGTAGTTATTATCTTGTTTACTGATGTTCTTGTTTGTTTGCATAAATTATTATGATTTAATACTCCATTGTGATGTCACCTGTCCCTGTGTCCGGCCCTCTGCAGGCTCCAGATGTTGGAGGCCATCTGTAAGCACTGGGAAGGCCCCATAAGCCTGGCCCTGTACCTGTCAGACGCCGAGGCGCAGCAGTTCCTGCGCTACGCTCAGGGCTCCGAGGTGCTGATGAGCCGCGGAAATGTCGGTTACCACATCGTCTACAAGGAGGGACAGTTTTACCCAGTCAACCTGCTGCGAAATGTGGCCATGCGGCAGGTCAACACACCTTACATGTTCCTGTCAGACATCGACTTCCTGCCCATGTACGGCCTCTATGAGTACCTCAGGTGAGAAAAAGAATCATCAGATGGAAACCAGCTAAGTTGGCAATGTTACTGACACCTTTATGCAGTTAATTACAAGTTATCACGTTTTTTTATGGGCTACTGCACATGTGTGCTGTTGTATCATACGGTATGTAATCTAATCTACTGTGTGTGTGTGTTTGCAGGAAGTCAGTGGTGCAGCTGGACATGGCCAACACCAAGAAAGCTCTGGTGGTTCCAGCTTTTGAGACACTGCGGTATCGCCTGTCCTATCCGAAGTCCAAGGCCGAGCTGCTCTCTCAGCTCGACATGGGCACGCTCTTCACCTTCAGGTGATCCACTTCACTGTTTCAGCCTGCAGGTTTAACGTTCTTCAGCTTTTCATTCAACAAAACGCAACAGCAGCTCTCTTCATTTCCTCGTCCCAAGTAGAAGTTGTGTAACTCGATAATATTGATTTATCTATTTTTTCACTCATTAACTCAGATCTTTACTTAATCCTCAGGAGCACACTGAGAGAGACTCACTTGCACTTGTGCTGAGGAGGCAATACATAAACCCAAAAATCAAATAAAACTGAGAAAAGTTAATAAGCAATTAAAATAATAGACAGCTGCACTGTTATATGCAGTTAAATTGTCTGTGTGCTACTGAAATCTTTACTTTAGCATGAAAATTACACAAATCCATAAATGATTTCATATCACGTTTACATGATTACATTGACTTCATACAAACGTCTCGTCAAAACACTGTGACAGAAACCGAGATGAACATGTGAACACGCTGTGGTCAAATTCTGTCTGTGGTGTGTTCCAGCAGCATGTTTAGATGAGGAAGACTCAGAGCCAGACACACTGTTTAGAAATGTAGGATTAATGAAGAACTGTCACTCATGATGTGAACAAAAATAGATTTATTCATTTGTATTCTTTTATTTTTCATTGTTCTATTAATTTTAGTGACTTTCTCATTAATCCCACAGTGTTTTACATACATGCTATTTAATTCATGTGATGAGGCACAAAACACATGGACAGGACGTACAGGGAGAACAGTTTAATGCAGAGCAGGTCAACCACTACAAACTGCAACCTGACCAACAAACAGAGCTAAACTAATACATCTCTGACAGTGTTGATCACATTATCGTTGTAAAGCTGGAGGTTATGTCTGAGCTGTAGATTTCACAGGTGTGTCTGTGTGTATGAGACTAATTCAAATAAACAGAAACTCATCCTGTAATCTGACTGAACTGCCCTTATATTTCACTTTAATCAAACACTTTATGAAACAATCATTTCAAAATCAACACCTAACTTTACAGCAAACTTAACAAAGCGATCGGTCGACCACACTGTGTTTGAAATAAGAACTAATCAATGCACGCTCATCATCAGCTGCCACTGAATGAACAGTCTGCCGGTTGAGTTAGACTGTTGCCCGGGGCAACTTCAACTCTTCAGGGTCATCATCATCATTACCGGTGACGGTGCGGTGTCTTTCTGAGACATTTCAATGTCCAGGCGCCTCATTACAGAAATCACAGATCTCATCTCAGTTGTCTCATCTTAGGACAGAAATTTAATTATTACAGAATCGTCATAACTGAAGAATTAAATACTTTAGTCAGAGACTCAGTCCTAAATTACTGTTGTCAGGCAATGACAATGAAGATAGGAAACAACATGAACACCATGTTATGACTGAAGGGTTACCTAATGATGATGATCAAGATGAGTCATTTTAAATTTGATCGACGTGCTGCGGGCCTGGGCCGATAAAAATTTCCCATAAACCTCTCTTCCATCGACATGATTAGTACCTCTGAACTCGTGGCAAAAATTGAAGTTAAAAATGAAAGTTTCTTCAGTTCAGATAAGATATGAGCTGTGAGATGGGAGAGGACACAGCCATGAGTTTAGGAATTGCTTCTGTAATAAGAAGATAAAAATTTTCCTATTTTTAAAACTTAAGACCAGAAAAACAGTTTGTAATATAGTTTATGATTTCTAATCAGTCTACACATTCATGTAAACAAGTGAATGGGGCAACTGTGACTCAGGAGCTAGATTGGGTCGTCCACTAATCAGATGATCGACGGTTCGATCCCCTCCAGTCTGCATGTTGAAGTGTCCTTGGGCAAGATACTGAACCCCAAATTGCTCCTGAAGGCTGTGCCATCGGTGTGTGAATCCGTCTGTAGTTAGCTCCCAAAAACTGATGAGCGCATTAGTGTATGAATGTGTGTGAATGGGTTGAAATGTAGAAGCGCCTTGTGTGGTTTCCGGAGACTAGAAAGCTGCTATATAAATACAGTCCACATACCACTTACAATGCTCACACCCAACTATAATACAAATCAGTTTGGTGAACACTTGTTAAAGTAAAGTTTGACTTCTTAGTTCTTTGTAAATGTACAGGTAGCTGTCCTGACTGACAGGACATGAAAGCTGGACACTGGGAGTCATCATTTCATCATTTCAAACGGGATGAGTCAATAAGCATTCTAACTATATGTCTCAGTTGCTGCTGTAGTATGTGTGTTTATTGCCATCATCATCACAGTAACAGTGAACAGAGTCAGACCTTCCCACGCTCTGTGGACCCGAGGCAGAAACATTAGTCGTAAAGTTTTTCTGTACGGTTGGAGAAGAGGGGTGTTTGTTTTCCAGGCCATCACGCCTCCTTCAGTCACACTCACTTTGCTTCGCCCGCCTGGATTTTTGCAGTCAGTAAATACCTCTTTTATTGTTGTGTTATGATTGCACAGACAGAAAAAGAGACAACAGAACTTTTTCCCATCAAAAGTGATTTTGTCTGCAGTGTGAGGTAAACAAACACTATAGTCTGTGTTTTTAAGAGCTTCTGTGATACAGACAAAGGTTTGTAATCAAGATGCCACCTAATATTTTCTCGACTCTAAATCTTTCTTCCTCTCACAAAGGCAAGAGCATAATTCACACCCTCCAACAAGAGTTTGATCAAACCTGTTCTTTCCTCTCATTCCAGGTACCATGTGTGGACTAAAGGCCACGCACCAACTAACTTTGCCAAATGGCGGACAGCCACCACGCCCTACAGGGTGCAGTGGGAGGCTGACTTTGAGCCCTACGTCATGGTGAGGAGGGACAGTCCTGAGTACGACCGCCGCTTTGTGGGCTTCGGCTGGAACAAGGTGGCTCACATCATGGAGCTGGATGCACAGGTAACTCAGTCACCTCCATTTACCCAACTGGTACCTTTACTTCTATCTACCATCAGTATTTATACTACCTCCATACTTCACTGTAGTTCATGAAAGCATCTTAAAATACCAAATATGTAAAAGCTATAAACACTTCCACCTGTGGAAAGTCGCCATGTATCTAATTAAGACTAGGCTTTATTATAAAGGCTTTATTAGGGGTCAGGTTTGGATGAACTTCTTAATACCCGTCTTTGCAATGACTTATTCAATAACACTGTGTGATTGAAGTCTTGGTTCCCGATTTCTGGTTCTGATAAAGATAATGATGATTTTATTATATTAACGTTTATGTATTGGTTGGACAGGTGACATGCGTAGATGAACCCACAGAAAATGTTCTCCTCAGCTCTGCGAGGCTTTTTAGCATCTTTCAGCCTGTTGTTTTGGTTTTCTCTGCTGTCATTGTTTCAAAGTCTCTGATAAACTGTCTGCCCAGCACCAAACAGCAGCTCAGCTTAGCTTAGTTTACCAGCAATGTACTTTAGTCTAAGCTTAACAAAGAAGTGACTCCATAACTTAGTAAGAAAAGTCAGAGGATCATCAAAGTATGATGATGTCTGGAAACTGTGAATATCTGTAGGAATGTAGTCTGTCTCTCACCAAAGTCAGCTCCGTGTGAGCCCAATTCCATATTTCCCATCAAAAAGTAGATATTTCAGTGAAATGTCATCCTCATGGTGGCTCTAGACAGAAAGTCAGCAGGATTCAGTGTCTGGGCTCCACAAATCCCTGTGCAAAATCTCATGACAATGCATCTAGTCTGGACCAAAGTGGACCAACATCCCTGGAGCCATATTGCTCCCATGTGTAGAGTCAGGTTGCACCATAAAAGTTAGCTAAAGTGTGGAGTTTAGATATGAGTTCAAATTCACAGAGAAGCTGAAGGTCATTCATTATTGAGTGTCGTCATGGTGGAGTGCACAGACGGGTTTACAGCCATTGACAGACATCTTTTTATTATGAATTGAATTGATTGAATACAGGCTGATGCTACATGTAGCACACAACATGATGACAGTAACAGTGTAAATGAAACATGACAGACAGTCCCACTCTTCACTAGAGCAGTTGATTTTCCATTTCATATCATGTTGTGCTGCTTTTTATTGATTTATTTTAATTTAAAATTATTTTTGGTTTCACAATCTATATTTTAAAAAAGAACTTAGCTTGAAATGAGTCATTGGTTTAGCTTTAAATCTAAATATTGGACAGAATAATTATATTAATTATCTGAGTACATTGTTTCTATGGAAGCTCTGAGCGGTCATGCATGCATACATTTTATTTCCTCTGTTTTCTCGTGATAATCAGTTCATTTGTTTTCTTAAGATCTCGGTTTATTCATGCCAAAATAATAAATGTTATCCTGAGATAACGGGATCATTTTCTCGAGGTCTCAAGATCACAAAAAATAGTTTTTCAGCCATTGCAGAAAACATCAATCAGTGTAGCAATGTCAGAGGAAGAGGAATGTTGCAACTGCAATGATTTCATATCCTAAACTGTCCTTTTGTCTTCTTGAGATCTCAGATAAATTTGTTATTTCGACATATTGACATAAATGATTTGAGATCTCGAGAAAACAAATGAAATGAACTTGTTATAAAGAAAACGGAGGAAATAAAATGTATGAACATATGACCACTTGGGGTTTCTGTCATTTTCCATCCAGAACCCCAAACAGAATATTTCCAGATGTAAATTCAAAATAGATCCTGAGTCTTAAATTTTGAATATTAAACCACAGATTTAAACCTTGTGGACAGTATGTAAATGTTCAGTTGTAGATTCTTTTTTCAGGAGCAGTGATTTTATAAAACACGGTTTGAAAGATTCTAGAGTAGAAAACGGTTGTTGCCAGACGTCTTCACTGACGTAAAGAAACAACCAAAGATAAAGTGGTACCACAGAAGCAATTGTTCAGTGATTGTTGTAATATTAAAGACAGACAGATGCATCAAATCATATGTTACCTGGTTCATATGATACTTTCTGTGGAGCAGTATTAAACTTTTTCCCTTGTTACATTCTCGGCTACAACAGGTTAACTTCTTTACACTATCATAAATTCATACGCTTCAACTATAGTACAACTTTACAAAACACTGAGTTTAATGTGAAACAAAGTAGTTCTAATGTAACACTTAGTGCCCACTTCACAGTCTAAACTTCCAGTTGTTGTGCTGGCTGCTGGAGCAGGTTGACACAATAATGAGTCCAAATGAACGATGATGTTGCTCAGAGTGTGCTGATGTGGAGATAATATGCTGTCAGACTGTTATGATAAAGAAGCGAGGTGGTTCCAGTACTCTTCCTGTCCTCTCTCTCTCTGCAGGAGTACGAGTTTGTGGTTCTGCCCAACGCCTACATGATCCACATGCCTCACGCGCCCAGCTTCGACATCACCAAGTTCCGCTCCAACAAGCAGTACCGGGTCTGCCTCAAGACCCTGAAGGAGGAGTTCCAGCAGAACATGTCACGACGCTACGGCTTCGCCGCCCTAAAATACATGACGGCCGAGAACAACAGCTAGCCACCACTGCAGACCCTCACGCCCCCGGCCCTGGACTACTGACGCACTCGGCGGGCTGGGGAAGGGGGGGGCACAGGAAACGGACAGCCACGTGTGACGCCGTGGGGGGATACTTTGAGACTTGAGTCCCTCAGACTTTGTTCGAACGTTTGACCCCTCGGTGTGGGCCCCAGGGTCTTTATGTCCATTCTTTGTCCTCTGCTGTGGATGGAAGAGATAATCCAGGAGGAGGTCACCTCCGCCAGGATGTAAAAGTTGTGAAAGACGAGATGATGAC
Source organism: Argyrosomus regius (assembly GCA_946959425.1). Taxonomy (NCBI): domain Eukaryota; kingdom Metazoa; phylum Chordata; class Actinopteri; family Sciaenidae; genus Argyrosomus; species Argyrosomus regius. Next base: position 29,484,355 of record OX336884.1, read on the forward strand.
TGCTGCGTCTGGTCCAGGCTGTGTGGACTCTGAACTCTGACAGACAGCAGACAGAGGGAAGCAGACATTAAATGCCTTGTCATATTTGTAAGACCAGTGACAGAGTTGTGGGCTGTGTGTAACATTATGAGTGTGTGTGTGTGTGTGTGTGTGTGTGTGTGTGTGTGTGTGTGTGTGTGTGTGTGTGTGTGTGTGTGTGTGTGTGTGTGTGTGTGTGTGTGTGTGTGTGTGTGTGTGTGTGTGTGTGTGTGTGTAAATGCAGGTAGATGAAAAGGGTAACTGTGTGTGTGTCCCTTCAGGACAGCGCTTAGCAAGAAGCTTGAGGAGAGCTGAAGATGTGAAACATTGTGAGCTCACGTTCTGTACGCGCCTTCCAAGTGCCAACAAAGAGCAGTGGCGGTCTGACTGACAGCACACCCCGACTCAAATGCAAATCGTTAAGCAGGCGGCGAGATAAGACAAAGCGGTAAACATGTCCACACAGATTTTGGAAATCTCGTCGTGACGAGTGACACACACACGCTCAGATAGGAGGCGAGCAGCCGGCCCGGCCGACCATCTGCCGCCGCTTAATTTGTCTGATAGCTGATACAGATCAGAATAAATCCTCCTCCTCGTATGACACGGGAATTTAAGTGCAAGGATGGCTGGAGGTCGTCAGTGCGGTTGATATCCAGGGTATCTCCACATCAGCCCGAGCGTGCTGCGAGAGTTTCCAGAACCTGACAGCAGCTGGCGTCGGCGTGCTCAAACACCTGCACAAAGTCCTGACAGTTCACGAAGGATTAGCAACCAATCACTGAGCTCACTGTTTACTTTCCCTTCCAACAAACAGTATTATTTATCCGTGTGTTTACAGTCCTGATGGGTGGAGCAGGAGGAGAGGTGCACACCATCAGGAGGGTCTGAAGAGGACAGGAAGGAGAGTTTAAACTGAAACTGTGAAAATCAACCACTTCAGTCAGGAGAGAGTCACCCTGTCTGTCTCTCACTCTGTCTGTCTCTCACTCTGTCTGTCTCTCACTGTCTGTCTCTCACTCTGTCTGTCTCTCACTCTGTCTGTCTCTCACTCTGTCTGTCTCTCACTGTCTGTCTCTCACTCTGTCTGTCTCTCACTGTCTGTCTCTCACTGTCTGTCTCTCACTCTGTCTGTCTCTCACTCTGTCTGTCTCTCACTGTCTGTCTCTCACTCTGTCTGTCTCTCACTCTGTCTGTCTCTCACCCTGTCTGTCTCTCACTCTGTCTGTCTCTCACTGTCTGTCTCTCACTCTGTCTGTCTCTCACCCTGTCTGTCTCTCACTCTGTCTGTCTCTCACTCTGTCTGTCTCTCACTCTGTCTGTCTCTCACTCACTGTCTGTCTCACTCTGTCTGTCTGTCTCTCACTGTCTGTCTCACTCTGTCTGTCTCTCACTCTGTCTGTCTCTCACTCTGTCTGTCTCACTCTGTCTGTCTCTCACTGTCTGTCTCTCACTGTCTGTCTGTCTGTCTCTCTCACTGTCTGTCTCTCACTCTGTCTGTCTCTCACTCTGTCTGTCTCTCACTCTAGTTTGACGACATTATGGTGTCCACTGATGCCCATCGGGTTGGGTGTGGTCATCCTGATGTGTCACAGGAAGTAGTAACAGCCTAACAGAGTGTGCAGACGTGTTATCAGTTCTCAGCTGGAGACAGGACACACAGACCGACAGTCGCATCATAATGTGCTGATATCATACAATGAAAATATCAGAAACTCTCTTTGAAGATAAATTCAAACTAGAGTTGGATCAAAGTCATGAATGGAACACAGATAACTGAGCGTGGGAATATTTTTAGATCTGATGTTGATGTTTGAAACCCGACCTGTCCTGGTCTTCTCAGCTGACATGCAGAACCGGATCGTCTCTGCTCTGGTCCATGCATGTTAGCGGTTGAGTTCCAACAGTAACATTTTAGTCATTAAACTAACACAAACCCACTGAGCTGCATTCATGGACCACGAGCAAGTCAGAAATGTCATCATCTTTATGAGCTCTCTCAGTCACCGCTTCATGCACACAGATCACGCTGTGGTTAAACTGATCAGGGATCAGCTCTCTCCTTCATCTGCATGATCGCTTGTGTTGAAATCGCTCTAATGTGTTAGGAGAAAAGTCTTCAGACGCCAGAGAGTTCACTTCCACAGACAAATGTGACTGGAATGCATCTCAAACAGCTTCAGGATTTCAGTTTTTGTTTCTGTTGTGCCAAATCATATCAGAAGTTATCTCATGACACTTTTCATACAGAGCAGGTCTAGACCGTACTGTTTATAATATTATTTACAGAGACCAACAATTCTCACCATGAGCAAACACTTGGCGACAGTGGCGAGGAAAAACCTCGAACAGTCAGATCACAGTACAGTTCATCCTTTGAAAACTCAGCGATGAGTTGAGTGTTTTGTCAAATGAACTTTGATTTTGAGAGTGTACAAGGCTTTTTCTAAAGTTTCTCCTCAGATCACAGGCACAGTATACAGACCTGTGGAGTTTGTGTTTCCATCAGTGTGTTCTGATGAATTTTGCAGTATCATATTAGAAAAGCTTCAGGGGGAAAAACTAATTCAGTTTCACAACAAAGTTTGAGGTGGAAAATGAGTTAAAGCTCCTTCCTCACATTCATGTATGAAACAAACACAAGCATCTGATTTACTTCCTGTTTCCTGTTTGTTTTTCACCATGTGAGCTTCCACCTCTTTGAATGATGTCATCTTGTTGCACGCTCTTCTTCTTGTTTATCAATTATCTCGTGAACCAACTCCTGATTTTTTGGATGAAGCGTGGCTGAGGTTCATGACATCAGCAGATTTCAGTCTGGTTGTTCAGGCGGTGACACACTGTCGTCAAACTACAAGTCTCTCTCTCTCTCTCTCTCTCTCTCTCTCTCTCTCTCTCTCTCTCTCTCTCTCTCCCTGTTATGACAGCAGTCTCTCTCTCTGTACAGGGCTCAGTGCAGTCGTGTGTGTGTGTTTGACTGTGTGTTTGACTCTGTTCTGATTGTGTGTGCGTGTGCGTGTGTGTGTGTGTGGCTTTGCAGGGCTGGAGGAGCTGCAGTGTGTAACTAGGACAGTGCTGACTGATGCTGCTACCTGAATAAAGCAAAGAGTCAAACAGTGCTGTTACTTTGTTTCATCATTTCTGCCTTCATGGATATCAGTTTAGCTTTGTGAAACCAAAGCAAGCAGGGACTCACTGTTCCACCTCTCTCTCTCTCACACACACACACACACACACACACACACACACACACACAATAGAGAATAGTACACTTGAGTATATTTCTACTTGTAGGAACTCCCAAGAGTTTAAAGGAAGTTTCCTCATCAAGGAGAGCGCTGCTGAGCCAATGAAGACAGTTGTCTAATGTGTGTGTGTCTGTGGAGCAGCTTTGTCAAGTCTGAGGAAAATAACTTGATGATGTCATAGTGATGGAGTAGTGATGTAGCTTCCTGTGATGACACTTTTCTAACAAAAACCCTGTTACAAACACGGGGAGTGATGTTTGAAAGACAAGAGAAACCTTTTTTTTGCTCTGAAATGATTAAGAAGTTAAGGGACGCGTGTACTGTTACCATAGAGGTCTCCGTGACGTCACCCACAGTTTTGTGAAGAGCCATCATGAAGCTCATTGTGGGGGCTCTGGTCGTCATCATCTTTGTAGTCCTGCACCCGGCTAATCTAAAAATGGGCAAAGAGGTGGAGTGTGGGTTGAGCTGAGGCGGGCTGAATGAAGCCTGGGTGCTCAAACAAACCACCTGTGACAGCATCTACCTGTCAATCAAAGTGACAATACTGTTAATTCTGCCTAACTATAAGCCTCAATATAATTTAAACAGGTGAGTTCTATAAAATTCAAATCAATATATCTTATTAGGTTTGGTTGAGACAGGTCCATTTTGTGAGTGTGTTTGAATTATTGCATTGCATATGTAAATCACCCGGGTTAGGGTTATTCATTGATGTTCATCAGATCTGTTGTGTCAGTTTGGACAAAAGAATCTGCCAAATGAATGAATGTGATCAAATCAAAGTGATGACAGTTATGAAGAAGACTTAAAACTTTTTAACTGACTCTCCTCATTGAAAGTGAGCTTTTGCTTTTTGATGTCTTTTTATTTAACATTTTTCTTACACAGGATTATCTTCAGCCTGTAGTGCCGCTGGATGAAATGAAACAGGAGCAGGGAGAGCCGAGCACCCGGTTTATCAGCTCCCTGGAGTCTGACTGTCCCCGGTGGAGCCATCCCATAACCTCCCTTTAATGAAGGTCCCACGACACCATTTCTCTTATCGGGATAGGCTATTAAAAGTTTTAGTGGAGCCACTCATTAATTTAATTTCAAATTGAATGCATGAATTTCAGCTGACTTAAAAAAATAAATTCAGAGGACGGCTCTGCCTCACACTCATTTACTGTGGCCTTTGATAGATGGACAGTTTGTTCAGTAGGGCTAGGTTTAGGTTTGGGGGTTACCCTGACGATGCATGCTGCCATTCTGTCAACATACTCTAGAGGTTTTATTGAAACATGTCTCACCTTACCAAAAGAGCTCCATATCCATTGTTTTATCCATTGTTAAGTCAGATGATTTTCTACTGAAGCTGCAGATTGACAATAGTCTGCACAATGTTCAGTATGTTTAGATATGTGTTACTTGTTCGTTACAGAAAAAGCTTGTTCACAAAGGTAAGTCATTTAGTAAGTAATGCAGCTTTCCCACACACATGAAGTCATCCTGTAAACCAGAGTGGACCCTTTGGTGGGCCAGTTCTTGCCTGTGGGCCGTATGACAGCCCTGCCTTACACACTTGGAAGAGGAGGGTGAGGCGAGGGGTATTCAGTTGGTTGCAACCTTACTGTTAAGATACCACTAAATGCTACAAAGTGGTCCTTTAAGTACAGAGCTGGAGTAGGGACATGGTTAGCCTAGCTTAGCACAAAGACTGTCAGTCATGTAACACATAACACATTGTTTAATGTGTAAACAAATAATTGCTAAAACTCCAATTTATGGTTTTAGGTTGAGTCACTTTTGCCAAACAGCAGTTTATCCATCCACCCAGCACTGTGCAGCATGGTGTTGGTCTTTGTACGAGCATGATGGCATCAAATGTCCACTACATATATTATTACTGTCATTATTGTTATCATATCTCCATTACAGTTCATAGTTAGTTAATGTTTTGCTGCTGCTGTGCATCTGTGTCTCTCTATCTCTCTCTATTTATCTGTCTACCCCCCCCCCTTTCTCTCTATCCGCCCCTCTCTATCTTTAACTCAAACGGTCGTGGTGGATGACTGTCTACCAATGAGCTTGGGTCTGTTTGAGGTTTCTGCCTGTTAAAGGAAGTTTTTCCTCGCCACCGTCGCCAAGTGCTTGCTCATGGTGGAACTGTTGGTCTATGTAAATAATATTATAAAGAGTACGGTGTAGACCTGCTCTGCATGAAAAGTGTCATGAGATAACTTTTGTTATGATATGGTGCTATATAAATAAAACTGAATTGAATTGAATTGAATGAAACACAACAACCTCACTTCAACTACAAGACTTTATGAAGCTGCACACGGTCACTGCACACGCAGGGATCCTGTTCAGGTTCAAGTGAAATTTATTTTGACATGTAATCATACAGGTAGAATCATGGTGAAATAGATTAATAAGAATAGAAAATATTATAAATAATAATGGTTATTATGGAATTAATGTGAGTAAATAAAAAGCCTTCTTCATGGAACTAAATAAATAAATACTGTTTATGATAATTATAATGATGATAAGTAAATAAGTAAGTCAGGGAAGTGTTCTTGAGGTTCAGTCCTAGGCAGTGTCCTTATTTAGATTCCTAGTGGTCTGAGGTAGAAGCTCTTCGTGAGTCTCTCAGTGCTGGTCCATCTTCCTGATTGCAACAGGAAGAACAGGCTGTGGTCGGGAAGCCTTAATGATTCTCCTCACTTTGTTTTTTTATTATCTGGCTTCACGAACACTGCCCTTCTTTCCACTGTCAACCAGTCGACACCATCAGTCTTTACTAATATTTCCCCCTTATAAAAAAGTGCCTGTGTGTAACAGTATACTAATCAGGTACATTTTTTTAGGAAAGGGACAAACTTCAGGCACGTGGCATGTCTGATGTGGTGGCCTCAGCTCAGTTCAGCCTCAGTCCAGCTGTGGTCTGAAGGAAGACTCATCGGAGACACACACAGCTGTGGAGAGCCGCTGTGACTTTAAGATATCAGCTGATCAACAGCAGCGTGTTTCTCACACAGTCTCACACCACCTCACCATCTCATTTATTCACACAACTCAACTTAAGTTCATGAAGCAAATCATTGGAGACAAAACGCAGAATTTTCATCATTTTACCAACTTGATAAAGGAAGACACACTTACTGTCTACAGACAGACAGGCTCTGACATGTCTGAGAAACACATTAAAATGAGTACATATAATGACTGAGAGACACTGATGCTTTATGTGCTGCAGTTAATGCTTTTACAGTCTTGATGAGGACATGGTAGTCTGTCTCGATGTTCTCTGGAGGTTCTTTGGTCTTATGATGAATCGTGGTTCCATACTGACATCTAGTGTTCATCTTGTAGTCCTTACTACACACCAAAAACACTGGGTTAAAATTAATAATGCAGCAATGACACAACACTGGTTTGTTTTTCCCAGTAAGGATGAAAAAAAAGAAACACCAAACAGAAGCACTGATTTATCCACTGATGCAACAGTAATGTAAAAATCATGTTACACCAGAGACCACCACACCGAGGTTACCATTTCAGTCCACATACTACATGACCATCTGCTGTCACTAGGGTTGCAAAGGGGCGGAAAGTGTCTGGTAAATTTTCAGAAACTTTCCATGGGCAGTTAAGCTCAGGAATTTGGGAAATATTCCAAATTGGAAACTCCATGGGAATTATGGAATTTTATGGGAACTGTATCATATCCAAACATAAATCTAAACATTTAGTTTTGTCATAAGCAGACATGCAAAATAAAACAATTAAAAACATTTCAACAGATTTATTTGTAAGTTGAACTTTATTTTAGTTTGAATTATTTTATTGAACAATATTATGTAGTCCACCAGCTCAAATGTGTGTCTTCAATAGTCTCTGTGTGCTCTGGGCTCTAAAGTGTGGTCCTCAATAGCCCTGCAGTAAGCAGTGTGCTATGTACATGTGACTGAGGAATAGCAGATATTCAAGTGTACCTGCATTAAATCTGGTTGTTTTAGTCAGGATTATGCCAAAATATAGTTCCCAAGTTTGCTAATAAGGACCAACCATTTAATTTTGTAAATTCCCTGTTCATTCCCCTTTATTCCTCTCTATTCCCATAAATTCCCGTTAATTCCCATGTAAAGTTTCCTACTTTGAAAATTCCCGGAATTTTGCAACCGTAGCTGTCACCAAATGAAAAGGCCATACTTAGATCATGTGACCATCCCCATGTGTCCACTGATGAAGACTGTGAGATGTTTCTCACATGTATTATCTTTTTCAAAGGCTTTCAGCCACATGTTAAGATCCCCCTCAGAGGATGCAATTTATTCATTTATTCATTAATAATTATTTATTTAATTGAGACTTTTTTGTCATTATTTCCAAGGTCAAATAAGGCCCAAATAAACTTTAACTCTCAAAGAAAGGAGGTGTGGAAACAAAAACATTTGAACCAAAATGGAATTGAACCTCAGTTTCAAGAGGATACTGAGGCAGAGCAGAGAAGCAGCAGCTCTGCAGCTGAGGGTTCAGCACCAGCGGCCACCGCCTCTCACTTGACGAATATTTACAGATGGCCATGACAGAGGCAGGTAGTTGGACGGCGGTGTGACGCTGGGCGCTGTCTCCCAGAGATCTGAGTGCAGTCTCCTCACGTAGAAGCGTGATGGAGATCGTCTGGAGCAGATCGATTGAGGCAATAAATCACTGTGTGCAGGCCTTCCCTCATGGACACATAGCCTAGCAGCAACATGCACACAGTTTATTACCAAAGCTAAGATGTTCCTCCTACATCACATCCTCTGGGAGTACAGGATCACCACTTCCTGCTGACGCACTTTTGCAATTGGTGAAGTTAGAACAAAGAAAATGAGCTGAAGGAGTCAGACAGTGCAGACATTGATCAGAACATGCTGTACCTGCGTTCCACATCTAAGAAATTGTTTTGACATTTAATGAACAGCTTGCAGCGTTACTGCGTTATTTTGAGTCATTATGAGGGAGAATTCTTCATTTCTGCTGCTCATGGAGCACAGGACTGAGTGATGGAAGTGAAAAGACATGTGTCACCACCAACAAGCAACATCACTTACATCTGGTTCATGATATTCAGTAAACTGTATTTAAACTATAAAATATATTCGTACTGTCCTGAGTCAAGGGGATGCAGGATTGGATCCAAACACAGACAATGCTGGATACAGTATAAATAAGTTTACAGGCCGGTGCTGGCAGTCAGTACAGGCAGACAGGCCCAGGTTCTGGTTTTGAAACAATTGGGCAGGGAAGGTCAGGTGCCTGGGACAGGAGGGCAAGGGTTTAATGAAGAGCAGGAGGGAGTGACTTGAGTCAGAGTCAGAGCATCCCTGCAGAATTACCCATAGTTCATAGGGTTGTGACGTTAAACATGGGAGGAAGCCCAGAAGAATTAAAAAAGGTATACATGGAAGGAGCAACTACAAGAAAAACTAAGTTTATGTGTAAGTGTATGATGCTGTCATGATGCTGTCATGTTGTGTCATTTGTGAGGAAAGAGGCTCAAATCAGGCTCCCTTGGATCTTGCAACCTCTCAAGCACTTACCAGGTGATAGGGTTCAGGTGTTAGGGTTGGCGCTGGAACTGGGCCAGTGAGATGGTGATGGTGGAAAAGTCAGAGGACATCTGGTGGACAGGTAGAGATAGCAATGAATGTGGCTGAAGGCAGAATGTGACAGGCACACGGTGTGAGGAGGTGGTTTCCTGTAGCTGCTGACCTGCACACACTGAGACAGGGTCATCTAGTTAGCAGTGTAGCTTCTATTTGCCACTTTGATCTCCTTTGTTAATGTGTTGGCCTGGTCGTACAGGATTCTGTCCCCACTCCTGCTCCTTTCGATCTATGTATGTGCAGAATGTTTTTGTCCGTACACACACGTCCTCATAAAAGCTGATATCCGACGTCACACTGTCAAGTATGTAGCACAATCAGTGCAGTCAAAGCAGGCCTGTAATTCAAGCTTTGCCTCGGCTTGACCACAGGCTGAGCAGATTTTAGCTCTGCCTGTAAGTCAGGAGAAGATGAACCACACAGAGCCTTTGACATGGGGTAGAAATGGTCCTGTGTGTTCTTATACCTGGTGGGACACTTATCATGTCTGTGTTTTGGCAGTTCATGGCTGAGGTTTGTTCTGTTGAAGACAGAGAGTTACTGCCTCTCCTGATAAAACGTTTTGTCTTTTGAAAAGTGATGACAAAGTCTAACCAGTGAATTGTTCCTCGCTGCTGAATGTGATCAGAGAAGGAGAAAACTGAACAAATAAACCAAAACAGAAAAAGTAGCAGAGGCACTGAAGCATTTTGTGATCCATGTCTAACTCTCCTGATCACCCTGACCTCAGAATTCAACCTGTCATTTCAACCTCTGAGTGTTGAAACTATTGCTACTGCTTTCAATAAATAGTTCTATTGCTCTGGTTCAACATAACATGTTTATTTATATCAAATATTCTTAAGATACTTTGTCATTTAAACTGGTGTTCAGATCAGTCAAACAATGAGTCTGCAGTGATATTCAATATCACATGCAGCACATTTCTATACACGTCCCATACACACCACAGTTATTGAGTTGTTCTGTTCAGTGATGCTATGGCAGAGTTGAGTGTTACACTGTGTGCTCTGCATAATGGCTTTGCTGTTGAGGTTTGGGAGACCAATCATTTTGGAGGTGAGAGTTTGTTTCTATTGGAAATAGTTAACATGTTGAGAAAAAAGTGAGAAGGGGCATAACACAGAATGTTTTCAACGGCTCACACTGTCAGTCGTCTCCCCTGAGGATACAAAGGTCGTGTGTTCAAGTCCTCCTCAGACTGTGCTCAGACCTCAACAGATGTCCTGCTGACAGATCACCATCTACAACATCCACTTCACTCATGTAAATACCACCGCTTGTGTTTTTTTCTGGGAAATCTATTTCATTCATGTCATGAATTATTCATTCAAAATTACTTCCATAATTGCACAAGTCTATTACCAAGGCAACCGACCCCTCAGCAATAACACACGCTGAGCTGTAGATGCTGAAAGCTTCAAGTCCATCTGACTTCAGAGTCTCCAGCTTCTTTTTGTTTTTGTGTCTAACATTCAAACAGGAGAAAAGATGTTGTGTTGCTGAAGCTGCTCTTATTACATACACACACACACACACAAAATAAATATAACCTAAAACTTGTTCAATGAATAGTCTCTGTTCATGTTTCGGCTCTGAATCTGTATCTTTATCTTGGAAGTCATTTCAAAACTCAGACAAGTATAAGTATTATAGAGGAGGGTTGAAATGTTCTGTAGTCAGACTCAAGCGGCCTCTCGAGGGATTACAGTTTTTGAACATTCCTATTCAGGGCAGCACAGACACGCCACCGTCTTGTTTCTGTGTGGAGTTCTCCATGTGTCTGCGTAGGTTTTCTCCTGGTGCTCAGGTTTCCCCCACAAAGACATTAAATGTTCAACCAAAAAACTTCAATCAATCAATCAAAATAAATAAATAAATCAAATATAAGTGTAAGACAGTAAGATGGCTAAGATGTGCTGCTACCTGTCATAAAATATCACTTTTTTAAAGATATAAAATATAACATTTCTGCATTAACATGTCCAGACATATGTTTTATATTTTGTTGAATTGTGTACTTGTATTCAGACAAAAGCTTGTATATATGTGTCTGGCCTGCAGTCTATGCTACACAATCGTAACACCAAGAAATTAAAAGTAGGAGAGTATGTAAGTGACTTATCATGATTAGTGATAGTGTTAGTTGTTTGTGGTATGTGTTATTAAATGTGTATCATACATAAATGTAATCATTCATAATTAATGTATCCAGTTTTAAAGTCTATTCATCAGGTTATAAAATAATTCCCACCAAAAACTTTGAGCCAGGAGAATTCTTGCTTGAATATGTTGAAGACATCACTGGCCTTGAAAAACGCACTCTGTGTAATTTGTGAGTAGCTGTAGAATGTAAACTCCTCTTCAGGTAGTAAACCCCTCCAAATTCTCAGAAAGACTGAAGTATTAAGGACCTGAGCTTTGCCGTAGTGACAGCCCTACCAACAAAAGCTCAATATATAAGTAAAGGTGAGCTGATTCCTATTTCAGTTCTATGTTCTGTTCAGGTAAAGCCTGAACGACTGTGGTCCTGCAATATTGGGAAGTATGAACATTCATTATCTAGTTAATATTGTGCTGCTGTTACCATTGTCTGCCCCCACCTAACCCTCACATTGGAGAGAGTTGATACACTTGGGTTAAGGCCTTCTCAACACTTACTTCTGTACAGAAACAAGATATGTATTCTAGATTCACCTCCCTGGTGTTAGGCAGTCCTGCTTAGTGGGCCAAAGTAAGGGAAATAAGAAACACTGGATCAGGAAACAATGGGCCTCTATAAAGAGGTTTGAATCCTCCTTAACGTTAACTGTGATTACTGATTTGCAGCATTTAGTGGTTAAAAGATTAAGAGTTTTATGAATTCATTTTGTGCTCATCGAACCTCAGCTCCACTCAGACTTCCTCATCATTGCAAAAAAAAAAGAAATCTTCTTCCTCTCTCTGAAAATCAAGATGATATCACTGACATTCTTGTTTTTATAGTGTATGGATAAAACAGGTGGAAGAGAAAAAGCAAACTTGAGTATCAGTTGTTTATTTCAGATATTAAAGAGAGGCTTTTAGGGGAGAAATGTTAAGACATTTTGCAACAATATTGCTCATTAATGCTCATCAAATAAATAACAGTAACATCCTGTTAACGATCTTGAAATCACAGAAATAACAATTAATCAAATTTCTTTGTGACTGAAGTGTTGCAGTATTCAGGCTTCATCCGTCGCCTTGGAGACAAAGTGGTGCTTAAACCTAAAGCAGGTAAACTTGCAGGAAGTGAACCTTTCTATTTCAGTACAGCACAGTGTTGTAAAGTCATGAAGTGAGTAAACCCCATCATTAGGTCTGCCCTGTGCAGAATACACTCATTATCAGCTTTATTCAATGATATAATCGTCATTTTAAAATGATGTACATTATTTTTCTCTCCAGACTGCAGCTCAGATCCAGTTGGGCCCTGTTGGCTTCAGCTTTTGGCAGTTGAGTGAGTGCTGCAAGTGAATCAGCGTTTGTGGATTGATAACAAAGTCCTATCTCACTGTGAAGGAGCACAGACTGTTATCACGCTGTCTGAAGTCACATCCAAACACTGCCGCCTAAACAAAGAGGACATGTTGAATATTGACGTACTGCCGGTGTTTTGCAGCTTTTGATATGATGCTAACAGTCACACACAACAGGTTTTTTGGAATGCATTGCTTCACTTTGTGCTTATAATCCTACATGAGATTTTTCTTCTGTTTTTTAATGAAGAGGCAGACTTTATGTGAAGGAATAATACATGTAAAACAGAAAAAACATGACAAAATGCAATGCAATGATTTACACAGAATGAAGCAATGATGTTTGGAGCACTGAAAAGCGAGAATCTATACAGCTGTGCATGCTTTATGAAATACACAAGAGTTAACATACTTGTATGGTGACATACTGTTGTTGTGATACACAGAAATACACACACAATAACCACTGTGGGTGACACAAAAGAAGATTTGATTGTGATGATTAAAACAATCAAACTAAATGGATAGATACATGGATAAATAAGTGTTGCAGTTCTGGCGATGGCTGTGTCGGTAGGTTCATGAGGCTCTGCTGGCAGTAGCAAGTGTCACAGTAGCACTTATGCTTCTCCAAAGCAATGTAAGTGTGAGCCAGGCACTCCCTGCAGAGGCATTGTGGGACAGTTTGGAGGTGGGTGGGTTCCCCCCCACCTGGACAAAATGCTGGGTGAGTCTTCTGGGTCAGGTGTCAGGGGGGACTGAGGAAGCCAGACAGGAGGCACTCATGGTGGGCGTCTGCTGGGTGATCCAAAAGGGTCGACACACTGCTGCTGAGAATAATAGAGCAGGGAGCAGAGACCATGACTTAGCTACAATGTGAAATATAGGTGTCTGGTGGCTTTATATAGACCATAATGCCTAGCAGCTACCTGCCAAGTAGCGTATTATAACATATTCTTTTGTGAACATTAATGAAAATATCATGTTCCTTTGAAGTAATAACCTTACAGGCCCATACAATATCCATGTCATGTGTCTAAAATCAAACCCATTGTTACCCATCTTTGTTAATGATTAGCTTGAACACTTTAACAGAGTCAGGGTGTGCGTAGGCACAGTGAAGCTTTGAGATGTATGTTAAAATTAGCATGCATAATTCCACTGCTCTACTGCTTCTGCTAATGCTAAGAATAATGTAAACCATGTTCACCACTTCAGCTTTGTGTGTTAGCGTGCTCACATTTGCTAATTAGCACTAAACAAAAAGTACTAATGGGAATATGCAGGTATTTGGCCGATGAACCAAACTGAAATTTTCCTTTGATGATAGCACTAGATTAAATATCCAAAGTCAGTTAATTCTGAAGGGACCATGAATGTCTAAATTTCAAGGCAATGGATCCAATGGAGCACAAATGTGAAGCTCATGGTGGTGCTAGTCGAAAAATCAGTGAGCTCACCAAAGTCAGTAGGACTTTCATGGCAATCCAATCCAATAGCTGTTGAGATATTTCAGTCTCGACTAAAGTGGTGGACCAACCAACTGACAGACTGACAGACCTGCATTATGACTATGTGTTACCATCTGCATTGTGAAGTATTGCATTAAAATTTATGAAAAAAAGTTCAAAAAAGTTCTGACAGTCTTCTTCTCATCACTGCCATGGCTCTATAATCTATCCATGATGGCTCCACACAGATCTGATGTAACATCATCACATCACATTTGCGCTTCCTGGTGCTCTTTTAATTACGTCATATTATTGCACCCCCCTCCTCTGATTTTCTGACTGTTGCCACCTACTGCTTATCTCCTTAACCAACTCCCAATATTCACAAAATGGTCTTTGGTTGGAAACAAACATTCATTTGTATTTTCTTTTGCTGAGTTACTCACAATTCAGTTGAAATACATTACGCACATTATACATTTACAATACATTAGGATGTAAACATGGCTTATGATTGGATAAAACCGACTTGTGGTGTAAAGGGGTGTCTCTTGAGTCTGCTGGTAGTGTGACCGTGATGTTGCTTTTACCCGTGAAAGGAGCTGAGGAGGCTCAAATCCTCAGCTCTGGGGAGGGTATGAGGAATGGCACTGTGGCAGAAGGCTGCTGACAATCTGCAAGAGACTGACACTGTTAGACAGACACACAGCACAGATATACACTGTAATAGTTCAGATTTAAACATGAAAGATAGCACTTACCTACACGTCAGTATTGTTATGGTTGGGTTGGATTCAGTATGTTCAAGGAACGTTCTTCCTGTCTTTTTTGAGTTTTGTTGTGTGAGGGATTATATTGCCTGGTATAATATATGAACTTTATAACTAGCAATTATGGAAATAAATATTCTAGTATTATATAGAGGAGAATGATGATCAACCAACTAGAGACAAAATATGACACACAAAGTAGTAATTCATAGGTATTTACAGTATATATTAACATAACACTGTACAGTTAAAGCTTTAAAATACTTGGTATGTACACGTGCATTTAAAGTGGTCAGACAGCAAACAGGCATCAGACACATTTAATGAAATGACATTTAACAGTCTGAATGTTTGCACAGCAGGGCGTTAGCTCAGAGGTGCTGCTTACAGTATGCTAGGGCAGAACTCCCAGCAGGAAAGGTTTGATCACAGTTAAACAAGACCGTGAATCCATAGTGTGGCGTGATGGGGTCGGTATTGTGAGGTGATGATGTGGGAGAAGATTGGAGTTAGAGCTAGACAGACATTTCATAAAAATTACTTGATTTTAAATCTAGGTGTTGGGGCCAAAAACACACTTTCTCTGTCTAAGCAAAGATTAGACTGAAGACCAAAAAAGACGCAAGGCAAAAAGGAAGAAAACTACAGTACATGCAGTGTTAGCCCTACAGAGGAACCCAAATTCATTTGTTTTCCTTTAGCATGTGGGGCCGCTCATAGTTGGTCCATTAATGTCATCATGGATGTATTTAACAATTCTTATTCAGACATGCTAACTGATTCCAATCAAAGCTAAAGTGGAGCTCATCTCTGAATAGCAACAGTTTACATTTGGTGTTTCCCAAACCCAAAAGATGTTTCTGTTCCTCACCAGCTGACGTCACCTCGCTGCTTCTTCTGTAGCTTCTGTAACTCAATACAATCTTTTGAAAACTATACGTCATCATAACTGTTGGTTTCTCATCTACGCCTACACCATGCTGGCCTCCCTTTCTTCCTATTGTTACAGCCTTACATGGACTATCCATAGCCCATTGACTAGCCTCAACCTGCAAAGGTCTTGTGGGGAATGATTTTACATTGAATTTTAAAAATGTATAATCCTGGTCTAGACACTGTTGAGCAAGGTTACAGTATGATATATAGCTGGATTTTCTCTGTACTGTTGCAGCATCACTACTTGTACTTTGCTCAGTGTGACGGATTTTGCTTTTCAAGTTATTTTAGTTATTTATTCTTCCTTCCTACTTTTTCATTTTATGTAAAGGCCCCAAATTCACCTACATGATCACAAACAATACTTATTTTTAGTTGATTGTATCAACAAGATTTGGTCATATATGGCACTTTTTGAGCAATATAAGCTTCAGTTTGTTCCACTGACAGACCAACCTTGAGAGGACCCACACACATAAGGTATTTGGTTCTCTGTGTGGCTACTACAATCTTGGTGTGCAAAGGTTTCTTGGTTATCTAGATAGTGTAGCTGCCTTTTAAAAATTCTAACCTAGAGCTCTCCCAACATATTCTTAGTCTCAGTCACATACTAAGGAAAAGGAGTATGCCATTTGTTTGGTAAAAGTTATACCTATATTACTACCTTTCACTCTGTCAATAAGATGATTTCTTTATGGAATGTCTGTATGAGAAAACTCCTTTCACTGGATTAGAATAAAGTCACTCTCTTGCTTCAAAGCAATAATGCAATGTTTTTGGGGAAAACAATGATAAAAAAATTAAAAAAAAACTGTGAAATGAATACTTTCACCAATACAATATAGTACGGTAAGTACCTCAATATCACACTGAACAAATACCCTTTACAGTGTCTTTCTCTCCAAACCAACCTTCAACACTTGGCATATCATTCACTCCAGAGATGGCTGCCAATACTAGTACACCATCAAACAGCAGGCCAGCTGGTGAGCCTACATACACATACATGAAACTATACAACTAGTATTCCAATAGGTGTACCATGGGGCAGAAAACGACATTTGACAGACTTCAGCTTGTCATTGGTAAAATTTTCCCCTAATCAAAATTTATCAATAGTTTGTATGTTGGTGGAGAACAGGTGTGTGTGTGTGTGTGTGTGTGTGTGTGTGTGTGTGTGTGTGTGTGTGTGTGTGTGTGTGTGTGTGTGTGTGTGTGTGTGTGCATGCGTGTGTGTGTGTGTGTGTGTGTGTGTGTCAGTGCATGTAATTTGTCTGTTTGGACAGAGCAAGGGTATCACAGAGAGGAGATCACACTGGTTTCCTTCTTTTACCTCAGCCAAAATTTAGATTACATCCACACCAAATGTTTCAAGATTCCTTCTATTTGAGACCACTTTGGATTCACCTTAACTAATACAATCTTAGAAATGTAAATTAAGGTAAATATACCATAACATAGTAAATATTAGTCTGTCTAAGCGATAATAACTGCAATATTGCTGACTAGCTGAGACAATGACAGCAGACACTAATATTTACCAAACGCATTTCACCCAGATCGAAAAAACATTTCAAACTAACATCAGATACATCAGATCTTCCTTTTAATGAAGCGTCAATGGTTCCACATGGCTGAGGGTGTATTATTACTGGTTATATGGACCTTCATTTAAACTCATCAACATTACTGCTGACAAATTTCAAAATCTGTGTATTACATTTTTAAGCCATTCTTTCTTTTCAATAATGTGTTCAAATCAACTTGAAATTCTTTGCATCATCACACAGCAATGGACAAAACTGAACGCTCACAGTATTTTCTACATCACTATCTTCTACAACGTGGTCATTTCAGCAGCTCGTAACATTTGTAACAGGAGGAGTGTTAAAAAATACAAACTCAGCACATGGCTCTCTTAGTGACCTATGAGGCAGCAAAAAAACTATGTTATGGGAGTATAAGTCACAAACAGAAAAAAACATGACCTTTTACAAATATGATACTATTCCCAATTTACACTAGCGGGTAGCCATTTTATTCACTGTACTTTATCTTCCAGCCACCTAGTGACAGCACTGAGCACACTTATGCCTTGACATTAATCTTATAGGTAGCTGAGAATATTTCCTGTCATGAAATTATTTTTAGCATTCTTCCTGTAATAAATCGTATGAGCTGCTCAATAACTGAAATGCCCAAGTTCTTGTAGTCAGAGATGCAGAACATATATAAACTATGTGCTATGACTGTTAAATCAGCAAGATTCAAGTAAATAAGTAAAGTAGAAGGAAAAATATATTATACAGCATCATTTAGAAAACGGTCAGCAGTAAATGATGTGATTTGTACTACATTGTGTCCACTAAAGAGAGTTATTAATATGTTCCTGTTATCTGATTCAAATTACACACAGTAATTTCTAAAGCCAGTCAGGCTTCAAAGAACCTGACTGGCTTTAGTTCTGACTGACCACCAACCATCTAAAACATTTTGTCATCATACTTTTCTTTCGTTCTTACTTTCACAATGTTCCATTGGGAAATCATTGGAGCATTACAGAAAATGTAAAGAAGTCTCCTCCTCAAATGCTATTTCATCTTTAAAAAAATTAGATTGTAGAGCTTCATTGGTTAACAATAGGGGAAAAAAATAAAGACCAGATGTGGGCCCGTTGGGGCAAAGACATCTTTCAAAAGAGCCAATCAGTAATCTGAAAAATAAAGGTGCTGTCAAATGAGTTTTTGCCCCACGTTGCATATTGAAAAACTTCTGTGTTGTAGTCAAGAGGGTGCAGCCATTTACAGTATTAGACAAAAAACAAAAGTCAACAGACAACAGTGATAGTCTGAATAAATAAGGAAAGAAAGAAGAAAAGTGGTGATTAAAGGTTCCAATGATGCAAATGGGAAAAAGGAAGGTGTACATGGGCTGTATATTTGCAAAGTTCATATTCTGGACAGCACCCAGACAAAAAAAATATCTACTGACAGGTACAAGTTTTATATGACTTTGCTGAGTGATTTTCCACTCCACTGAAAGCAATCCAAACCAAAGAAAACACACAGAAAACCAGCATTTTAGCTTGAGGTGCAGGTGTGGAAATGAAAAATAAAGTAAGCACATTAAAAAAGGTTTCCAGACAGGCATTTGTTATTAGGCTACACTGTGTAGGTGCTGTATAATAGGCTTAGTAAGGCACACACAGACACAGGGAATACGGTATCATGTGTGCTGAACTGGTAGGATCACAGATATGTTGATGCTATCCTTCATCAAAAAACATTTTGAGGAAGAATGAGAAGATCAACATCCATCTGTGAATCCAGTACAGAGGTGTGGATGTACTGGTGACTTCCTATTTAACCCTATATGATAGCCAAACAAAATAGTTCCTGTAAGACTGTAATTATGGGCAGCAGAGTGGGAAAAATACTTCACCCCGGCCTCCTAGTTCTAATTCCGAGTCAAAGATATCAGGAATCACTGACAGCTTCTTTATTGCCTACTTGGCAGAAAGTGTCAAAGTGTCAACGAGCCTCCAAAATGGCTGCTACCATCACTGGCAGTTATAAAAAAAAAATATCTGAAATAAAATCCAGACTCTTGTTCAGTTCACTCAGCTAATTTAAGCTAACCATAAGCTAATGGTTTCCCCCTGTTTGAAATCTTTGTGCTACACAAACCCCACCTGTCTCTGTACTGGACACCCAGATGAAACTGATATCATTCTTCTCCCATTTCAGAATTCCTTTAATTTCACTAGAATTTTACTCTAACCTTCATTTCTAATCTGGGAGATGTGTTCTCTCAGTCAGGTTTGGTTGTCATTCCAGGTTGAATGAGGTGTGTCACGCTCCCTGAGTTTGGTGCAGTGCTGTGAACAAGCCTTCCACCTGAATACATTCCTTCTGTGTTACTGAACCAACCTCTGCAGATGGCATCAGAGGCACAAGACGGTGCTACATTGTGTATAACTCTGAAGTCAGCCATGATGGTGAGTCAGAATAGTCTTGAATCTCTTCCTCTTCCTGTCAGTGTGTGGATGTAAAGATGTGGTTGTACTTTCTTAAATCAACTGTTTGTTGAGTAAGTTCCCCAATTTCACCATTTGGGGGATTTATTTGTTTTGAGAAAAAAGTATTATCTTGACTGACTGATTTAAAGATTTAATCAACAACTGGTTTGGTCTGGTTTTGGGTCCAAAAATGAGCAAAGAATGACAAATAAGCTGCTTTGCACAAGGGTTCAGATCTTTTTGTTACATGCAAATTTGTCTTGTTTTTAATTTAGTTTTTTGCAGGGAATATTTTACACTGTTACTGTTTTATGCTAAATATACAATATACTTAAATCAGGTTCAAATGAGAAATGAGGAGAAATCAACGTCAGACTATTAAGACACATCCCAGAGCTTACTCCAAGTCATATTGCTTCTTTTTACAGTGACTAGACTATGGGATTCAGCTGATCCTACACTGGTCATATGCCATGTTTGGGAGCGCTCCACCTCCCTTCCTCCTTCTCATACTACCACAACCTTCTATACAGTCTGCACCTCTATCAGATCCATTTTTAACATGGAAGGGGAAGGAAGTCTGCAGTATAAGAGCATCCAAATGTGAACATGCATAGCTGTGTACATGGCTATATAAGAAGAAACCACTAGGTGGTGCTAGAGAGGAGCAGACTGATGATGGCCACAACCCTGGACAAGAAATGAAGAAGTATACCCACCATTGAGGTGCGTTAATGTATTCATTTTGGAAAGTGTGACAGAACATATACCAATGACTAGTTCATCAATCGTTGTCCACAGCTGTATCATTATACAGTGTGTGAGAGAGATTATAGAGTGAAATCAAAGCTGAAACCATGAAGGAGTCAGTATGTTTCAGTGTTCATGTTGGAAGGCCAAGCAGCCTCTCAAACAGTGTATCCTCACAGCCCTCCAACTTTGGAATTCATGGGGTTTTGTAACTTTTTGAAACTGGCAATATAACAAGCATGTTGACTTGGCATGGCTGCAGTGACTGGCCTTGTGTGTGTAGGCATAAAACATACAGGCTCTCTTTTTATTATTCTTCACACAGCTACTACCATCACAGATTGCAATACCACAAGTTCCTCTGAGGAGAGATCACCATGTCTCACCCCTCTCTAGGACAGACATCTCACCCCACCATCTGTGTGGCCATCCAAAACAGCTATGAACATTTCATATAACCTCATTTGTTTGAATCATAGAGAATCAAATCAAATTTGATTCTCTAACCTTCAGAGAACCCTTTTAAGCATCATCAACAAAGGAGAATGCTTGCACTGAATGGCATGGTTTACAGTGTTTGTGTATACAGTATATGAGACTCACTACCATTTAAAACAGAGTGGATATTACATTGAATATAGAGGAGGTTTTTTAATGTGTCATGGCCCTCTTTCGATCCTATCAAAGTGTCCACCAAGTAGCCAGTCAATGTCTGAATGTCTCTGTGTTTTAATCACTTCATGCATGTGTGGTCTCAACCTGAAGAACCTAAATGCTAAAAACTCTCATTAAAAAGTCTCTATTATCCTCCTCCTGTGGACCAATCAGCAGCCTCAGAATAAAAGGAAGGCGGGGCCGCTTGTGCTCCTTACGTCAAATCCCTGAGCAAAGTCACTGAACATTCAGAACCCATTGGCCAAAGCTTAGGCACAGGAAAACAGGGAACTGGGAAACAGGAAACCACTCTGTCCTCCTCTCTGTGAGCCCATACTCTCTCAGGTGACAAAAAGAGAAGGATGATGGGAGCTGCAGTTTTACTGTCAATAAGGAGCATGGTGGAAAACCCTTCAAAAGGCTTACAGTAAAGGGCTTAGAGTAGGGCATCATTGCCGAGGCCGGTAAGAACTGTAGTATCTGGGGTAGAGGGGTGTGTAGTGGGTGGAGTGGGTGTAGGAATTAGAGGGGGTAAAAGCAGAAGAGGAGCTGTAGTAGGCAGAGGAATAGCTGTTAGACGAAGAAGGGGAATGGGAGGAGTAAGAGGAGGATGAAGAAGGAGTGTGGAGGACAGAAGAGCGTGTCAGGCTGGACAAGGGACGAGTTCGGGCTGAGGGGCTCCATGTGGAGCGCCTCAGCCCAAGAACAGGGGACCGGTAGGGAGAGGAGGGGGCAGATCCTGGCTGGGTGGGCCTGGTGGTGGTGGTGGTGGTGGATGAGGGCGAGGCTTGAGAGTCTGGGGTGTGCCTGGAGAGGCCAGAGCTACGGGGGAGAGCGGGGGAGATGTTGACACTGAAACTGTGGGAGTCAACCACAAACGTCCGCACCCCCAGGGTCCACTGAGAGTGAGCCAGCCTCAGAGGGGTTGAGGGTGAGGTCCGCGTTGAAGGAGAGGATGGGGCCTCCAGAGAAGGGGGGTTCTCTGGCACTGGAGGGCCAGCCAATGAGGTGACTGCTGATGATGACGGACTGCGAGGGGGTATGTGTGACGTAGGGGAGGTGAGAACGGAGGCCAGAGCTGCAGCAGCTGCACTGACCACAGACGGGCTAAGGGGCACAGTGGGATCATCAGGAAGAACTGACGTAGGACTAGTAAGGCCTGAAAGGGAGAGGCTAACTGGGGCCAAGGCTGAAGTGGAGGGTTGGTCTAGGTTGGAGGCCGAAGCGGAGGCCGGTGGACTTACTTTGGGGGTGGTGGTCTTCCTGCGCGCTAGCCTGCTCCCGCGGGTGCGGTGGGTCTGCTCTTGATCGAAGGCCAAATCCTCCAGGCGCTGGGTGAGGGCCAGTTTCTGCTGGATGGCCATCCGCAGGAGGGAGTTCAGAGTCTTTTTCTCATCCTCGGCTGCAGCCAGCTGCCTCTGCATCTCGTCCAGCTGGGTCATATACTCGTCACACCTGAAGAGATAAGGAAAGAAAATCAAAATCAAGACTATTCTTATGTCTGTTTCTTGAACAAGCATGATGACATTCTGGAGCCTTCAATAACACATGCTGCTTTTTTACTTAAGTTTTTATATGTTCGAAGGAACGGTATGCAACTCGTTAATTGAGTTTGAGAAGTGATGGTAGGGGGATTTCGTTACCTTTAGACAGAGCTGGCCTAGCTCTTATCCCATTTCCTATCTTTGTGCTAAGCTAAGGTAGCCAGTGGCTGGCAGTAGCTACATATTTACCATGCATACACAAGAGTCAAGAGTCTTCTCTCTTCTATAAAAGTGAAAAACTAATGAAAATATGAGTCACTTAATTCCAGTTTCACTTTACTATGAACTAAGTTAGCATATAGCCCTCATCAATCTGAGCTCAGTTCAGAAAACAAGCATTTTAAAAGTTGTTTGCGTCTGAGCCTTTGTACATGAGGCGCACCATGGGCACCCCGAATACAAACTTTAAAAATCACTGCAAATCTGTTTCATAGGGTATGTGGGTTCAGCAGTTCATAGTTTCTAGAGGGAATAAACACAAATGATCCCAGTGTGATGTTGTAACCTCTTGGCATTTCTGTTAAGAAAGTTTGGAAAGTTTATTACACATGTAAGTGTAAACAATCTTGAACAGTCATTCTTTAAAACAGCATTATTTGATGTTTCGGCCACTCAAACATCGAGCAAAATGTATATAATCTGTGGCTTCATCACTGTTCATCAATGTTTCAAATTGTGATTGTTAATCTAAAAAAATATTGAGTAGTAGACTTAAGTATCCCCTGTTTCATCTCTGACCTGGTGGCAAACATGGCTCGCAGAGAGGAGAAAGTGGCAGCGTCCTCCTTCAGGGCCTTCAGCTCGTTCCTCAGCTTCATCATGGTGTCTGTCACCATGGACTTCTCCGCCTCATACTTACTCTTCAGGTTGGCCAGGGCCCCCTCTGCCGTCTGGGTGAACACATGCACACACACAGATCATTAATTCTGTTCACATTCACTTTCCTTAGCTCAGGTTATATTTCCCGCTATATGAAGGCTACACTGTTTGAATCTGCTGCTATAAAAACAGTGCTTACAGTGCAGCTAATGCAGCCTGAGTCTTTAGTACTCTTTACAGGAAGTGACTCATGAAACTTGTGGAGGCTGAATTATTGTGGCATTAAAATTGTCATTGTCTAGAGTATAGTTTGCACTTTTTAGTTTGTGTAAATCCAAATCGGATTGGCCAGACATTCTCTCAGTGGATAATGTTAGCTGTAGCATCAATTTACATTGTATCACTGATGCACACATTCATTGGGGAGAAGCCGTATAAAACAGGTAATATAAAATGTTTGGGACAGCCAACTAAGTCCTTCAATTACCCATATTGGTTGATGTGTTTCAGGGAAGTGTAGGCCCATAAACAGTTGGACTATAAACTGCTGGACTCATTCCCTAGAGGTATTGTTAAACCCAGCACCGGTGGCTTTTTCATATTATTCTGTCTTTTGTGTCTGGTTAGAGTGTTGTCAGGTTATCAACTGGATGAGTATATAGTTTATGATGATGTGGCATCTGAGTTCTTTGCAACGGTTTGGTCATACATCCTTTATTTGACAAGAATATGATTAGAGAGGAATCTTGGTCCTATGACCCAAACATCATGATGAAGTCAGCTGCATGTAAAGACCAACAGTCATGCCACATTATTAGTCCAAATGAGTATGAGTCCAAACTATTGTTACACTTGTCTGTATCATTCAGTTGCACTCATAACATGAATACTTCACATAGCTAACCTGCTTGTTAGCCTTGAGCACCAGTCTGAGGGTTGCTATCTGCTCTCTCTTGGTGCTGAGCAGAGACTTGAGCTTCAGAATCTCCTCCATGCAGCTTTCTTTGTCCTTGTCCAGAATAGGGGCCAGTTCCCTGGCTGCAGCTCTCTGTCTAGACAGCTGCAGAGATCTGTCTACTGCCCGCTGGAGGTGCTTCACCTGGGAGAGAAGACGAGAGAGGCGGAGGAGATAGTAGGTAAGGACGAGGAGATAAGGATCCATTTCAAGGTCTTTAAGAGGGAAAGTGAGAGTGAGAAAGGAAGTTATCAAGGGACTGAGGGTGGAGAAGAGTTATAAGTTATAAGGAGGCCAAAAGGAAGAATTTCATGTGTGGAGGAAGAGAAGAGAGGAGGAGGAGAGGAAGCATAATACACAGCTGAAAAAGCAGGAAAAAACAGACATAGTTTTCTAAAGGTGTTGTATCTTAGGGAAGAAATTAAAAGAGGGAATAGAAACAGAAATGCTGTAGAGACAAGGGGAAAGAAAGGAGATAGAGACTGAGAACTGTGTTCTACCTGGTCTCTGATGATGGCGTTGAGGTTGTAGATGTTCATGGGCTCCCTGCGCAGCTCACCAACTGGTTCCAGGGCAGGCGATGATGATGATGACGATGACGAAGAGGCACTGATGCTGGGCGAGCGGGTCGGAGGTGTGCAGGGCGGCAGGCTCTGCTCAGATGGCACGTGGAGGCTCTCTATGTCCCCCTCCTTCTCCTCCCTTCCACCCTCCCCAGATAAGGGCTCCTTGGATGGAGACTCTGAAGGGCTCCGTGACTCCCCAGAAGTTGAGGTTGTCGAAGCAACAGCGGCCAGCCGCCTGGCAAGGCGCGGTGTGAGGAGAACTTTGCTGTTGTCTGAAGACATGGCTTTAAGACTGGCACTGAGGCCCCTAAGCCCTCGGCCTTGTCTGGAAGAAAAACAAAGTGAATTTGATTTTTTGAACCAGTAGAACATTGAGTGAGGTAAATGCTCCAACCCGGTGTTATCAAGGTGAGGTCTGACAGCCAGCCGTATCCTTCTACTGGTAAAAGTACCCTCTTGAATTAACTTATGGTAGATAAAATGTGCCCTATAGGATGCCCTTCCAGTGGACAAACCCTGCCCTTTAGGGTGGTATCCCTATCCCTGACCAAGCTGTTTGACCCAAAATGCATCACAACTGGTGCCTCACTGCACAAACAGCCTGAGTCAGCCTGAGCTGCTTGCTGTGGCAAAAATGCTGCTAGTGCTCAAGAACTGGTGGACACAAAGGGTGGAACAACTCTAGAATGAGCTTCGCTAGCCAAGGAGGTCCTACATGCAGCTTTTATTTTTTCTCAAGCTGCCCTCCCTCTAATGCAGGCACCACATATTGAGCCTGATCACTTTGAGAAATCTGGCTCCAGCTTTTGATGTTACATGTGTCCTACTAATAAAACAACAGTCAGACCTGTAGTAGTCCAGCATGACACGATTGGGTGTCTCATTGTTGCACAGACAGACGTGGTGGTACAGCTGGGCAAGCTCCTCGCTCAGCGTGACCAACTCATCCTGAGCCACGTTTAACGCCCCCTGGCTCTCATTGGCTGCTGACTGAGCTGTTTTCAACTCCAACTCCAGGCTAGAAATCTGAGAGGACAGAGGAAATCCATTATCTCTGTAACTATCTCTCATTCTGTTCAAACAGACACAGTCAGTGTGACATGGTTACCTTCTCCCGTCCCTCCCGGCAGCTCTTCTCCAATGAGGCGACCTGTCTTTCCAGCTTCTGGAGATGAATGTTTCGCCTCGGCTTCTCCTCTGCTGCTCCCTGTACACACTGAGCCAGTCTGTCGTGAAGAGCTCTCACCTCTGCCTTGAGCTCCACCACCTCTGTCACAGCCACACGGTACTTGCACTGCAGGATCTCCAGACCTGGTGTCTGGTATGAAAATACCTGACTTTTGTTCAGTGTCTCATTCTTATCCTCTTCAGTTTTTTCTCCCTCTTCAGCCTCCTCCTCATCCCTGTCCAGCTCCATCAGAACCTCATGGTTGAGATGAGAGGTGGCACTGGAGTGGGCCCTTCGATGCAGGCGTCGGAGGGTAATGACTTTCTGGCTAAGGCGGAGGGCCTTCTCATGTTGCTCAGATAGGGCCCCCTGGGTGTGTTGTAGCTGAGTCTGGGACTCCTGCAGACTGCTCATCAGTGCTACCTTTTCACGTTCAACCTACAGGGGGCAGCAGCAAGATTAGGGAAACAGCATGGTATGATCCCGGGCTTCTTTTACACACAAACACGCACAACACATATAAGATCAAATTCTGCAGCTTCATCTTCAATACTGTACTGAAGTTTAAATCCTCTGAGTGGTTGTCTTTGCAAAGGTAGAGTCCAGATAACAGGATGTTACACTGACTTCCTAAATGACTGTTCCCAACTTACCTATCACAATAATCTTAGGGGAAAATCTGCTCCAGGTCTGTATCAAATATCTTATAATGTGAGCTTTTCGTAAATGAACTGGAACCCTCTGAACCTGCTGCATGAGTCATCTGGTCTGCCTCGATTACTTGAAACATGTTTATGTTCTCAATAACTGAGTGAGCCTACAACAGCCAGTGAGATGGAAATTTTCCAGGTGGACCTTTGAATTGGTGACCACAAAGATGAGCAGCCTACGGATTTGTCGTACAGCTGATGTCAAAGTCAGATCACATTGGATCAATGTAGCTAGAGCTGCTATGTCCTCAAGACATGTTAGATGAAACAAGCGGAAAAGAGCTCATATCAGGTAAGAGACAAATGAGCCAAAATGGGACAGATAAAGACAATGTGTAATCCTGTGGAGTTTTTTTGAGTGGTTCCCCAGTTTGTTTGTATCTGGTGCTCTACATGTATTGTCATGAGGATGCACATGAAGTACATATGGGTAAGATAAGATGATCATATGATGATAAAGGTAAAGGTAAATTAGGTTTCAAAATGTTCAGATAAAAATTGACTTTGCTCATGCTTTGTGAGGAAAGATCAGCACGTTTGCTAAGCCTCGAGGATACACTGTTCTGTGAGGTAAAGATAACTGTGTGTATTATTATTTTCATATCTCTGGAGTACTTGAAATATGTTTGTAAAGTCTATAATTTGAGCACCTTCAGACGGACATTAGCATTATGTCAAACACAGATTCTTCATTCATTTGAGCCACTGCACAGGGATCCAGATGCTCAGCAAAGAGCCTGAGTTTGTCTGGCACAAGAGCTGAACCTGGCTTAACTTTTTGTCTGTCCCACCCCATGTCCCCCAAACTATCTGCTGAAAAGCTGAAATGCCAACAACGTAATGGCCATTGTATGTCTGGCTTCTATCACAGGTCAGAGACACACTGACACACAAACATCTCTTTCCGCCCAACTAAGCACATCCATAACCCGACCTGAAAGACTTTAAATATACGCTGAAACATGAAAACTGTCGCAGATCTTTTAAACTGAATTATCTTTCAAACATGAGCCCGCTGATGGAACTCCTCTAATTAAAGACAATACTTCAGCTTCTATCAGGTATAAAGAAACAACGCTGCAGTACAAAAGTGGATTCATTAAAATTTAAAAAGAGCAGACAGAATCAGCAATGAAACCCACCCATCAACTAGAGAGTGGTCGATAGTGTAGTGTGTCAGCTGAGATATAAATAAACTCTTCCTGCAGCACAGGCTATCAGAGAGCCTGCAGGGAGCAGGTGGATGGATGGGATTACACCTACAGGAACTGAACCAGATACACACACATGGATGTGTGTATACACACATCATATAAGCTTTGTGGTGATCTGAGCAGTAAGTAATTGGTTGTAACGTTTGATAAATGCGCTGAGAGCTTGTGAAAATATGAGAGAAAGTTGAACAAGAATGAGTGTGCGAGTGTGTGTAAGAGGAGGAGACAAAGGGAGAAAGTGAGAGACAGGATGCTTTACGCAGTGGGGATACTGTATGACAGCATGGCTTTACAGTAAATTATTCATTACCCGTGTTTTTCTAAAGAGGAGTCTGCGGCTGGATTATGAAAGCAGCAGGAACTGAAAATAAACAATAAAACTCTCACTGCTTTAATGACAGCTTGGTTGGTTTTCCAACAGTTTTGAAGGTCTTGAAGGTACACATGCTTCACCACATAGTATATACATAAAACATATCTACAGATAATGACATGTATAACACTGGGACATTATGATGATTATGCTGATTAGATCATCTATGACCACTTTCAGACTCGTAGGTTGTTAAAAGATCTATTACTGTATATACTCTGTGGCCAGCACAAGTTGTGCTTTAGTTTTCTTTGGTTAATGTCCATTACATTAAAAGCCGGAGAATTCTAAACCAGTTGTGAAAGCAGGAATACGACTTGCAGTTCAAGTTTAGAAAAAATCAAAACACTTATATTTCATGACGAGGCTGTCTGCATGCCTTTCTTTCTGTCTGTCTGTCTCTGTTGTGTGTGTCGCTGGACGTGACCTCCAGTTTCCCTCTCACCTGCCTGATCACCTCATCACCTGTACTTCATCATCCAGTGAATCTGTGCAGTACAAAAGACCAGTTCAACATCCCAGAGTCTACCAGATCGCTCAGTCTGTGGTAATGAAACGCTACAGCCAATTCATGCTTACTTGCTCGTCAGAGGTAAGATTAAAGTCAAATATGACCCCCTAGGTTTCAGGCAGTGTGACTAATTAGAGATAGGCCTATTATTAGCTCAATTAAGCCAAAGGCATGTAAAACTGAAAAGTATCCAGTGACTAATGAACTGTTAGTAAGAGAGACACTGGTGGGACACATAGAGTAAATGACCTCTTTAAATATTAGGATTGAATCTAGAGCAGGGGTCTTCAACCTTTTTCAGCCCAAGGACCCCTTAGTTTTTAGTTTAGTTTAGTTTAGTTTAGTTTATTTCGAACATGTGCGAGTAACACAACAAAGTAAACTGAAAAACAAAACAAAACAAATCCAATAAGAATAGTCAAAACAACAATAACAATAGTCAAAACATAAATAATAATGTAAACCCAACATGTCCGAAAAGGAGTAGGATGAAGCATATGCTTATCTAATCCTACCCCTTCTCCACTACTCAATTACCAATCTTTCTCCCCACACATATATATATATTACATAAAAAAAAGAAAATAAATAGAAAATAAATAGATTAAATAAACAAATACATAAATCATTTATCATTTATGAAAACACCCGATTGTTAAAGCCCTTCTTCTTCCCTGTACCTCGTGAAAACCATGTGTTTGTACCGCTTTTTAAACTGGATCATGCTTGGACATTGCTTGAGCTCCACACTCAGTCTGTTCCACAGCCTCACTCCACAAACTGAAAGAGAAAAACTTTTTAATGTTGTACGTGCCCGCTGATGTTTTAAGTTGAACTCAGCCCTCAGATTATAACTCCCATCTCTGTAATAAAACAGTTTTTGAATGTTTCCAGGAAGTAGATTGTTTATTGCTTTGTACATGATTTGTGCTGTTTGGAAATGAACCAGGTCAGTGAATTTGAATGTTTTTGATTTTAAGAATAGTGAATTTGTGTGGTCTCTATAACCAGTATTATGAATTATTCTTATGGCTCTTTTCTGCAGTATGGATAGAGATTGTATTGTACATTTATAAGTATTGCCCCAAACCTCTGCACAGTATTGTAAATATGGTAAAATCAGTGAACAGTAGAGAATGTGTTTTGCTTTGCTCAGAACTGAAATGCTTCTTGACAGTTTGCTTTGTACATGTTTTATATGAGACTTCCAGTTTATTTTATCATCAATTGTTACCCCAAGAAACTTGTTTTCATATACTCTTTCAACGTCCACCCCATCTACTTGTAACTGTATTTGTGTATTCTTATTGCAATTGCCAAATAACATGAATTTGGTTTTACTTAAGTTTAACGATAATTTGTTTCTGTCAAACCACATTTTCAGTTTGCACATTTCAGTGGTGATCCTCCCCATTAGTTCATGTAAATCCCCCCCAGAACAAAAAATACTAGTGTCATCTGCAAATAACACTAATTTTAATGTTCTTGAAACTTTGCATATGTCATTTATGTACAGTATAAATAGTTTTGGACCTAATACTGACCCCTGTGGGACGCCACAAGCAATGTCCAAGCATGACGATGAATGTTCCCCCAACTTCACAAATTGTTTTCTGTTACTTAAATAACTTCTCATCCAGTGCAATACTAACCCCCTGATCCCGTACCGTTCAAGTTTATTGATTAATATGTTATGATTAATTGTATCAAAAGCTTTTTTGAGATCTATGAATACTCCAACTGAATGCAGTTTGTGATCTATAGCGTTTGTGATCTCCTCAATTGATTCAGTTAATGCCAGTGATGTTGAGCTGTTTGCTCTAAATCCGTATTGACTGTCAAAAAGTAATTTATGTTTGTTTATGAATTTGTCTAACCTGTTATTGAATAGTTTTTCTAGAATTTTGGAGAATTGTGGAAGTAAAGAAACTGGCCTGTAATTTGTGAAGTGGTGTCTATCCCCAGTTTTATACAGCGGCACAACTTTAGCTATTTTCATGTTGTTGGGACAAGAGACAAACAAAACAGAGACCCCCACATGTAATCATTTTTTAAAAATGTGTCACATTTTAAGCCTGGCCTATAATAACTTTCATATTTACTTTATTCACCTTTTATTTCACCTTATTACCCAATTTATATACTGGGTTAATAGCCTGTATGTGTTTATGATTGATACAAAGTTCATGCATAATGGAATAATTTATAAATAATATATAAATAGTAATAGTTTTTGTAAAAGTAGCTTATTATTGCATATTAATGTTTGCAGTTTACTCAGTATCATTTTTGTTATATTTTTTAATTCTCACAAATTATTTTGGTGAAAATAGTCAATGATTATGACAAAAATTGGCGGACCCCCTGCAGAACCTCTGCGGACCCCCTAGGGGTCACGGACCCCTGGTTGAAGACCCCTGATCGAGAGCACAGGTTGTAGACTTCCATATTGTTTCCTTTAGCTTTGCAAAAGAGATAGCTTTAAAAGAAAAATAAACTGAGATCTTGCTATGGAAATAAGTTCTTTACATGTGGTGGGGCAGCACTGAAGTTCAGAATATGAGGATTAATAACACCATATATGGTATTGAATAGCACCCTGGGGTTATGGTGGTGGTCTGCAACTAAATTAGCAAAGAAAGAGAGAAATGGGCTGTTTGAGTACTGCACGTCAGGATGAAATTGCAGACATTTCCAAGAATAGTTCAACAGCCCTTCCTTCTAAGAAGATCAATATCACTTTTATGTCAGTGTGTTAAACAAGATATGTGTTACTCAGCAAGCTTTACACGTGTTGCTAAGTGTATTTTTGAACTTTGGACAGAGATCTGTTTCTCCTACTTCCAGTCTTGTCTCTCTGAATCAAGCCCTGAATGTCCAAGAACTTTCTTCAGCTTCACAGGAGTTGTTCAATCATCTCATCTTTGCAGCTACATTCAGGGTTAAGCCAAAAATGCCACGCCTTCAACAGATCATATCCCCCCTGCTCTGGCCTCTATTCACTAGTCAGTTTATCAGTTTAGTAAGACTTTGCTGATAACCTTTTGAAGCACTTCATGGTTTAGCTTGCAGGTATATTGCTGAATTGATGCTCCCCTATGAGTCATGACCGCATCACTGTCGTGCCAATAATGACGTTAAAGCACACCCTCTCGTGTAATATTGTTTAATTCTGTTCTGCTGACAGTCAGGACAGAAAATCCTCATGTGGGGTATTTTTGAGGGCAATGAGCAACATTTTGTCATTTAGTTTGAGCAACTAAAATTGGTGATTACACTACCTGTTATGTACTACCATCCTAGTTAAATGTCATTTTTAGCACAAGCTTTCTTCAAGTAAATCATATGTACATGATTTGGCTGATCAGAGAGCAGACTCACCGTCATCAGCTGCTGTTTGAGCTTCTGGATTTCTGTCATGTTCATCTCACTGAAGAGGTCTGATGTTGCCGTCACCTCAGTTTTCCGACCTGGCCCTCGGTACTCTCCATTAGCCCTGGACACAGACCCTGCAGCTGTGCCTGCTCCAGCTATACCCTGAAGGTGGCCATTACATCTGACAGACAGTACAGTACAGCATCTTTAAAATCCAGGAGATGGCAAGTATAGAAAATTAGACAGAGAGATTTATAACCAGCACAATGAACAGAGTAAAAGAGCACAAACTAACACTCACAAATATAATGAAACCATTAGAAAAGCATACAGCCTCAAATCAGTTCTGTGGTTCTTGCTCATGTTGGAAATTGTTGGGTCTCTGAATAAAATATTATAAGATTATGGTCTAGACCTGCTGTATGTGTGAAGTGAAATAACTTGTTATGATTCAGAACATATGGAAATAAAATGGAATTGAATGTGTGTAATATCCACCTCATTGGCTCTTCTGCGTTTGGAGAGAGCAGAGTTGTTGGGGTGGCATTGCCACTGGGCGGGGCGGAGGTGAACGTCAGGTGGGCACTGCCGGTGTAAGCCACATCACACATGCTGAGGTGGTGAACCAGCTCTCTGCGCAGGTGGTTCTTCTGCTCACGCTCACTTTTCAGAGACTCCAGCGCCTCCTCAAGTTGGCCGTCTGAGATGTCCTTCAAACGCAGCGCATCTTGTAACTGGCTGTTCAGGAGCTCTGTCTCCTCCTCCAGGACCTTGATCTCATGCTTCAGGCCTTCATACTCCACCTAAAACAGGAGAATTTAAAAAACTTTCTACATACTTGTACTGTAATTGTACACAATCATACAGTCACAACACAACTGGATACATTCTATTCTGTTGTGAAATCATGATTGGGTCCATTCTATTCCGATGTGACATCACAGTTGTATGCATTCTATTCCACTGTAACATCATAACTGAACATGTTCCATTCCGCTGTGGCATCACAATTAGACGCATTCAATTTTGCTGTGACATCACAATTACACTGATTCTATTTCGCTGTGACATCACAGTTGGATGCATTCTATTCCGCTATGACATCGCAATTACAAACATTCTATTCCGCTATGACATCACAATTACACACATTCTATTCTGCTATGACATCACAATTACACACATTGTATTCCACAATTACACACATTCTATTCCGCTATGACATCACAATTACACACATTCTATTCCGCTATGACATCACAATTACACACATTGTATTCCACAATTACACACATTCTATTCCGCTATGACGTCACAATTACACACATTCTACTCCGCTATGACATCACAATTACACACAATCTATTCCGCTATGACATCACAATTACACACATTCTATTCCGCTATGACATCACAATTACAACATTCTATTCCGCTATGACTTCACAATTACACACAATCTATTCCGCTATGACATCACAATTACACACATTCTATTCTGCTATGACATCACAATTACACACATTGTATTCCACAATTACACACATTCTATTCCGCTATGACATCACAATTACACACATTCTATTCCGCTATGACATCACAATTACACACATTGTATTCCACAATTACACACATTCTATTCCGCTATGATGTCACAATGACACACATTCTACTCCGCTATGACATCACAATTACACACAATCTATTCCGCTATGACATCACAATTACACACAATCTATTCCGCTATGACATCACAATTACACACATTCTATTCCGCTATGACATCACAATTACAACATTCTATTCTGCTATGACATCACAATTACACACAATCTATTCCGCTATGACATCACAATTACACACATTCTATTCCGCTATGACATCACAATTACAACATTCTATTCCGCTGTGACTTCACAATTAGAGGCGTTTTATTCCACTATGACATCACAATTACACATATTGTATTCCGCTGTGACATCACAATTACACATATTGTATTCCGCTGTGACATCACAATTACACATATTGTATTCCGCTGTGACATCACAATTACACGCATTCTTTTCCACTGTGACATCTTAATTATATGCTTTCTCTTCTGCTGTGACATCACAATTACACACATTCCTTTCTGCTGTGACATCACTTCAAGGTTTTTTATTTGCCATTTGTGTACAGACCACAGTCTAGACACATAGGAATTCTTGTGCAGGGCTCTCTCATGGTCAACAGAAACTTAAAAACAAATATAAAGAAAAATAAAATATGAAAAAATATAGAAGGGTATCGGCTCAGAGTGGAAACTATATACACATATACAACATTAAGGGATAAGGCACTATAATAAGACAAAATGTATAAAGTATAAATATAAAAATATAAATGCGCTGTACAGATCTTAATTATATGCTTTCTCTTCTGCTGTGACATCACAATTACACCCATTCTATTCTTCTGTGACATCACAATTACACACATTCTATTCCTCTGTGACATCACAATTACACCCATTCTATTCCTCTGTGACATCACAATTACACACATTCTTTTCTGCTGTGACATCTCAATTATATGCTTTCTCTTCTGCTGTAACATCACAGTTGGATGCATTCTATTCCACTGTGACATCAGAATTCTATACATTCTATTCCACTATGACCTCCCAATTACACACATTCCATTGTGCTCTGACATAACAATGTTACATGTTCTATTCCACCGTGACATCACGAATGAATATGTTCTATTCCACTGTGACATCATAATTGTTTGTGGCTGTGACATGACATTTGGAAACATGGAAATATGTAAGCATTTGGGCCAGAGATAACAATCTGCAGTTTAAACTCAGTTAGACCAGTGTAACTTTCTGTAACATTCTGTCCTGCACTTCTGGAATGTCCATGCATGCATGAGCGTGATTCATCTGTACCTGGTTCTGTCTGAGTGTTGACACCAGTTTCTGCAGGGAGATGTTCTCCTCCTCCAGCTCTGTATAGTCCTGGAGGAGCCGTGACTCTCGAAACTTGTACTCCCTGATCTCCTCCCGCATCCGGCTGCGCTGTAGCTCCAACATCTCGTTACTCTGCTGAGACAATTTAGAGAAATAGAGATATAATAATAGAAATAAACCAAGAAGATGACGGGAATCGGCATTGGAAATTAATGGCTTTTACATAACATAATTGTTGAGAGAGAGTGACAAAGAAAGAAAAAAACATGTGGTGGACTAAAACTCTGAGGACCTCTTTACCATTTCCTGTTTGTTTCTCTCAAATCATGCTGACAGATTTGTGTCTCCTGTTAGGACTACCATGTGGCTGAACAAAGAGAGGCCGACATGCAATAGAAAAGCCTGAACAAAATAGCTGCGCCAAAACCGCATTATACCTCCTTGAGTTCCTGTGGAGCGGCCGTGATGTCATCAAGAGTATAAGATTCAGCTTCTTTTTTTCTAAGAAAGAGATAAATCATTCCCGCATCCCTCTTTCCCCTACCGTTTTCCTCCGCTGCCACACGGGGATCACCGCTGGTGAAGCGGTATAACGGCCCTGTCATCATTTGGGCCTGAGGAAAACTCTGCCAGACTGATCAGATGGATGCCAAGAGGCTTGTGTCTGGGCATGGAAAATAATAGTTTTACTTCAAGTGTTTGGGACATTATGAGTTTGTGTTATACTGCTGTATACACTGAGTGTGAGATTAAGTTTTCCCTGTGCCTCATTCACTGTGTGGTGGCAGCTGCTCTGCTTTCAGCACTCCCCCAGTGATTGTGTAAATCTTCCTGTTGTTAGATTTTTACAACTGCCACGACGAGATCGGTCTGTGTTTTATTATTTGAGGTAAATGATAAATGATTACATTGATAAAATACAGTTACAGTGAGTCGCCCGGTGGTCGGAAAAGATCTGTTTTGTTGTGTTGGTCTCGGTGACCATGGCATGGAGAACAGTGCACTGAACTTCATTCATAAAAGATAA
Source organism: Argyrosomus regius (assembly GCA_946959425.1). NCBI lineage: Eukaryota > Metazoa > Chordata > Actinopteri > Sciaenidae > Argyrosomus > Argyrosomus regius. Next base: position 29,520,560 of record OX336884.1, read on the forward strand.
GTGCAGTTGCTGTGCGTGTCCAGTGGTTCAGGAGATATCTGGTTTACTGGGTTGATCTGTGTGACCATATTTAATTAGATCAATTTAGCTGTATTGAATCGGCCTCAGCCTCTTGAGTACATGTCTTGGGTGGTCGCCACCAACTTGCACCCCCTCCTAGCTCCACCCGTTCATTCACACCTCTAAATCCACACACATACACAGACACACATTTGTTACATGCCTGTTGCATTCTGTTAATGTTTGAGTTGTATAATTCATGTTTTATTAATAGAAAGTATTACTGGTTATCGATACAGTGTTGCTAAAGTTAAATGAGCTTTATTATATTCTTGAGTGCAGTTGCCTGTGATTATTTGTGCATATTGTAATAACAGCTGGTTTTGATGGTCAGTGCTCCGATTCACTTCCTCACGGCTCGCTTAGTAAATGCAAATAGCAAATATTAACATTTCCCAAGTGAACACCTTTTTGAGACTGTTGCATATTTTGGTTATTGGTTCCTGATTCCAGGCTGGTGTCCATTTATTTTTATTTATTAATAATCTATCGATAATTAATCTTTGTTTTGCTAATCACCAAACCTGCCCTACCAGATGCCCAAGTCAAGATAACCCTTCCACCTGACAGGTGTGGCATAGCTGACACAGAGTTGATTCTCAAAATGTTTTTAAATGTCAAATCTGTTGTACATGATATGACATGATATCATTTCTGCTGCAGTGCACTGTACCTCTCTCAGCTCCTGCAGCAGTGTGCTCAGGTGTTCGTTGTCCGCCTGAGCGTTGGAGGCGGTAGCCCGACTGTGCTTCAGCTCTGACTGGAGCTCCAGGAGGCGGCCCATATAGTAGGCCTCCTTGGTGGCAGACTCCTGCAGCAGCGTTTCCTCGTTGGTCTCCCCATCTTCTGCCACCTTACGCTGGGTTGAGTAGGCCTGGCCAAATGCCTTTAACAGAAAGGAGATGAGAGGAGGAGTCATCTAGACATGACACGAGATGAACTGTTTAATATTTCTGTTAGAATAAATGTAGAAGGGCTTCTTCTTACATCTTATGAAGAGTAAGATCTACACATGTGAAAGTGACCTGAGGTAACTCTTGTTATGATTCAACACTATCTATATAAATCCATGTGAATAAATTCAGTTTATTTAGATGGACTATTGAATGCTCTGTTCAAAACTGTTGGAGTTTTCAGCCTTTAGTGTAGAACAAACAAGAACATTTAGATAACAAAGAAAATATTCAAGCAACTCTGAAATTTCTACTGGCTGACATGACGATGACTAAAAAGATCAAATGAAAAAATGATCAATTTCTCATTGTTACTGTGACGAATCAATAATTATCTAAATTTGTTTAAGTACGAAGACAACAAAATACAGTTTAGCAAGTTTAACCAGAAGTTCAGAAAGCAGTAAAGTGTAGAGTAATGTACATATGTGTAGAGATATATGAATAGACCAGGTAAGTGTGCAGTGCAGGGGGTCAGTCCATGGAGGTTGGGGTGGGGTGGAGGGGGCTTGCTGGTTCTGGAACAGACAGACCTGTAGTGCCTCCCAGAGGGGAGGAGGGCAAACATTATGTGGCCTGGGTGAGAGGTGTCCCCAGCGTATATTTCATATGATAATCTAATTCATTTATTTTTTTCAGTTCTAATGGGGAAATGAAAGGAAAATGAATGTTTGTCAAGTGTTTAGAATACCACACTGAAATCAGTAGCTCAGTAGTGCTGACGATCAGGATGCTGAAGTGCACAGCTTAAAGCTTGGTGATAACGCCTACTTCTGATATGACTATCAAAATACATGCAGTGTAATCAATGTTTGTTTGCTCAATATGCATTTCAATAAACATGCTGATTTAGGAATTATTCTTAATGTCACTCTCACAAGCTATTCGGATAAAATGTGTTTAGGATTTGTCAAAGCGTCTCTCCTCTATCCATGTTAAAAAAACAGTGTTACAGAATCATTGTCCAGATTGTGTAACAACCTGGAAAAGTTGATTGTTAGTGAGGATGCAGCTCTGTTAGAGTGACTCGACCGAGCCATGACACTGAGGTCCAACATGTAAAAACGGGTGAGTCAGCTTCGGCGGCCTCATGATCACTGAGCTGTTCCACACAAACAGCTCCACTGAGCACTGGAGAGAGAGAGATATCGAACTGAAAATCAATGAGAACGCCCAAGCAAGGCTGAACTTAAAGTGCAGAGAGGGGGAGGAAATGAAAATGTGGGAAACTCTCTCCTTTAAATCCCTCACTCTTCTTTTATGTGTTGGCTCAGAGAAGAGTCCAGTCAATGTGTGATTTTGCTTATAGGCATGACTGCAGCATTTTCCCAAAGGAGCAGAGTGTAAGTACAGTTTAAGAGAGTCCCCTGGGACCAGCACACCCTGGACCGTTCTTCAGATCGCACACATGTTGGGCTGCATTTACTCAAGAGATTAATGAACCTTCACTGAAAACACAAACAACAACACTGTATGATTTTTACACCGACACAACATAGTGTATTCTCCTACAAATTGTGTTCATATGCAACCAGGAAGGAAGCAGTTTGATGGGTCTGAAGGATGGTGAATAGGTGTGTATGTTTACATTCAGACAGGATGCGGCACTGTGGCCGCCAATCAGACGCTCAGTCCAGGCAAACCTCCACAGACAGCCTGAAATGTCTCTCAAACTGAGACTGTCCAGGTGGATTCATGGACTAAACTCTGATACTCTACCTGTTGTGTTCTGGCTTTGTTTATTTCATGAACCAGCTTCTAAATCTGTGTCTGCAAAATAGTGACACAAAGAAATTTAATTTGGTTTGTGGCTGTCGGGTCTAATATCTACTAACATGTCAAGTCGTGACTCTATGATGGTCTACAGCAGGGGTGTCCACACTTCTTTTAAAGAAGTTCACAATGTGAAGATGCCCGGGGGCCAATACTAACATTTTAAAAATGAAAAAATTAAGAATAAAAGTTACATACAAATGCACTGTTCTATGACAATTACATTTTCATTTCATCACAATTTTTTTTTAAAATGGCAATGTAACCAAATCTAAGCCAGTCAGGTGTGAACAAATCTAAAAACCAGTTCTTCCTTTCTTTCATATCTGGAGTCAGATAACAAAGAATAAATTGTATGGAACATGTTAAACTTACATGAAGTTGATACAAATCTGATGACTTATTATGAGTAATGCAAAGTCTGCTAACATTAAAGTTTAAAACATATCACTCTTGCTCTTGATCACTGAGAAAGTAATATTTTGTGTCACATCTACAGGTACATAACACCAGCAGTTATGTCCTTAGAGGTTACATTTAGCACATTCAAATGCTTCGTTATGTCAGCCTAAAAAAGCCAAATCAGCCTTACAGTATCTTCTATCTATCAGACAGTATCTGATAATCCTAGCAGGCCATAAATAATATATTATAAAAACGAAGCTTCGGGCTGCATGAAATCTGATTGGCCCCCGGGCCGGACTTTGGACATGCCTGGTCTGCAGTGACCACCTCAAAAGATAAATATGTATTTTGTGGTCATCTCCCTCATCATGTCTCATCATGATGAAGCATAACCATCTTTTACTCTGTAACAGTTAGATGTGTGTCTGTTTGTTTACCATATCAACTTTATAAAGTCACAATAAAAAAAAAATTAATTCAGGTTCAAAGCCTCTATGTGTACACGGAGACTGTGGCAAACAATGTACACTGTTATTGCTACCGTGCACAGATCGACCTGCGGCGAACTGAAAGTTAAAGCAGCTCATAGTCTTTACTCATTTTAACTACCATTGTCTGAGTGTTCCACAAACTAAATCTTCAGAATGTCACTACATAAAAACTGAAATGGTTTTAAGTACATGCTGCACAACAAGGAGCACGATGACACAGCAGGCGATGACAGGATGACACAGTTTCATTTGTGTTTCTGTCCTGTTGTCTTTCAAGCTGTCATGGCAGCTCCAAACTGTCAGCATACATCACAATTTGTATTCCTCATCTCAGCTGTGAGGGTAAAAAGATCTCATCCGACAGCACCATCAGCATCCAGCTGGAAACATTTTGAAACCACAGCAGGCAGCAGAGGAACACATCAGGGACACAATATTGATCTTACCCATGAACTCCTGCTGTAACATCCCACAGCTAATAAACGCCGGAGAGGAGTCACTGGATAAGTATGACGTGCGCAGCGCGGCCATCTGTTCATGGCCACAGCTCTGCCATATACGCCATTACTTTGACACGGCACACACAGAGCAACAATATGTACATGTCAACATGCGGCACATCCATTCAATAAACACAGCAATAACCTCAGGCTGCAATGTGTCATCAGAGTGAAATACAACTGACACACACATTCAACTGCCATACATCAGTGTGGAAGAGAAACTGATCCTGGTATCAAACTTAATTATTATGCAGGTGAAATCTGCTGGAATGGAGAGAAGAGGCAGAGAGACATTCTCCTCACATCAAACCAGAAACAGACATAAACACACCACATAAGAGTCTCCTGAGAGTCTGTACCTTAGTTTGGACTGGAGAAGGACAAGGTACATGAAACAGTACACTGATTCATATCTCTGACCGGACCAAACCAGACTCCAACAAATCCACAGGAAAGAGTTCAAAGCGTGAGTGGACAACCAGGAAGGAGGACATTCACATTAACACCTGACAGCAGAGAGCATCTTTAAACAGAGACAGAACAATGACAAAAAACAGAATGAAAATATTAATATTGTGCAAACCCCGACAAAAATGTTCTGAATATTTAATAGTTTTATCCAGCTCAGAGAGGGTGTCTGGTGTTAGATTAAAGAATCCACACAAAGTGTCATCCCCTCCTCCTACAGGCAGATAAAGCCAGCGCTTTATTGCCTGGAGTGAGTCAGCACTATTGTTAGAAAGCAGAGCTGCTCTCTGATCAACACAACTGCAAACATCGTCCCTGTTGTGACGCTGAGAAAACTAAACCAGACTTAGCACATAAGAAAACATTTGCATGCTATTAGAAGTCACTGGACTTGAGCCCAGACTGAGGAGGTGTGCTCTCACAGGAGACAGTCACCGGCTCTGCAGTTCTTTGATTGTGCACTGAGGCCAGTCTGGATCATCGGGATCTGTTCTGGAAGGACAGATTGTTCCCGACATTGTCTGAAGGTGAAGAAACTCACAGATAGGCAGAGATTTCTCTGAACATGAAGGATTAGTTTCTGCCAAAATGACTTGAACATGAAACAGGGCTGTGTTTTGTTTTATGATGGGTCATTCTATAACTTTTAGTCTAACAAAACACAGACTTATCATGATTGAGATTGACAGTTTGATTTACCGCTTCATTGTACCAATAAGAGATTAGATTTTGGAAACATGGTAGATCCTGTGTGGAGCTGAGGCAGGGTGAGTTGGCAGGAGCCACCTTAGTTTTTTATCATAGCCTGTCAGTCAATGAAAACATACATATTGTATCTTTATGCCTTCATATGCTCCTAATAGGGTTGGCATGGTGGTGCAGTGGTTAGCACTGTCACCTCACAGCAAAAAGGTCTTTCTGTGTGTCGTTTGCATGTTCTCCCATGTCTGCGTGGGTTCTCTCCGGGTACTCCAGCTTCCTCCCACAGTCCAAACACATGAACCTTAACAGGTTAACTGGTGACTCTAAACTGTCCGTAGGTGTGAATGTGAGTGTGAATGGTTGTTTGTCTCTGTGTGCCCTGTGATGAACTGGCGACTTGTCCAGGGTGTACCCCGCCTCTCGCCCAGTCCCAGGCTGGGAGCCCTGATGAGGATAAGCAGTTACAGATCCTTTTTAGCTGTGTTAGCTGCCAGTCGATCTTCTGGAATAAAACTTGAATGGGTCCTACTGACTTGAATTTCATCATCAAGTCAAGATTAGATTTTGTACTATGACCAAATAAAACTAATCACAAGCCTAAGACTGAGCCTGGACTTTGAATTTGCAAATGTTATGCCAAATGTAATGCTAAAAGCAAAGGACAAACAAGTCAACTTAGAGAAGAGGTTGGGTTGAAACACAGGACTTTCACATGCTGTGTATATTCCCGTGTGAAACCAATAGTCAATGTTGACATTTAACATGGTTTCTTCTTTCTTACGACCTGGGCTGTGGTGGTTGCCCAGCATAGGAGCACTGGTTGGTTGTTTGGGTGTTGTAGGGGACATTTGAGCTATTAACTCTGTCCCTGCGTAAGTAAAAGGGCCATGTTTATCTCATCTGTTAGACAGTTGGAGGTGTTTAATCTGGCCAGTAGCGATATGTTAATCTGCCGCTTGGCTCCACTGTCGCTCTGAGACCAGTGTCCTACTTAGCTGACACAGTGCCTTACTGCCAACTCTGACTTCATCCTGTCTGAGACTGAAAGACACAAGGACGAGGGCAAAACAGAAACAGAGAGAGAGAGGACGGGAACAGAGAAGCACAACGGTGTCCTACTAGCCCACTGTGACAGGACACACTGGCCCTGCAGGACAGAAATGAGCGATGATAGCGATAAAAGGGATTCATCTTCTTCATTCATGTACACCCACAAAAAACACAATTCATTTTTCCATCTCCCAAACCTTTATCTATTTCACCTCCCTCTATCGTTCTCATTTCTCTCAGCCTGTCTCTCCTGTGTCTTCGGTTGGCTGCTCTGTCAGCATACTAATGCACCCGGACTGAAGATTTTCTCATAAAACTGTCCCTGGCTGAGTGACGCTGTGGGAACGGCTAAGACATCAAAGTGGGTTTACGGTGCCGCATGGCTGAGAGTCCAGGGTTTAAAACAGAAAATTCACCATGTGTGAAAAGTGATGCTGCGAAATCTGCACAGGTATTTAGCTTCCACATTTGACAGATGCATCTAAAAGACATACTGCCATGCTCAAGCTTAGAAACCGATTTTTATGGAGACTAACATTTAATCATCTGTTGGAGATTATGTTTGCTTCACATAAACTTCATTTGTTCAAACATAGCAGACTGGTGCATCATGCAGGTCTTCATTTGAATTGAATCTGTGTAATTTGAGTCAGCACAGACACAGTCTGACCCAGAGTCAGACAAAGGTAGCTTTAGTTCATTGGTATTTCTTCCAAATCCTCCCAATTATGTCGTTCACATTCTCGGTCTCTCAGCATTCCTTCAATCTTTTGTCATTCACAGTTTTGCTTTTAAAGCTAGATGGTGTTATCAACCTGCAGACAGACTCTACATGACATCAAGCCAGCTGAGTACAATTTACATCTTATGTAGGCGTTTGTGTCATATTCTCATCCAGAGTGACTTTAAATGAGTCACAAATTAATATTTGTCACCTATCCTCAACAAATACCCTAAAAATATTGTATTGTGTCCATATCCTGATATAGATTCAAATTGTTGTCAGAAAACGATTTAAACACGTGAAATAAGCATATCACAGCATTGGGTTTATATTCCCTCGTATCTCCGCTCTTAAACTGGACCACAAATGCAGTTTCAATCTCTAGAGTGTAGCTTTGACTGACATCATTGAGCATGCTCAGTCCCATGTTTATACTGATATCTCACAGACAGGACAAAGCCATTGTTTTTGCAAGTATCAAAAACAAGTCTAAGTGCTAGAATGAAGTCATAAGTCAAAGCTGCGTTGCAAGCCTTTTTTTTTTATTAATTTATTTTATTTTATTTTTTCAAGTTGAGTCTAAAGTCATCATTCATGATTCAAAACCGAGTCACTGTGACAAACTTTTACAACGTAACAGCAAACACACAGCTAAAAATGATGAAATGGGACGCTGTGTAAACTCTGACAGAGCACTGATGGCATCAGTTGATTAGCGGCTGTATAAAACCATAACTGTTTGCAATATTTCATTCACTTGTGATATAAAGTAATGTAGCCTACAGCTTAGCCACATGTTCATAGACTACATAGCCCTGGATAACTATGAATCACTCTCCTTAAAAGTCAGTGTCTTGACCTGTCTGTGTGTGCCTTACTTTAACGATGATGAAGCTCGACTGAAAATGAACACCACAGTACACATACCTTCTATTCACGTGCTGAGTTATCGTAATGTTAGCTTAAAGGGCCAGTGTGGAGGATTTAGTAGCATCTAGTGGTGTAGTTGCTGATTGCAGTCCCTCACCTCACCCTTTCCTTGCAAACATGAAGGAGAAACTACTATAGTTACAAAACACGCAAAAGAACTAGAGCCAGCGCTTAATTTGTCTTTCCTGGACTGCTATAGAAACATGGTGGTTCAACATGGCGGGCTCAGTAGAAGAGGACCTGCACTGTCTGTAGATATAAAAGTCTCCTTCTAAGGTGACAAAACATAACTACTCTTATTTTCAGGTGACAACAGACTAATGAACATGTACATGATAAGAGGACTTATATAAGTGATCTATGGTGCTGTGTTAGAAATCGTTTATACATGACCATCTGCCAGTCAATGAAAAGATGATGCTTTTATAGGAACAGAACGTGTGATCATTTTATATAAATATACATGAGAGTTTGTTTCAGACATAAGAACATTTGTCACATGATGAAACAACACCAACTTGTCCAGGGTATACCCCGCCTCTCGCCCCAAAGTCAGGATAGGCTCCAGCCCCACCATGACCCTGATGAGGATGAGTGGTTACAGATGAATGGATGGATGAAACAACACAGACCCAGTCATAATGTTACAATACCAACACTGGAAGATGCAGATCAGTTCACTGACTGTTCAGGTCCAGACTGTGATTTGATTTGATTCGACAGCCTGATCCTGTGCAGGTGTTTTGTCCTGCAGTCTGCTGTGAACCTCCTTCCATCAGTCTGCTCAGATCGATAGTCAGCACATGCTTAAATAAATATCACTGCCTGGCAGCTGACTTAACTGTGTTGATGCCAGTGTATCTGCTTTGTTTGTGTGTGTGTCTGACCCCTGGTGGGTGACTAAACACAGACAGGCTGCCAGTATTGTACATCAAGGTCAGTTCACTGCCAATTATACTGCAATAGATGCAAGAGAAACACACACACACACACACACACACACACACATTATTTAAAGCCCTTGCCTCTTGCAGGGAGTCTGATATGAAAATTTAGGCAGACAGCATGCGTTCTCTGACCCCACAACCTCTTTCTGTCAGCTGAATACACTCGCAGATTCAGATTCAGTGTGAAAAGCTGAACAACTTTGGTTTATGGACCGACAAATACATGATATAAAACCCAAATTATAATTCACGTATTTGCGTGGCTGCAGGGGTTTGCTGTACACTCAGTGGAGCGGTGCAGAGGGACTGTTTAAAGTTTTAGACTTTGTCCCACAGTTCTGACAATAGCACCCCAAAGTACAAAACTACAACCATGACCTTTGAAAATCACTATGGTTCTTGCTGTACCTGGACCAGCTCCAGAGTGTCAATGTGCCAATATACACAACTCTGCTACTCTCTTGCATTTCTCTTTAGATTCTTTGTTGCATCCTGCATAGTGGTAACTGTTTCAAAACGATAAAACTAAAGCCTGTGTGATGAGATTTCTCAGTGAGTGCCTGAAGGATGTAAGCTGAATTATAGCCTTCATTTGTTAGAGAGGATCTTTGTGTCCATTCTCTCTCTCTCTCTCTCTCTCTCTCTCTCTCTCTCCACCACATTAGTTGTTATCTGCTTGAACAGCTCCAAGACGCTTGGATCAATATAAACCCTGCAGCCGTGGGAGAGCAGTGTCCTCGTTAATGTGGGACCAAGAGACAAAGACAGACACAGGCAGCAGCCGAGAGGGAAGGAGAACCAAGGAGAAGAGGAAAGACAGAAGGGAAAGGACATCATGAGACTGTAGCTACCAGACAGCACTGGAGATTTCATTCTGTAGAAGAATCTAGAATCTGTGTGAACCCAGGAAGAGCTGATGTGTGTGATATCCTGCTATCACTCCCATCTTACTATCTGTGCTGATAACATTTTACTTAACGAGTTCACAAAGAAATACTAAAAAGCCACTTGATTTGCCTGTGTCGTACCTACAGTAGTAACATTTCCATGACACTGTCTAAGCATGTACAGTAAAACAAAAACAGCTCTGACTCTGAACAGAGACTTTTGATCTGATACTGATATTAGACAGCATCTTTCCCACCACACTAAGAAAATCATAGACTGTATGAAATGTGGCCGTAGTCCCTGTGACGTCACCAACAGGTACATAACAGATGTTATGTCATGACATTTTCCATATAGAGCAGGTCTAGACTGTACTCTTTATAACATTATTTACAGAAATTCAACAATTCCCACCAAGCAAGCACTTGGCGACAGTGGCGAGGAAAAACTTCCTCTAAGAGGTAACACCATAGACAGTATAAAACATGGACGTAGTCTCCATGACCAGGTTTCTGAAGAGCCATTGTGAAAGTCAGTGTGGGGGCTCTGGTCGTCTCCATCTTGGCAGTCCTGTCTCCGTCGCCTCCCGGCTAATCCAAAAGTGGTCAAAGAGGTGGATCGTGGGTGGAGCTGAGGCAAGCTGGTTGCCCAAACAAGCCACCTATAACCTGTCAATCAAAGCGACTATTTAAACAGGTGAGCTGTATAAAAACTCATAGTACAGTTGTTATGTGTGAAATTAGCTATAGAGACCAAAACTGTTTTTTGTACCAGGCTGTAAACATGTTTATTTCTGCTGTGAGGTTGGACATTTTAACATGGAGACTTATGGAGACTGACTCACTTCTGGAGCCAGCCTCAAGTGGACGTTTGAGGAACTTGCCATTTGGAGAAAAACAAGACAGCAGTCAAAGTAAAACAGCCATTTTTTTTTTCATTTCCGACCTCCACATATCATGTTAAACCATGACAGCCTCCATCCACTCTTCTGGCTTCAGGTTTTGCATTTTTAGTGAGGTCCAACACTGATGTTGGCTGATCAGGTTTGGCTCTCAGTTGGTGTTCCAGTTCATCCAAAAGGTGTTTGATGTGCACTATTGTCTATTGTAGAACTTGGAACCAAGGGACCAAGGCCGAGCCCGACACTGAAACAAACAGCCCCAGACTATTGGTCTTTATACCATCTGATTTTACAGTTACACTCTGCAGATCAGTGGTTGCTGCTAGATGTCTCCACTTCTTAATACCAGCTCTTACAGTTTACCGATGCAAAAGGGCAGGAATTTCACTAACTGATTTATCGTCGGATGGCATCGTATGACAGTGCAAAAATGAAAGTCACTGAGCTCTTCAGTACAATCCATTCTCCTGCAGAGGTTTGCCTGGCTGAATGCTTTTCTGCAGGGGTGGAGTGGGTCTCATTTTCAGCCCGGGAATTAAATGTTGCAGAGTGGCCCACCTCAATAAGGAAAAGGTTGCTGAGGTAGCCATATTTAAAGCCTACAACCTGACACCGCTCCAAACCAACAACAACACATTTCACTGAAAACTCAGCTAAAAACATACATACATAACTTTCCTCCAACAATAAACAGCATATCACTTTGGAGAGAGGTTGCTAATTTTCTCCCCTATTGTAGATTTGGTTCTGTGGTGACATGTGTTGCCCAAGAGGCAAACTTTGTGGCTGTGAAGTGAAGTCAGTCTCCATAAGTCCCCATGTTAAAATGTCCAACTTCACAGCAGAAATAAACATGTTTACAGCCTGGTACAAAAAACTGTTTTGGTCTCTATAGCTAATTTCCCCGTTCATGACAACTGTACTGAGGGTGAATTTATATACAACTCACCTGTTCACATTATATTAAGGCTTAAAGTTATGTAGGATTGAACTGAGCTTCACAACAGCTCTACAGAAACCTGTGAGTGACGTAACAGAGACTGCATCCATGTTTTATACAGTCTATGGCCTTGCCTCTAAAAGGATGTTTATCTTTGCCACTGTCGCCGAGTGCTTGCTCATGGTAGGAATTCTCTCTATATAAATAATATTATAAAGAGTACGGTCTAGACCTGCTCTGTATGGAAAATGCCATGACATAACTTCTGTTATCATTTGGCAGTATATAAATAAAATTGAACTGAATGTGGAGACAGCCCCAAACTCTACCAGATTCTTCCTCCCAATTGCCAGTTCTTTTCTGCACTCTTTATCGATGGAAGTGACAGAGGCAGTTCGACTCACCAATTACAAGTGTTGTCCATATATTTTTATATCTCATATACAGCACATGTGTGTGTCTATCGAAGCCAAAATGTACCTAGTGGTCTGAGAGGGGCTTTTATGCAGAACACAAAAACATGTCCTGATATGAAAAACATGAAGATGCTTCATGATAGTTTCCATAAATCAGATATTCACTGCAACGATTCGTACACTTCGATTCAAACCGAGCACCAGAGCATAACGAACAGTGTGATGCATGTCCAGTGTCATGTTGTCGTGGTGCAGAAGAAATGAAATACAATATTCCTCACTGGCTTCCTTCAGTTCGCTCTGCACCTCTTTGTTCTCAAGTCTACACAGCTGAGGTGTGTGTGTGTGTGTGTGTGTGTGTGTGTGTGTGTGTGTGAGAGAGAGAGAAACAGAGAGAGGTGTGGTAGTGTGTGTTGGTGTGCTGCTGGGGAGTGGCAGCTCTTCTCATATCCAGTAAAGATTGTGTAATCCTTGTGGGGAGAGCGGGACAAAGGAAGTGATAGCCATACTGCTGCAGCCACCTCTTCCTCTCTCACTCCATCATCTCTCATCCCTGTGTTGTTTCCAGATGTGCACGGCTGTCCTTTTCCCTCCTTTACATTCTGTTAAATTCAAAGAGAACACGAGAGCTCCCACCAGAGAGATGAAGGGATGGAGGTAGTAAAAGAAGAGAGGCCGAGGGGGGGAGGGGAAGAGATAGAAGGCATGGGAGGAGTAATCACATTTGATACAGCTTCATACCCTTCCCCTGACACGCGTCCTTTGTTTTACTTTCATCCAATCTTCACATCCATCTGTTGTTTACAACACCACTTTGCCTCACTATGACTCCACCTTTCCTTCCAAGAAATGACAACGTATAGGCATCAACACAACCGTTCAATTCATTTCATCAAATAATGTCTGGTGTTTAAACATCTGTATTTCTGGCCGTAAAGACAATAAACTAAATGTCCTTTTCACACGTTCATACACTGATAACACTGGCTGCAATGCAAGCCAACTGCTTATTTGTTAAGATATTTGTTTTGTTTGACAGACGGAGTTTAGTTTGGCAGCCACATATATGTGTGTGCATACATCTATGTCAGGGGTGTCCAAACTTCTTTTAAAGAGGGCAAGATTTGACAATGTGAAGATACCCAGGGAGCCAATACTAACATTTAAAAAATGAAAAAATTAAGAATAAAAGTTACATACAAAATTCTTCCTTTCTTTCACATCTGGAGTCAGATAACACAGAATAAATTGCATGGAATACATTAAACTTACATGAAGTTGATACAAATCTTCACCTCATGTTCATTTTAAACATGACTTATTATGAGTAATGTCTGTTAACATTTAAGTTTAAAACATATCACTCTTGTTTTTCTTTCTTCTTTTTTACAAGATCATTCAGAAAGTAATATTTTGTGTCACATCTACAGATATATAACAGCAGCAGTTATGTCCTTAAAGGTTCAAATCCTTCCAATCCATTATGTCAACCAAAAAAGCCAAATCTTCCAGCCATACAGTATCTGACAATCCTAGCAGGCCATAAATAATATAGGCTATAGAAATGAAACTTTGACTCTATAATGATGTCACCTGACTTCCTCCTTTGTTCATAATGATTACAGCTGTTGGAGGTCTCTGTCTCTGACTCAAACGACCTGATGCTGTCGTTCTTCTTGGGAAAACAGCTCATTATGTCTCAGTGCACAGGAAGTGGCTCTGTGAACCATGATGGATGAAGTTTGGGTAATGGTTTCACTGTTCCCCTTTGTCTTCTCTCCTTATCCAACCTGTCTGCTCCTCTGACCACTAGTGTTTGCTGCCCCATCAGACTTTGATATAATAAGATCTCTGCAATTAACTCATTAAGTAGTTCTTAGTTTGTTAGTGAAAGCTGTTATAATTCCTATAAACAGATATCTGCACATGAATGTAGAATGTGTACGTGAGGGTAAGGTTTTGGCACATACAAACACTTTTGCAGACATCCTTCTACATCTTTTAGACATCCAGTCTTCTCTTAAGTGCTTCTGAGCATGTGGCTGTGTCACATTCATAATTAACAGAGCAGAGGAGAGAGGAGAGACCAAAGATCCAGCACACCGACAACAGGAAGTGGACAAAATACCCGGTACAACTTACAACACAATCTGACACAACTCCAAAGTACAGCATCAAAGGTTAAATCAAACATATGTCTCAACAGTCGTGTTACTTTGTCTTGTTTTTGCTGCTGCTGCTGCTGTGGTTCTTCTTCTCTGGTATCTACAGAGGAGCCGCATCCATGAACTCGCTCCATCCTAAACCCCGGCGAGAGAGGCAGAGTGCTGATTGGGAGTCAGTGTCCGCTGACAACAACAGGAGGAGGGCGGCGTCCCATTGGCTGCGTGACATCACAGAGGAGTAACAGAGCGTCCCCGGGGGGGGGTCACTCAGTCCCGTTCTGTTTTTAGCCTCGACGGCTGCACTGATGCACTCACTGCATTTTTCATCAGAGCTCCACTCGTCACCGCTCTCTGCACACTTTATTCAATGTTGGGAATTTGGTGCAAACAGTTTCATTGGTGCTCATTGGCACTTCTTTTCATTTGGCTCTACTTTTATTTTTTATTTTATAGCTTCTCTACACTGACTTCCTGTTTATTTAAGAACTGCTTTTAAGATGTTATTGATCACCTTTAAAGCACATCTGGGTACGTAACATGTTGAGATGTTGCCACCTTGAGCCTCAGATCTTCAGGTGGGGTCCTTCTGGCTGATCCAAAGTCGAGGCTTAAATATTATTTTATATTGTCATGTTTCTTTAATGACTGTTGCTGTAACTGTCCTTATCTTTCATCATCTTCACCTTACCATGTTCTTAAATATGCATTTTGCCTTCGTCTGACCAGTGTCTGAGTTTGACTTTGTACACTATTTTAAAAGGTGCTATAAAAATAAAGTAATAGGGTGTCATTTAGCTCAGTTGGTAGAGCATCCGCTCCATGTACAAAGGCTCAGTCCTTGCCGCAACGGCCCAGGGTTCGAAAAATATATGCACACATTAAGGTGTGTGCATATATCTTTGGGGAGAAGATTTTTTATGAAATCTAATTCTGTTTATTTGCTGTTCACTTCAAGAACAGACTGGTTTAGATTTACTCATTAAAGCTGACCTTGTATTTTAAGCCTTTTAAACCTAGTTCTAAAAATAACACATAACTCAAAACTACTACTGAATCTTTCAATCCATCCTAAAGCCTGAATGAACCCTTAAACTATCTCTTCAAAGAAACAAGGACGAGCAAAATGTCTCAGCTAACACAGCAGGAGATTGTCCTGTTTGGAATCAGTGCAGATTCAACGGGAATCAAGAACTTCTGCTCAAAGGCTAAAATTCAATTCAATTCAATTTTATTTAAATAGTGCATATCATAACAAAAGTTATCTCATGACACTTTTCATACAGAGCAGGTCTAGACCGTACTCTTTATAATATTATTATTATTTACAGAGACCCAACAATTCCACCATGTGCAAGCACTTGGCGACGGTGGCGAGGAAAAATAACATGCGTGCAAATTTGATTGAAGTAAATAACCTGCAAGGAATGCTCTCTGCACAGACTACCATGAAGTGCCAACCTCCGTGGCTGGGAAATAAAACCAAAGTGCCAAAAACTGTAATTCCTCAAACGTCCACTTGAGGCTGCCTCCAGAAGTGAGTCAGTCTCCATAAGTCCCCATGTTAAAATGTCCAACTTCACAGCAGAAATAAACATAGCTCTATAGCTAATTTCCCCATTCATGACAACTGTACTGAGGGTGAATTTGAGTCTGAAGCGTCATTTGGCCCACCTTAAGTCTGCCAATGATCCACGTCTTTGCCAGTTTTTAGATAAGCCTCAAGGCAAAATTGGCAGGACAGCAAAGAAGGCAGCAGCCAGAGCTGCATATTCTGAGCTTTAAAACAGCTCTTCAGAAACCTGTGGGTAACTTTATACTGTCAGTAACTACCACCTACTGCACAGCAACAGCACAGGTTAATTCTGTAGTTTCTATTTTTATACTTAGTTAAATTTCACGTTGAAACTTTGTTGCTTTCAGTATCTAAGAATTATTACATTACATTACAAACGTAGAAGAACATTAGAGAGTTCAGATGTCCTTTGTGAAACAAAGGGATGAATGTCCTCTCATGAATGTGTTTGAAGCTCTGATTTAATTCCAGCATTAGCACGTGGGGTGAATGAATTAAAGCAGTATGACTGTGACACATGACGTGTTGCATGTTATTATGAGTATGTACAAAAAAACAGCTTGAACCTGAACCTTGTTTATGTAAAAAAAACAAAAAAAACAAAGATGCTTAAATCTCACATTGAATATTTCAGCTCCCTTCTGTAGCACCTGATCTGTCACTGAACAGTATTCAAACAGCACACAGTGGAGATGAGCTCAGTGTAGAAGTCAATGTGATGGATTCCTGCTGAGCTAATTAGCAGCGAGCTGTGGCTCGTTCTTTACAGCCCTCTGATGGAGACTCCTCCTGCTGGGAAGCCCATGATTATTACATTAATGCAGCCGCTCCATGTCAGCCATTTAAATAGAGAGTGAAAGCATGTGACCTTTGTGCTTTCTTTACTCCAAAATAACATTATTTTTAAAATGTTTTTTCATTATTGTTGGTGAATGCTGCTACACTGTCATTTTTATGCTACATTCTGACATTTCTAATCCTTTATAGTAAAGTTGGAGGATTGTACAGACAGTATGATTGTAAAGTCCCCTGAGGCACATTGTGATTTGTGATTCTGGGCTACATATATAGAACTTGACTTGACTTGAATATTGAACTTCATAGCTTCACTGTAGTTGTTGTGCAAGAAGTGTGACTTGTCAGGTAGGGCTGCTCATGCTTTCTGTTCTGTTAACCTCTCTCTATCACAGTGAATGAACGAACCCTCACAGTGACTGCACAGAAAGAGTCTCAGACAGTAATATGACGAGACAAACTTCCACCATTGCTCGTTTCACAAAGTGAATGACAGCACAGATGAATGATATTGTGAATGGTGCTTAAGTTGCTTGCATGTCCATGAAATAGTAATGTTTGTCGACCACACGCTTTAGTGTTGAAAGTGTGTTACAGTGAATCATTTATAGAAGAAACTATTTATATAACTTTGGATTGGCACTCCGTGGCCTCACATCCAGCTGTGCTGAGAGACAAGCTCAGCCAGAGGAAGCTGATGTGTCTGCTCTGTTTCCACTGATGAAGAGTTCACCCAGCAAGGTACGAAAACAACTGCTTCTGAAAAACAACTTAACACTTTAAAGTAACATTATGTATCTTTTCTACCATAAACTAACAGATCTAAAATCATGTTAATGCTACACTAAGTGGTAATCACGTGAATGGTGTCTCTGTCATTCATCCGGGTCAGGAGACGTACGTCACACACCACCAACTGATTCACTGATTCTGGTGAAACTGGATCATATTTTATGGAGAAAATATTTGCTGGTTTACCCTCTGATGTCCTCCGGCTGCTCCTAAACTCTTTGTGACTATTTGTGATTTAGTTTACCGATAGACTGTAAAGTAAACTGCTGCCAACTGTAGCTGCTGTTAGTTCATGTTAGCTCAATTTGTTAGCCAGGCTGCCCGGACTGTGAGCTCAGAGCAAAAGACACTTTCCATACAGAGCAGGTCTAGACTGTACTCTTTTCCCCATTAAATACTGTCGGCCCAATTAAAGCACTGGTTTCAATGGACAAGGGTTTGCTTTTAATGATTTAGCAGATATCATTTACCTTTTCTTTCTCAGTGCAGGATGATATGACAGGTATAGACACTGACAGTTCACTAAAGTGTCATATACCTCTGAATCCTGGCATTCAGAGAAACTAATCATAAGCAAAAAAAAACCTTATAATTAGCAAAGTATCAACCCTCTCACATCAGCGTAACCATTTTCCCTAAGCAGTAAGCCTTGTGACAGAGACGATCGATAGCAGTCCAATGAGCTCAAATGAGCTGGAATGAGATGAAATGAGAGGTATTGAATGGAGACTAGATGAAGACGATGTGTGTACAGATGGATGGAGGGCGTGCGAGAAAATGTATAGAAAGCGAAAATGGTGAAGGATAGAGGGGATCTTCTGAAAAAAAAAAACTTTTTTGCTGTGTCATCCTCAAAATGTCCCCTTGTATTAAACCAAGGTGATCTCAGTCAGGAGAGACAATGAGGAAAGTAAAGCAACAATGATGTTAGAGAAACTAGGCGTTGGCTAAAACAAGAGGTCAAATGTTGGTAGCAGGGTGGAGCTTTGGTGAAGTGGAGGTCTTTACCAAGCAGCATCCAAAATGGTGTTACAGCAACTAAGACACACATTAGAGGACACGACATTTGTATTTCTAGAGGGATGTTTGGATTTTTCCCATTAACTTCTATACAGACAGCTTACACTGCCACCTATTGGCAAGTGCAAGAATACATTAGATTATATTAGATTAGATTAGATGCAACTTTATTGTCATTGAACAAATTAACAGGTACTTGGACAACGAAATGCAGTTTAGCATCTAACCAGAAGTGCAGAGTAGTAAAGTGCAAAAGTATGTACATATGAACAGGATATATAAATACAGTGCAGGTATGAATTGAATATGCTATAGGATATATACAGTGAATGAATATGTTATAAAATATATACAGTATATGAATGTACAGAATGTACAGTATAAGCAGCAGTTAGATAAACAGTGCGTGTGTCAGCAATATATACAAAATAAACAGCTAGATCTGAGTGTGGTGGCATAAAATACACTATGTATACATGATATATATAGTCAGACAGTATAGGCAATAATAATCATAATGGGTGTGTGGGGGCGTAAATAGTCATAAATATGGGGGGTTTCAGTCAATCTGGTAGGTGGGGGGTCACCTCTGTACAGAGTTTAGCAGGGTGACAGCAACAGAAGTAGCTGTTCCTGAACCTGCTGGTTCTGGAATGAAGGGGCCTGTAGCGCCTCCTGGAGGGGAGGAGGGTAAACAGTTGAGTGTCCTGGATGAGAGCTGTCCCCCTGCCCTCCGCAAACACCGCTTGCTGTGAACAGCTGCGATGGTGGGGAGTGGTGAGCCGGTGATACGCTGGGTAGTTTTCACCACCCTCTGCAGCGCCTTCCGGTCCGTGATGGAGCAGTTACCGTACCAGACTGTGATGCAGCTGGTAAGGATGCTCTCAATGGTGCAACGGTAGAAGTTCACCAGGATCTAAGGGAGACAGGTGGGCCTTCTTTACTTTCCTCAAGAAGAAGAGCCGCTGGTGAGCCTTTTTTACCAGGATGGAGGTTTTCAGAGACCAAGAAAGATCCTTGGAGAGGTGGACCCCCAGGAACTTGAAGCTGGAGACACGCTTGACCTCAGCTCCGTAGATCTGGATGGGTGTGTGTGTGCCTCCATTGGTTCTCCTGAAGTCCACGATGAGCTCCTTGGTCTTCTTGGTGTTTATGGACAGGTTATTGTTAGCGCACCAGGTCGCCAGGTGCTGGACCTTCTCCCTGTAGTCTGTCTCATCGTTGTTGGTGATGAGGCCAATCACCGTCGTGTCCTCTGCGAACTTGATGATGGTGTTGGAGCCATGCACCGGTTCGCAGTCGTTGGTGAAGAGGGAGTAGAGGAGAGGGCTCAGCACACAGCCCTGTGGGACACCAGTGTTCAGGATGAGTGTGGAGAAAGTGTGGTTGTCTAACCTAACAGACTGAGGGCTGTTGGTCAGAAATTTCAGAATCCAGTTACAGAGGGAAGAGTTGATGCCAAGGTTGCACAGTTTGGTCATGAGGCTGGAGGGGATGATGGTGTTGAATGCTGAACTGAAGTCAATGAACAGCATTCTCACAGGTGTTGTTGTTGTCCATGTGGGAGAGGGCGGAGTGAAGTGCAGTGGAGATGGTGTCATCAGTACTCCTATTCTGACGGTAGGCGAACTGGAAAGGGTCCAGAGTGGGTGGTAGGCTGGTTTTGAGTTGAGCCAGGATCAGCCTCTCAAAGCACTTCATGATGGTGGGGGTGAGTGCAACAGGGCGGAAGTCATTGTGGCTTGTAGCAGCTGAGTGTTTCGGCACTGGCACGATGGATGTGGTCTTGAAGCACGTGGGGACGACTGCTTGGGCCAGGGACAGGTTAAAGATGTCAGTCAGGACCTTGGTCAGCTGTCCAGCGCAGGCCCTGAGCACACGTCCGGGGATGCCATCAGGGCCAACAGCCTTACATGGGTTGGTCCTTCTCAGTGCTGCACACACGTCGGTGGGGGAGAGTGTGACTGGTTGGTGGTCTGCAGGGAGCACAGCCTTGATGGCTTCCTCCTGGTTCTCCCTGTCAAATCGAGCGTAAAAGTTGTTGAGCTCGTCTAACAGGGAGACGCCGTCAGTTTGTGGGGTGGTGTTGGTGGGTTTGTAATCCAAGATGGCCTGGATGCCTTACCACATGCACCAGGGGTTGGAGTTGCTGAAGTACTCCTCAATCCTTAGCTTGTGGCTGTGCTTGGCCTTCCTGATGCCCCTCTTCAGGTTAGCCCCGGATGCGCTGTAGGCCTGTGCGTCACCAGGTCTGAAAGCAGCGTCACGTACCTTCAGCAGGAGGCGGACCTCTCGTTTCATCCACGGCTTCTGATTAGGTAATGTTGTGATCTGTTTGAGGGTGGTGACACTGTCGATGTTGGTGTTTTTAAAGTCAAAAACAGAAGAAGCATAGGTGTCAATGTCTGTGTGTGAGTCCAGGGTGGCAAACACACTCCAGTCTGTGTTCTGGAACCGCTGCTGAAGTGTAGAGTCTGCTCCCTCTGGCCACACTTTAACAGTCTTTACAGCAGGCTTCACACACCTGATGAGTGGTGTGTATTTGGGAAGAAGAAACAAAGAGGTGATCAGATTGTCCGAGATGGGGGAGGGGGGTGGCTTTGTAGGCCTCAGCCATGTTGGTGTAGACATAGTCCAGGGTCTTGTCTCCTCTGGTGGGGCACTGAACTGTAGCAGTATATTTTGGAATAAAATGTCAAATTAAAGTATGTTGGCATATGAATATAAAATAAAATCTTATTCGAGGTGCCACACATCACTGCTGATACCACCCCAATGCGCCTCTCTATTTCACATGCCGGTTGATTGTCACCAGTGAACAAGACACAGAGATACTTCCCAACCCGGAGGGAGCAATCCACCATTTCCCGTCAGAGAACCATGTCCTCACACTTGGAGGTGCTGACTCCCATCCGCTTTACACTCGACTGCAAACCGATCTAATGTGTGTTGGAGGTCACATTCCAATGAAGGTTAACAGAACCACATCATCTGCAAAAAGCCGGATACTGTCGTCACCCCTGAGATCCTAAATGGTAAATGGACTGTACTTACTGTATATAGCGCCTTTCTAGTCTTTTGCCCACTCAAGACGCTTGAGTGGACATTACATATCTCATTCAACCATTCATACACATTCATACACTGATGACATTGGTGCCAACTGCTCATCAGTTTTTGATCCTGTCTATGAATATCACAAATGAACAATCAGAGACAATGGGCAACCTCGGAGTCCTTGGAGTTTGGCTTTAATGGGGGATGTGAAGAATAAGAAGTTTCTAAAAACACCTCATAAGTTTAAAAGCTAATTTTAATGAACAAGGCCAGGGATTGTATTTACTGGCCTAAATGTATGTAATGTTGTTTTATAACAGTTAAGTGGTAGAAAACTGTATTCATCATTAAGAAATAGCAAACATGACGTTATTCCAGCTTTTCCAGTGTGTGGATTTTATATAACAACAAAGTGAATATCTTTGTTCAAACAAACAGTCATTTAAAGACAGCACCTTGAGCTCTTGGAAGGTGCGATGGGCATCTTTACGTTACGTACACATTGATCAATAAATAAACAAATATTACTCGCAGCCCTGAACAAGCTCAGCCAGATTATTTAAAGCACTTCATTTAGGTAAGAATACAATACGACAATACCTTTTACACCTTTGGTTTACAGATTTGCCTCTGATAGAAATGATGGCTATAACTCCAGATGAATGACCAGTGGCCAACAGTGCAGCACTATGGTTGAACTGGGAAGCTTCCAACAATGAGTTCGTTCAAGCTTCACTTCCTCAGCTGCCATTTACTCCCACAGAGCAAAGCTGTCAATAACAATGTGACCGTAGTTGACTGTTAAAAATAATATACTGTTGACACATCATATCAACTGGTACTGCTGCCTGCTTCCTCTGTGCCACACACGCACACACACACACACACACACACTGACCTTCAACTGTACAGTCAGCTTTGAATTAGTGTTGCCATACATTAGTGTACATGCTGAAAACTGCTGTTGTCTGATGCATATCGATCAGAAAAATGAGCTGATCAGAAGTGAGGCTGGCGCAGCTCATTAGCTGTGATTGATTATCAGACTCCATGGAGATAAATAACCTCCAGAGGCCAGAGGTGAAACAGAACATGCAGAATTACATGATCAACGTCATCACATATTGTATATGTTCAGGCTGGGTGTATGTGAATAAACACAGCCAAGCATTAAAAATGTTGCTTGCACAAACAAGAATCAAGAGTTTCCCGAGTGACCTGTGCCATAAGCTAGCTCACATACTGTGCAAACACAACAAGCAGCTGGTGACGAAGTGTCCTAATGGTTACTTCAAAAATTCAATTATTCAAATGGGACTATAAGGTTTGATTTTATGGACCTCTGTAAACATGGCTAGTGCTTAAAAAGCTGTATTGTAGAAATTAATCTCATTTTCTAAAATGCATCATGATGTTGATGTGGAAGACTAAGCACATAATCTGGAATAGACAAAACACAAGCACAAACTGGACAAGACACACTGCGTGTAAAATCAAGTTAGCTATTTTCGAGCTAACGCCTGCCACTGTAAAGAATACAGCGAGCAGTTTTCCAGAAACTTCACAATCATCAGCCATCAGCTGTTTTCAGCGAAAAAAGTCTGATAAGCCCACTGCATACAAACTGCTCACTCCTAAAAAGCACACAGTTAGCTGGTGCCAGATATTTCCCTCAGGAGCTGGTGGGGACCAAACAAAAGCTAAAATTAGAGTGAATATCAGAGTTACATTCATCAGGTGGACACAAACAAGAGCACACATCCTCCTCACTGTCTGGACAAGAGAGGGAGCTGACCACAGTTCGGCATTTAACACCATAGTTCCCTCCAGGCTGACGACAAAGCTCAAGGACCTGGGACGAAACACCTCACTGTGCATGTGGATCCTTGACGTCCTGACGTCCCTCATCCTTAACCACAAACTGACTCTGTGGTGAGAAAGTCAAGGCAGGGACTGTTTCACCTCAGACACAAATACCACGTATCCCCTCAAATACTGAGGAATTACTCCTGCACCATTGTGAGCATCCTGACAGGGAACATCACTGTCTGGTACGGAAACAGCACCGAACAAGACCACAAGGCCCTGCAGTGGTTCAGCTGAACATACAATAGGTGGTGCTCTACACATCCATATACATCTATGCCAGACGCTGCGATAATAAGGCTAGGAGAATCTTTAAGGATCCCAACAGCCCGGATAACAGCTATTTCCCCCTTCTTCTCCTCAATCAGGAAGACGGTTCTCGATACACCCCCTCCCCTTTTTAATGCACAAATTGATTCAACTGGATTACATTTCACTGTGATTGTACCTTATTGACTGAACACTGTAGGTACCACATGAAGCAATATAAGAATAAGGTTGTAAAGTAGATTGAAGACATGGTTCCTGTTCAAGAAATGGTCATGAGGCATATGATATGAATTTTCATGTAGCCTGCCTGACCTGTCATAGCGACATCATTTCTTAATTCAAGTCACAAATAATTCATCAACTAATCACTTCGGCACCAAAGACACATCAACTCCACCCCAATCATGCTGAGGCAACCTCGTCCTGAGGTTATAGAGCACTGACGAAGTAATGAGAAAGTAAGTGATGTTACTTTTAAATGAATCATGGATAACGTTTACTGTACCAGGAATCCTCTCAAGGAAGGGAAGCCAAGGAAAACAGTTCATCATGCTACTATCACAAGACTTGAGTCTGATCATTTGAACTTAAACTCACTCAGTTATACATTTTTTGTATTAATTATGTAATTTAAAAACAACAAGATACCAAAGAGCATGTACATCAGAGCACAATAAACAATCAAAATAAAGACATAAAGGGTCTGTGGCTGGTATGGACAAAGCAGTCTGACTAACCTTTAATATGTCTGTCTGTTTTGTCCCTGCAGTCATGTTAGGCGCTGGGCCTGTCTATTGTTAGCTGTGCAGTAACTACAGGTAGCCCAGTGAGTCCGGTAACAACACACAGAGCTGCAGATGAACAGTATGTATACACACAAGTGTGTATATGTGACGTGTATCAACATCACAAATCATATCTGTGAAGTCATAACATCTCCTGACTATAATAAACTCTTACTGTCAGTACTGACATCACCAAAGCTTTACTTTTTCGAGTAACGAGGCATACCCCTGCTGAGCCCACCTCCTGCAGCTGCTCCAGCTCCAGCCTCAGCGCCTCCTGTTCGGCCTCCAGGTCGGCGTACTGCTGCTTCAGGCTCTGGTTCTCCTCCAGGACCACCAGCCCGCACTCCGCCGCCCGGATCTTCTCGCGGTTGGCCTCCGCCAGCTCCCGACTCAGGCGCTCCACCTCGGCCCGACACTGCTCCACCGATTCCCCGCATCCTGCTCCACCTGCCGCCATCGCCCCTCTCTCTCCCTCCCTGTACCCTCTCCTCCCTGCGTCGGATGAGCAGAGAGCCCCGCCGGAGGGAGAAACAGCTGAGGTAGACAACAACCCCCCTACCGCCTCCTCTCCTCCGAGGAATCACAGCGCTGCTTCAAATCTCATGTAAAAAAGAAAGAAAAAAAGAACAATAAACACTGATAAAGATCCACAAAGCTCTGTCATCATCGCCAGAGAAAGTCATCTTCTGCCATGTGATGCTCTAAATGATGCAGCTTCTCATCTTTCCGCTGGCCGCATCCCTTTCCCCTCCCTCTGCTCTGTTTTTCTGCTTATTCACCGGCACCAGGACGCCATCTCTGCCTGTGGCCGTGAAGCAAGGCACACTCCCCGCTGTCTGTCATGCTGCTGCAGGCTCGCAGGGTTTGGATCCTCAGTGAGAGGGATCAGCTCTGCCCCACGTGAACACCGGGAGCTGGATGCGCCCTCTGCAGAGCACACTACAGATCCATCACCACAGAGTGATATGAACAGTTTATTATACTTTGACTAGTTATGTATATATTTACATTATTCTTTTTGCTGTCACTATAAATATACTGTTCACAGTGTGGGAAGTAATGATAGATTAAAAACGTAGCAAAGAACAACAACAATATTTGTGTGATGATTGATATCATAATGTTTATTCTTGATAATGTGATGTTTATTATCTGCACAGCATATGTATTGACAGGACATTATATATTTATATTACTCCTGGATATATAAACGCACATTTTATATACACTCAGTAATATGCCACTATACTGCAACTATGTTTTCATTAGTATACAATCACTTGAAAATAAGAATAGTAATGTTTATGTTACCTTAGAATGAGCCGGAGGGGAGAGGGTCCTCTTCAACAGAGTCCGCCATGTTGACCCACTATGTTTCTACAGCAGCCCAGAAGAGACAAACAAAACACTGGCTCCGCATAGGACCTTTAGCCTTTTCAGTCGTTTTAAAAAAATTTTTTACAAGGTCCGCTTCATGCTTGAAATGAGAGGATGAGGTGAGGGATGTTCAGTTGGTTGCAATCTGTAACTTCACCACTAGATGCCACTAAATTCTATACACTGGACCTTTAACGATATCTTTGTCTTCTATCAGTGTTGGGTTCGACTGGTTTTACAATACAGTCATCTTGTCAGGATTACTGTATAATCCTGTTGTGAGACACAATAGACACAGTATTTAGTGAGATATGTTGCACAGGTGTGACATAATAATAACTGTGTTACTAAACTAAAAAACAGCACGTGCTGATGAGATTTAAGTGAGGAGCTGCTTTAATTGCCTGCAGGGGGCAGGAGTACAGCTGAGAGGCGTGTATCCTACTCTGAACGAGCACACGAAGAAGTCGTTGTCCAGCCTCCAAAATAAAAGCAGGAAACATTTTAAACGGAATTATATTACCTCACAGACACTTTTGTAATCATATGAGTATTCAACTCGTAAGTTTTCATTGATTTATATTAAATTGGACGCTTGAACATACCACAGACAGTCGGTAGTCAGTTTGAAGTAGGAGATAACGCTTTTATTGTGAAAAATAACACACCGGAAGTATTACCTTTGTTGTGGCTAGCGGAGCGCCGCTATATCATCTCTGCGGGAGTGACGCCGCGTTGCACGTTGCTAGTTAGTTGCAATGTTGTAGCTATTAGCACGATAGCCATTCCTTCGCTGGGGGGGAGCCGCCGTTTAGTTTGACAAACCTACGTAGTTAGTGTTCGCTCTTCTCAGTCCTGTCCGACCAGCAGCCGACCGAAAGAAACAACTAAACACCAGCCGGCTTGTCTTTCTGTTAGCCCCGCTAGCCTATCCAAGCCAGCTAGCCAGCTAGCCACTAGCCGCTAGCGTTCTCTTGCCTCCTCCCACAGCGCCCACAGAACCGTCTCCTGCCCGGCTGGAGGACCATGGCGATGAGACAGACTCCGCTCACCTGCTCCGGTCACACCCGGCCTGTGGTGGACCTGGCCTTCAGTGGAATCACTCCCTACGGCTATTTCCTCATCAGCGCCTGCAAGGGTGAGACCAACTGACGGACTATGAGTCATACAAGGTTTACTACAAGGCGAAGAAGGTCTGAACGTTTACCGTTAGCGAGACGTTGGAAGTGGTTCCAAAGACGTAAATCCATGCTGATAACTGAATACATGTCCGCATACTGTGTGCTTTGTAGTCATTTAGCTGACGCTTTTATCCAAAGCGACTTCCAGGGAGCAATTTGAGTACAGTATCTTGTTCAAGGACACTTCGACATGCAGACTGGAGGAGCCGGGGATCGAACCGATCATCTGATTAGTGGACGACCCGCTCTACCTCCTCCTCTCGCAAACCAGTTTCATGATGTCTGAGGGGTTTATACTTCTGTCTGCTAATACAGGCTTCGATTGAGAGTTGTTAGAACAATGTTTAACTTCTTGAATTCATTTAATGTTTGCTCTCAGAAGAATTTGACTTGTTACAATTCAGAATCAGTTGTCAGAGTGAGAAAATGAGTGAGTCTGTCAGACACCTGTAGACTGCAGGATCCACAGGTTTTGTCACAGCTGTCATCTGCTGGTACACCGCCCCCCTCCCGAGATGTAACCTTTGCGTCCTCCCTGCTTTGTTTTGTCAGATGGCAAGCCCATGTTGCGCCAGGGAGACACAGGGGACTGGATAGGAACGTTTCTGGGTCACAAAGGCGCTGTCTGGGGAGCCACTCTGAACACAGACGCCACCAAGGCAGCCACCGCCGCGGCTGACTTCACAGCGTGAGTGGAGAGTCCGATCCTGTACGGGGCTGACAGAGCGGCAGTGACAAAGAATCCAGTCACCCTGAGTACTTCTTTCTCTGGCTGGCTTTTTGTCCATGCAAAGATGGAATGTTGTGAGCTGACAGAGCTGCATTAACTTAGTCTCCCATTCAGTTTCTCTGAACTCAGTTTACATGTGATGTGATGATTAATCAGCTGTTTTTAAGATGATCTGCCCCCTCTAGATATTAATTTCATCAAACTGCTAACTCATGGTCCTTCAGGTAACAAAAGGGAATGCTTGTCCTGACAATTGTCTAATAAAACACGACCTCTGTGCTTTCCAGAAAGGTGTGGGATGCAGTGAGTGGAGACGAGATCCTCACACTGGCGCACAAACACATCGTCAAGACTGTCAACTTTACTCAGGTCAGTGCAGTGATGTGTTGACTTGATATCATGAATCTAATTGTTCCTGTACATATCCTGTACGTGGTGATGAGATGAGTTTTTTTAAAAATGCTTTTGCCTCTCCTCTCAGGACAGCAGCTGCCTGCTGACTGGAGGAAATGACAAGCTGCTGCGCATCTATGATCTCAGCAACCCCGAAGCAGGTAAGTGAATGTGTTTAAAACAGCTTTAAGGTTTTTGTAATCATTTCCTGTAAATTCTGCTCTGGTCAGGTCATTTTAAAGACAGTGAGTTATCCCAGTAGAACCCTCACATTTGTGTTGCATCTTTGTCTCCTCAAGCGCCTCAGGAGATTGCAGGTCACACTTCAGCCATCAAAAAAGCGTTGTGGTACAACAACGACAAGCAGATCCTCTCTGCTGCAGAGGACAAAACCATACGGTCAGTGAAGAGGCTTCATTTGTGCTTGAACTTATCCTGATTGTGACTGTGTGTTGTCGCAGAAACTGTCAGCTGACAAGCCAAACACACCAGAGGTCCTTTTAGTTACTGTGTGTGTGGGTGTGTGTGGGTGTGTGTGTGTGCGCGTGTGTGTGTGTGTGTGTGTGTGTGTGTGTGTCTGTCCAGACTTTGGGACAGAAGCTCCATGCAGGAGGTGAAGACGCTGACGTTCGACACTTCTGTGAGCAGCATGGAGTATATGACTGATGGAGACATTCTTGTGATCACGTATGGAAAGACGATCGCTTTCTACAATGCACTGAGGTACACTGCACTCTCAGTCCACACATCAAATCAAATTTTATTTGTATAGGCCAAATTCACATTTTGCCTCTGAGGGCTTTACAATCTGTACAGGGAGTGACACCCTCTGTCCTTAGACCCTCGGTTCGAGTGAGGAAAAACTTGCCCACAAAAAACCCTTTTAACAGGGAAAAAAAAGGGACAGAGAGAGAGAGACAGAGAAACAGAGAGGTGTATCAGAACAGTCACATCTCTTTCTTCTTCTTGTTTTGTGTGGCAAACAATATGAATACAACTTGTCTGAGTTGGCCGAGTTATCATTAAAATGATTTTGTTAATGTTCCAGCCTGGATCTGATCAAGTCCGTGGAGGCCCCAGCTCCCATCAACTCAGCCTCCCTCCACCCAGAGAAGGATTTCTTTGTCGCCGGTGGAGACGACTTCAAGCTCTACAAATTTGACTACAGCAACAAGGAAGAGCTAGGTGAGGAGCAGAGTGCTTTGACTCGTGTTAGAGTGAGCTTAGGTAGTGAGGATGAGCTGCTTTCAGTGTGTGTTGAGAAAATATGTTTCCTGTCACAGTAACTGGGAGAAACTATGTCTCTCCTGTCTGCAGAGTCCTATAAGGGTCACTTTGGTCCAGTGCACTGTGTTCGCTTCAGTCCGGATGGTGAGCTGTACGCCAGCGGCTCCGAGGACGGCACGCTCCGACTGTGGCAGACAGCTGTGGGGAAAACATACGGCCTGTGGAAGTGTGTCCTTCCTGGTAAACTCATTTGGACACTCATTTGTGTAGTCACTGCTAGTGCTGTGTAATATGGCTAAACTCTCATATCCTGGTGTAGTATCATGTCCACATAATGATACAATATGGCACATTTTCTGTGAAGTCAATGAATGAATAGCTTTTATAAAATGACCACATGGAAAGGTTTATTTCTTTTTACATCTATAATTACATACTGCAAAGGTACTTACTCATATTTAACTTTTTGCTAAAGCCAGTGCAAATATTTCTTTAACCCCCAAACTCGATGGGGCGCGGACGCGCAGCGCTGCGCATGCGCAACCGTGGTTGCCGCAGCGATACGTGGCCGCTCTACTCAATGTTTTAAACCCCACCGGCTCCACTATGGTCCGGTTCGGAAGCGGGCCTCCACTCGGCTCCACATTGAATACACGGCTGTTCTATTTCTGACAGACACCACGAGCAGCCTGCGTCAATTTACACAGAGCACCTTGAGCTGGTGGAAGCCAGACACAGAGACAGCATAGAGAAGCCAGTGGATTTTCAAAATAAAATACCCCGTGCAAACTGCCGGTCGTAAAAAGAGACAAAAGAGAAACAAATGAAGTACATAGCATATTTACACATGTAGAAGC
Source organism: Argyrosomus regius (assembly GCA_946959425.1). Lineage (NCBI taxonomy): Eukaryota > Metazoa > Chordata > Actinopteri > Sciaenidae > Argyrosomus > Argyrosomus regius. The sequence continues at coordinate 29,550,802 of OX336884.1, forward strand.
ATATTTAGAAGCACATAAACCAGGAAAATGACAAGTAAGCAAAGTCTGGCGGGCTAAACGCTTGAAGTCACGTGCAGGACGGACCAAAACAGTGTTGCAGCCACAACGTGACAGAGATGTGCCTGGTGGGGTGTCGGGTTAATAACCACAAAATGCAGGCATCAAAGACAGAGCAGCTCCATGTGTATATGTGAGAAGACCTCTTCACCTTTTCCACAAAAAGTTGCACGTCTAACATCTATCATGGAGTCAGTTATATTAAGGTGATATTAAAGTTATATTCCAGAGCATTGGTGTTGAGCTTCCATAAAGTTGGAGGACTTTCCAGTGGGGAAACCCCCGTGCCTTTCAAACTCTACACCTCCAGTCACCAAGCCCAAGCTGAAGTAACCCTGATGACATCACTATGATATAATTATGTTTCATGATGACAAAGCTCCTGCAGTGCCTCAGAAGACATTATCAACTATTCCCCATAATGAATAAACTGATATTCATGTTTAAAGTGTACTTTTTTAGCCAGCTGTATTCTTTATGCCTTTGACGTGATGTCAGTTTTGTCAGTTGCTCATTTCCATGTGCTGGTGTCTACGTCGACGACCACATGGGCCTGTATGCACTGACTTTACATGTGTGAAACATGTACAAAGAACCGCCTGTGGTACTACAAACATTTGTCATGTTACTGCATTTAACCACAGTTAGACAAAAGACCGATCAAACCGTGAGCATTAAAATGTTAGAATGTCTGCTCAGAAACCTCTGGCTGAAAACTGTCTGCCACCAGACTGCCTGCAGCTATTTCAGTCTGCTTTGTTTCTTACATCAGCAGTTTTGTGTGTCAGCTATATTATGTCGCATCCAAGTTATCTGTATGATTTTTTTTCTAATTTTTTTTTGTCTCGTGTTCCTCCTCAGAGGACCTGGGGGCAGAGAACTCTGAGCAGCTGTACACCTCGCCCCCTGAGATCAAAGCCTGAGCAGAAAGCAGTGCTGTTTGGAAACAGGATGAGAAGAGACAAGGAGACGAGCGGAGGGGTGTTCCAGCGTTCTATCAGGCCCCAGCAAGGAGCAGAGTCCAGAACATTTTGATCCATCAGGACCTGATGTGGATATTATGACTGCCCTGTCTGTCATAGACCAACACACACACACACACACACACACACACTGATTTTATGCAGTCATATGGACAGTATGGTCTGCAGAGTAAAGCAGTAGAGCTGTGAGTGTCGGCTCATCGCTGCCTGCTTACTCTCTGATCAGTCCAGTTCTGTCTGTCTGCTTAAACTTAGTTTAACTAATCTAAAGCCTTGAACCCCAAACCCCGCCAAACCACATGATGCTAACACTGGTTCTGGTTTCATAGTTACAGTATTTAATGAGCTGGACCATGGCTTTTGTTTTCAGTTCAGTTACAAGAATACTAGCGGTTGTTGCACAGTTTGTGCTAAAGTTAAGAGCGATTTTATTTCTTCAAAAACATTGCTTTGAGTATCTGCTGTTGTACTGGTTGAGTATATAAAGTTAAGTGTCCAAATAAAAGAAAATATTGTTTTGTGACATCGTGGAAAGGGAAGAAATGTCACCTTATTTTTTTTTTTTTTTCCATTTTAGTTTTGTCCTCATTTGTGTCCAATGGTGAACAAATAAACAAACGCATTACTGTTTTATTTGTAAGTAATGCACCAAGAGCAAACTGTGTTTGATGTTTTTTATTTTTGAATTCATTTTCACATCTAAAAAGCATATATTTCACTTACACACTGAAACTACATAACAGTAAAATACAAAAGACAGTTATGTCATAAAAACTTTTTTAACATGTATATTATATTATTATTAAATAATTAATTATTTAATTTAAATAATTTCCCCCTGCGATATTAAGTATTTCTGATTCTGGTTCTGATTACATCAGGAACAAAGAAGCACACAGGACAGCTGATAACAATTAGTACATAAATGTTAAAAATGACGGGATGAAAACAAATTAATACAATAAGAGAAAAATATTTATAAGTTTAAAATCAAAAAATATTTGTTATATATATATAATAAATATATATATATATATATATATATATATATATATATAATATAACAAATATAATATATATATATATATTATATATATATAACAAATATAATATATATATATAACAAATATAATATAACAAATATAATATATATATATAATATATATAATATTTTTATATATAATATATAAAATATGTATGGACCTTATAAACTTTGGGTAATTTAATCAAATATATTTCTCTAATATGCTTTTTATAAATTAATTAAAGCAGGTTGATTGAACAGTGTCACTAACTCGTGACGTGCGGTTCATTTTCAATAGTTGCATGTTGGTTCCGCCAATGAGGAAGCGCCTTCTGACAACGTCTGACCAATAGGAGCCCGTGTCTACAGACAGTCACTTCCGGCCCGGGTCATCCTCCCATGATAGCTCCATGGCAGCAGCAGGCTGGTGAAGGTTTCTCCCGCGGCCGGCGTTCAGTTTCATTTCTTCATTCTTCTACGTGGAGGAGGAACCGAGAGCAACGACAGAAAGTTACACCTCATTTTCTGTTTATTCTCCCTTCTTTTCTATTCCACACACTTCTTACCCCGTTAGCTCGTGTTTGTTGTGCGAATTAAGTCCAGTAAGAGGCGCTGGTTAGCCGCACCGTTCCGCTCCGCTCAGACTCTCCTCCGCTTTCCCTCTTTTTTCCCTCCCTCGGTGTTAGCTAGCTAACTTAACCCAGGCGACGGTCGGTAACTGTCCCTCCATCCGCACGCCGACATGCCGGAGTACCTGGACGACCCGTCTGTGCTCACCAAGGACAAGCTGAAGAGCGAGCTCCTGGCCCACAACGTGGAGCTTCCGAGCGGCAACCCGACCAAAGACGTGTATGTGCAGCTTTATCTGAAGAACCTGACCGCTCAGAACAACAGACATGTCACGGCCACGACTCTGGACGCCTTCTCCAGCGACGAGGATCTGCCGCCGCCCGTGGTCACCAGCAGAAGTCGCTCCTCCGGCAGAGTGAGTTTGGTTATCTGTTTGGAAATGAACGTTATTTTTTATTTCTTTTGCACGTGCATAACATTAGACAGCACGAGGGGTCCAAGTTTCGGTAAGTTGATTTAAAGTGACCGCAGGTCTGTAATTTGTGTTCAGCACAGACACCCATGTACATAAACACAGCGATTACGACTGCACTTTGCCGCTTATCCACTGATTATATTACTGTTTCTATCTCTACAGTTATCAATGACTGTCAGGAATAATTACACATGCGCAGCACAAGTTAGCAGAAGCTTCAAACTGCGTTTGAAAACTTCGACCAACACGCCACAAAGCTCAAATAATCGATTAATCAGCTGTTTTTGTCACATTAGATTAAACATCTGCTTTGAGCACACAGTTTTCATCCACAGGAATTTTTCTGCTCAGGGGTCCCCGCCCTGAAAAAGTCCTGTTGCTTTCCTCACCAGGGCTCAGGGTAGAAACACATGCCTTCATCAGCCACCATTCATTGTATCCCCGAGGACTTTATTTTGAAATTGGACTGTCAATCATTTCCCCAGGGGACCCGTTCCATTCTTCTTCTACTCTCTTATAACCCTGTTTGTAAACTTCAAGCTTTAAATCAAAACCTTGTGAACAAATCTGTGGCCAAACCATGATCAGACCCACAAACCACACTCACACGCTTCAACTTTCACTTCCCCCCCAACTCATTTTATTCCATCTGAGCTGTGAAGTGTTGGATTGTCTTCACCGCTGTTAGTAACAACAAACCTGCAGCCGATACACAGGTCCAAGCAGGCTGGTATCAGTGGGTGTATCTGAGGTGCAGACCGGGTGGGGTATGTGTCCCTCAGCCAGGCAATCATTCGCTCTTTCACATGATAATTGAATCAGTTTGTGCTTTGAGGTGACAAACAGGGGCACAGCCTCACCTGTTGTTACGTGAAATGAAATCACGCCCGGATACAGAAACCGCTAAAACAAGCTGATGGGCTTTTTCTTGTGTTTTTAATGAGTGATGGTGTTGTTTAGGGTGTAGGGTCTCAGTTTCTCAGCATTCCTCTGTTCTCTCTCAGTAACCCCCCTCTGGTCACAGACTGCCTGCAGACTTCAGAACCCTCAAACAGGAGCCGCTCAGAGATCTGAAGTCTGCCTAGAAGTTTGTTGTACATTGTAAAAAGCCTGGAAATGATATAAGACAGCGCCACACAAAGACTTGAAAGTTTGAGAGATGCTTAATTTGAAGCATTCAAAGGTTAGGTATATGCATGAGTTCAAATATACCAAATATAGAGTATTAAGTATTTTGATCATATTTCGTTGGATTGCGTGCTTGAAGTGTTTAAAAACTGAGACGTAGTCGCTTACTTCAAGTTGCTGATGCAACTGAGGCAGCCTGACAAACACACCACACCAGGGCAGTGTGGATCAGCGTTATGAGCGTGTTTAGAAATCAAGAACTGAATTTGAATGTTTCATTTTTTTGTGTGGTATTTTTCTTTTAGATACTTGAAGTTCTCATTTATTTCTTTCATTTAAATCATTTGTTTGTTTCTTCTGAACTTTTAATTTCCTGAAAAATCCTAAATATGCTACGCCACGCTGTAGTGATGAATATAAAAGCTGTGTATCTGTTGTGTGTTTGTGTGGAGAAAAACACTGTCGGACATGTCTGGTCTGGACTTGTTTAGGAGGCCGGTCTGTACTCGATGCCTGAATGAAAGGTGTTAGCAAAACAAAGGTGCTGAGTGACAAATGACATGTCAAACGTGTGTGTGTGTGTGTGTGTGTGTGTCTCATTCATTCACTGCTGCCTGTAGCGTGGACAAACAGCAGCATATGCAGGTGTTACACCGCATCTGTGAACAGCTGTTTCTCTTCTCTCTCTGTTGGTGTGTATTTGTGGGAGCAGTCAGGTAACGGTCGCATGACTGTTTGTTCAGAACAGCAGCTCTGCAGCATGTGTGTGGGTAGTGTATATGATTAGTCCTTATAAATTCTGACAGGGAGAGGGGACGCTGTTTATTGTTGCCAGACGAGTCTCACCAGTTGATCAGGCAGGAGTGTGTGTGTGTGGTTTTATAAATGGAACGTTGAGTCTCTGAACGGGGAAGTATGAGATATGATACAGAGATAATGTAAAGGTGTAGTGAGAGGAATGCTGGAGGTGTAGGAAGTTAAAAAAGAGTGCTGCTCGTTTGTCACTTTGTGAATGAGTTCTGATGGAACTTCAGCTAATGCAATAGACTTATTCAAACATTCTGTAAACGGAATTATTACGCCTAACAGTTAAAACAATAAAGTAGAATGAATGATGATGCAGTGTTTCCCCTAGAATTTTTTTCAGCAGCGGTGCTGCTATGTCCCTGTCCATGAGGATACGACGTCGACTCGTATTCATGCGAGTGAGAATAGTTTCAATAAAAAAAAAAAATAAAATATATATATATATATATATATATATATATATATATATATATATATATATATATATATTTCATCCATCCATCCATCCTCTTCTGTAGTGGAGCTCAGCAGTGCCATTGATGCTCACACGTATGCAAGTGGCCAGATGCTCTCCCTGTAATCTGTTCTCAGGTCAGTCTTATAGAAATACAACAAATACAAATCATGAGGGTGAGGCCAGAAATCAATTAATAATGAATTCTATTAAGATTAACTATATTCAGTGTGGAAAGCTCTCTAGGTCCTGCTCCTTGTACCTCTCCTTGCATCTTTCCTCACTCCTCTCTCTGCTCCTCTCTTCACTCCTCTCTTTGCATCTCTCCTCACTCCTCTCTGCTCCTCTCTCTCCTCCTCTGGACTCACACAGGTAGTAATGACAAGCAGCTAATTAATGTAGCTAGCGCTACTTAGCAGCTAAAAAACGTACTGTTAACGTTAGCTTGAGAGGCTGTAGCATTTATTAACTGACAAACTTACATTTCCTGCTAATCTCTCTCTCTGCTGTCGCTGCTCCGTTCACTTTTACCACTTCACTGTCACTTTCTCTGCTCGCTCACTTGTTGCACACTGCCATAAGGAGCTACGCTACTGTATGTTACGCTAACGTTACGCTACCTACGCTACTCACTACTCTAACGTGTATAAACTTGAACGTTAACTTACGTAGATGTCCTTTGAAGAATAAGAAGAGGGTCCGACATGATTTGCTGCGCTAGTTAATGACTCAAAATAAGTCCAAAATAACGTTGTGTGTTGTTGCGCTCACACAGTGCAAAGAGTAAAAATCATTAGTGGCACATTGATATTAATGATCTTGTGAAATTTCAGCAGCGGCGCTCGTAATCTAGCAGCGGCGCTGCGCAGCCACTGAATGAATATAGGGGAAACACTGTGATGATAACAAAACATTAATTTGAGGAAAACTATTCGTAGACCATAATGTGTTGGACCTGAACACACGCTGACAGCAGCATGATGATGATGATTGACATGCACTTAACATTTCACACTCACTGTCTGCATCACAAAATATTACGGGTGTTATTTAGGGTTGCAAAATTCTGGGAATTTTCAAAGTTTCCATGAGAATTAACGGGAATTTATGGGAATAAAGCAGGAATTTACAAAATTGAAGGTTGGCCCTTAACAGGGAACTTAAATATAGTTGTGGAACATATATTTGAGCATAATCCTGACTGAAACAACCAGATTTAATGCAGGTACACTTGAATATCTGCTATTCCTCAGTCACATGCACATAGCACACTGCTTACTGCAGGGCTATTGAGGCCACGCCCCCTACCTGCACAGGTGATTTCTGTACCTGGACCACACTTTAGAGCCCAGAGCACACAGAGACTATTGAAGACACACATTTGAGCTGGTGGACTACATAATATTGTTCAATAAAATAATTTAAACTTGATAAAGTTCTACTAACAAATAAATCTGTTGAAATGTTTTTAATTGTTTTATTTTGCATGTCTGCTTATGACAAAACAAAATGTTTAGATTAATGTTTGGATATGATACAGTTTGTTTAAATTACCCCCAATTTACACTTAATATACATAAATTTCCATAATTCCCATGGAGTTTCTGATTTGGAATATTCCCAAAATTCCTGAGCTTAACTGTCCATGGAAAGTTTCTGGAAATTTACCATAAACTTTCCACCCCTTTGCAACCCTAATGTTTAAGTTCTGCTCTTGGATTCTCAGCAGAACAATGATTTTCAGCAGTGACTCAGATTTCTAAAAGGAGGAAGTATGAAAATGTACCTCCAAACTTTCCCCACCACTCCTGCAGCACAATCCACTGCCTCTGTTTGCTCAGTACGGTGCAGGAACAGGACAGGAAATGGTTTAGCAGGCGTGGTAAGTTCAACAGCTCCAATCCTACAATAACAGAATAAAAAAAGATAGTTGATACCTCTTTGTACAGCTGTACAGTCCAGTCCAGTCCAGTTCCCATGAAGGCAAACTTGATGTTGGTGTGTCTTTGTCCCATCTGTCCTCTGTCCTCCACTATCTGCACCAACACTGACACAAAGTCATGTTTTCAGTATGTTCAGGTATTCTTCATGGTATTTCAGAGTTTGTCATTTCCTGATAAACCATAAAAAGTCGCTGATGACATCATCCTGCACTCAGGGGCATGTACTAATTTTACATCCAATGAAACTTCCTGTTTGATCCAGTCTGAGTCATTGTGAGGACTGCTACAGTCACAGGCCTCACTTATTACTGTACCAAAGCACAACTTGTGACTGATTTTCCTGATGGTCAGATAGCTTTAGCCTACCTACTTGCACCAGAACCGGGCTCAGCAGCCAGAATGGGTTCGAGCACAGTCTCTGAGACCAACAGGGAATAACGTTACACTACCGAGGTGATTTACAGACTTCATGATGGAAAGATTGCTCAGTAGTGAACTGCTAACTGTAGCAGTAGTGTAGTAACTGACTCCGGGATGCCAGGAGACAAACCCAGCAAGAAAACCACCTCGATAGGCTGCTGTGTTCTCTGCCAGACTGGCCTACGCTGGTTTCAGAGGTTGTGTTTGGTCTCGGGTCTGACCCTGGTCACTGGTAGGAAGATGCTGAAAAACTAGCTCATAGCGCTAGCTGCTGTACATCGTGGTGTGGTGTGTTAATATCCACAAATATCCTCCCTACCTTTCCTTTTTACAGGAAACATGTAAAAACAAGGAGTAAACTCTACTAGAACTTTATTTCCTGTTTCATGGGAACTTGAAGGTTGGAATAACAGACCACGAAGAAGTTTTAGAGCAGGTGGTGCTGTTGTCTCAGTGGAATTTGGCTCTTCATTGAGGAAATAGTTTTGTAGGTGTTTAGGTGTGTGTGTGCGCGTGTGTGTAGTAAATAGTTAAAGGCTGTGGAAGGACGCGGCTCGTGTGTGATGAGTTTTTCCCTTGTTTGAAGGCCTTGTAGTGTTTATCTTGTGAAACCTGATGCTCACATGTCTGAGTGATTATTACCTGCAGCTGGAGGTGGAGGTGGAGGTGGAGGAGGAGTTGGGGTGGACACGCAGCTCAGAAATTCATTCCTTACATTTTTGAAATGGTTCACTGAAGGGAACCGTAAAGGCTCACATACTTTGTGTCTTTCATGAACTTTGTGCTGCTGTGATGGTGAAATGTAGAAGAATCAGCTATAAGCATGAAGAATGTGTGACAGCACTAAGACAAACAGTTGTGGGTCATCTCAGCAGAGCAGACTCTGGTTAACCACACACACTCCATTGTTACTCAGCCAAGCAGCGGGTTGCGTCATGCAGCCGCAGGTCCTGGCATGTGTCGCCCTCAAACTACTCGCTGGAGGTTTTGTAAAGGAAAGTCTGACAGGGTTTGTAGTGAGCTTACTCCACAGAGCTCAGGCCGAGCCGTGAGCTCACAGTTCAGTTATGCCTTTAAAGGCCAGGGTGTGGTCTGCAGAGACGCCTCCTTCCCTCCCCTCCTCTTCTCCTGCTCTCTCCAGCTCCGGCTGCTGTTATTATGAAACAGCCTGGCTCGCGTCCAGTCCAAACCCTGCTGAGGGCCCACCGAGAGCCAGACAACCTCCGTCTGTGCGGCTGCATTTGTCACATGCCGTGGCAGCTTCTCTCCACATCGTCTCTGCATTCCTCACATTTTCTCTTCATCTTCTTTGTTTCCAGATGTTCTGAGAGTGGATCTTTTTGTAGTCGATGAATAGTTTTAGTTTGGTGTTTGAGCTGAGCTCAAACAGCACACACAACTGCAGGCTGTAATGTGGTTTTCATTGTTCATATGTCAACATTAATTCACACATTCCACAGACAGACATGCACAGCCAATTATTTTCAATGTGAAGCAGTAAGGATGCACGATGACTTTAGAATCTATATCTGTGGTCTGACATCACAGTTAACACAAGAATACAAACAACAGCTCCGACTCTTTAAATGTTCAAATATGTTTTTCTAGTAAAGAACATAAAAAACTTCTCAAACATAGTTTGGCTGTTGTAGAACATCAGTAAATTGAGTTCTTTGGGGTGATTTTAGGGATGCACCGATCCACATTTTTTCACTTCCGATCCGATCCCGATACCTGAATTTGGATATCTGCCGATACCGATACTATTCCGATACCAGAGCTCTGTTTGCTTTAATATTATTATTATTATTATTATTATTATTATTATTATTGTTGATTTTATGAGGCTGTAATAAACTCCTCTCTAGAGGCAAGTATATGTACGTATGCATGTAGGCAACTTGAGGTAAGTATGAGGTCAGAAAACAGGAAAAATTCCATCCTGAAAACAAATATGCAACTGTAAGGGTTTCAAATTGATTGTCAATATTTATTAAATTCAAAGACAGGGTTAAACTACTAGTGCAATATATATATAATAATATATCAAAAAACAAAAAATACCTGTCATATAAACTACACAGCACAGATACAAATCACTACTATGCAGCAACACAGTTTTTAAGTGTCAAATATGAAATAAAGGGTAAACTTCTCTACGCTACCCCTCTCCAAATAAAATACAAAGGGCTGCTTCATCTGATCAGCACAAATTAAGTACACTGGCTCGTTGATTAGGCTACTTTAGTGGTATTGTACGTTGCGACGTAGGTTCTGCCTCTCGGAATAACGGCTTTGCAAACATTGCATGTTGCTGTCTTGCTTTGAGGCTACTGTAAAATATTTCCACACAGCGGACATGTTGTGTGGAAAAGTTCGCTAGCCCCAGTGCTGCTCAATGCTAACCTGCTAGCTGCCTGACTCCATAAGTGATTCCTGCCGGCTAGTCTGCTAGCTGGCTGTAAACTGTGGAACGGACTTCCTGAACGGAGGCGTGTCTCAATGACACACAGAGATGAGACACGCCTCCGTTCAGGAAGTCCGTTCCACAGTTTGCAGCCTGCTAGCAGATTAGCCGGCAGGAATCACTTGTGGAGTCATTTCAGCAGACAACGTTAAAGCACAGACATAATTCATGGATCGGAAATTTCCGATCCGTGAATTACGTTGGTATCGGAACCCGATACCGATACTGGATCGGATCGGCCCCATCCCTAGGTGATTTAGAGGATTTCTTCCCCTCAAGTCGATAAAAGCCACGTTGCCTCATTATCAACTTAATTATCAGAATAATACACAATAACAAAATTCTCCCAGTACCAACTGATCATTTATTGGCCTGATAATCATTGTGCTTCCTCAGGAAGTAGCTAAAGCCTGCTCGTGCCAAGTTACATATCCATGCTGCCGTAATAGAACTAGACGCACACAATAGATATTTAATAGATAAATGTTACATAGTCCTCTAAAAAAAGCGTTAATCTAAATTTCTTTATAGTGAAGTCAGATCATTTGATTTCTATTATAAATAAATATGTTTTCTGTCATCTGTAGCTAAAAATCTGTCTTTATAAATCACATGTGTTCATAAGAAATGAGACTTTACTCTCCATGTTTGCTCATGGTGGGAATTGTTAGGTCTCTGTAAATAATACAGTTCAGTCTAGACCTGTTCTATATGGAAAGTGTCATAAGATAACTTCTGTTATGATTGGGTGATATATACATAAATTGAACTGAATATTGTGCTCATCCACTGCCAACATCAACAGCGCAGTGACAGTCGAGCTGTTTGTATTGATGGTGGCTGTTACTGTGAAGCAGCTGCAGGAGGTGTTGAGTTAAAGAGTGTGATGGAGGTTTTCAAGGTTTTGACTGAAGTGAGACCTGTTACAGTGCGTTCACACATACAGGTATGAAAAGGCAGATTGTCTGTAGCCTGTAATGAGTGTGAAGCTCGGGGTCATGTGAACGTTGAGCATGTGATTGATTTACTCCGCTCTAAATGTTTGTTTCTTGGTAACTCTGGGAATCAAAGCGAGCCCTGCTGGTTGTCGCTCGTTTCTCAGCTTCAAATTGTCTTTGAGCAACACTGGGACGTGTTTGGAGGATCAGTTTACAAAGGCTGGCATCCTGTCACTTGGGCTTAGGTCTGGTCCGGTCCGGTCCGGTCTAGTCAGGTCTGGAACACTGACTGCACACAGACACACAGTGTAGTGGAGAATCACGTGTACCGCCCTGCAAACCATGTCTGTGTCCATTTTAGATGATATCAGAGACTTGACCCCGACCACACTGTTCGCTGTGCACTGATTCAGTCTAAAGTTTCCTGCTGCACACTTCAGTCTGCTTCCTAACATAGAATCATGTGTATCTGTGATATCACATCGTGTTTGAGAAAAAAAAAATTCTGCACTCGACCAGAGGCTGAGCCTGGGAGGAGCCTGGGAGGAGGAGGAGGAGGGAGGAGGGCTTCATTTGAGAGGCAGCTGGCTTCAAACACAAAGTCATTTCCTGTGTGTGTGTGTGTGTGTGTGTGTGTGTGTGTGTGTGTGTGTGTGTGTGTGTGTGTGTGTGTGTGTGTGTGTGTGTGTGTGTGTGTGTGTGTGTGTGTGTGTGTGTGTGTGTGTGTGTGTGTGTGTGTGTGTGTGTGTGTGTGTGTGTGTGTGTGTGTGTGTGTGTGTGTGTGGCGTTGTTTACTATGAAACGCTTTCAGCATCTGCTCAGACGCTGCCTCTTTTTTTTCCCCCTCTGGCTTCACTTCATCTTCAGGAAATTGAAGGAAACTCTTGAAGCTTCTCTTCCTCACCATGTGCATGAATACACACTCCACATGTGCCTCCACCTTTTGTGTGTAGATCATCCATGAAATGAAGGAGTTGTAGATTTAGGAAAAATAAAAGTTGCATTCTTGAATAACGGCGTTCAGTTGGGATCATTGAAAGCAGCGTTGTATGTAATTAACAACCTGTTGAACAGGTTTCTGTAACTGTCGACAAACAGCTCTGCTCACACTGAGAATGAACTGAGACAGCTCAGGTTCACAGGGGGTGTTTGGGGTGAACATGTGGACAGGGTGGAACGTGTCCGTCAGGGCTTTAAGCTGTTAACTGAGCAGCAGTCGTGTTATTGACTTCTTATTTTGCCCGTCCCTCTCCAATCATTCCAACATCTTAGAGGAGAGATGGACAGGAATTCTTCATTGGACTTCTTTGGCATATGAAAAATCACATGTGTTTGTATCATGTCAGCAGGCGGCGCACTAACAGCCCACACACACACACACACACACACACACACAAACAAAACTGCCATCTGATTCTCTTGGTGTCATTATGATGAGTTTTCTGCTGCCCTGTCCTCCCCCCACAGAAAGCCACCAGGAAAACAGACAAGGTCCAGCCGGACGAGCTGGACGTGACCATGCTGACCGACCAGGGCCTGAAGGACGAGCTGCTCAAACACGGAGTGGACGCCGGGCCCATTGTGGGTGAGTGTTTATGTGGATCAGGGCAGATGGGGGGTCATCTGACATCTGCCCTCAGCACACGGATGCATGACTGTGCTTCACACATTGGGTAGCGGTGTCTTGGTGCTACACACTCCACACAGGTGATGGAATTCACAAGTGACTGTGGAAGAGTTGACTGTGGAATGTGTTGGTCCGTTAGCTTAAAGGAACACTTTCAGTGTGTTACCTGCAGTAGACAGCAGTCGACTAACTGCTCACATCCCTAACCCTCTAAACTCGACTGGTCCTTTTTACTAAAATATGGTATATCTTATGATAGTTTTATATACTGTGCATGCAGTAATGTAATAATATCATTTATAATGTAGTAGTCGAGGTGTGGCTCTCCATTGTTGAGGTGAGTTAAGGTATGTGAGTGTTTCCTCGTTGGTTTTGGCTCTCATTTTGTGGTTTGCATAGGCCGTGAACAGATGCACTGAACACACTGACACTAACACTGCAGCTGTTCTGCTGCTCGTGTGCAGACAAGGTGTAACATGCACACATATGAGACTATTGAGATCATCTGACCAAAACATAAATAATCTCACTGAATAGAAACAAAGAAAACCAAACCGTTTAGGACAACAAACACCTCGAGATAATTCAATAATACTGTGTGTGATTTCAAAGTCATTTTCATTGATACTTCATTATTTTCTATGGATTTAATCCGGTCACTGTAAAACTCATTTATGGGAACTGACAGATTTTCATTTACACACTTCAGTACTTGGTCAATTAGCCAACGAATCCATTAGTTATAGATTATAAAATAAATCAACTATTTTGATAATAATGAATCATTAAGTCATTCTTCTTCTGATCAACATTTTTCACCATTTTCTGACATTTTATGAAACTAACAATAGAGAAAATGATCAACAGATATATCAGCAATGAGCCATAGTGAGTCAATGATAAGAGTGAATCACCACCAAGCCCAGAGTAGTACCAAAAACGAGAGGCGAGGCTGGACTAACATCGAGCTCGTCAGGAAGTAAACAGCGTTTCTGTTTAATGATGACTTTAATGAAATGTCTCCCTCTGCTCCTCCTCCCAGCAACCACCCGTAAACTGTACGAGAAGAAGCTGCAGAAGCTGCTGGACGACGGTCCTGCCCAGCCGCCGCCACAGCTCGTTGTCACAGAGATCCAAGTCAACCACAACGGCAACTCTGAACCCGACGTGTACAGTGACAAGGAGGACGGTGAGAACACACACACATCTGTGCACCGCAACCTACGTTAAAGGCTGAATGTGTTCACGTTATTAGGACTTTTATTTTGAAGTAATCAGGATGTTCTCTCACTTAGAGATGTTCCGATACCATTTTTTCCCTCCCGATACCGATTCTGATACTTGTGCTGGGGGTATCGGCCGATACCGAGTACCGATCCGATACCAGTATGTTATAATAAAAAAAAAAAATCATACTACGCCTGCATGACTGTGATATGATTATCATTGTGGTAAGGCCTGGCTCAGGTTAAGCCTTTGTAAAACATGAATAAATACAGCAAATTCAAGACATTTATTTTTAAATAGAACAGTATAAAAAACAGTAGTGTGCAAATGCAATTTGACTAAATGAATCTAGGAATAATTATTTTTAAAAAATTTAAGTGCAGCCACATCTTTGCATATATGTTGCATGTTGCAGTCTTTTAGCAGAGACTATCCAGGTGGATTCACGGACTAAACTCTGATAATCTACCTGTGTGTGTGTTCTCACTTTGTTTATTTCATGTACCAGCTTCTAAATCTGAGTCTGACTCGCAATTTACGCCGCAAAATATAATGACACGAAGAAGTTTAATTTGATTTGTGTCTGGTAGTCGCCGATACCAATGCCAGCATTTTCGGCAGTATCGGAGCAATTTCTGATACTGGTATCGGAATCGGAACAACTCTACTCTCACTTACCCATAAACCTTTGTGTTTACACTGAGGGTAAACACAAGCGTACTGTTCACCTTCAGATTCATGTCTGGGCTGTCTGGAGGGTAAGACACAAACTCACTGACATACACTGAACAGGCTCTACTGTGTTTTGTCAGAAGTGACAGCAGCACCTGAACCTGAACCTGAACCTGAACCAGAGCCTGTGGCAGAACCTGAACCAGCTCCAGTGGTGGAGAGACCGCTGAGGAGCCGAGGGAAGACGCCCGTCACCACCCGCACCCGCAGCAGCCAGCACCACATGGTAAGAAACAGCCTTTCAACCGGCCAGCTTCAGTCTGTACACCTTCACATGGACGCTCCACTTCCTCTGGACTCTTTGAATAGAGGCCACTTGATAGAAGTGTTTGTGGTTTGTTGTCATGGTGATCATATTGCCACATTTATTGTTTCTGTTGTACTTCCTGAGTGGGTGAATAGTGTTGCTCTATCTAAATGGAGATCACACTCCCTGATGTCTGTAGTAGTTTGGATGTTGACAGTGTATCATTACAGTTCTATGAACACCACCATGCATTGATTTTCTATATTCTTTACAAGCTGATTTAAAATGGCTAAAATCTGATTGGCTCTGCCCCTCCTCTCCCTCCTCCTTGGACCAATACATGGACCGTCTGTGAACAGCCCCTCCTCTCTGTGTACACTAATGAAAACATGGTCATGAGTGGGAGGAAGGGCTCTTTTTGTTTCTTCTCTGCAGTGGTTAGCACAGCATCACAAACTCAAACGTTTTCAAATGTGATGCGTTCAAGTTAAGTCTGACAAGTTCCTCTATGTTCTTAACACCGTCGATCTCAGAGTCAAGTGTGTTTTGTTGTCATGTCAACCATATATTCAGTACACAGTGAAACGAGACAGCATTTTGTCAAAGACCACGGAGCTCCATGGAACACAGAGCAGACAGGACTACATTAAAGTGCGTACACAACACGTAACAAAACAATGGCTACATCACGGTGCTGTTCAAGTAAATTATTAGCAAGCATGTACGGAGCACAGCTAGTAAAGATAGTTATTATATTTAGTTACCTGTCTGGATTTGGTATTCTTCCCTATCCCATGTTTAGTTAAAGGGAACGGTCACTGTTAAATCTTAGCTTGTTATGGGGACACTGCCTTCTCTCCTTGACACAGAGCAGCTGTATGTTTGTATTCAGGAAAACAGGCACCTTTCTGATCTTTACTATGGTAACCGAGGTCAGAGGATAGGACTGTTTATGACTGTACTTAATGTAGACTCTACAGAGTCGGATAATAATAAAATGTAAACGTATTTCCTTATTTGTTGACTAATGACCATTTATGGACGTAGAGTGGTTGTGTCTAGGCTTGGGCGGTTTTGATACCGTCAAACTTCCTCCACATTTTACCCCGGTATACGGGATTACCGTGACTAATTAAAAATGATGACGTAAGCCTCAGGTGGCATTACAAAACTGTTGGCTTGTGCCTTCACCGTTCAGAAACTGAATACCAAACACTATTACTGAACAATAACAACATAACATGCATAATATTAACAACTTTTATTAACAACAAATGCAGCTTATAAAAAAAAGTGCAAATACAACAGTCAAACAGCATAAATTAACATAAACACCCAGAACAGTTTTCGCGCACAAATCAATTAAATTAAATCACAGCCTGAACAACTTTAAACAAAAGTGCAAAATACAACAGTCAAATAGAATTAAATTAACTTAAACATCTCGGAGATGCGTCCTTAGGTTAGAGGTGTTTGCATCTCTCGCGGTCACCTTTTTATTGCACAATTTACAAATTGCCTCATCAGTATTTACCGGCTCTCCTTTCTCGTTTGCCTGGAACCCGAAATACTCCCAAACTGCAGAAGTAGTGTTCTTTTTTGACACCAAGTCACCCGGTGCGCGACCTGCCATCTTTCTCCCCTTCTCTCTCCCGGTGCGTCTCTCTCCCCTCCGCGCTGTCACGTGATGACATCGCCTTCACAAACTTTATTGAAAGTCTCCAAATGTAGGCTAAAACATGTTCAACTATTTAAGTAAAACTGAAAATTCAACCACACATAAGTGCTACTGGACATAGAATCACTTTTATTTAATATTTAATTGTTATCTCCTATATAAGTGCATTGCATTTTTTCATGACGGTATTGAAACGGATACCACTGCTATTTTTAAACACCGGCAGTATACGGTATTACCGTAATACCGCCCAAGCCTAGTTGTGTCACTGTTCTGAGGTCATAGACAAGCACTGAAGCAGCATCATACTGTATGAAGCATGGACAGAGCATGAGTGAAGTCACACATAGGTTTCCAAAGAGCTGTTTTGAAGCCGAAAATATGTGGTGCTGTCCGTCACCATGTTGACTGTACTGCTTCTTTCGCCTCACGGCTAATCTAAATATCGGCAAAGGCGTGAATCATCAGCGGACCTGAGAAGGGTCAAATGACACCCGGGTGCTCTAATAAGCTGCTACGGCACTTACCTGTCAATCAATTAATTATGAATTATGTGTAACTTTAAAAGAAAGAAAAACTTTAATGTAATATTATTTATATAATATATATATATATATATATATATATATATATATATATATATATATATATATATATATATATATATATATATAAAATATGTAGTGGATGTCAGCAGGACCACAGCAGCAGGCTCCAATTGAGGATCTAGGGATCTAGTTGTAGCCATGATCCATGAGAACCTTTTTTCACGCTTGTGTTGCTCCCTCTCTGTCATTCACTGTCTATTTTGCTCAACCACTTTTGTCTTTTTGATGTCACTATTTGTCAGACACGCTCAGTCTGAGCAGACACACTTCTGGTTCAACTCCTCAGCCTCTGTCACACCCCGCGGCCCCCCACAGCCTGAACCAACTCCCCTGTTTTAATGAACATGAACGTGGAAAGCTGTGTTTTCACTGCAGTGCCTCATTTGGTCTGAATCAGCTGCAGTTATTTCCTTTTTTGGGCTAATATTTTACATAAGGAAAATGAGTTTCCTGCACAATTCCTCATTGCTGGCATAACATTATATCACATTTGGTTCTGAAGCAACGTGTGAAAAAGAGTTTCACATTCACACAGCTGTTCCTTCACTTCACCATGCTTGATTTCCTCTTCACACCACATTCTAACGTTACACTTTTTGGTATCACAAAGAACAACCTGAACATTAGTACACAGGGTGGAGTCACCCTGAGCTAAATCTTGCACACAACGCCAGATCACTTCGGTCTCCAGCGGTTTTTCCACCGTCCTGCACGAGGCCGAGCTGCTGTTACTGAAGCAGGTATGATGGGACACCCAGCAGCTGGGGTTGATTATACTTTCCTCTGACACCGCCAAAGGAAGTGTTTTTTTCTTTCTTTCTTTTTATTGGAGCACAGTCACACCCACCTCACAGGGCCTGTAGGTTCAATGTATCAGTGCTGCTCGCTGCATGTCAGGCTCAGAGCACATGATGTGGATTAGCTGCCGCCAAGCTTCAGACTCCTTCACTTCAGTGTCCTTCACTTCAGTCCTGATGTCCGTCCCTTCCTTCCACCTTTGTGTATTAAAAGTTTACCTTTCTGTACAGCTGTTGTCGTAATCATAAAACCTCCACCCTCTGTCCGTTTCATATAGTCCAAAGTGTTATCAGGCCCTGCTTGAATGGGCTCATTGCCACATGTCAGCAGTGTGTTGTGAGCAGCTCCTCCTGCTGTTCACACTGTGAACGTGCATCTGTTGAGCTGAGGCCCCAAAGTTATGAGGGCCACGTGAATACTGAGGGTCTGCCAGCAATGACCTGTGAGGTGTGTATATATATATATATATATATATGTGTGTGTGTGTGTGTGTGTGTGTGTGTGTGTGTGTGTGTGTGTGTGTGTGTGTGTGTGTGTGTGTGTTCTGTTCTGTTCTCCTTTGTGTAATCACATTAAGAGAAGGTAATGAGTTGAGTTTATCACGTGACCTTTGGTCTGGCAGCTAGTTTAATCTCCCTCTGTGCTGTAAAGTCGTGTTGTGGCCATTTAAATGTTTTTCATGTCAGCTCTGCTTCAAGCCGCTCACTGTGTTTGCACATTGTAAACATGTTTGTACACTTAACCAGATGATTCTGGTGGTTGTATAAATGTCATCTGTGGTGTATTATTGTTTTCCACATCTGGACTCAAGGTAAAGTCTCACTGTCTGCTGGTGTGTGCGTACCATGTGTGCAGAGAGACCAGTTGATGGATCAGGAAGGTGGTTGTGGTGATGATGATGAAGAGGAGCCTACCATACATGTAAAGCGCAGACCCAGGAGGTTATCCCACAGAGCGGTGAATACTGTCCTCCACCCCTTCCTCCACACATCAACTCTGTAACTGATTAAAGCCACTGGTGTCCAGTTCCACTCTGCTCGGGGATCTTTGTCCACCTTCACACCTGGCTTCAGAGAGGTGCATCTCATTCCTTCCATTTGTCTTCAAACTGCCTGATGGATGTCCTCGGTATACGATAGTAGGGTGGAGCGAGTATCCAGTCAAGATGTGTGCGAAAGTCGACTAGTCGATTAAACAGTGCAACCCTCACTAGTTGACACTACCAATACCAGTCACACTTTACAACATCAGAAAAATCAGGCCTTATCTAACTCAACATGCTACTCAACTCCTGACACAAGCTGTGGTCATCTCCAGACTAGATTACTGTAACGCTCTCCTGACGGGCCTCCCAGCCTGCACAGTGAAACCTCTCCAGATCATCCAGAACGCGGCGGCGCGCCTGGTCTATAACCAACCCAAAAGGTCACGTTACCCCGCTGCTCATCAAGCTCCACTGGCTACCTGTTGCAGCCTGCATTAAATTCAAATCGCTAATGCTGACTACAAAGTTGTCTCCGGTACTGCACCTACCTACTTGAGCGCCCTCATACAGACATGTGTTACCTCATGACTGTTGCGCTCCTCCAATGAACGAAGCCTGGCTCTGCCACCTGCTCGTTCAAGGCAATCCAGACTCTTCTCATCTGTTGTTCCCCGTTGGTGGAATGTCCTACCAGTTCCTACCAGATCAGGGGCGTCCCTCTCTACCTTTAAAAACCTCCTGAAGACCTCCAGATCTTCAGAGAGGACCTCCTCTGCAACACTACCAACAACTGGACATGATACATCTACACCTTTAATAACTGTCACATGCTGCACAACACTTTCTCATCACACTGTACTTTGATTGTTCCCTTCTCTGTAAGTCACTTTGGATAAAAGCGTCAGCTAAATGACTAAATGTAAAATGTAGTCTGTTAAACTAATTATAAATAGTTTATTAAAGGACAATTCCAGTTAACTGTTACGGCATTATGCAGCTCATACTTAAGTTCATTCATAGTCCTAACAGTTTGTTACTGCGGTCAGCTGATTTCACTCTCTAACCTCACACAATAAATCTGTCAGAGGAAAAGGACGATAGGACTGGCACTGAAAAGAAAATATCCAGAGTATGGTTAGTTATGATGACATTAAGCAGTGAGAAACTATCAATCACATTATAAGATACCTGTCGGCCTCACTGTACATGTCTGACAGATGATGTTTAATTGAGCTAAGCTGTAACATTATCCTCTGTAACTTCACATCATCATGATGTCATGTCATCTATGTTTTGTTGTTCACATCATAAAGTGAATCCAGCCAGCGGTGATAATGATGTAATAATAACTGGACAGGCATCGTGTGGATCAGGCAGCCATGAGAGTCTCTCTCTCTTCGTCTAATAACATGAACAGTCTTCATCTCTTCGTGATCTTTCATGCTGTTGTCTGGCAGGAAGTTATTGTCCATATGTTTTCCATTTCAGTCCAATCCCAAAGCGTCCGGTTCAAACTGGTTTGAAATATTTCAATGTGAGTCTTCCAGTTCAGTGACGAGGTTTCAGCACACTCGGAGTTTGCTCGTCTTTCCTTCATTCTTCACTCTGTTTTCTTCTTTGCACTTCGTCTCTCATTTGTCCTCTCTCCTTGTAATTACTGCTTCCTGTCCTCCTTTCCTCTGTCCTTATCTCCTGGTTCTTCAATCCCAGCAGATAGTGCCTGAGGATCTCAGACCTGTATTGACAGAACAGGTCCAGTTGCAGTCTAACAGGAGGGTTCATCACAGGCTGGACAGTCCAGCTCGGGCTGAACCTACCTCCACCTCAACCAGACCTGCTCAGGTAGTTCTGGGCTGTGGCCACTGGGAGACGCTGTTTGTTCACTCACTGATCCCTGCATGGACTCACTGCTCTGTTGGTCTCCACTCTTAGTGGAAGATGTTTACACTGTTTCTTGTCGTCTCGTCTCACCTCATTTGGCAAATATGTGCTTCATTAACTTGGCTGCTGGTTCCATTCCACTTGTTTCTTTGAAGACACAGCCATCATGAAAGTTTGGGGCTGTTTGATCTTTCACCAGTTTTTTTTCCTGTATCACTTCTTGGTGCCTTGCTGATGCGGCTGCCTCCAGAGTCTGTCTCCAGTGAAGATTGCTGACCAAAACACGTGTTAGGTCTGTAACGCTCCTGGAAGCCCTCTCTGGAAGGTGCCCTCACTTTGCTCGTTTCTGGGTGGATTTCTTGAATTCAGAATTTTGAGTTGGTAAGGATGACCAATTCAGGATCCCACGGCCTCCCTGGTCCCTCTCCCGGAACTGTCTTTTTTTTTACGTGACTTTACAGTTGGATGGTATAAATAAGATCACATTTTGTCTTGCACTCGGTTGCGCACACAAATGGTGAGAGAAGTTTAAACCCTGCTGACGTTCTCCTGGTAAGTCACTGTGTAATGGGATTGTGATCGTCTGTCATGCTGCACGTTGTTAGATGTTCTGAAGAACTTTGTTAAACACACGTGGAGGCATAACCTGCTTTGATTTGTGGGCACAAAGAATCTGTGTCTGATTGCAAAGTCTTCGATCCTAAAAGGAATCGTCTGTTTGAAACCTGTAGCTCCAAGAGGAAGGACTGTGGCTACATCTTCCCAAAGCCAGTAAGGATTTGTCTCAGAAGCCAGTCGCTCTGCTCAACACTGCTCTACTCGAGGTTAGCCTTCTGTCTGTTTGCCATCTGTCTTAACCCAAATGTGTTTTATGCAGAATCTCATTCAGCATGTCCACAACGGACATGTTACTTAGCCAGTATTAATGCAGATTAGATTTGACTTTGACTTTTGTAGAACTTTTTCTACATTTCTTGTTAGAAAGTCGTTTGGAAACGTCGTGAGGACAAAGTAACGTTCGCTTTACATGTCTGACAAAGTTTGGTAAGACTGCTTCCAGGTGGAGAACTGATGTTACGGATGAACTCTTACATCTGAAGTAAAAAAAAAAAAAAAAAAGAACACTACAGAAGAGCTGCATTTTTTAGCATGTCAGGTGTGTGAGGGGAAACTGGAGTTCAGCCTGAATTCTGAGTCCCTTTGTTATTGTGTTGGTGTCTCAGGAACCTGAGCCAAGACCTGAACCTTTAAGACCAGCAGCCAGGGTGTGTAGAATGAAATCTGTGTTCCACTGGAATAAATTCATATTTTTAATGTTTTTATTGTAATGGCAAGTTCCTTCTCTGTCCCTTCATGTTTGTATTTATCTAATTATCCAGTCAAAGAGTCTTGAAGAACAAAGTCCACGACCGGCTGCCAAGCCATCCAGACCCACCAGAGTGGACCCGCTCACCTTTAGCACCATGTGTGACATCTCCCCCATTAAGAAACAGGAGCCCCACTGGTTTCTGTCCTCAGACCAGTTTGGATCTGAGCCCGGCAGTGTTTCTGCAGCACGGGTACAGCTCTACTCACACTCTGTGGTGGCTGACACGTATTTGAATGGTGTGTTGTCTCAGTGTCACTTGAAGAAGTCTAGAGTTTATAGTCCAGGGTGGTTAACCTTGAATCGGCCAGTTGTGTGTGCGTGTGCAGCTGTTAAGGGTCTCTGCAGCAACACTTGTGTGACAGCTGAGGTTTTGTGTGGTTAAACCTTGTGGACACACTCACACACAAGTTGTCTGTGAGCAGGAGAGCTGTACTCCTCCAGACGTGCTGCTGCTGAAAAAGAGGCAGCTGAAAATGTCCAGCTTCCTGTCCATGTGCAGCCCGGCGAGGACGCTCGGCTCTGCGTCCACACTGTCCACGGACGCGTTAGTGAGACAGGTAGACTGTTGCATTGTGGGCACGGTGCTCTGCGTCACATTCACATGGTGGGTCAGTGTTCAGTGGTCACATGGTGAGAGGTGTCTAATATCAGGCAGGGGGCCCTCTGCTGGTCCAAACATGCACCCACAGGTGACTGTGGTGACAAATGAGGCGAGTGTGGAATCTTTTAAAGAGGCCTGCTGAAGTTGACTGGTGTATTCATGAAGCTTTAAATCATCTCCATGTTTTGTCTGTAGGTGGAGAAGATTGCAGCCAGCGAACAACCCCGGAAAGTGGAGGAGACTGACATTCTGAAGGAGCTCTTTCACAACGACATCAGCTCTCCAACAGGAATCACGTAAGTGACCGCTGTTTTTGTCACCAGTTAACGTCAGTTAATGATTTTACTGTCTGTAAATGAGGACAAGTTAGCAGAGCTTCAAGCAGCAGTCAAATATCTTCACATATTCAACTTATGACCACTAATAATGACAACAGAACACATTTATGAAGCTGTCAGCAGCTTTTGACCCTCTCAGCTGACTCACATTTCAGTGTTTCAATTTACACCCAATCACTGAAGAAACACAAGAGCTGGTGCTTTGTTGTTGTTGTAGAGCACAGCCATCTGGTTGGTTATATCACATAGGGTGGATCTGCTAGGCATGAAATAAAACAGCTCTATGATTCTCCAGTGGACAGCTTGGATCTCTTGAATCTTTAAGAAACCATCAGATCAGTCATGTGATGGCTGCTATGACCAATGTCCGGTTAGTCTATTGGTGCTGATGCTGCCTGGAAGCTGCTCAAAATGTTCTTGATAGAAATTTGCTGTTGATGATGAACAAGCATGTAGAGTCCAGGTCATCCCACCGCTTTCTGTGCGTCACCTGCTGATACCGTTTGTGACATCACAGCAACAACAGGACTGCGTGATCATGTATACGTGACTTTATGGGGTTAGACAGATAAATAGAAACGGATGCACATCAGTATGAGTTCAAACAGAAATGTTTTCTCTCTTTTCTGTATTTCATCAGTTCATCATTCAAAGTTCCACACAGTGACATCATGTCTGTACTTCCCATCATTCTCTAGGACAGACTAATAACATGCTGAATTATTTCTTTGACTGAACAGTAACAGTAAAGCGCTTTATGAGCTGCAGATGTGAAGTGATGTGTAAACTCATTGTTTCTTATAGCGCCACCTGTCGACGACCCATTCGAGGAGCGGCCGGTCGCCCGGTGAAGTCCAGCGACCTGTGGAACAACGAGAACTCCATCTTCTCCCCAAAAACCACCAAGACCACCAGCTCATCCTCGTCCTACACAGAGAGCCGCACTGTCAACAGAGTCACCAGCTTGCCCCCCTCCATCTCCTTCAACTCCTCTACCTCCGCCTCCTCTTTCTCCTCCGCCCCCTCCTCCTCCAGGCCTCTGTCCGCAGCTCCCCCTGCAAGTCAGCCCAAAGCAGCGCGCCGCAGCGTGTCGCTGTGGATAAAGCTCTTCCTGCTGGCCATCGTGGCTGCGTTCCTGTTCTTGGTTTACCAAGCCATGGAGACCAACTCCATCAACCCCTTTGGTAACACAGACACAGAAGTGGCTGATGGCAGCGCCGCATAGAGCACAGGAAGTGTCTGAGGGGGAACAGAAGCCTGCCTGCTTCTAATTTTTCATCTTTTTTTAAGTGTGAATCTTCATGTAGCCATTTTGTTCACGGGGGCTGTGAAATTACCTCTGACATGTTCGCCCGTCTTCCTCCGTATTTGATCTCCTCTTTTTTTCTCCTTCATGTTTAAATCAGTTTTCAGTGTGACACTTCAAGGATCTCCAGGACCTGATGTGAAAGGACAGTAGCGCCTCTGCTGACGTTTCAGTGTGAGGTTACAACAAAGCCAGTCACCAACCAACTCTGAGAAACAAACAGTAGCTTTCATAGAAACACATGGACTCTTTATTATTATCATGTTCATTTTTTATGTCATAGCTGCATGGTGCGTATGTATGTGAGTGTGTGTTTGTACTGGATGTGTGTTGAGTTTTTTCTTCACACTTTGCCTTAGTGTCTGTCTCTCTTAGTCATTAACAGCTGTATTTTGTTTTCTACTTTTCTCGACCATCTTTGTTAATGAGACAGGGAGGCTCGTTAGAATCCAATGAATCAGTGATCTTAGACATGACACATGAATATTTTCCTAATGTTCTCTTCTAATAAAGGTGAATGTTCTTATGTATTCAACTTAATTATGTATTCACTGTCACAAATATTGAATAAACTCAATAAACTTTTATGTTGTTACTGTGCCTGTTAGACTGTTTTGTTCACGTGCACAGTGAGCCAAACCTCAACACAGTTTTTACATTATTCTCTTTCTTTGTAACTTTGTAACTTCAAATTCACAAGTCACAACTTTGATTTTTTTAGTTTGAAATGACTCATTTGTTTTACAGTATTGAAGTACTTACAGTGAAGTCATTGGTCACAGGGTGCTTTTCTTTTGATTTAAACACCTCTAGAACATCAGGTTAGATCAGATCTTCATCATGTTTGATGCACATATTCTGGACTCTTCCAGTTATTGGTTCAAAAATAATGATGGGGATAATCTGTTTTTACATGAGCCAGTATTGGCAGCATGCAGACTGAACAAACATTTTCTATAGTATGATACAGAAATGTGTCTGTCAAAATCTGTAAGTTCTATCAGATGCTCGGCACCATTAGATTAAAGAAATGTCATTTCAGTAGTATGTGCTTTGAGCTTCTGTAAATTTGAGGTTTAACAGATCGAGTGAATGCTAAACTTATTTATTTAACACATGATTAATATCTGAAATCAAATGTTTTATTTTGTCTCGACAGTTTCTACAGCAAATCTTGTGTTTCCACCTCAAACAAACTGACACTTGCTAAATGTTGGAGTGATAAATATATTATATACATCTATGTATAAAAAGAGACATAGCAAGACTTCATCATGTAACTTTCATGCAAAATTAAACCCAAATACAATGAATTCTATAAAATATGTCAAGACTGTAACAAACGTTCTAAATAACTTGAAGCAAACCTCTGACAATTATGGGATAGTTCAAACGTAGTGTAAGGATAAGCAGAAGTAAAGAAGAGGCAGTATGTCCAATTATACAACAAAGTGTGTCTAACATTACTGGTCATACCAGACCAACAACAACAACAAAGCTCCTCTGAGTGTCTGAGCTGAGCATGATCTGCAGTTATCATCTGGAAGAAAAATTAAAAGAGACACCAATGAATAATCAGTTAAACATTTAGACAGCTCATGATTATGATTTCTGGTTTTGAATGTGACAGTTCAAGTTGACCTGGCATGAAACTAATAAATGTATTTAAGTATGCTGAATTAATAAAGATGAGGTGATTCGAATCATTGAATCTAATTTGTTCGAAGTTTTACAGTGTAGAACTCTTCAACTTCAAGTTTTGGAATTATGATATGGGTTTTGTTTGTTTTTGTTTTCATTATCTTTAAACTGTTTCTGAACAATGACAAATGTTCATCTCAGCTACACAGAGTCCAAATCTTTCAGTTGGTCTGTAGCCAAAAATCCCAATGTTTGTTTTGTTTTGAAGTATCTTTCTAAAATGCCACAAATAACTGTAGCGTTGTCGTGTGTAGATTTGACCAAAGCAAACATGTATCAGTAAAAACAGGGCAATTGTGGGGGAGCTGACAGGCTGAAACAGGCTAAACCGGGCTGAAAAGTGTGTTACACAATGACTGACAACAGACTTCGGTTGCACTTGCTACATTACCATGTCTCTCATAGCTGCATTGTAAAATTCTTCTTTAAATGAAAAGAGAATCCAAAGGAAACATTTTGATGTTAAACAACAACATACAAACTTGTATTTACCAAGAGTCAGACTTGGTTTAAAAGTGAGCAGCATGCATGATACCAGAACCTTTCAACTCCACCTGTGCTCTTCCTGCTGTGACAGTTGTCTGCTGGTGTGTGGTCATTTTGTAACTTTGGAAATATACATCACCAAAGCAAATGTCTGTGTTTAATTTAGTTACCACACAGCTAATGGGGCCCATGTAACATGCAGGCAGGGGGAGGAACGTGGTGTCATTTCTGCCCCGGGGATATGAATATGGTTAGATATGCAGTGGTTTTTCCTGAAAATGATTCAAAATAAATGTGGGAAGGTGTCAGTCCAAGAGATGTCCATCCAATGAGAGTTGATTCTGAATCTACAGGTGTGTGATATCAGGCCTGCATGACACGGTAACGACAACTGAAACTTTGACATTTAAGTTTCCAGAATTTGTCTACAGTCAACAATCAGGAGTTGTATCTACGTCACAAACAACTCCACCCATGTTTCATGTGAAACCCAACCTTCAGGTAAGTCAAACCACACCTGTCTCTGTTTGGTTTTTAGCGCAGAAGAATCAAATTTTATTTGTATAGCCCAAATTCACAAAACACATTTTGCCTCTGAGGGCTTTACAATCTGTACAGGGAGTGACACCCTCTGTCCTTAGACCCTCGGTTCGAGTGAGGAAAAACTTGCCCACAAAAAACCCTTTTAACAGGGAAAAAAGGTGGAAGAAACCTCAGGAAGAGCCACAGAGGAGGGATCCCTCTCCCAGGACGGACAGACGTGCAATAGATGTCACGTGTACAGTCAACAAATCAACACAAACATATTGTACAATTACAATGAATGATAGAATGACAATGAATTACAATGAATGATAAAATGATTACAGTAGCAGTGGAGCCTGTGATAGAGATAGAGAGACACAGATGCACAGCAGCAGCAAGTCATTAACTAACTATAAACTGTAATAGAGATATGGTAACAATAATGACAGTAATAATATATGTAGTGGACGTCATGCAGGACCACAGCAGCAGCCACGATCCACGAGAACCTGCTGGACGAGAGAGCACAGAAACTCCAGGGAAGAAGAAGAAGTTTACACACACTGAAAAATGGACAGCTTTCAGTAAGAAAGCAGTTATGTTAGCTGTCGTGTTTTTGTTTTGTTAGTTAACATGACACACAAACACATTTCAGCTACACCTCAGGTGTGACCAGGTGTGCAGTGACGTCACTAAGCAATCATCTCCGGAGGGGGGGCTTCGCTGTCAAACGCATTACTGAGGACAGGAATAGAAGCAACAGTGAACAGGTAATCCACTTAGTGTTCCTCTCTCGGTCTGTCGTTAGGAGGCACACACACACACACACACATCTCTGCTTTATGTTCATGAGCGTCACACATGCAGACATTCATTTATCTGAAAGGAAAAACACTTAAAGGTCCAGTGTGTAGTATTGAATTACATCTAGTGGTTTAATCGCTGTATTGCAATCTCCTCACATCACCCTCACCTTCTTAGTGTAAACAACACTTGAAAGGCCCTGTCTAGAGTCAGTATTTAGTTTGTCTGTTCTGGGCTACTGTAGAAACACAGTGTTTCAACATGGCAACCTCCATGAAAGAGGACCCTCTCCTACTGTAGATATAAAATAATCATTTTTATGTGACAAAAATAAAAAGATTCTTATTTTCAGGTGATTATACATGCATGAAAACATAGTTATGAACATTATATTCCATGTCTGCCTTATTCTGAAAATAAAAGCCCCAAATCTGACACATGGATCTTTTACGTCCTAGAAAAAGTCACTCTGATGCTCCTACAAGCACCGCCTTCATTTGTCGTAGACCAATTTCGTGATTGGGCAAAAGGTGTTGATTGGCAGCTCCGGCGCCGTTTTCTTACGGGCAGAGAGGCGAAAAGACCCGCCCAGGCTTCTCGGTGACGTCACGAAAGGACAAACCGATTTACCGCGAGGTCATTCGGCCTCTCCGAGCAGCCGGTAGCAGCGAAGCGGAGGCGCCATCTTGAGACAGTGAAAGAGTGAGTGCGGTTATTCATTAAAAATATGAAGTTAGCTGGGAAATATGACGGCGCCACTCTTTTATGGGGGATGTTTTTACGTGTGACTTATTTCAGTTGTTTTGTTCGCGCGACCTCTTCCGTCTTGCCATAAAAGGAGACCTTCCACCTTGGAGCGGTCAAGTTAGCCTAGCACGTTATTTAGCATGTAGCATTCGCTAGATAAGAACGTTAGCATATGGATGTTGTAAATGGCTAACGGCTACCCATTAACCTATATGGATATTACGTTAGCATTCGTGTAGCTAGCCTAGTATTCTAGTTATGTGTTAGCATTAGCATTTCCTGTTCACGGTCATTCAGACGTCAAAGCTAACCAACACGTGACATGGCATCCCTCAGTTCAGGTGTCGGTGTGTGTGTGGATGTCTATGTGTGCGTGTGTAGTCGGTTGGGGGCGGGTTGCGTTACCAGTCAGATACCAGTTAGCACAGAGCTAACACAGAGCTAACTTGTTGCTCATTGCAGCGCAGCTCCGGCAGCAGCAGGCAGGACAGCCACCATGTACCCGACCGCTTTGACGCAGCTGGCCCGGGCCAACCCGTTCAGCGCCCCCCTGTTCAGCCTCCAGAAGGTGGAAGAACCCCAACAGAACGTCCATGGACAGAGGCAGACCCGCAGACTGGCAGCAGCCGCCACCGCAGACGGTAACCCCGGCGCGCGGAGAGAACCGCGAGCTGGCTAAAGAGCTACCGTTAGCCGCATTAGCATAGCTGACAGGATTCGTTAGCCAGTTGTGGCTAACTTCACTGCGTCATTCAGCCTACAAACATTTAATATTAAGTGTAATTACCCTGTGCGTGTTGTACGTTATCGTTAATGACTTTGAATCGTTAGGAGTAATGAGGTTATGTTTGCTGAGGCAGCTAGCTGCTAGGCCTGCACACTAGCTGCCTGTGGAGGACAAGGAAGGACAAAGTGGTACCTTGCCTTTGCGCTGCAGCAAACTGTGTTCGGCGTGTCGCACTTTATTTCAAACGGTGCATTTAGATGGAACAGTTTTTAGTGCACTCACTTATTAAGTAATGGTTACATAATGGAACCAGTCCATGCATGTGACCCCTGACTGTCCAGAACAAAGTGTCCTAGCTTGAATCTTTTATGACCGGGTGTCAAACCGGCACCCAAAATGACTTTTTGTAACTGTATGTTACTACAGTAACAAAAAGTTGCAGTCGATGAGGTTACTGTGAACAAGACTTAAGCATATGACACACAGGTCTCGTACTGGTTCACCTCCACCTATGAAGGCAATCTATGAGCAGTCATTTGAGATGTTAACATGTTTATGGGGTGTCTCAGATTGTTAATCATTTGTGGAATGAGGTCCATGTACCCGTTTCATAATGCCTTCCACTCTGCAGTATGTCCTTTACATCTATAGGTTTGATCCTGACAGCATAGCTAACTCATACTCCTGGTAACCTGGAGGGACGTTATCAGGCTTTGTTTTCAGACTAAATTGTTGCTGGTAGGCAACTTAAACCACTGTTGGTTGCATAAGGGCAAGGCTGCTGTAATAAGTCGTGTTCAGGTACACCCTAATGCAGGTTTTGGCTTGTTGGCCGCCTAGCCCAATTAAAGATAACTTTTTTTTTTTTGCGTTTAGTCTCTCGGGCTGTTTGACACTCAGACTCAAAGTTAACTCCCGTCAGCTTGGAGATGTCCTGTCCTTAAAGTCTCACCTGTGTTTCCTCAGAGGGAGACAGTTGTGAGTTCGGCTCTCAGAAGTATTTCGTCCTGTGCGGCTTTGGTGGGATTCTGAGCTGTGGCACCACGCACACAGCTGTCGTTCCCCTCGATCTGGTCAAATGCAGAATGCAGGTCTGTCTCTATGGCCCGGCGCCTTGTTTCCCCCCCCCCCTCCGTCACGCCTCATCCATCCATAACAGATCCATGTTTTCTTTTTGAAATCTGCATGGGAGAAACGACCCCCGCCCCGCCGTGGTGAAGTTGTTTCTCGTCATCGTGTACTGATTCCCATGATTCCTGGAGTGTTGGAGTGATCATAACACGACTGCATGATTCTACACCAGTGTTCCTGTGTGTTTAATGATTTGTACCCGCCGCGCCGCCCTCAGCCCCCGCTCAGTCCACCGCAGAGGACTGGTGTAGGTGAAGGTCAGGAGAGTCAGACCTGGAGAGGAACATGTCCTGAATGTTGACCTTGATATTTGACACCATCAGCTGAGTCTGTCAGGACTGTGTGATGTATGAACAACACGTTAACATTACAGACATGACACTGATTCCTCATTAACACACTGACTGATTAACCTTGTACTGCCAGGTAAAAATGTCCAAGAAGGTCAAAAGTACATTTGATAAGACATTCTGATGATAAAGAACATGAAGTGTACGAGTGTAGAATGTAATGAAGCATTTACTGTTAATTTGTGACCTCAACCTGAAGTCTGTCTTTAATTAATGATTCAAATCATAAATCTGTTTGACTATCACTGATGTTTGACATCTTTAGCCATTTCATTTAGACAACTGCCAAAGTGTTCACACCATGTTAGTGATTTCTACCTTCTGTGGAGCCACTGATGTCCTCAAAACAAAACGTTTAGAGTCTCAGTGATGATTCACAGTTCACTGAGAGGAACTGAAGCCAGTGGCTGCATGTGAGGAAGGAAACACTCTGAACATGTGTGGTACGTTTGAAAAAGAGTGAGCAGTACAATCTGCAGTGGAAGGCCTGACCTGTCAAACGTCACTGTGGTCCTGTCTGAAGGTTGGAAGAGAAATCACATGTGTACAATGATTAGTTTGAAATCATCCTTTGGTGTATTATCCTAATAAATGGTGGCACGTTGGTGGCAGAGTTCTATGATGCAAGAGTCCTGGCACTGAGTTCAGCCTGTCCACACACGGACGTAAGGAGACTCAGTGGCAGCTCCTCCGTCATGAGGCTCTGGTTTAGTGATTTTTGTCCTGTGTTGCATGTGACCCTGCATGTTGCATGCTTGTTGTGTCCCCTCCTTCTACCACAGACGTGAGCTGCGAGTTCGGCTCCAATAAGTACTATGCCCTGTGTGGTTTTGGGGGTATCCTGAGCTGCGGCATCACACACACAGCAGTGGTGCCCCTCGACCTTGTCAAGTGCCGTCTGCAGGTTTGTATGGAAGCTGACCCTCTGTGTAACGAGTAGCCAGCAGCTCCTGCAGCTCCTCAGCCCCACGGCTCCATGAATGATTAATTCTATGATTAGACTGAGAGGTTTGACACCACCAGTGTGCACCAGCAGCAGATAATGTAATGTTAAACAGCACACTGTGTATTCAGACCTTATAGTTAAATATCTATAAAGGTGCACATATATTCTGTTAGTTATGACATGTTAGACACAGTCATGAATTATTGATAGTCATGCTATAAGCCTCAAATAGCAGACCCCAGAGCTGCCAGTCATCTATTGCCATGCTCCCTCACACTGTTGTTTTGGCCCCCTCAGGTGAACCCAGATAAATACAAGAGCATCGGCAACGGCTTCTCAGTGACCGTGAGGGAAGATGGTGTCAGGGGCCTGGCAAAGGGGTGGGCCCCCACCTTCATCGGCTACTCCATGCAGGGACTCTGCAAGTTTGGCTTCTATGAAGTGTTCAAGATCTTCTACAGTGACCTGCTGGGAGAGGTGAGAGAGAGAGACAGACACACACAGAGCTCCCCACTGACAGGAAGATGCATGTTTTGTTTTTGTTTGTTTGTTTTCTTGTCGCCAACTTTAGTATGGTTTGTTTTGGTGATATGTTATGCTCGGTTAGTTGAGTGGAATAGAACTTTGTCCACAGAGGAGTGTGTGCGTGGACAGATTTCCATCAAAGCACACATGAGCTCTTCACACTGAAAGTGGACACCATCTGTATTTGCCATTAACCAGCTCGACTCTTGGATCACATGTAGTTTGTGTATTTTTGTTTTATTGGTACCAACTGGTACGCACGGACACGTCTTCATTTTTCACTGTTGTTTGTACCTGTGTTTTCTGTCTGAGCTTACAGGAACATTCTCTTTATTTTCATTGCTGCTTTACTGCCATGAAAGATGAAATATAAGAGCAGAGTTTGATTCTGTGTACGTGTTAAACATCCAGCCTCAGTGGACGCTACAGTGGAGTTGTTTGGGTGGTTAACCATGGAGGTGGTTTCTGACTGAAAGTTGATTTGGTATTGATATTGATATTGTGTGGACGTGTGTCAGGATTCATATGCAGGCTGTTTATGTTATTTTTGATGGTATATCGTGCAGACTGTCATTATGCAGGTTGTCATCTTAAGTATTTATTTGTGGTGGTTTCTCAGTGACTTTGTAGAAACTTTATCACCTGATCTGTCTGACCACTTGTGTTCCACCCAACAGGAGAACACCTACCTGTGGAGGACATCGTTGTACCTGGCTGCCTCGGCCAGCGCTGAGTTCTTTGCAGACATCGCTCTGGCTCCCATGGAGGCTGTAAAGGTTCGTATCCAGACACAGCCGGGCTACGCCAACACCCTCAGACAGTGTGTCCCCAAGATGTATGCAGAGGAGGGCATCTGGGCGTAAGTGTGCTTCCTTCTTCCTCAGCATTCAGTTTGTCAGTCTGTCAGTGACCTAACATGTAGGTATGGCTGTGTTAGTGACTGAATAATTGATACAGAAACACGCTCCTTAGATCCACCTCTGGAGGGCGCTGTGCTCTGAGCACGGCCCCTCAGCAGCTTTCCGGCTGTACAGTTGGAGGTGCTTGAGTCATTGGCGTGTGAGAACAGTCTACCTGTCCCCCCAGCCCACCTGCAGCACTGACAGCCCTGTCCTCTACAGACAGGGAGCTCCCAGTGCTGCAAGCCTGGAGGACGGACACACTGTGTAGTTACACACAGTAGATCTGCTGTGATGAATGAATGAGTGGGTTCATGTTGAAGATGAGTTCTAATGTGTTCAATGACTGTCTGAGTGTCAGTGTCATGTCTGTGGATGTAGTTGAACTGATGTGTATCTTTAACACTCCATCAGGTTCTATAAGGGTGTGGTGCCCCTGTGGATGAGGCAGATCCCCTACACCATGATGAAGTTCGCCTGCTTCGAGCGCACTGTGGAGATGCTCTACAAGTACGTCGTTCCCAAGCCCCGCAGCGAGTGCAGCAAGTCTGAGCAGCTGGTGGTCACCTTCGTGGCCGGTTACATCGGTGAGTAACAGAGCAGACTGTACTGTGCTGCAGACTGATGAATGAAGTGAAAGCATTCAAATGATCAGTTCATGGAGCACAAAGTGTTTTGAATATGTCCTTGTATGTTCTTAATGAGGTTCATGTTGGCAGTGCTGTCACTTTGATGTGACTTCCTCCTGACCTGCTGTGTACATGCTGAAGTTGTTCCACCTCTCTGACTGTTTGTTCTGTGTGCAGCTGGTGTGTTCTGTGCCATCGTGTCCCACCCTGCTGACTCTGTGGTGTCTGTGCTGAACAAGGAGAAGGGCAGCACAGCTGTCCAGGTGCTCAAGAAGCTCGGTCCCAAAGGTCTGTATGAACACCAGCCCACAGTAATGTTATGAAGTTTTGACCAACACGCTCCTTAGATCCACCTCTGGAGGGCGCTGTGCTCTGAGCACGGCCCCTCAGCAGCTTTCCGGCTGTACAGTTGGAGGTGCTTGAGTCATTGGCGTGTGAGAACAGTCTACCTGTCCCCCCAGCCCACCTGCAGCACTGACAGCCCTGTCCTCTACAGACAGGGAGCTCCCAGTGCTGCAAGCCTGGAGGACGGACACACTGATAAACCTGTCAAACACTGTACAGTCAACTGTTAGATGAGAAGCTCTCTGCTTTATGAAGTAACTTCATTTATGATTTGTTTTTAGTGAAGTGTCTCACTGTGTGTGTGTGTGTGTGTGTGTGTGTGTGTGTGTGTGTGTGTGTGTGTGTGTGTGTTGTGTTCAGGTGTCTGGAAGGGTCTGGTCGCCCGTATCATCATGATTGGTACTCTGACCGCTCTGCAGTGGTTCATCTACGACTCTGTTAAGGTGTACTTCCGCCTGCCCCGCCCTCCTCCCCCTGAGATGCCAGAGTCCCTGAAGAAGAAGCTCGGCCTCACAGAGTAAAGTCCCCCCCTCAGCCCCATCCTCTTCACTGAGCCGCAGTCTCCATTCAACTCCTGAAGGCCAGACCTCCACAGCGCACACAGCAGTTTTCTATATTTATGTCGAGCTGCTGCTGCTCCGCAGAGCACAGAGCTGCTAACTACTCATGTATATTTAAAACAAACAAGAACGACGAGCGAGGAGGAAGATGGAACTGTCACTCTTGACCTGCAAGAGTCGCACAGAAAATATTGTTCAGTAGAAACACCTGTCTGGTTTTATCATTTCCTGTCATTAGAAAATGTTGAAATTCTAATAAAAGAATTAAATTCCCTGGAAAACATCGTGTGTCAGCTCTTCATTTAACCTCTGTATGCTCAGCACATTCTGCAGGAAGTCACTCACTGTGAGTCACTCTGGACTTTGTCCCTGTCACTAGATGAGTCTTCAGTGTTTTCCTTGATTCATTGTGGTCTAATGTAAAGCTCAGTGAACTACACTACTGCAGGAATTTAACAATATGAATCAACTGATCATAAAATGTTTGGCATTTACCACAGATCTATTCTACAGCGTCCACTCTAACTATTAGTTATTTGAGTCTAATCATGAATTTGATCACTTGTGATGGACTTCTCTCATCACAGTGAACATAAAGTCTGGTTCAGTCTTGCAAACATGTTCACATTCGGTGAATCCTTGAGGTATGACATGGAGTCCATCAGCTTACTGTCATCATCTTCTCTGCCTCCTGTAGATCTGGAACACCAGAGACCAAACAGACCTCAGAGGTCATGAACTCCACAGGGAACCTTTCATTTCTGTCAGTTCTGTTTGTTGTGAGGTGGTGCAGATTTTTCATTTGAACTGCATTATCAAGCATTACTTATGCAGACCTTGTGTTTACTGTAGAGGACTACCTGATTCAGACTGGCTTCAAGATGTCAGGGACAAAATCTAAAATCATACAGTGCTTTTGAGCATGCTCAGTAAAAATGTCTCATTTTATGGTCCATGATTAAAGCTTTCAAACACAGCGGTATGGTCCTTTAAGTTGGAATAGTACAACACAGCACTGGGCTGAACTAGTTTCCATCTTTGAGTGGCTCCTGTCTTCACAGGTTGTTCTTGTTTTCCACCACTAGAGGGAGTGCTCACTCCACTCTGTGAGCCAGGTTGTGTGGAGGATTTAATAAAAATAAAACATACACTGCCCTGCATTCAGTATCTTACTAAGAACTTATTTCCTGTCAGCACAGTGAGAATATTTCAATGTGCTTTTCATTTTTGAACAGAGAGTTTCAGTGTAAACCCTTATTTAACACAAACTGCTGCGTCTCAGGTTTCTGAAGCTTCAGCTGAGTTCCGCTCGGTTGATTTTTCATTTGCATGCATCCACTGTACCACACAGTTAGTGCTGTATCACACCGCCTACACCCCCATTTGATGCTGGTAGTAACAGAACTCTTTGTCATGAGAGTCACACACACACCACATTTCAAACTGAGCAGTTAATGTGTGTGTGAGGCGTAATGTGTCACGTGGAGAGAGGAAGGTGAGCAGATTTACCTGCTGCTGCACACTGAGATCTGCATCATCTAATGCACCTGAGCCTGGCCTTGGTCACACACACACACAGATGTACTGCTGCTGTCATTAGAATCCATTTGTTTGCTCATAAAATAGGCAGTTTGTACACGCTGTCTTCTGTTGGACCATCTCAGTGTGTCTAACAGGGTAAGGTGGAAAGGGGTCATGGGAAATGGGTTCCATTTTTCATGTTCCCTGTTTGTGAGATCATAATGTCATCACTCTCATTGAATAAAACATGGACACGATGAGAGATAAACAGGTTTCACTAAGCTATGATTCGGCTCTTTTTGGCCTCTCATCACAGCCATAATTTCCACATATAATCTGTAAAATTAGTGTAATCCACTGATCCGCAGTCAGCAGCCGGGTCCATCGCCCCTGTTTGCATTGTTCTTTCTGCTGACTTCCACACAGCTTGAACAACATCTCTGGTACTATTTTAGTGCTCCATCTGCGGCACGTCTGACTGCTGATGGAAACAGCTGTGGGCTCCATCAGCGACAGTCAGGCTTCGGCTTCTATTATCAGGACAGATACAAACTGTGTTTCCATCACTCTGTGCCAGATCCAGACAGGCGGAGTGAGACCAGCCACCAGAGACCTCCATGAACCTCCAGCTTTAATGCTTTTCTGCTCCATCTACGGCTGAACGACGATCACTATTTCACAGATATTATAGTTGTGATTATTAGTTTATATTTAGTGTTCAGACAATATGCTTGGTTAGATCATCATCATCATCATCAAAATTTATTTGTATAGCCCAAAGTCACAAAACACATTTTGCCTCGGAGGGCTTCACAATCTGTACAGGGAGTGACACCCTCTGTCCTTAGACCCTCGGTTCGAGTGAGGAAAAACTTGCCCACAAAAAACCCTTTTAACAGGGAAAAAAGGTGGAAGAAACCTCAGGAAGAGCCACAGAGGAGGGATCCCTCTCCCAGGACGGACAGACATGCAATAGATGTCACGTGTACAGAACAAATCAACACAAACATATTGTACAATTACAATGAATGATAGACTGACAATTTATTACAATGAATGATAAGATCTTCTTATTAAAGTTATTAAGGGAGTTTATGAAAATGATTAGGGGGTGGGAGGTTTAGAAGTGGTAATGCTTGGAGGGCACAGACTCATTGCAGGACTCTACTTCTATATAAATGGGTTAGGGTTAGGGTTATCTATCTATCTATCTATGTATCTTTGCAGCCTTATCGTAATTTGTTCCATCTCATACAGTTCCCATATTTCTTTAAAGCTCCAGTGTGTAAGATTTAGAAGTATCTATTGCTAGGAATTCAATATAATATTCATAAGTTTGTTTACATTAGTGTATAATCACCTGAAAATAAGAATCATTGTGTCTTTGTTGCCTTAAATTGATCCCTTTATATCTACAGTGAGAGCGGGTCCTCTTCCATGGAGTCCGCCATGTTGAACCGCCATTTTTTTCTACGGTAGCCCTGAGCAGACAAACCAAACCCTGGCTCTGGATATGTTTTCCTACATGCTTGGAAGGACAGGGTGAAGCATGGGAGGGTATTCATTTGGTTGCAATTGGCAACTTCACTGCTAGGTGACACTAAATCCTAGACACTGGACCCTTAAGCTATATGTTAAATGTTGGCAGCTCATTTATTAGCAGCTCCAAAGAATGTTCGTAACAAATAGATTTGGGCTCCCCACTTAAAGTCTTCAGGAACTGAACCAATGAAGACCACCTTCAGGTCATTGAGGATGTCTTGGTGAAACACTTCTCTCAGGGCGTCTAATACAAACTACTAGAATGCAATGATTTGCTAATCCTTCTTCACCCATATTCAGGTGAATACAATACAAAGATGAGATATTTAAATGTATTTTCTTTCAAAATACATTAAATATGTTGTAAAATATTTGCTGAAAACATGTGAAAAGACTTTGAACGATATATTAGTGAAATGTGGAGTTAGAGGTTCAAACAGTTTTTCACCAGTTTTCAGTCCAGGATTTTGTGGGTGGTCCTTAAAGGGTGGCTCGATGACACGCTGAGGCCACCCTGAGCATACCCCTGCACCCCTAGCAGAGAGATAGAGATGAATTCATCTCGCTCAGAGTGTTTCAAAGTTAGTCATGTCATTTTCTGAACTCATCTGACACGTTTCAGTTGCTTCAAAATGGCTGCTCGACTGCTCCCATGAGTGGGCGTGGCTTCAGCACATTCAGAGGACACGCCCCCACAGTGCTAGAGCTGAGAATTCATTTTTACCTGATTTTGACACCTAATTTCATAAACTTGTCAATATTTTTAATCATTCAAATTTGGCTGGGTGGTTAATAAAACTTTCCTCTTTGGTGTGATGAACTCAGAACACATATTTATTCTGACTTTACACAGACTTTAATGTTCAAACTAACACACTTTATTGTTTCTTTGTAAAATTATACAGCAGCATTAATGCTGAAAGATACGTTCAGGTTCTGAATCAACATGCTGTCAGCAGGATAATGTCAAACCACACTCTGCACGTGTTCCAACAGCATGAAGAAAAAAATGAAGAAATATGGTGCATGTACTTGACTGCCTGGCAGTAGTCCAGACCTGTCACCTGCTGAAAATATGTAGATACATCTAGAAAAAATGAGACGGTGGTGGTCCACCAATGAGCCGGGTTTTGCCCGAGGTTTCTTAAAGAAAGTTTTGCCTTGTCTAACAAGTTTTAAGTGCTTGCTCATGGTGGGAATTGTTGGGTCTCTGTAGATAATATTATAAAGAATATGGTGTGGATATATATATATATATATATATGTATGTATATATATATATATATGTATATACACCAAACCCTCAAGCCCTGCCACCTTTTTCATTCCACCTGAGTTTACAGGTCGAACTACAGTGATATAAATCTCGAACAACACTGACACTCCGTGTTAAACTGTATGTCTATACCTGTATGTACAATTGAGAGCACAGTGAACCAGAGTCAAATTCTACATGTGTGTACACACACCTGGCCAATAAAGTGATTCTGATTCTGACATGCAGTGACCCGGGTCTTCTGGGTTCCCCGGGGTTCTCGGGGGCCCAGGGGCAGTTTTCCTCTTTGCCTGTTGCAGAGGCAGAGAGAAGCCTACAATTTGAAATGATACTTGGCCTGTTACTTGAAATACATGAGGACATTCTGAGACTTTTTTCCCTTAAACAAACAAACTCCTGGCAGTGTGAGCAGAGACCTCGCCCGCCTGTTGCTGTCTGCCTCTCACAGTGAGGAGGGAAAAAGTCAACACTGACAACAGAACAGCACCAGAGGGGGAGAGTGTTGGCGCATGTGCAACCTATTCATCCATGCATTCCCACATCTAGCTATTGTCCTTGCAGCCATGTGCACAGTTTTGGAGGTCAGTCTGAAATAGCAGCCGGTGTTTCTGGTCACATGGACGAGGGGGGCCTGGCTTGGCTCGCTGTGAGGAATGTAGCTGTGGGAAGAATCCACCACAGCAGGCCTGGGACTGAGCAGGGAGGGAGGCTTACTGGAAAAAGACAAGCTTGTGCTATATCCATATTACATCATACATCATACAGCTACATAGAGCTGTGCTTCTCTGAAGCTTTCATGAGCAGTTTTTCAGCTTCATTCAATGTTTGAAGGGACAAAACAGTTTGAGGAAATAATGAGGCAACAGCTGAACGTGTTAAGATTACAGTGACGTTTATGAATAAGGCTGAATCACAGTTCATCACAGTTACACTTTGTTTTACTGTGGCCTCATTATGAAACATACCTGACCTCTTGACC
This sequence comes from Argyrosomus regius, assembly GCA_946959425.1. NCBI lineage: Eukaryota > Metazoa > Chordata > Actinopteri > Sciaenidae > Argyrosomus > Argyrosomus regius. The sequence continues at coordinate 29,591,158 of OX336884.1, forward strand.
TGAGCGAGAGGACATCAGGAGGAAGACTGATGAATGTAAAGCTTCTGTTAGACAAATACTAGAGTTTATCAGTGTGAAGTCATTGTCAGGCTACAAACTTTAACAGTGATGATTTCTTTTCCCGTGTTAAAGTCCCAGAACGTTTTATGTGTGTTGTTTTTGAGGCTGTCAGCTGATTGTTCTAGTTTTTGACTTTATTTGTTCATTTCAACAAGATATCGCACATTTTAAAAACAGTATGAATAGTAGGGTACTGAGGAGTAATATGGAGGTCATGTGACGTGATATCATCTGTGACATACATAAATCAAGCAGCCACTGCAGCTGTCAGCTGAAGGCAGAGGCAGCGTGAAAGATGTAAAACAATATATAAAACAATAAAGATTGAGATCCTAGAACCAGAAAAAATTCAAAAGTTGTGAAGAGACATGTTAGTCAATGATTTCCTCTGAAGGCCACAAAATGTTTAGGAAGCCCTAAACGGTCATATATTCATACATTTTATTTCCTCCGTTTCTAATGAGAATGAGTTTTCTCAAGATCTTGAGTTATTAATGTCATGTGTTGTAGTAACAATGTAGTTATTATGAAATAACAAATGCAGTTAACCTGAAATAACGGGATCATTTTCTCAAGATCTCAAAATAACAAAACTTTGTTTTCCCTGATTACAACATAATTCATTGGAGATCTCGACAAAACAAAAGGATAGTCTAAGAAACACTATTCAGTGTAGCAATGTCAGAGGAACAGGAGAATGTTGCAAGCTATCCTTTTGTTTTCTCAAGATCTCCAATGAATTATGGCATTATCTTGGTAAAACAATGTTTCGTTATTTTGAGATCTCGAAAAAGTTTTTAAATTATCTCTGGGTAACAACATTTGTTATTATGACATAATGACTCAAACAAATAAAATTAACTTGTTATCACGAGAAAAAAAAGAGATAATAATATGTATGAATGTATGACCACTTTGGGCTTCCGTAGGCTTCAGGAAACATTGTATTAGCAGAAAATCTTCATTAGAAGTTCATAGTCACACACTTTCAAATGTCGACATGATGAACATGTTAGAAAACAGTTCATCAGACACAGAGCGACATTAACATTTGTAGTCGTGTTTGTGTCCAATATTCACTCCTCAGTCAGTTTCTTTAGTGTTTGGCCTCTACTCCTGTTCATGCTGTGCAGAATGTGAGAGGAACGAGGGCTTAACAGGGGTTTATAATCTATTGTCACATGATGCAAAGAGTGTGTCGGCCTCTGTCGCAGTGTTGGGGGTTGTGAGCTGATCTATGAGTTTACATGGAGTCAGAAGTGTGTTTGGATCAAAAGACAAGCACAGAAAGAAACAGGAAGTTTAGTATGACTTCATCGCAGTTTGAGGACCGTGACGCTGCAGATCTGTGCAAAGAATCTGAAAGATTCAGAGGTCATGCCGCTCTCTGACATCAGCAGAGGAACATTTTGTGCTCCAGCTAAGTCAGACCTGAACTCACATTGAAGCTCCATCTAATGATGGTATGTGAAGGTATCTAGTGATGCAGTTGTCCTGTTTGACCCAGTTGGCCCCTCAGCCTGCCAAAACTTTCTCCCTGACTGACACAAACACAATTGGTGCTTTTGTCCACAGGCTACTTCATGATTGATGGCTGCTGCCGCCCAGTAGCTGTGCGCGTTTTGATTGGTTAGAGGCTTTACCGTAGGCTCAGCAGGCTGACCTTGCAGAGTCAGTAAAGAGTAAACACTGGCATGCACACTTCATTTCACTTCCATATTTACAGTGATAACTGCACAGGCTGCAGCTTGTTGTTCTCAACAACTGTGTGCAGCAGCTCGCCTCTCGTTATGCAATCCTCCCGACACGTATGTGACGGTCACACTGTGTGTGTGTTCACTCTGCTGGTGACCTTGCTGGTAAAGTGCACAAAGGAGGTCACGGGAGGTGTTTAAATGGCTGTTTTCATGAAAAGAGACAGACAAGAGACAGCACAGGCTGAGCAAATCAAAATAGCAGATGGCTGCCTACCAATGAGGTTTGTGCCTGTTAAAGGAAGTTAACAGAACACCATGACGTGTTTGCTCATGGTGGGAATTGTTAGGTCTGTGTAAATAACAGTCTAAACCTGCTCTCTACTGAAACAGTCTTGAGATAACTGTTATGATTTGGTGTTATCTAAATAAAACGGAACTGAATTGAAAATATGTTTCTTGATTTAAAAAGATAAATAAGATTTTGATGTAGAGGAGAAAGAAGTGTGTCTGTGAGTGAAGTATAATGCTGGAATCAGGTTCTGTTATGTATTTTGAAATGTTGGATGGTGCCAGGCTAGCTGTTTCCCCCTGATTCCATTCTTTATGCTAAGCTAGGCTAACCACATCATGACTCAATTGCCATGATTTAACACACAGACAGCAATGACAGCAGTCTCACTCTAACTCTATTACTGTTTACATGAACACACCAATTTCAGTTTGATGGTGTGTGTGTGTGTGTGTGTGTGTGTGTGTGTGTGTGTGTGTGTGTGTGTGTGTGTGTGTGTGCCTCATTCTCTGCTGTGTATGTCCAACAGGCAACACACAGACCAAACAAATGACTATCTTCACACTAACACAAACACCCTGTGACCTTGCATTTGTACGTCAGCTCCTGGTTCGTCTTTCCCATCTTTGCTGAGCTGAAGCCTGTGTGAGCACTTTTATAGTTTACACCTCAGATTAGAAGTTAACAAGTTCAAGGCTGATGAGACAGACAGTTCATAAACTTGGCTGGACGCATTCAGGTCAGTTAGCCTTTATTACGGTCATAAAGTGGTTGAGTCACTGAAATGACCTGAGCTGCTGGTTAGTGAAGAAATGAAATGTTTTTATCAATAATAATAATAAGTTAAGAAGACCTGTTTGACAATGAGGAGCACGAGCAGACTGCACCACATGATGACCACATGATCATAAGCTAGAGTTTACTGTGTGGCACATGGTTTTAACTTAAAGCAAAAGTACTGAATGATCCAATAAGGAGCCTGGAGCCTTTTCCCTGTTAAAAGGGTTTTTTGTGGGCAAGTTTTTCCTCACTCGAACCGAGGGTCTAAGGACAGAGGGTGTCACTCCCTGTACAGATTGTGAAGCCCTCCGAGGCAAAATGTATTTTGCGACTTTGGGCTATACAAATAAAATTTGATTTGATTTGATTTGATTTGGAGTCCTGCTCGCACAAAATCACTGACTGTATAATTAGGCCACGTTCAGCCAGGGACAGTCTGTGGAGGTTTGACCGATCTGAGTGTCTAATTGGCGGCCGGAGCGTGACGTAGGGCTCCGTTTTCTCAAAAGTTGAATCTGACTCAACTTCTCTTGCCAGTCGCTGAAATGAATTGAAAAATGCCGCCGGCGTCCGTTTTGCCTGTCCCTGTCTGAACGCCCACTAAGTCGGCGTTTTTCAATTCATTTCAGTGGGGGTCGTGTGTTTCCGCGCCGGCAGCCCACAATGCAGGGGTTGCCGCAAAAAGCATCACCGGCGACCGGCAAGAGAAGTTGAGCCAGATTCAACTTTTGGGAAAACGGAGCCCCACGTCACGCTCCGGCCGCCAGTCAGACACTCAGATCGGTCAAACCTCCACAGACAGCCTGAAATGTCTCTGAAGCAGAGACTATCCAGGTGGATTCACGGACTAAACTCTGATAATCTACCTGTGTGTGTGTTCTCACTTTGTTTATTTCATGTACCAGCTTCTAAATCTGAGTCCGACTCGCAATTTACGCCGCAAAATATAATGACACGAAGAAGTTTAATTTGATTTGTGTCCGATGATTAGAGAGAGAGAGAGAGAGAGAGAGAGAGAGAGAGAGAGAGAGAGAGCTTTGGTAGAGAGACATAGAGTAACAACACAGAGAGTGAGCGCCGGCCTGGATAAAGCTGTCATTAATCAGAGAAATAAAAAGTTATTTCCTGATTGTTTCACAGTGCTTACATTCAGCAGGTATAGACACGCCCACAGCAACCCACCTCTGCATCGGCTTCACTTCACAGTCACAATATTACCGCTTGATCAAAATCTACTCTGTGTAGACATAAAAAAATATGCATTATCTGGAACTGTTTAATTTGTCCATTCTGGGCTACTGTAGAAACATGGTGGTCGAACATGGTGGATATATAAATGCAAGTCTCATTCTAAGGTAAGAAAACACAATAATTCTTATTTTTCATTAAAGCAGATTTATGAATATTATGTTCTGTAAATAGAGTCCAATAAATCTGACACACTGGACCTTAAATTACCATCACTACTTTATCTAACATGGTGCTTATGAGTGTTTAAGCAAACCTGGAGATAGATGTATTCCAGAATAGGTCAAGACTCCGTGAGGGGACGCAAGGTTAACTTGAAGGTCGAGGAGATAATTAACGAGGATGGAAAGACGACGAAGAAGAAAACATTCTCTCATACTTTCTTGGAGATTTTGAACTTTTAAAAGGAAATAACATGAGGAGGAAACAGAGTCAAAGAATGCTGTTCAACTGCTCACAGACATACATCCTTCTTTTTTCCTTTTTTAAATGACTGAGAGAACCATGCTGATGCATGATAATGGTAATGATCTGCCTTTTACAGCAGGTCATGTACACAAGGTTGATCTATTGGCATCCATTTTGTTTGTGTGTTGTTTGGCCACAACTCAACACGCCCTGAGCGTTTGCTCATATCTGAAGCAAACATGGAGAATGTGTGCACAGGATCCTGTGAGAAGAACGAGAAACCGTTGAGACAGAGTGAGACAGACAGATAAAGAAACAGAGAGTGGGGCTGCTTCATAGGGGGGCATTGTGTTGTGTAACACATTGTTGTTAACACCCCCACCCCCACCCCCCTTCTACTGGCCAATCTAATCCCTCCTCACTCTTTTCACAATGGCCCTCGACTGGATCAGCATCCTATTGGATGAAACGAGAGGAGGCAGAACTGCAGCGTCCTATTGGATACTAGCCTGTTGCCTGTATCACCACCACCACCATCATCATCATCATCATGTGTCACATGTGCAGCATCAGCAGAGGGATGCACAAAACTGCATGTTCATCACAGGGATGTATGGCCACCATCGCCTGTCTTTACTCCCATTGGGGCAAAATGCAGTATGTAGTGGAGTACATGTCCACTGGGTGAACGTTTCATGTTTGTTCCACACATATAAAAACAAGAGTTGACACATGAGGATCATTTGTGAATAAATGAAGGCGAATGATTGAAGAAAATCAACCAGAGGGAGGAGGAGAGGCTCTGTGGAGCTGGATAAGGTGTCCTGGTTTATAATTGTCCTGTTTGTCTGTGACCCAGTGACTGTTGAACCCATAAATCACTTCATGAACCCATAAATGATAAACCTTGTTAGTAGACACAGAACAAAGAGGTTTCTGTTACGCAATACTGTTATGCAATAAGTCTTTCAAGTTACCTGACCATGACAGTTTAAATCAAACTTCTTCTTGACCACTGGAGGAAGACGTGGCTGAAGAGGAGGAAGAATCTTTCTCTGTGCTGAGCGAACAATGAGCACTCAGAGAGAACATGAACACAACCATTCCTCTGCACATGAAACGTATCAGAAGTGGTAAAAAGAATCCTGATATGATCATATCATATCATGTAGGTCAGAGTGTGTCAACAGGCTTAACCACATGCTTCTGCAGAAAGCGCACCACTCATCTGAGATGCATATTTACATATTTGCTCCACCACAGTAACACACCCTGATGGATTATCATTGTTTCATTTACAAGCTAAAGTCCATCTGCGTCCGGGTCCAAAGATAAGGCGTGTACAGACCTGTGGAGATAACTGCGAGCTGTGAAGCCTCCTTAGTGCTGAGCTGAGTGAAAAACACCAGAGGTCTGAAGACATGTTTAGAGTTTGAGGTACCAGTCTCTTGAGTCACCTGAGTATTGTACTTACATTTCAGAAAGATACACTGTACTTTCTAGTCCACTTCATTTGATATCATTTGATACATGACATGATGCTGTACTATGCTACTAATCTACCCGGTATTATACAAAGTATATAAAATTGTCTGCACGTGATGAACTGCAACATTAAAATGTTTTTAAATGATAAAAACAGAATAAAGTGATATAACACTTTGAAAGGAGACACCTTGCAGAATCTTTCTTTGCTGATAATTCTTCTGTACTTTTATTTGAATGTTTTAATATCCAGCCAGCGCAATCAAGTTAAGTAAACTAAGGGATTTACACCCGAATTGTAATCAAGTTTTCATGACAAAAGAAGCTTATTTGTTTAGAATAATCAATCAATTTTAGTCAACTTAAAATTTTAAAGCAGCACAGACACTAACTTTTTTAAGTTCCTTTTTACAGTGTAATAATACTTTAACACTTTGAAAGGAGACACTCTACAGAATCTTTCTATGTATACTTTATTTACTTCTGTACTTGTACTTCAATGTGTTCAGATCATGGTATTTCTACCTTTACTCAAGCAAAGGATCGGAGTACTTCTTCATCACTGGTGCAATCTGCAGCTAAAAGGGACAGTATGAGGAATACAGCCTGACTCCAGGCAGTAGAGAAAGTCTACCCGAACAGAGAGTCTCACTTTAATAATGTGACTCATTCATGCATCTACCTGACTGAGGAGTGTAAACTATCTTAGAGCATAGCAAACACATAAGTGCAAAAAAACGTCTTCAAACACACATTTCTCCACACAAGCATGCAAAAAGCAAAATCATGCAATGTGCCTTTTTGACTGTGTTGTGGCCAAGCTGTAAATGTTTTAATGTCCAGCCTTATCACACTATCAATTTTGGTTATAACATTTCCTCTCGCATCACTCTCAACCAAATGTACAAACACACTAATCCCACAACGTATCTTTACCTAGAAGTGGTCAAATATGTTCTTGTTTTTTCACAGACCATCAGTCAGACATTTACAAATGATTATACAGTTCTATTTATTTTCTAGTCATTCAGAAGGTTCTCATGAACATCGGCAGTGAGCACTGCTCTGCAGGGTTCATGGACTGAGGAATAGACTTCTTCGTTAAACTGTGTAGGCACTACACTGAGACAGGAGTTTTGTGAAAGCTGGCATGGATTCATTAGTTCAGCATTATCCTCCATTTTACTTTTACAGTGTAACTCTGTTCACTATCCGCTGTTATGCTCCATTCTAAGTTAAGTAACTTTAGAAGCTGTAACTTTAGGTTGACATTAGTCATAACTTTTCATTCCCCAGAAGCCTATAGGTTTGAGGTATTTACTGCAAAGTGTTGATTGTAGATTGATTTGGTTGTATGTAATTAAACTTTACATATTTTTAGTTTATTATGTACTTACTCATATTTTTAGCTGTATTTTGTTTTTATCATTTTAAAATATATTTATTTTATCTGCAAACACAGAATAGTGACAGAAGGAAAAATAGCAGCTGAAGTAATGAGTAGAGAAGTAAGAGAGTACCTATTTGTGCAAATTCTAGAGTGAATGTTTTACCCACAAGTTTGTGCTGTTCAAGAGCAAAAACCTTTTGTATTTGATGGAATTTGTTTGATGAATACTCAAACATTGGTCATTGGTTTATTATCATGCCCATCTGTTCCATTAAATTCACTTTTTCAAGTTAAAACAATTGTAATCAAGTTAAGTAAACTAAGGGATTTAAGTACGTTAGAACTGTATTCAGATGAGTTTTTAAGTACACCTGAATTGTAATTAAGTTTACTTGACAAAATAATGTAATTTGTTTAGAATGATCACTCAGTTTCATTCAACTTAAAATTTTAAGTGTGAGCATGGACACTATAACTTTTTTAAGTCGAAACAAATAGTTCCTTTTTACAGTGTAATAATATAACACTTTGAAAGGAGACACTGCAGAACCTTTCTTTGAATACTTTATTTACTTCTGTACTTACTTCAGTGTTTTCAGATCATGGTATTTCTACTTTTACTCAAACAAAGGATCTGAGTACTTCTTCATCACTGCTGTTACAGTCAGATGAAATGCAGTCTGCAGCTAAAAGGGACAGTAAGGAAAACAGAAGAAAGTCTACCTGAGCAGAGTCTCATTCATGCATCTGACTTACTGACTGAGGAGTGTAATCATTCTGCATGGCACCTCCAGCTGCTCATATTTCTCATCTTTCACGGCAGATGGAAATGCCACACCGACCACTTGGCCTCCCTCTCTGCACCCCTCCTCACGTGAACTCGTCTGGTGGTCACACCATCCTCCTCCTCCCCCTCCTCCACCTCCACCACCACCGCCACCACCCCTCCTCCCCCCTCCTCCTGCCTGTAAACCGTTCAGCTCCACACACACACGAGCCTTCTCTCTCCATCTCTCTGCCAGCAGCTGGACGTCGCACCGTCTACCGGACCACACAACGAACATAAACCTTTAAAAAACACCAGCTAAAATGTAAGTTCTGGTTGTTGTTTTTTTTCATATTTTAATATTTGCATTGACATTTCTCCGCGTGGGCTTCGACGCTGCTGCTGCTGCTGCACGGTGGCGCGTGCTGAACGTCTCAGCAGCAATGGATGCGAAGCCCACTGCAGGAATCCATTTTCAATCCACAGCAAGTTAAAGTGAATGTCACTCAACTGTTCGGAACTACATTAAAGAGACGTTTTCATTAATGTTTACGACACATTAGACAGTCCTGAATCTATCGGCTGTGGCTGAATCACTCTCTTTTTTTAATTACGTCACAAATGTTCACTCTCTTGCTCTTAATAGGAGCTCGGCAGAGCGCCGTTACTGTAGCTCATTAAGCTCGGTCTGCGGCGTCGTTAAAACAATACTGGGCTTTTAATTTGACGACCCGCCGTCCAAACTTTGACGCTTCTGTACATTTTACTGTGTTTCCCGCCGTGTGCTCGTTATTTGAAGGGCTGTTTATGATTTTCAGATAAATGTTCTGACACAGGAAACACCGTGAACTCGCGGTGAACTCGAACTCTTCCCCTTTCGGAGCTCTTTGTAAGCGGAGAAGATTGCCGCATTTTCATGTTTCACATTTTAAGAGTGAAAATATGTCGAGTCCGGTATATCCTCACTGTGTCCTCACTTGTGTCCTCGCTGTGTCCTCACTGTCTCTGAGCATCACCAATGTGAAGGACACGGCGGGGCTCAGGCCCGGGCTGTTACATAACCTCAATTCCATTAAATTCAGAGCCAAGGCTGCATCAGTAAAAATGTCTCCGGGCTCCTGAGAGGACACATGAGCTCATGTCCTCTCAGCAGTCAGGCTGCTGGTGGGCCTTGTTTTCAGGAGGCATTGTGTCGTTCAGCAGCTCCATTGTCTCCCTGCATGAAGAAGTGGCAGATTGTTGGACAGGCCACAAGGTTTGTCCCTTTATAGAATCAAACCACCTCCCCGAGCCTCAGCCGCCCGTTTCCAGTAGCAGTCTGACCTTGATATGAGCTGATATCCTAACTGGTTTGCAGGCTGTGCCAGCAGGCTGAATATTACAGGACAGCACAGGACACAGGGCTTTGTTCTTCATGCATACTGATAGCTGATGGGATCAAGATGTGGTTGTCAAAATGACACAGGATACATAATTCTCTCTAAGGCTGCTATGTGTCTGTCTATAGTCAGTTATGATGACGTGTCACTGGAGAAGAGCAGTTCTTACATATAAAAGTTGAGTCTTGGTTTCAGTCGTACACTGTGTCTCATCTTCTGCACAGCACCTCCTTCTGTCAGAGTCACTTTGACCTCGATCAGATCTGAGATCTGCCTACGTTCAGCTCATTGTATTTCATACTCACTTCAGTTATTGTTGTTATTTTTGCTCCGATCATTTTCTGTCTGTAAACGTATGAGTAATTCCACTCAACCTCTATTCGACCTTTATTATAAAAGGCTGTCCTCCTGTTGATATGGAGACCAGTTGACAGAAAAGCACATGATCAGGGCTGTGTAAGAGGAAGTTGAACACTGAAGGACCAGATGACCTTGTGACACTTTGACGAAGTTGGAAGTCTCTGTTAGCTGGACAGATCAAAGTGTTTTTTCTTGTAATTGTAATAGTTTAAATAGTTAAATGAATTAATATTCGTCTGCACTGACCACTGCTGGAATCAAACCTGTGTCAGTTGCAGATCGCGAGAACTGTTGCTCTTTTACTTTCCTGATAATACGTGTTGTTTACAGCTCCCTCTGCTCATCTCTGAGGTCTCAGACATTTGCGGTTATAAACAAGCAATCAATAACAAAGTGATATGCTTGTCATAACTCTGTTACGCCACTAGAGGCACCCTGAAAACGCCCATCTATGACAGTGAGGACAAACGTCTGATCAGTGAGACAGAAGCAGAAGGAACTTTAAATGATTCCTCATATCAGATATTTAAGTTGTAGCGTTGTATTTGATTATGTGGACACTAATCTGCTTCCAGATCAAATCTGCTTGATTTGAGACACTGTTTCTTGCTACTAACGGCTCAGGCCCGTCCTACATCCAGGACATGGTCAAACCAAACACCCCAACCCGCCTACCATGCTCTACATTACTGTACTGTTGCAGTAATTACACAATTATTAATTAGTATATAATCACCTGAAAATAAGACTCATTATGTTTCGTTAACTTATGCTTTTATATCTGCAGACGCTGTCCTTGTCATGTTGAACCGCCATGTTTCTATGATATTTCAGAATCATAGACTGTATAAAACATGGACGTTGTATCCATGAGGTCACCCACAGGTTTCTGAAGAGTTGTTGTGAAGCTCAGTGTGGTGGCTCTGGTGGCCTACCTGCGTCGCCTCCCGGTTAATTCAGAACTGGGTAAAAACTTGGAGCTGAGACGGGCTGAATGAAACAAAACACCTGTAATGACACCTACCTGTCAATCATGCTCTTAATTCTGCATACCTTCAAGCTTTAATATCATTTGAACAGGTGAGTTGTATATAAATTCACCCTCAGTACAGTTGTCATGAACGGGGAAATTAGCTATAGAGACCAAAACTGTTTTTTGTTCCAGGCTGTAAACATGTTTATTTCTGCTGTGAAGTTGGACATTTTAACATGGGGACTTATGGAGACTGACTCACTTCTGGAACCAGCCTCAAGTGGACGTTTGAGGAACTGCAGTTTTTGACACTCCTGTGTTGGCTTCATTTCACAGCCACGGAGGTTACTTCAGAATAGACAAACTAAACACTGGCAATGGACAGCCCCTTTCATGTTTAACTACAACTATAGTTTCTCCTACACACCTGGACAGGGAAGTTTATCATGTTCATTTGAGCTTTTAGATGATAAATGGTTATGATGGGGTGTCGTTTAGCTCAGTTGGTAGAGTATCCGCCCCATGTACAAAGGCTCAGTCCTTGCCACAGCGGCCCAGGGTTCGAATCCGACCTGTGGCTCTTTCCTGCATGTCATTCCCCATCTCTGTCTCTCCCCACATTCCTGTCACTCTTCAGCTGTCTCTGTCAAATAAAGCTCAAAAAGGCCAAAAAAATATCATTAAAATAAATAAATGAAAAATGGTTATGATTACTTAACACAGGAAAGCTTTCTGACTTTAGGTATTATTAAAAGGCCACTCCCAGAAGACCTCGAGGGTTTAAGACCATTACGAGATTTATGAACCAGTAAAAGAATCTTAAAATGCTTTCTGAAGCACACAGGCAGCCAATGCAGACACTTTGGTGTAATATGGGCTCTCTTTCTGGAGCAGCTGAGTTTTAACTGCAGTTGAGCTTGCTTCTGCAGCACGGTGGTGCAGTGGTTAGCACTGTCGCCTCACTGGTTTGAACCTCGGCTGGTTCTTTCTGTGTTTGCATGTTCTCCCGTGTCTGCGTGGGTTCTCTCCGGGTACTCCAGCTTCCTCACACAGCCCAAACACATGAACCTTAACAGGTTAATTGGTGACTCTAAATTGTTCGTAGGTGTGAATGGTTGTTTGTCTCTATGTGCCCTGTGATAACCTGGCCACTTGTCCAAAGTCAGCTGGAATAGGCTCCAGGCCAAGTGGTTACAGATAATGGATGGATGGATGGATGGATGTTTCCGCTCCTTGGTAAACAAGGTTTTTCTTCCGGTGGGCGTCTTCCGGTTTGACTGCCGTTTTTTGATTGGTTTGTGGAACGTGACGTGGGGCTCCGGTTTCCCAAAAGTTGAATCTGACTCAACTTCTCTCCCGCACGCCGGTGTGGAAACGCACAACTAAGGCTGGGCGATATGGACCAAAAGACATATCCCGATACATTTAGAATGAATATCAATATACGATATATATCCCGATATTTTTATCGCAAAGTGAGAGCAAATGTTCAGTCAATGCCAAATATGACATGTCACAAGTAGTTTTATTGAAACCGGCTATTTCAGTGAACAGTTGCAAAATCAAATGAATAAATAATGAATGAATAAATGCTCAGCTGTTCAAATAACAATAAAATGTAAACATAAATACTGTATAACAACAGGAGTACCTTTTTTGAAATCAAAGCTCCGTAAGGTGCACATTTAAATAAAAAATTCCTTAAATAAAAATAGCCTATGAAATAAAATAGGCCAATCTTTTTCTGAAATAAATATATTTATATGAGAAAAGTACAATATCAACATTTTTTTTTTAGTTTGACAACTATAAATGGCTTATTAAAATCAAATTACAGATTTTCTTTTCCTTTCTAACAAATTCACAGATGCAAATAATGAACATTACAAAAGAACTAAATATGACAAACCCTAGTAAGGGCAGCATTTCTATATAAAGAAAGAACAAAATAAAGTGCTCAGTTTAAGAAAAATGTTTTTAAACATCAGCTTGAGATTACCTTTTCCTTTTTGTTAACTCAATTTCTTATCTGAACAGTCTCAAGCAGAAGAAGAAGAAACAGACTATCAGCTCAATAAACATTCCCCCCTCTTTTTTTACTTTGATAAACAGTAGTGCTGTCTTGAGGTAGACATTAGAAGACAGACAAGCGTGTCCTCCTTCGTTTAAAGATTTTGTGTGAGAAACACCAGCCTGTCAACGGCATCCGGCTTCAGAGATGCTCTGTGGCAGGTCACAATATTGCCACTGCAGGTGAAAACCCTTTCGGAGGGAACTGGTAGCTGGTACCAAGAGATACTTTTTTTGCCAGGTGGCTCAGAGCTGGAAAGACAAGTTCATGATCCTTCCACCACTTAAGGGGATCAGTGTCACTCTCCACACTTGCTGACTGCAAGTAACTTGACAGTTCATTTTCAATAGCCCCCCTCTTGGTTGGTGCAGTGGTGGTGGCTGTGCGCTGCTTGAATAAGCTTGCCAGTGTCTTCTTAGCTTTTGGTGGTACTGCTGCTTTTCCTTCTGCAGGCTCAGGCACAGTGGGCACACGTAGGCTGGGCAATATGGACCAAAAGTCATATCTCAATATTTTTTAGCTGCATGGCGATACTCGATATATATTGATATTTTTTCCGTGGCCGGATAATTTCATACGTCTATTATTAATGGCCCGTGGGTAAATCGCACCCCCACCACTCATACTACAAATCCCACAATGCACTGCAACAGCTGACACACAGGTCAAGACCTGTGCACCACCTGCAACCCCGCTGCTTCGGTTGTTTACACACTAATCAGTGGTCCAGTGTTGACAACTTAGCGAATTTGTCGCTATATTTAGCGACTTTTCAGACCCTCTAGCCATTTGTTTTTTCCCAAAAAGCGACTAGCGACAAATCTAGCAACTTTTTCTGGAGTTATTGGAGACTCTGACGTGACGACGTCAACGAGCAGCGGGAGACCTGGACAGAGGGAGAGGAGAAATAAAAGCGAACTGGCGGCTCAAGGGAAGAAATGTATAGTCTGAAGTGTAAGTCTGAAGTGTAGACTGAAATGAATTGAAAGACCTCTGGTTTTGCCGGTTTCCCTGATCCTGTCTGAATGCCCATTTAGCGGGGTTCAGACAGGATCAGGCGCCGCGGCAAAAACTGTTTCTGTCCTGGTTGACCTGCAGAAGTAACTTGATATCTGATATTACTCTACACAGACTATAAAACTGATAAATAAACTATAAAAACAGATTCAATGAAATAAATCATTTCATTTTTCTTTGGTTTGGTTATTTTTGTCATACAGAAACACAGTGATGATTGCTGGGTAATGTAGTTCAGTGTTACCTTTAGAAGGTTTTTCCGGCCTGGCAGTACGTGCCAGAAAATTGCATAAAAAAATGCTGTGCAAGCTCTGCAAACATGAACACACCCTCATGATTCATGAGTTTCCCAGGTCACAACTCAGAGGTTGACATTTTTTTGACCTGCTGGTACTTCCTGTTGGCATAGCGACCCACCAAGCTGATGTTTAAAGGGTCTCTATTTGATCATGTGACAAGACTATACAGTATATGGTAGTTCAAATCAATTCAAATCAAATTTTATTTGTATAGCCCAAATTCACAAAATACATTTTGCCTCTGAGGGCTTCACAATCTGTACAGGGAGTGACACCCTCTGTCCTTAGACCCTCGGTTCGAGTGAGGAAAAACTTGCCCACAAAAAACCCTTTTAACAGGGAAAAAAGGTGGAAGAAACCTCAGGAAGAGCCACAGAGGAGGGATCCCTCTCCCAGGACGGACAGACATGCAATAGATGTCACGTGTACAGAACAAATCAACACAAACATATTGTACAATTACAATGAATGATAAAATGATTACAGTAGCAGTGGAACCTGTGATAGAGATAGAGAGACACAGATGCACAGCAGCAGCAAGTCATTAACTAACTATAAACTGTGATGGAGATATGGTAACAATAATGACAGTAATAACATATGTAGTGGACGTCATGCAGGACCACAGCAGCAGCCACGATCCACGAGAACCTGCTGGACGAGAGAGCACAAGTTAGTTAGCCGTTTAATTAACAGATCATTAGTGAATCATTCACTACTCTAGCAGTAACTGCTCTAAAGTTTGTGTCCCTTGTTGTGAAGTTTCTCAACAGTATGAAAACAAGAAGTGAGCGTAAGCCCTCAGTCCTGAAATAAAACATTCAGTTCTCGTGGAAAATCTCTAAGAACGCAATATTTCTGTGAAAAGTGAATCAGACAATGATCCACATCAGAGATGATAAGTCCAGCACTGTGTGCTGCAAGGGTGGATATGATAGCATGTACAGATGATGCTGTTACTGAGAATGATGACTGTGAATGAGACAGTCCTGATAAGACGGAGAGTATTTTAGATGGACTCAGACTGTCAGTCAGTCCTCACTTGTTTTTTGGGTTCGGTTCCTGCACTCGGACACCGTCACCATGATGTCTTGCTTCCTGATGCCCATCCGCTCGTCCTGTAAGTGTCTGTGGCGTGGTGCTGAACCAGGATTGGTCGTGTTGTTGTTGGTTGTGGACTTTATTTTTTCATTATTCACATTTGGACTGATTGTATTATGTGTGTTATGCAGAGTTACCTGTGACTAAATGAATCAATCAGTTGATTGATAGAAAAAATCAACAATTTTGTTAATTGATGAATTATTTGAGTAGTTCATGGAGCTAATATTCCTCAATGTGATGATCTGCTGTTGTCGGGGGGAATAAAAAGACCTTTAAAGGCGTCACCTGGAGCTCTGAGAACCTATGATGGACATTTTTAGCTCCACTTTCTAACCATGATTCACCGGTCCACATGTCCTCTGTGTGTCCCTGCAGCTGCCATCATGTCCTCGGTGCTGCAGAAGTTGATCAGCCCTCTGGCCAGCAGCCCTGCTGAGCCTCCCAGGAACAAGGTGACGGTGGTCGGGGTGGGCCAGGTGGGCATGGCCTGTGCCGTCAGCATCCTGTTGAGGGTAAGACACCTAAATCAGATTATAAATTATATCATATAATTACACATTAATTAATATTTGCTCATATATAAGAAGAAGTGCAAGAAGAGTCTGTTGATGAATATGATGTTTTCATTGAGTTTTCTGAAGGTTTTTGCTCTTTATTTATGAAGTTATTAAGATTATGGTCTTAATTCTTCTCAGTAGATCTGTGCAAATCTTATCAGACTGTAGAAGCTCATCTCACATTCATCTTCCTCCTCCTCTGTGTAGGACCTGTGTGATGAGCTGGCTCTGGTTGATGTGATGGAGGATCGTCTCAAAGGAGAGATGATGGACCTGCAGCACGGCAGCCTCTTCCTCAAGACCTCCAAGATCGTCGCCGACAAAGGTCAGGAGCTCCCCGCTCACATACAGCTGCACCGTGCGCGGTAAAGAGAAAAAGACGTGTCCAGATGACAGTCATCAGATCTGGTCTCACCTTCTGTCTTCCTCCCTCAGACTACGCTGTGACAGCCAACTCTCGTCTGGTCGTGGTGACGGCCGGCGTTCGCCAGCAGGAGGGAGAGAGCCGCCTGAACCTGGTGCAGAGGAACGTCAACGTCTTCAAGTCCATCATCCCCCAGATCATTAAGTACAGCCCCAACTGCACGCTCATCGTGGTCTCCAACCCTGGTCAGTATACTAACACACACTCTGGGTTTGTCTACATGAATTTATTACATATCAGTAACCTCTGCTTCTAACACTCCCTCCACAGTGGACGTGCTGACCTATGTGACCTGGAAACTGAGTGGTCTGCCCAAGCACCGCGTCATCGGCAGCGGCACCAACCTGGACTCAGCCCGCTTCCGCTACCTGATGGCCGAACGCCTCGGCATCCACGCCAGCTCCTTCAACGGCTGGGTGCTGGGAGAGCACGGAGACACCAGCGGTGGGTACACACAGGGACCACACTCTGTTATTTATCGTCACTTAAAGCCTTCATCTGGGATATTTGAAATGTGGTTGTGATCCATAGTAGACGTGGTCGGCATGAGGACCGGCACCGATGCTGAGCATTGTACTGCTGTGGACAGGGGCAAATCCCATCTTCCATGAGCTGAAATGACTGAATGTTTTTGTTAAAGGAGTCTAGTGAGGAGAGCGAATTAAACGCTTCAGTTTCCCAGGCTGCCTCATGGCAAGTGGTGAAAATATTCTGAATACAGCGTACACTCATATTGATTTTTTTAGGTGGTTAAATCTGTTTTGTTGCCGTCTCCGTCCACAGCAGCACTTAGCTTCTGTTTTTTTTCCTCCTGTTGGCTTCTACAAACTGGGGGCGTGCAGACCGTCGTCTACTGTGGTGCTAAGAACATGATGATGCAGGTCATCCTTAGGCTGCAGTGAAAAAGTGACATTACACACACATAGTGCAGTATCAACTGTGTGTGTGTTGTTATTTCAGTGCCCGTGTGGAGCGGCGCTAATGTGGCAGGAGTCAACCTGCAGAAGCTGAACCCTGAGATCGGCACCGATGCCGATAAAGAACAGTGGAAGGCCACACACAAGGCGGTGGTGGACAGGTATGGTGTGTGTGACAGAGTGTGTGAGAGAGAGCAACAGATATGAACAGAGTAAGGATCTCAATCTCTCAATCTCAAATATTTTAGGACTTCTCTATTTCCACTACTTCCCTCTACTTTGGAAATAGTTCCCTACTTCCAACTGTATCATACAATCTTACATACCAACCATACAACAAAGCAGATGTTTCACTGTTCTTAACTGCTTCCAGAAGCTGAGTTCTTCTTCCTCCTTTCAGCTAGACTTTGCTGCCAGAAAATATTAGCCAACACTTTGCTTCCACTTTCCCTCATCTGACCCTCGTCAGTTTACATACTTTTGAGAGAAGAGGGGACACAGAGCTTCCATTTTCTTCTCTGCAAAGCAGCAGCTTGTACAACTTGTTTCTGTGTAGGCTCATTTATCCCGAACAATCCTGCTGTTCTGTACGTAAATCCAGTTTAGATGAGGAGGCGCAGGAGGAGCGTCAGAGCTTGAATTCTGTAGATTTATCTCAGAGCACACGCTGAACCCTGTCATGGCTGTTTAAAGGAGATAAAACATCTCCAACACTGAACATGCTATCATTGATTCTCTGTGTCTTCATTAAACATCATCCGAGCTCTGATTGCTTCTCTTATCTGAGCCACGAGTGATTACAGTTTCAAGTTCATGTGGTCCCAGAGGGAACGTCACCTCCAACCCTGACAATGTTAATGCAGCTCCACTCACTGACTGCCTGTTAGAGCCTAATGTGCTCTAAGAGCTGTGCATGAAGTTATGACAGTCACTGTACATGGAAGAGCTTCAGCTTCAATGGCTGTAGTTACTGTTATTCAATGCATAACATGAACAGAACAGCTGATAAACTGAACAGTGAACCCAAACATTGAAACAATAGCTGCTCAAAGTTTGTGTCAGATTGTAGCGAATTATTTCCTGTGAATATTTTATCCGAGTTTTCATTTTGAATGTGTCAGTTCACAGTCCTCTTTTTCTTCTTTGAGCTCTTTGGTTGTTTGAACTTTTCTAACTCAGGACGAGGCTGTTTGATGGAGTAAAGGCTCTGTGAATAGAGCTCGTGTTCAGGTCTTCACAGTGACCTTATACTGTCACATCTTAATGAATAATTCAAACAATAATTATTTCATTTACTTGTCTTCAGAGAAATGAATACTATACTGAGATACAAAGGCTTCTGTATATATATTTTTAAAGTCTTCTTACATCCCTTAAAATTGAGGAGGCTTCAACAGCTGTGGCGACCCCTAGTGGAGCTCGGAGCTCAGGCCCCAAGATGTGAAACAGTGCAACAGATTATAGATGATATTTCTATAATATCTATAAACAATGAGTGCTTTAAAGGGTCACAGACTTTATATGAACGTTTATGTTAGTAAATATGAGTTAATACAAAGTGTATTTATACATGCAGTTTTCCTGTACTCTTAGATACACACACACACACACACACACACACGTTAACAGAGTGCCGTCTGTGTCTCAGTGCCTACGAGGTGATCAAGCTGAAGGGTTACACCAACTGGGCCATCGGCCTGAGCGTGGCAGATCTCACCGAGAGCATCGTCAAGAACATGAGCCGTGTCCATCCCGTCTCCACCATGGTCAAGGTCCGACTCACACACACCCACACTCACCCACACTCACACACACACACACACACACACACACACACACACACACACACACACATCACACACACACACACACTCACACACACACACACACACACAGGAGATACACTGATATATAATCACATGCACACAATAATGGCTGAGTTAATCCATTACAGTGCTGCAGAGACTTTGAGTGAACTTTCTTCTGTTTGTATCAACAGTTCAGCAGTCCATGGTTCAAGTTATTTGATATTTATCACCCACAATGCAATCATCTGGTGCAGCTCTCCTGAGATAATAAGACAGAGGCTCTGTCCAGAGTTCAAAAATCAAATCAAATCAAATCAACAGGTACAGGGAGTGACACCCTCTGTCTGATAAAATGATTACAGTAGCAGTGGAACCTGTGATAGAGATAGAGAGACACAGATGCACAGCAGCAGCAAGTCATTAATTAACTATAAACTGTAATGGAGATATGGTAGCAATAATGACAGTAATAATATAGTAGTGGACGTGTGCAGGACCAAGCAGCAGCCATGATCCAGAGAACCTGCTGGACAAAGAGCACAGAAACTCCAGGGAAGAAGTTTAGTTAGTAACATGCATTAACATGCATTAATGAGACATGTATGTTTACAGATAGTGAGAGAAAGAGAAAGAGAGAGAGAGAGAGAGAGAGAGAAGGTTTGAGTAGAGTTTTCAGTAAAGGGAGATGTGACTACATCTTCAACCAATACCAGGCACAACCCTGAGACAGAGAGGGAGAGGGAATTTTGGAAACTATAGGAACCATAAGGAACCCAGCATTCTGAGAGCGCAGTGTTCTAGAGGGGTAGTAAGGTACTATGAGCTCTTTTAGATATGATGGTGCCTGACCATGAAGAGCTTTGTATGTAAGGAGAAGAATTTTAAATTCTATTCTAGATTTAACAGGTAGCCAATGCAAAGAAGCCAAAATGGGAGAGATGTGATCTCTGATCTTGGTTCCTGTCAGAACACGTGCAGCAGCATTCTGAATTAGCTGCAAAGTCCTAAGAGACTTATTGGAGCAGCCTGATAACAATGAGTTACAATAGTCCAGCCTAGAAGTAACAAATGCGTGGACTAGTTTTTCTGCATCTGCTTGAGATACAATGCGTCTGATTTTGGCAATGTTACATAAATGGAAGAAAGCAGTCCTCGAAATTTGTTTTATGTGGACATTAAAGGACAAATCCTGATCAAAAACAACTCCAAGATTCTTTACGGTGGAGCTGGAGGCCAGGGTGATCCCATCTAAGGTAACTAAGTCTCTAGAAAGAGAGTTTCTGAGGTGTTTGGGTCCAATTACAAGAACTTCAGTTTTGTCTGACTTTAACATCAGAAAATTGTAGGTCATCCAACTTTTTATATCCTTAAACACACCAACCAACAGCTGTAAAGTTCTGACTGACACTGTCTTTACATGTTCATATATGGTGTTTCTGTTCCTCACCTCGCTCTGTTTGTGTGTGTGTGTGTGTGTGTGTGTGTGTGTGTGTGTGTAGGACATGTATGGTATCGGTGAGGAGGTCTTCCTGTCTCTGCCCTGCGTGCTGAACAACACCGGCGTGAGCAGCGTGGTCAACATGACGCTGACAGACGGCGAGGTGGCCCAGCTGAAGAAGAGCGCAGACACACTGTGGGGCATCCAGAAGGACCTGAAGGACATCTGAACACACACACACACACACACACACACACACACACACACACACACACACACACGTAATACACAGCCATGATGCAGAGAGGCCTGTCAACACACACACACTCCTTTTCTAACATCTCTTTTCTCTTAGACTGTACTGCTCTTATTTTGAAGGACAATACCAGTGTTTTTTTTTAATTGGGCCAGATTTCAGTTTCACACATAAATCACTCAGCCTGATTTTTACATCAGTGAGGCATTATGTCACCATCTACTTCCTGTCAATCACCTGACGCCTCTAGAAAACTCTGGTATGCTCCTTTAAAGAAGTGCATTTTCTCTCTCTAACAGCTCCAGTTGCTGTGTTAGTGTGTTTCTCTCTGTTACTGTAAACTCACCTGTACTGTCCTGTTACTGTAACCTTTATGGATTCTTGTGTTTCACCTGTCTGAACCATGATCAAACACAACACACTCCTCAAAAAGCCAAAAGTGTCACTGACTGGTCCTCCTCCACAACATACTCCACCCAGTCGTTCATTTAGCAGAACTGAATCACTCCGAGAAAGACCTTAAAAATCCTGAAGGCTGTGTTCCTCCTGCCTCCATCTAAAAGTGGCACTCTGCAGCAGACACAAGACTGCACAATTAGGTCAACTCCATGGAAATGGTGACGTTGTGAGCGTGATGGTGGATTTGTCTTCCTGTCTTAGTTCATCAGAATTAGAAAAGAGTGATGGAGCAGCAGGGAAGAGTGGAAACGTCCGGCTCCAGTTGTTTTGTTTTTTTAAACAACAGTGGTGACTGTCTGACCTTGTGTTGTAAACTGTGTTGGAAACAGCGACGTGTAACTTAATAAAGCTGACCCTCATGAAGGAAAGTGTGTGTATGAGTGTTTTATTTCTCCAAAATATGTCACCTGATGTGGAGAATTCTATTCCTCAGTGGGCAGTTCAGTCAGTGCACCGGGGTCCAGTCCTGTTTACTGAAGCTTGATCAAGGAGAATGGAGGATTTATTAATACACCTGTCATGGTATGATGACGCCTCATTTCTAAACAAGCTGTCCTGACTGACAGAGCCTCAAATACTCCTCTTCCTGGTTGTCCAAAACATCTGTGGTACTAAACTCACAGTCCAGGCAGCCCGGTTAACAAATTGAGCTAACACTGGCTAACAGCAGCTAACAAACTGAGCTAACATTGGCGAACAGCAGCTAACAAACTGAGCTAACATTAACTAATAGCAGCTAACAAACTGAACTATCATTAGCTAACAGCAGCTAATGAACTGAGTTAACATGAGCATGTTACATATTAACTAGTACGAGCACTAACATTCCCTCTGTGCTCTAAGCTCACAGTCCGAGCAGCCCGGCTAACAAACTGAGCTAACATTGGCTAACAGCAGCTAACAAACAGAGCTAACATTGAATTGAGTTAACATGAGCATGTTACATATTAACTAATGACATAAAATGTACACATTTTCCATTAATTCAGGATGTTTCCTATCAATGGAAATTATCAGAATGTATTCAGGATGAAGGGCAGTGAAAATATGATTGTTTTTTAAAAAGTGGTCTTGTGTCTCAGTTTACCCCAGCTTCGGGATAAACTGAGACAAGGGGGTAAAGTGAACCAGCTCGGGGTAAAGTGATCCACTCTGAAACTAGCATAACAACACATGTTGTAACATTTAGAAGTGGGGATTGGTCAATTAACCACATTTTTTTCCTAAACACTTGAAAGTAACTCTTGACAAAATCAAATACAACATAATATAATTCAAAATGTTTTATTTAACATTCAAATGACAGATACAAGTTAGATTAGAACCCAGTCAGAACACAGGACCCTTAGAGCCAGCTAGAAAAGCCTGGGACCCACAACACAGGAAGAACATCAGCTCTCATTCTCTACAACTAGGCCTACTCTACATTCCAGAAGGTTACGGGGAAAGATGAGGAGTTGCTCTCTCCGCCTTTTAGGTTGAGGCAGCTTCTTCACCATCATCTGGTGCTCTCTAGTGTATCATGTGTAGCTTACCTGCTGTGGCTTTTGTACTGTAAAGACGCCTGTCTCATTCACATTGTAAATCATGTGGGGAGGGAAAGTATGCCTGTTAAAGATGAGAGGCAAGGGAAGAACCTTATCAGAATCAAAACCAAATCTTACAGGTAAAGCCTCCATAAAACATTTGCAACTAAAGAATTAATTCTGTCACCTGTCCATCACAGCCAGACTGTCAAAGAACTCCCCGACTGTAGTTTTGTTGAAGGCTGTAGCCCTTCCCAGGGATGTTGCCTCTGGAGTTCGGACAGAGCGATGCCAACGTGATAGGAAGCTGCCAAACCAATCTTTACCAAGGGTAGACAATTCATTATTAAAAGATTTAGCTTTGTGGCAAGATCAGTTGGCCTTAGTTAACTTACAGAATCATGTGATCTCTTGCACACCCTAGCCTACTTGCACATTGTGTCTTTGTCCAATTGGCAGGGACAGGGATATTGTTTTTCTCTGCGTATTCAAATGCCAGTTGACGACACTTAACTGGAGGAAGGCCATGGAACTGTTCAGCTAGTTGTTTTAAGTGTTCGGCAAGCTCCTCCTCTATCTCATCTGTGAATATTCTCTTTGCCTCAGCTACTGCACCCCAGGCTACTGATTTTACCTTCCCTTTCTCTTTTTTCTTTATGAATCTTAGGAGGCTTGACTTGTCAATATTAAGATCCCTTGCAGCTGCTCTTATGGACTTTCCTTCCTTGACCTGAGCGGCTGCACTCTCCATCTCCTCGAGGGGGGTTTTGCCCCAGGTTGTCTTCCTGGTGTATTGCCTTGGCATGATGGCTTTTCTACAATGTTTATGACATTAAAAATAAAACATGTAGGCCTATTGAAATATTACGTTAAAAGATGTTTAAGACTAAACTTAATTGTGCCTCATGGTGGGGCAAATGCTGTGAGACACTGTCTCACTTCACCCCACAGCATTTGTCTCACTTTACCCAACACCACCATTTTAGAAAAAACAACCTCTCTTAGCAATTCAGGCTGATCTTGAGCCAGCATCATCACATGGTTTTATATGTTGGTAGTTATACGTATAATATATGCTTTTCTACCTAAATCAATTTGCTTTGGCACAACAGTTGATTAAGTTGACAGCAAGAAAATTTACTTTTACATGCAAAAAATATTTTAGTGAAAAAAACATGCTTACCACAGCACTATGAGGTCCTCTCCTTCATGGCCAAGGGGAAATGGGAGGGGCTTCAAAATATAATGTCACATGACCACAAATGTTTCGCGTTGCCTAGATACAGGGGGTGTCCCACATTACCCGATGTCTCACATTGCCCCGTTCTCCCCTACGAGCACTAACATTCCCTCTGTGCTCTGAGCTCACAGTCCGAGCAGCCCAGCTAACAAACTGAGCTAACATTAACTAACAGCAGCTACAGTTGTCAGCAGTTTAATTCACTGTCCATCATGAAACTCACAGAGAGTTGAGGCAGAGCAGCCGGAGGACATCAGAGGGAAAACCAGAAAACATTTTCTCCATAAAATATGATCCAGTTTCACCAAAATCAGTCAAATAGTTGGTGGTGTGTGACTTAGTGCCGTAAAGCGTTACGTACTTCTCCCGACCCGGAGCCCAAAGTTACAGAGTGTGAGAACAGACGTATGAATGACAGAGACACCATTCACCTGATTACAAGTCAGTGTAGCATCAACAGGAGTTAACAGGTTGGTTTATGAGAGAAAAGTTACACCATGTTGCTTTAATGCATCTATAGTATAAGGCCAATTGGTCAAAATCTACAAATCTGTTGTGTCTACTGAGTGAGACAGTCCTATCCTCTGACCTTGGTTACCATAGTAATGATCAGAATGACGACTGCTTTCCTGAACAAACTTACAGCTGCTCTGGAGATAAGGCAGTGTCTGTCATAATTCAAGCTTTAACACGGTCCATACATTGTCCTCAACACATATGTTTGACTCTGTGAGGAACAGAAAACTTCCTCACAACACCTTTTGTTAATGATCCAACCTGTGAGGAGATGAATCATTTGCACATTCTGTGTGGAAAAATAGACCCGACCATCTTCACAAAGTTTAGAGAGAGCAGGATGATAAAAGAGAGCTCACATGTTATCTTATATATATATGTATGAAACTGTTTTTAATGTATACACAAACAGGGAGGGAAATTGTGTCTGGGACAAAAGTAATACAGCACATAGGAAAGAAATCTTGAACCTAAACAAGTAAAATACAACAAGCTGAGGTCATTCCTATAAATAGAACAGTTAATATTTATCAGAACCTGTCAGAGTCAGTCTATTTAAGGAAATAGCTGATAATACATTATAATCTTATTAGAGTTTGTATTTTAAATGGCGGAAGAGAATCTAGTTCAAGATTTGATGTAACTTTTAAGTTTCTGTCATCAAGTCTGTTTTGAATATATAAACAAGAATAACGGAGTTTAAATGGAACATTAACTCTGTGAATGTCTGCATTAAACATAAACTCTACATCCTGTACATTATAAAGTCCCCTGAACACATTGTTTATTTGTCTAATATTCAGTCAGTATTCAGTTGTTAGATACAGGTTTTTATCATTTTCTTATTAGAGCTTTAATAATATTAATTAGTACTGTACTGCTGGTGGACTTCTGCATGCTGTTTGCAGTGTCGTTTAAAGAGGTGCTGCAGTGCCATCTGATGGCTGCAGAAAATGACAGTTTTTTTTATGTCAAAGGGCTTTTATTGTGAAAAGAGCATGGGACTGTTTCATTTGGATTTCTTAATCTCTTAAACTCCACCAGGACGTCTACATCCTCAGCCGACATTATTGTATTTCAGAGGCTGTACTGAGGTCAGTTTCAAAGAGTGAAGATGATGAATGAAGAGCTGAGGTGCAAACAATGTTCAGCTTGTCAGGAATAAAATTGACTATCACTGTTTGTCAAGGGAAAACAGACAAAGCCATTTTCAAAGGGGTCCTTTGGCCTCGAAGTTCAAGATATCTGAATGAATGTGTTTATTTGGCCTGGTTTGAATTGGGTCTGACTGGAATGAATGAGCCCAGTTCTCTTCATGTGTGATGATGTTAGTCTGCACTGGAGTCATTTCATTGTAGTGAAAGTATTTTTTAAACTTGACCTCACTGTATAAAATGAGCTGTGGTGTTCCATGGTCAAGGGATTTTTGATCATTTTTATTGGTAAAAAAAAAATCTGTGTAACAAATGTTATCAACCCCAAAACTTATCAGCATCTTATACTTATTCATAATGTTTTAAACCCTTACACACTCTGAACTTTTGATATTTGTTAAAGCGCCTAGAAAACATTGTTTTTTAGAGATTTCTGACTAGAAATACAATAATTAATACAACTGCATCTCACATGAATCTTCAGATAATGTGCAACACTTCTGTCTGGTATCTGTTGTTGACCTGATAATGGGTCTCTGGTGGAGTGAAAGTTATTAATTATTAGTCTAAGACTTTCTTGGTACCTCTTTTAGATTGTTGTAGATCTTCAAATCATCTCACAGTAAAAGTTGGTACAAAAGTTTTATTCACAGAAACATTTCATCTGAAGTAGAAGACCTTTTTGAGCACATGGAAAGACTTGTCACATGTTGATTTTCTTTTCACCAGTGGGACAAAAGTCCACAGAGGAAGACATGTCTGTCTCAGGTAGGCACCTCCAGTTCTCGCAAGAAGAGAGAAAGGGGTGACAGCTTATTTGTCCTGGCTCTTTGAACAGCTCTCCTGAAAATGAAGCCATTGTGGCGTTTTCCAAAGCGGAGGCCGAACGGGTTAAAGTTGAATTTACTCCTGCGGTCGTTGCATAGGAGCTGCCGCTGGTCTTCATTCTCTCTCAGGGAGAAACACGGGTTGGGATCCTCGGCCAGAAACTCTCCTGCGCTTCTTCTCCTGAGTGCAGAGAGGACCGATCCTGAGGAGAACAACAGCAGAATGTCAGCTCACATCTGGACACAGTTGAACACAGCTGGAAACACACACCAGAGCATCAGCTTCATCAAATATAACAGATTTATCATCACTGAGTATCTCTAAAACACAAGAGGAGTCAGTTAACTCACCCACTGGTGAGTGTGTGTTTTCTTTATTAGATTAGATGATTTATTAGACTACATATATTATTACTGTCATTATTGTTACCATATCTCCATTACAGTTTATAGTTAATTAATGATTTACTGCTGCTGTGCATCTGTGTCTCTCTATCTCTATCACAGGTTCCACTGCTGCTGTAATCATTTTATCATTCATTGTAATTCATTGTCATTCTATCATTCATTGTAATTGTACAATATGTTTGTGTTGATTTGTTCTGTACACGTGACATCTATTGCATGTCTGTCCGTCCTGGGAGAGGGATCCCTCCTCTGTGGCTCTTCCTGAGGTTTCTTCCACTTTTTTCCCTGTTAAAAGGGTTTTTTGTGGGCAAGTTTTTCCTCACTCGAACCGAGGGTCTAAGGACAGAGGGTGTCACTCCCTGTACAGATTGTAAAGCCCTCCGAGGCAAAATGTGTTTTGTGAATTTGGGCTATACAAATAAAATTTGATTTGATTGATTTGATGTCATGAAATGGAAATGTTGATTTTAATCTGTTAATCTGGATTTTAACAGATAATAAACCTCAAACTACTAAAACCAGAACAGAGTTCTCAATATGATACAGACCAGATTTAAAGCATTCAAAACATCTAGAAATATCATCAAATGTTCATCAAATGGTCCAGTTCCTGGTCTGTTACTGAAGCATTACAATGTAAGCAGAATTTGACTATATTTACACTGGAGTGCTCCACTTTTTTTTTTTTTATCTCCACACACATGTTATTACTGTTTTATATAGAAGGCTTTCAGGCTAACATTTAAATATTACAATAATCAATTACTTCAAAATGTTCATTGTAAACGGTGACTTTTATTTTGGTGTCTGCTCAGAATCTTGTGAGGTGCACATTGTAAAAAAAAAAAAAGTACATTTATGGGAACCACCAAAAAAAAACATTTTTACAGTAGCTTAAAAATTGTTTAAAAACTCATCGAATTACAGAGATTATCTAAAACAAACTGTTATTTTGAGTATTATGCCAATAATGACAAATTTATATTTAGTCATTTTTGTACAGAAGAAATACATATTATTTATTATTAGTAGTATTTTTCTTCTTTCCTAAATTACATACAAATGTATGTAAAATGACAATATTGATCTGTAATTAAATATGTGGTTTGTGTCTATACAACAATTTAACTATTAAAATATACAAAACAGTAGAATTACTGTATTATCTGTACATTAACAAGCAAACTGTTATTTTAAGTATCATGCCAATGATGACAAGTTATAGTTATCAAAATGACATACAAATGTATGTAAAATAGCAGTAATGATTTTGGTTAAATATGTGTCTTATTATTAGAAAAGTACCACATAAGTGTACTCTGGTACTTTTGTACGTCACCGCCTGTCATCATTAGTCATTAAATGCATTTCATTAAGTTGCCCACCTGTTGCACGTGCCCTCTGTGCAGAGTCAAGTCCCGGCAGAGTTGCTCCCGCGCTCCCTCCATCCTGACCAACAATGAGCGCGCACACCACGACCAGAGCCACGAGTCTCATGTCCCGACAGAACGCACAAATCCAGCGCAGATGCGAGTGTGTGTGTTCACGCCTGTCAGCAGGCACTAACGCCTTCACTCCGATCACACCGCTTTTATATTTCCACCAGGTGACCTCGTGCTCCTGCAGCTCCCAGCCAATCACAGCCGCCTGCGTCTCCGCGCTGTAAATTGCGGATCTGTCTGCTGCTGAGGTTCTGAAATGCATCATTCATCAGCCTTTCTGCGAAATGTTGACAGCTCAGTGCTGCTGGGAACATTCATCAGGTTCAACATTCATATGTTACTGCATGTTGGTGACAGGACGAACAATTTAGAGTCAAATAAGTGATGGAGGGACGCGTAATTGCGCTTTCCGGTCTGACTCCAGTGATGCAACAGAACACAACGTAAAACAAACTGAACCTCCACCTGTGTCATACACCAGTGTGATCATCATCATCATCATCAACATCATCATCATCATCATCATCATCATCATCATCACTGTTCAGGTCTTTACAAACAGCGGCTGCAAGGCTGGATGTGTGTTACAGGGATAAAATGCAGCTGCATTTAAAACTGGGACAGGATCACATAGATCCTTATAGTCAGAGTCACATAGTTCAGGCTGGGACCAGGACTAGCACCGGCACCAGGACCAGAAGCAGGAGCAGAACCAGACCCAGACAAATGGTGGTAAAATGTGAAAGTTGTTGGTAGACTTCAGACACAAAATCACGATTTACAGTACAGAGTGTCTGGACCTTTATCTGTCAGCGGCTGGTAGACACATTTTAAAAAGTCATTTATCACCCTGATTATCACACACACACACACACACACACACACACACACACACACACACACACACACACACACACAGAACACACACACACACACACAGGCAGTGAACTCCACTGAAACTACAGTACTCTGCCCCAGATTAGTTTTATGCCACTTAGGGTGTGATCATTTATTAAACACTGAAATATTTCATACCATGAACCATGAGGCTTCATATCATATCATCAATATTTCTCATTATGACGTAATAACAGTGAGTCCCAGTTAGAGTTGATGCAGCTATTGCTGATGATTATGATGATGACTGTTCAGGAAATGATAATATTTCAAAACGGGGGGAAAAAAGGGGAATGCTGATCGATGCTGAAAGCAGACAGGTCTGTGTGTGTGTGTGTGTGTGTGTGTGTGTGTGTGTGTGTGTGTGTGTGTGTGGCGTGTACTTAGGCAAGGCAAGGCAAGGCATTTTTATTTATATAGCGCATTTCATACCAAGAGGCAACTCAATGTGCTTTACATACAAACAGAGCATTTAAAAAGAACAAATTAAAACACACAGTTAAAAGCAAGAACAAAGAAAAAGAAAAATTAAAAAGAAAAGTATATTATATATATTAAAACGATTTAGAGGACTTACAGTGCAAATCCAAGATTACGATTTAAAATTATTTAAAAGGGGTTTGTGTGTGTGTTTTTAACCTGGATTTAAAAGTGCTTACAGTTGGGGCTGATTTGAGTTCTGCTGGTACTTACCTACCTATGTGTCTATAAGTGTGGTTGTAAGCGCCATTTATTATTATTTAGTTATTCGCACTGATTTGTGCTGATGCTTTGTTACTATTTACTTACTTACATACTTTGAGTATGCCTTTGAATTTTGAGCCATCTGTGTTGATGTTTTTATGCGGCTTACGTACAAAAAGCAGGAAGTGTTTTTATTGAAGAACGTGTTGAATAAATGAGAATATGGCGGAGCAACACAGTTGTTTTACCGTCTGTGTCGGCACCAAGCCAGCTCAATGAGTAAAACGGTCTCTTGTCACTCCTCAAGAGTGGTTAAAAGAGTAAGAAATGAAGAACGAAGAAAAGAACGTAAGACAGCCACTATAGTGGTCTTGGGTGTCGTTACACATTCACCAACAGTGGACTTGCAAACTAACAGGGGACATTTTTTAGGTCCCCTGTTGGTCATGCCCACACAGAAACAAGATGGTCGTGTTTCTGTGCCGTCTCTGGAGGAGCCTGGATCAAACATAGACCACCTCCAAAACCATGCTGCCCCCAAAAGGTGGAGTGGTAGGGGCTGAACGTGATAGATGATCGGGGAAATATTCAGAAACACTGCAGGTTAACATGACATGGATATAAAGTAAAGATGGAGCCAGTTTGCTGATTTCATTTTTAGTAAATTCATCTTTTATTCAGTATTGTCAGATTTTCATAAAAAGTGTCTCATGGTGGTCACATGATGTTTGACCTGCTCTGATGCAACTTTAAACATTTCTGACCTTTTTAGTCTCAAACTGGCTCATTTACTGTATCATAGTAGACTGTTGATAGAAGCAACGTCCTGTCAAATATGAATATGAATCATTTGTATGAAAAGAAAAGCCAACAGAACTGACAGATCAGTATGATCATGAGTGGATATATCGCCATGGTGACACCCAATCAGAGAGTGCGTCCTCCTGTCCTCATGTTCCAGAGCAGTCCTGCTTTCATTCATCAGCATTTCACAATCACTTCAGTTCATTACACACCAAACCTTTCACCCTGTCTGTGTATCTATGGTAAACGTCCCCTCCTGCTCACTGGAGGTCAGCCTCAGTAGGCGGGGAAGAAGCTCTTTGCCCCCATCAGTCCTTTTTATCTTGTCCCCGCTGTGTAAGGACCTCCACCCTCAGGCCTGTTTGAAGGACTCCTCTTCAGACCGCCTCAGTTTTAGATTCCAGGTGGTGTCTGTTGGACCTCCAGACGTTTTAAGATGCCGCTGTCACGTTCCCTGTCCATGACGTCCCTGAGCGGGCTGCTGCCGGCCTGGGAGGAAGACGAGCTGCCTGTGGAGGACCTGCTGCTCTTCGAGGTGGCCTGGGAGGTCACCAACAAAGGTAAGACCACAAGCTCTTTGATTTCTGAATGAAAATACGTTTAAACATGCATCCTGCAGCAAGCAGGCCAACTGCAGACGGCCTTCTAAGTATTGTGAAATTATACAATGCAAATGTTGAATTTTTACATTTCATGACGTTCATTTGAATGCAGTCTCCTTTTTGGATTCAAATTATGAAGTGAAAACATGAACTGATTGCACAGCAGCAACTGTGAAATAATTCTATATAACATTTTATATAAAAGTAATAAATGAAATATGTCCAGTAATGTTCATAACTGAGCACGTTAACCGTCTGTCTGGGTGGCAGCATGTATTGGTGTCATTTTGTGTAAAACTTTGCCCTTAAAGAGTAAATATTGAATCCAGTGAGCGCAGAGAGTCTGCTCCGTCTGAAGAGCTAAACATTAAACTGCAGATAAGTAGAGCAACCATCACTGTGCCTTTCTGATGTGTCAATACTGAAATCAAACATGAAAAATGTATTTGACAAGCACCGGTATCACGCACTACCCTGCAGCGCATAAGCCTAATATAAGACAAGGCAAGACACAGTTCACGTTAGAATAATAAGATAAAATAAAACAATGTAATAGAATATGATTTACCATCACAGGCTTGTTTGTTTTCTTTGTTTCCATGCATACATCTTTACTGCAGTTCACAAGTTTGGATCTCCTGACACCAAAGTTTGCTTCAGTCAGATGAGGCGAGGAGAGGACGACTCTACACTCTAAAAATATTTAGGCCACTTATGCATTTCAATTTCCATCCATTTGAATTACATGGTTTTAATATAAATAAACTAACAAACTTAATGTGAAGCGAGTAATAAGATTTATGTAATAGTACTAATAAACTCAAAATGACTGCATTCATTTTGGCTGTCTTTATTAATATGGAATGCATAAACCTGGTTACTACCACACTACTGTGTAGTGGAAGCACATTGAGTTTTTTAGTACTAGTAGTTACATAAAAAACGCTGTACAAGGGTTCAGTGAAAGAGCAAAAAGAGACAAAGAACCTCTGATCAACAGTTAAATAAGAGTCACCAATCATTGTTTGAACATATTAGAAACTGTGTGACAGCAACAAGATGAAATTACAGACTTCAGAATAGAATAGAAAATAAGTTGGTTAGCCATATAACAATCGGATGGACTCGGTTTAAATCTGTTCAGTCTATCTGAGCGGACAGCAGAGGCACCGATTGGTTCAGTTATTTGAGGGGAAAATTCTGGATGTCACTACTTAAAAGAAGCCACAATGATTTCCATATGATCATTTGGAAATATCTGTTTGTCTGTTTTTCTAATAATCTATCAACTCCAAAAAAACATTCCGGTCCCAGTCATCATTCAGGATGTGTAAAGTAGAGGGGGCTCTGTGGGTTCAGGTCTTATCACTGTGCTAACTGAGGTCAAGGGTAACACATCAACACACTGCTTCATCTCTGTAGCGTCCACATGAGTCTCTCACATGTTTACATCACACAGGAGAAATGAGAGGTTGACTTTCTTTCCTGTTAACGTGACAGCAGCTCTCTGTGAACTCATTTAAACAGAAAAACTGGACGTCCTGTCAGTCTGTGACTTTCTGCGAGTGCTTCTGTGCGCTACGTGCTCGTGTTGCGTTGTCAAACAGTTCAGAGGTTATCTGTCATTTGGCTGTTCTCTTATATAACGCCGCTCTCTGATGCCGTTTAGACGTCATTATGAGCTCACGTATTGTTGATGGTCTTTCATATCAATGTTTGTCTTTTTGTTGCCAAGTAAGAGACTGAGAAAAACATTCCCACGTGTTTTGGTGTGTCACGAAACAGAAATATCTGTGTCACACAAAATAGTCCAGTATGAAGCTCGGGGTTTGCTTTGAGTTTTTCTACAGGCTGGTCTGAAACACATTTCACTGCGAGTGTCGTGTTTGAGTTGGCGGTTTGATGGAGTGGCTGTGAAATAATAAGTAAATTATGCAGTTATGCATCATCATTTAAATTTTACACTCACAAATGAGGTTATATGAAATAAAGTGAAAAAAATGAAAATGTTTTTTGGTCTACTTCTAGAGATAATCAGGACAGACTGACGTGTTACAAACTAAAAAGACACTGAAATAGAATTTCCACATTGAACTGGTGGATTTCTCTTTTTTTTCATTTTTCATGATCTGATTTGAGTTAAAACTAACAGATAAATGAAAACTTCAAAGTCAGCTCTGAAATTACTGTAGCACATCTTCAAAATGAGAGGTGTAATGTATGAAACCCAACAGAATAATCAGAACTTGTTTGATAAATCCTTTGTGTCTTGGAGTTCCCAGGTTAGATTCCACTCTGTATCTCCTCAATCTAGGCTGTAGAAGGACTTTGTCACAAAATGCATTTTTTTTTTTGCATTTGCCCCAAACACCAGTTTTAACTTCAGTCCACAATGAAAATATTTAAGTTTATTAAAGCATCATAACCAATAAATAACACAAAACTATGGAATAAGATTTTTTTTAAAGCCACTTCCCCTGTTAAGAAGAATGGGACACAGCCAACCTGCTGTGACTGATACTGTAAAAATGAATAAATAAATAAAATAAACTTCTGGAAGAAAAATCTGGAAGCAGAAGGCACCTGTCCTCCTCTCCACCTGTCACGTCTGTCATAGCTCCTGGCTATCTGCCCTCTTCACCATCTGACCTTTGACCTTTACGGTCATGCTGAGGTAGAACAGCCTGTCCTTCATTGTTCTGATGTTTAAATGTGGAAAAGAAGTTAAATGCTGTCACTTTGACTGTGTGTGAACCTGCAGTCGGAGGAATCTACACAGTGATTCAGACCAAAGCCAAGATCACGGTGGATGAATGGGGGGACAACTACTACATGATGGGGCCGTACTTCGAACACAACTTTAAGACTCAGGTGGAGGGCTGTGAGCCGCCAAACCCCGCCATCAGGAAGGCCATGGACGCTCTGATCCACAACGGCTGCCAGGTGGGAGTGTGAGAGAGAGAGAGAGAGAGAGAGTGAGAGAGAGAGAGAGAGTGTGTGTGTGTTCTTCCATAGCACGTCTTAGGGACAAAATCCAAATTCATGTGTTTGTTTGTAAAAGAAAAAATATATTATATAAATATATTATATATTATATTATTATCTAGTTATTTTTTTTATCCTGTTCACCCATTATTACTACTACTATATAACACTTAACACTACTGCTACTACCAGTACTAGTAATAATCAATAGATCAATCAATGTGTTCTCTCAGTACTGTGAAGGACAGGTCTCATCAACAGTGAGCATCAAGTTAGTGTTTCACAATGATTTTTACATCTACATGATTCATACATACATTGTTACATGTATTTGCATATATATAATATTAAAATGTTAGCTGCTACCCTGCAGCTGAAAGGAAAACCTTCATAAACACAACCTGACAGTCACTGTGACTGATGCAGTCTGACTCCATCTGCCAATCACTGGCCACTAGATGGCGGTCATACACCAGAGACCCTGAAGATTCAGGAGAACAGACAGATATGAGGCCTACATGCTGTTTGCCATGTTATGAGCTATATGCAGATGGTTAGTCTGCTAACATGAAAACCTGCCATGACAACGTCATTGAAATCTGCTTTACTGAAGTGTTGTGCTGAGGTGCCACTTTGAATAACTTTACTGGACTCATTTGACTTTTTTCAGTCACTACATTAAGAGTCCATGACTTGCTGCAAATAGATGTGAATGTAAATGTAGCTAACTCTATCTGACCACATGAAGATACTCTGAAGAGGAACTCTAGTGACGATACCAAAGTTGTCAAAGGTCAGTTGCAGGAAAATATGTATAAAATTATGCACAAAATTTTTAAATGCTTCATTTGATGCTGTATTGCAAATACAATAATGACCTCTGGTGTTCTTTTTATTAAATGTAAAAGCTTTACCAAATAACTATTTTGCCTATATGTAAAGTAAAGACACTTCTGACTGAGACAACCTGAACTTTTTCTGCTATTGTTGCTATCCACAAAACAAACTGTCAGCAGCTATGTATGAGCAAGTAATCGCTCATATGCACTTTGACCACAATGAAATTTCATTTTGAGCTCCATAATTGAACATCTCTCATTGGGCTTCTTTTGCTGATTTTGATGTCACAGGTTCATTTTGGCCGCTGGCTGATCGAGGGCAGTCCTTATGTGATCCTGTTTGACATTGGCTCAGCAGCCTGGAACCTGGACCGTTGGAAGGGGGACCTGTGGCAGACCTGCAACATCGGCCTGCCTTTCCACGATAGAGAGGCCAACGACTCGCTCATCCTGGGCTCTCTGATCGCCTGGTTCTTCAAAGAGGTCAGCTGGTGTTCAGTCTGCTGCTATGCACACTGCTCATCACTGAAGTCCATGAATTTCAACCTCATCTGTTCTTTGCAGTTAACGGACCAACTGGGAGACAAGCCCAATGTCGTCAGTCATTTCCACGAGTGGCAGGCAGGTCCAGGCCTTATTCTCTGTCGCTCTCGCAAGATTCCCATGGCGACGGTCTTTACTACACACGCCACCCTGCTGGGACGATACCTCTGCGCTGGGAATGCTGACTTTTACAACAACCTGGACAAGGTGAGAGGTCAGGAGGGATGGCCATGCATGGAGTGTAACTGCTCAAGATCCGTCTAAAAGCAACTCTAAGATTTCTTTTAAAACACATTAAATATGTTGGAAAATAGTTGCTGAAAATAGTTGCTGAAAACATGTAAAAAGAGAACAATATATTACTGAAATGTGGAATTCAAATCAAATCAAATCAAATCAAATTTTATTTGTATAGCCCAAAGTCACAAAATACATTTTGCCTCGGAGGGCTTTACAATCTGTACAGGGAGTGACACCCTCTGTCCTTAGACCCTCTTTGAGTGAAGAAAAACTAAGAATTAGAGGTTCAAACAGTTTTTCACCAGTTTTCAGTCCAGGATTTTGTGGGCGGTCCTTAAAGGGTGGCTCGATGACACGCTGAGGCCACCCTGCGCATACCCCTGCACCCCTAGCAGAGGGATAGAGATGAATTCATCTCACTCAGAGTGTTTCAAAGTTAGTCATGTCATTTTCTGAACTCATCTGACACGTTTCAGTCGCTTCAAAATGGCTACTTGACTGCTCCCACGAGTGGGCGTGGCTTCAACACATTCAGAGGACACGCCCCCACAGTCCTGGATTTTGACACCTAATTTCATAAACTTGTTGATATTTTTAATCATTCAAATTTGGCTGTGTGGTTAACAACACTTTCTTCTTTGGTCTGACAAACTCAGGACACATTTATTCTCACTTTACACTGACTTTAAAGAAAGGTTTCTCTTGCCACCGTTGACAAGTGCTTGCTCATGGTAGGAATTGTTTGGTCTCTGTAAATAATATTATGAAGAGTACGGTCTAGACCTGCTCTATATGGAATGTGATATGATTTGGCTCTATATAAAGAAAACTGAAGTGAAATTGAACAAATATAAACAGAAAGCAGGTGATTGGCTCAGCTTATTGTGAGTGACGATGCAATGACCCTGAATCAGTGCATTGAATCTTGTTTTAAGAGCTTTATCATTTCAGTTGACATTAAACATAAATGTTACACATTACAACTAACAAACTGACAAACATCAAATTGTGAAATGTTTCCAGCACATGGAGTTCTGGGGTTCTAAAGAAATAGAATAAAAGCTGTCCTCTGTCTGCTATGGCCGCTGTGCTTCTTTAAGGTGATAGGGTACAAACAAACAGTTAATAGAAGTAGAAGTAGATCTGGTCATGGGTTCCTGAGTCTGGAGTTCATGTTTAACAAAAAAAAAAAAAAAACATTAAATGGAGTGGAATTAGTGACTAAGATCCAAACCGCTCGTATAAAACAATGACTGATGCCATAGGTTGGTGTTATGGATGGATTACAGCCGGGCCTGCTTAGCTTTAAGAACTTTAAGGCTTTAACATCCTTTGATGTTGTCCTATGTTTGTGCACAGAGGCTCAGGGTCTCACAATCTGTCTGTGGTTGGAACTTTTTAAATTGACTTTACCTATAAACAAAACCAAAATATGTTTCTCACACTTGTGATGTGATGATGTCATGTGATTATCAAGAAAGTTTTCCTTTCCCACATGCTTTTCCATTTGAACAACATATTAAAATCATCATTTTATTTGGGACACACATACAAACACTTGAAACATTCTCATGTGTATGTACAAACACACACACACACACAATTTCTGTTCCATCAGATTCATTTTCAAATTCAAAAGGTTCAGGCCAAAAATTGCAGCCTTTTACAGCCACTTAGAGCATCATTAGTGATGTTGAGTTGTGCACACAGGGGTCAGAGCGATGTTTGTAATTGGCTCTCGGATGCTCACATCCTAAAGGTCAGCGTGGAGCTAAAGGTCACTCACTGGCTGACTGCATCATTGACAGACAAGGTGTTTGTAAGCATCAGCCGGTTCAGAGGAACAGTTCAATATGCATTTTTTCCATTACAGTTTATAGTTAATTATCGATTCTCTCTGTCTCTCTATTTACCGGTCATGGTGGATGACTGTCTACCAATGAGCTTGGGTCTGCTTGAGGTTTCTGCCTGTTAAAAGGAAGTTTTTCCTCGCCACCGTCGCCAAGTGCTTGCTTATGGTGGAACTGTTGGTCTCTGTAAATAATATTATAAATAGTACGGTCTAGACCTGCTCTGTATGAAAAGTGTCATGAGATAACTTTTGTTATGATATGGCGCTATATAAATAAAATTGAATTGAATCTTCAGACTTGTTGACTGTGACACTGCAGCTGGGAAACTACTGTGTAAATTAGTAGAAGATTAGTTTTTCTGTTACGTGTAATATGGACTATGGATTGTAGACTCTCATTCAATGTTTTTTTTATTTCGGTTACTTTCTACATCGTAGATGAACACTGAAGACATCAAAACTATGAAAGAGCACATGGTTCCACTGAGCTCATATGATGTTACGTTATGTGATGAATATGATTTAAACATTTTAAGTTTAATCAGAAGTGAGAAGCCGAAGTTGCAGTTTGAGTGACATCCATGTGTTCACGTTACATCATTTCCTGATAAACAAGATTTTTTACATACTCAACTCACACACACACACACACACACACACACACGCACACACACACACACATACAGTAGCATCAGATAAAAACCTGTTTCATTGACGTACTGACTGGCGAGTCTTTGTTGTGTCTGTGTTTTGCTGTAAGGCAAATATGAAGTGCAGAAAGCGCAGACACACTTTCACAAAACCATTTCTTATAAAGAACATCAGAAACATAAAAGAAATATAAACTACTCTGAAACTGTAACTTAAACCACTCTCTCTTCGTATTTGGGAAGTTTAAATAAAGCTGTTCATCCAGGGAAAATGCATCTGCAGTACTTCGAAGGCAGAGCTAGCTAGCAACTGAGTGTAAACAAGAATAATAACTAGCATACAGAGAAGCACAGATGCTAACGTGCTGAAAGCTTTTATACTGTTGTGAGTTAGGGAGGCGGGGGATTTATGCTCAGGATGGCAATTTTTTTACTTACTAAATGACAAGTCTTTCTCGCAGCTCACAAACAAACATTTCCATGTGGGACATTCTGATGATGGTATTAAAGGCATGGATGGGATGCTCAGGGTGGCCTCGGCATGTCAGTGAGCCATCCTTTAGGACCGCCCACAAAATCCTGGACTGAAAACTGGTGAAAAACTGTTTGAACCTCTAACTCCACATTTCAGTAATATATCATTCAAAGTCTTTTCACGTGTTTTCAGCAACTATTTTCCAACATATTTATTGTATTTTGAGAGAAATCTCTGAATTGACTGTCTTTAAGGATGATGTTTATCTGTGGAGTTTAATGCAGTGAATTGAACTGACCCTGTGACCCTACAGTTACTAGAAGACTCGACTCTATACTACCTGAACCACCTCTGTACTCTGTGCTTTGCTCACATTATTTTGACCACTTATGGTACCGTCATACTGTCAGT
The DNA here is from genome assembly GCA_946959425.1 of Argyrosomus regius. Lineage (NCBI taxonomy): Eukaryota > Metazoa > Chordata > Actinopteri > Sciaenidae > Argyrosomus > Argyrosomus regius. Next base: position 29,630,438 of record OX336884.1, read on the forward strand.
ACAAATATATCATTTCAAGCTCACAGATTGGCCCCTGTGCTGCTGCATTCACAGTGCTACCTATATTTCTGCTTATGTACATAACAGAGAAACTCTTTCCTCCAGTAGCACAGCCTGTAAAACCCAGGAGGTTAAAAATGAGAATATTTATGATATTATTACTATAACTATCCCTTGCACCATATTGACCGATGTATGTGTGTTGTAGTTCAACATTGACAAGGAAGCGGGGGAGAGGCAGATCTATCATCGTTACTGCCTGGAGAGAGCAGCAGTCCACTGTGCTCATGTCTTCACCACAGTCTCCCAGATCACCGCTGTGGAAGCCAACCACATGCTTCACAGGATGCCAGGTGGGGAAGCTTTTCACTGCTGCACCTTGATGCTCCACAGAGTTATTATGTTTATGGTCCACAGAGGATGAAGCCTCCAGTAATGATAAACATACCAGTGATCTAGGTGTTCTATAAAGCTCTCCTGTTGTTGTGTTGTTGGTACAGATGTGGTGACCCCGAATGGTCTGAATGTGAAGAAATTCTCGGCCATGCATGAGTTTCAGAACCTGCACTCCACCAGCAAGGTCCGCATCCAGGAGTTTGTCAGAGGACACTTCTATGGGTGGGTGGAGTTCATGAATGTATTTCTGATCCATCTCATGTAGGTAACCCAGTGTTCTTATTACCGGAGATTGTCTGAAACAATGACTTGACGATGACAGTGTTGTTCCCTTTAAACCTGATTGTAACTCTCCTTCTTCTGGCAGTCATCTGGACTTCAACCTGGAGAAGACACTTTTCTTCTTCATCGCTGGACGCTATGAGTTTTCCAACAAGGGAGCTGATATTTTCCTTGAATCGCTGTCCAGACTCAACTACCTGCTGCGGGTGAGGTCCTTCACGCCTCTCAGTTCAGTAGCTCTCTGCTGTGAGAGTCAACAGTTCACCTTTAAAAGAATTATGACCTCGTAAAGAGACAGCACAAGTGTTTACGCTTCCTGTCGATATCATTCAATCAACCTGTCCCCTTTTGTTTTTCTGTTTCCTTCCTCACTCGATCTTCAGGTCCACAGAAATGATGTGACGGTGGTCGTTTTCTTCATCATGCCAGCTAAAACCAACAACTTCAATGTGGAGTCACTGAAGGGGCAGGCGGTACGCAAACAGCTCTGGTACGCTGTGATGTAGTTTTACAGTATAGTACAAAACACATGTATATGAAGACTAACATTACAGATCCACATACATGCTGCACAGTTGAGTTCAGAACCTTACAGCACAGGCATCCTGACAGAAAGTTCATGATGGCTGCCTCAGTGTTCATATCATTGTTGTGACTTTGGGTTTATGAATGTAGGTAGAATTCATGAGTTTGGGTCCAAGGTACTTTACTTTTCTGAAGAAGCTTTCTATTTGACTTTGGCAGGGACACAGCTCACACTGTGAAGGAGAAGTTTGGCAAAAAACTCTATGATGCTCTGTTAAAGTAAGTATATGAACAGTGTAAGTGAACCCAGACCTTTATTAGTACAGGTTCTCTGTGATGAATGAGAGCACACAGGGTGTATGTTTGCTCCGTCCTCAGAGGGCAGATCCCTGACATGAACAACATCCTGGACCGAGACGACTTCACCATTATGAAGAGAGCGATCTTCGCCACTCAGGTACTGATGCCTTTCTCTCATTCTGTTTTTAGTCTCTTTATGAGGAAAGTTGACAAGGAAAAAAAAAACAGTCAGGAAGAAAAAAGTGAAAAAGTTAATGGACAGAAGAGTTTGATCAGAAATAATGAGGCAAAAATCAGCTGAGGGTTCCTTCTAAGCCTGGATTCATTTTCCCTTTGGTGTGATGTGTAGTCACCCTTAAAGGCCCATTTAGTACACTGCACACAAAAGACTGCACGGGTTATCATTATTATTTTTCCCGCTCCTATGGATAGACACTGTGAAGCATTTTTCACCTCCCTCCACATCACAATTACAGACTGTATAAAACATGGACGTAGTCTCTGTGACGTCACCCACAGGGAGAGTTGTCTGAAGAGTTGTCGGCCAGGAGGCAGAGCAGGGATTTATTGAAATGTGGCCACAGGTGAAACATACTTGTATGTGTCCATCCTTTAACCAGCCAAGTCTGATGTAAAACTTCCTATTTTTAAAGTAATTCACTTTAGATCTTTAGAGCTACAACTCCTCTCACAACTAGTACTATACTGTTTACCTTGCAATCATTAGGACAGAGGATAAAATGATTGTTACATTTTGGAATATGCATAAAAATCTTCTTTGTGGATTAGGAAATTGTTCCATTGTACTCTATACCAGTGTTTTTCAATCCTGGTCCTCGGGGAACACTGCCCTGCATGTTTTAGATGTTCCCTCCTCCACCACACCTGATTCAAATGATCAGATCGTCATCAAGCTCTGCAGTGGCCTGATAACGAGCCACTCATTTGAATCAGGTGTGGTGGAGCAGGAAACATCAGAGAGGCAGCACAGAGACCTAAGGTAACCCTGGAGGAGCTGCAGAGTTCCACAGCAGAGACTGGAGTATCTGTACATAGGACGACAATAAGCCGTACGCTTCATAGAGTTGGGCTTTATGGCAGAGTGGCCAGAAGAAAGCCATTACTTTCAGCAAAAAACAAAATGGCACGTTTTGAGTTTGTGAAAAGGCATGTGGGAGACTCCCAAAATGTATGGAGGAAGGTGCTCTGGTCTGATGAGACTAAAATTGAACTTTTCGGCCATCAAAGAAAACGCTATGTCTGGCACAAACCCAACACATCACATCACCCAAAGAACACCATCCCATGGTGGTGGCAGCATCATGCTGTGGGGATGTTTTTCAGCAGCCAGGACTGGGAAACTGGTCAGAGTTGAGGGAAAGATGGATGGTGCTAAATACAGGGATATTCTTGAGCAAAACCTGTACCACTCTGTGCGAGATTTGAGGCTAGGACGGAGGTTCACCTTCCAGCAGGACAATGACCCCAAACACACTGCTAAAGCAACACTTGAGTGGTTTAAGGGGAAACATGTAAATGTGTTGGAATGGCCTAGTCAAAGCCCAGACCTCAATCCAATAGAAAATCTGTGGTCAGACTTAAAGATTGCTGTTCACAAGCGCAAACCATCCAACTTGAAGGAGCTGGAGCAGTTTTGCAAGGAGGAATGGGCAAAAATCCCAGTGGTAAGATGTGGCAAGCTCATAGAGACTTATCCAAAGCGACTTGGAGCTGTGATTGCCGCAAAAGGTGGCTCTACAAAGTATTGACTTTAGGAGGGTGAATAGTTATGCACATTGACTTTTTCTGTTATTTTGTCCTATTTGTTGTTTGCTTCACAATTTAAAAAAAAAAAAAAAACATCTTCAAAGTTGTGGGCATGTTCTGTAAATTAAATGATGCAAATCCTCAAACAATCAGTTAATTCCAGGTTGTGAGGCAACAAAACACGAAAAATGCCAAGGGGGGTGAATACTTTTGCAAGGCACTGTAACTGTCTCCTGTGAGTGGATGTAAAGTGAATATTTGTGGTGATCAAAGCTGTGTGTCATGTAAGTGAGTGAGTTATCTGATGTTTGGTGTAACTTCAGGTGCTTTTGCGTGATATAAAATCATAAATGGGTGTCCTGTGGCTTTAAGGTAGAAGTGCTGATCATTCTACAGGGGCAGTGTAAAAATAGCCACCAGAGAGAAAAATAGCAAACGCTGTAAAAGATAAATCTCCACCAGCACATTCTCATATCTCCGCCTCTGTTTTTATGAATGGATTAGGCTTTCCTCCAGCAGTGATCGATGTGAACCATGGCCCCTGCTGAAGATGAATTATAGGACACGAGGGGGTTTCCCCTGAGCGAAAAGCATGGATGAACGGCAGAACCATAACCAAGCTGTGGGTTAATTACGTTCCTTTAGCCCAGACCATGGGTCAATAGAGTGGCTGTATTGAGCTGATGTATGTTAGATCCCAGTGTTACAAGCAGAGTGCTTGTAAAAAGGTCTTTCTCAATTAAATGAATTTATGCCAATGTCAATATTTCTGTGCTGGAAATGGAGTGAGAGTGGTATTGACTGTAGGTGTGGAGGAGAGTGATGGAGCGGACACTCGTCCTGATTGTAGGGTGAAGTATGCTTGTGATTATTTCTCTCTTTGTCATTTGTCATGTGCAGCTCTTCACATTTTTCCATCCACCCACACTTTTCAATTACAGCCTGCTTTATTTCACAGAGTTTGTCTGAAAAATCAAACAACAATAGTAGAACATCATATCTCTACTTTTAAATTTCCTTTTTCTTCTGGATAGTCCAAAGGCCTCACTGTGCCAACATTGTGACTACTTTCTACTACAAATATACTGCATGATATGTCCATTGTAGTCTGTCAAAGTCATGTGTGTTGTTATTGCCAATACTGGTTTGATATGAATATACTCAGGTTGAAGATGTTCTCATGATTTTAAAATGCAAAAATGATTCCATCTTAGAAATAGATCACACTGTTCAATGGTTTCTCACCACACATGAAGTTTGATTATCACAAACAGAACTGCAGATTATGAATCATAAAGTGTTCTGATTGGCTCATGGAGGTCTGCATGTCTCAGACAACTTAACAATCTGAATAGTTCACAATTACGATCGATGACACAGACCAGAAGGCTCGCTGGGTAATGATAGCAGTTCATTGGAATTGTACTGACTGATTGTTTCTGTTTTCTGTGGTACAACATGACATTTGTACTTCTCAAGGTCTCTGTTGGGAACGTTCCTATTATGATTATTTTTATTCTATTATCGATGAATCTCTTGATTAATCTCTTGATTCATTGATCGGTTGGTTGATCCATAAAATGTCAGAAAACAGTGAAAATGTTGATCAGTGTTTCCCAAAATCAAATTTCTTGTTTTGTCCACAACTCAAAGATGTTCAGTTCACTGTCACAGAAGACTAAAGAAAGCAGAAAATATTCATATTTAAGAAGCTGAAATCAGAGAATTTGGACATTTTCCTTAAAACTAGTTGGCAATTAATTCAATACTTGAATCGATCTTTAATCGATCAACTAATTGCTGCAGCTCTACTCCCTGACAGGAAACTATGAGACCTGTAAAATGGAGCGTTGCTGGTTTTGTCTTATGTTGTGCTGCAGTGTGAGACAGTAACCACATATCATTAGCCCAATGTTTAGATAATGCCTACACTGATCAATACTCCTCTGAATCACAGTCTGAAAGGTTACTAGTCGCAGACTGCTGAATCAAACACTCATTATGTCATCTCTCCTCACTCCACTGCTTTAGGTGTGTGTGTGTGTGTGTGTGTGTGTGTGTATAACATATAGTGTGTGAATGCAGCCATGTAAACATTTACATTTATATGTAAAATACATTATATTATTATTATATGATAATATATGATCAATACACACATTGATCATTCTCTGTCTAGTGGTATTTAGTCTACTACAGTGAACATAAGCTGTATTGATTAATTGATTGTTATCCCTGAAGGAAAATTGATTTGTTACAAAGTAATATCATAGCAAAGATTGATTTGAAAAAGTGTGTGTATTAGTATGATGGAAGATACAGCCAAACTGACCTGTCTCCTCTTTAAAACATAACGTTTATGCAGAGACACAGCCTCCCTCCAGTGACCACTCACAACATGCTGGACGACTCAACAGATCCCATCCTGTCCAACGTCAGACGGATCGGCCTCTTCAACTCCAGGAACGACAGAGTCAAGGTACACAACATTTCCTGCGTCATCACTGTGCTCTCTTCTGGAGTCAGCTTGTATTGTGTTGTAGTCATGAGTTGCCTGGTGATGATGATGGACAGTGTTCACTATATTTTAGTCAAAACTAGTGCAGAACACTTTGTAGTAAGAGTGAGGGGATCACCAGATAGGATTCATTGTCTTGGAATCATGAATGTCTAAAAAAAATGTGTGCCAGTGCTTTTTGCTGGTGCCACTAGAGAGAGATTCACCAAAGGTAATAATGGACAAGTCAAAATGTCACAGCAGTCGGTAATGTTCATACTCTGTTAAAATGTAATAGAAATCCAGCAGTTAAATATATTGTGTACAAATGTGTGTATGTCTATTTTGAGTATTTGTCATTTCACGTGTATGAGGCACAAGACTCTGAGGGAATAGTACAGTTGAATGGTAAAGGGATCAATAAAATATTAAGATTTATCCTCTGAGAACCACGATTATCTTCAGCAAATGTTAGGTCCTAAAATATTTCTTGTTTCACATACTGCAGCTCATGACAAGTCTAATCTGCACAATTATTCATTCCCAGTAGAGACTAAAGAATATTTTACATGCTTCTACTCAAAATGTCTACCTGTCTGTCCTAAGATTATCTTCCACCCTGAGTTCCTGTCCTCCACCAGTCCTCTGCTGCCGATGGACTACGAGGACTTTGTACGTGGCTGTAACCTTGGAGTGTTCCCTTCCTACTATGAACCATGGGGATACACACCTGGTAACCTTTTACTATCCATGTATTAGAGGCCCAAAGAACTGAGGCCCTTCAAAATGGCGGGTAGCAGTGAATTTTGTCACCTGATACAAACATGCTGTAGCTTTTCTGAGCTGTGTTGTACTCTCCCAGGTGAATGTACTGTAATGGGCATTCCCAGCGTGACCACTAACCTGTCAGGTTTCGGCTGTTTCATGGAGGAGCATGTCTCAGACCCTGCTGCCTATGGTGTGGACACACACACACAAACATGATGTCTTGTCATACATTCAGTGCTGTTGCTGTCTCATTGCCCGCTTGTCCTTTATCAGGTATTTACATTGTGGACCGGAGATTTCGTTCGGCCGAGGAATCCTGTAACCAGCTGACCCAGTTCATGTTCAGTTTCTGCCAGCAGTCTCGGCGCCAACGCATCATCCAACGGAACCGAACTGAGAGGCTGTCTGACCTGTTGGACTGGAGATACCTGGGACGGGTCAGTTTCTGCTGCACCAGACCCAAATAACTGTTTGATTGGAGAGAGAATACAACATGATCTGTGTTCATATCTGCATGCACACTTCACATGATAGGAATCATAATAACAATAAATGAAACTATCTGGATGCATGAATACATGCACATTGAAACTGAGCTGGAGTCAAGACATCTTACTGTAAATTTAGCTGAGTTAAAAACACTGTTAAGCTCCAATACTGGGTGTACATTTGAGACAAACACTACCTCTAATCCGTGCTGCAGTTTGTAATATAATGAAATCGCAAAACAAAGAAGAAAAACTGAGCAAGATGTTCAGTTAAATGTTGTTTAGTTTTTAATGTACATCTCTGACTTGTAATTTGCAGTTCTACATACATGCCCGCCATCTCGCACTTAACAGAGCATTCCCAGACAAGTTCAAGATGGACCCTATGGCCCCTCTGAAGGTAAGGAATACTGTACAAAGGCATGAGGGAGTTTGTGAATGAGTGATTGAACTAGAAATTAATACTGAGACGCAAGAGACACAAAGCCACAACATAGAGACACAAAACAACCACAAAGAGACACAAAACAACTATAAAGGGATACAAAACAACTATAAAGATATGAAGAAAGACACACAAAATAACCACTAAGAGATGCGAGGGGGACCTTTTACATTGTCTGTCCGTGGCTGTTACAAATAGCAGCTATTTATTAATATAATTTCATATTAGCATATTTAAAGTTGTTATTTGGCATTCGGTATTAGACTGGATTAACTGAAGTATTCCAGTGTCTGAAGTAACTTATTAATGTACAGTTTAATATTGCCAAGAAGGACTTCAATATTGAGTCACCTATTTATTATATTTCCAAAATGAGGACCCCTCTTTAGGATATGTGCCCCAGACTGCCTCCTCAGAAGTGTCTACACCCTGAGAATGTTATCATGTCAGCCTGGTTGATTATTTTTATGCACTATGACAAAAATTGCTCCTGAAGGCTGTGCCATCGGTGTGTGAATGTGTGTGAATGGTTAGCTCCTCAAACTGATGAGCAGTTGGCACCTTGCATGGCAGCCAATGCCATCAGTGTATGAATGTGTGTGAATGGTTGAATGAGATATGTAGTGTAAAAGCGCTTTGAGTGGTCGGAAGACTAGAAAGGAAATATATATGTACAGTCCATTTACCATTTACCATTTACCACAATATCTCAGTGGTCTCAGTGGATTCTGAGAATCACAAACAAAGTCTTCCTCTAACTGCACATGCATGTACATGAGAATAGCTCTCATGTTCTGACTGACACACAGTGGATTTAACCATTTGTCAGGCTTTAATTGACAGCCTAACATTTGGATGAATGACAAGACATCATCATGGAGTGTGCTGAAGCTGTACTGTCTTTCTCTTTTTGCTCTCCCTTCTTTGATTCATACCGAAATTTTTGTTTCCCATTAATATGAGAGATTTGTACCTACATAGTTGAAAATAAACAGGGAAAAGAAGGAAAGAAAAAGCAAGCAAGGAAGAAAAGAAAGGCAAAGGGAAAAGGAAAGGGACAGAAAAGAGAAGGGATGAGGGGAGGAAAAAGAACAAAGACAATAAGGTATAAGAGATAGAATGACATGAAAGAAGGGAGAGAGAAAAGAAGAGAAAGGAAGAAGGAAGAAAGAGGAGAGGGATGAATAAAGAAGAAAAGGAGGCAAAAAGGGTTTGGTTTTCATCACACTGAAACTGAAAACTTACTTTATGCTATACTTTACAAACCTTTTCCACAGACAGAGGGTTTCCGTTACCCTCGGCCCTACTCAGTGCCCCCCTCTCCATCTGCCTCAATCCACTCCACCCCACACCACAGTGATGTGGAGGACGACGATGACGACGAACCCTACGATGAAGACGAGGAGGCTGAGAGGGACCGGCTGAACATCAAGTCTCCCTTTGTGCTCGGCGCCGTGCCGGAGGGCAAGAAGAAGCAACCAGGAGAGTCAGGAAACTGAAATTTCAGCAGGAGGACCTGCACTCTGCAGGACACAGGTTTACAGGAGATCACATTCCTACCGTCATTACTTATGGTACTTCAACTTCTGCTGCTAGAGGTTGCACTAAAGAAACTAAAAAAAACAACAACAATATTCTTGAATGTCTGTGGATTTGAGGGAACATTTTAAATCCATCCTAGCCCTGATGCAGCTCAGTTTAATTGTGTGGATGCCTTTAATTGTTATGCAGATAATATGACAGTTTATAAGTACTAATGTGATCAAATAACTAATCTCATCTGCCTTGATGACAATGAAATAAAACAAACAATTATAACAAAGTTATAATGCTGTGTGCCTGTTTCATTGAGTTTGTGTTCCCACAGTACATAAATGGACCGTTTATCAATACATCTGAAAAGTGAATGAATTTCATGCATCTTGGAACTTGCATCGTGCGTCTTGTTTTGCTGAAGCTGTGTGCAAGACAGTAATGGCTTGTAGTCTCCAGTAGAGGTGCGTTTATCTTGACAAACCATTTATGTATATAGTAAGGAATGATAATTCCCCCAAATAACTTGTGTTGAACAAAATATGATTAGAAAAGTTATTGAGATCACATTTCTGTTGGCAAAAGGTTTATAGACCCCTGGATATTCCATGAATAGTTAACCATATAATTCCAAAACCACAATCATTGATGTGCAGCCATAACAGCCTCCTGACTGCACGGATTTGCTCCATTCACCAACAAGCACATCTGTGCAAGCACCTCACCTCACCAATATAACTGATGTTTGGTCGATGGGTCAAAACATCAACCCAGACTCCCCAGTTTAACTCTGGTGTTCCCAAAGGCTCTGTTCTTGGCCCACAGTTGTTTTCAAAATGCATGTTTTCTTTGAGTTGGGTCATAAAACTAGACTTGTCTTCAATTACTATGCAGATGTTTATGTATTTTATTGTATATGATAATGGTTCACTTCACTTAATTTCTGTGAAATACATGTCAAAGATATTTTTGAATATTTATGTATATAATTTTCCTGTTAAACATTGTTGAAGCCTGTTCTAATACAATGTCTGTGTATGTTGACAGAACGCTTTACTCTTTCTTGAAGAAAATGCCAAGAAAGGGTGTATACACATAAATATTTGATACTAAAAAATGAGAAAAGACTAAAATTCAGAATATCATATCATAAAACCATCATAATTTGACACTTTGAGATCATAGTCATCATAATAGAGATGCACTCAATATTTTGTTAGTTTAAGAAAGTGAGACATTCTCAGACGAGTAGTGCTATGAATTCAAACTCTTTTTATGAAAACATCACATGTCAAACATAGCCAGAGAATTCATATTTACAAAACAGCTGTTCTCCCTCATACAGAACCCAATGCCTTACATTCAAAAACATAGATGATGTTGTGTGGCAGATTTACAAATGTATGAAACACTATCAGAAATATTCTCTCTTCCACACTGGCAGCTCCTGGAAATACACGTCATCCGGGTTTTCATCAGCTACACGAGAGAAAGAGAAACTGAACATTAAATTATGGAAATAAAATATAAGTCTTGATTCAAAGACAGAGCAAAGGACACAATCAGAATTCCTCCAAAAGTCCTTGAAGGTTTGTGGATGGAGAGGAAAGCCTTTCCTCTTAGTTTCCTCTTAGGCTTAGTAAAGTGAAATTAAATGAGGCTTTTGAGAGGTTTGATCTCTCTCTCTGGAGCTCTTTGCCCTGCAGAAATAAACACTAGCATAAGAATGTGTGTAGCACTCATTTTATTTCATCAATAAAAAACCATGAAAGATAAATGTGAAGTCTAAGTGTGAGAATCCTGTACCATTTCCACTTGTTAAAAGTCTAAAAGGTGTTAGACGTTATTGTTGTAAACACATTGTTGCATATATAATATGTTGCAATGAACATACAGATTAATTATCCAATAGTTATCCAGCAGTAATAGTTACATTGCATGTATTTATCCAAAGATGTAATCATGTTGTCTATAATTCTAGTTATTTATAATCAAAGGTGAAACAGTAAAAGACTTTTTACTGAAAGCTATACTAGATTTTAAAAATCAAGTTAAATGTGACCATAAGGAGGATTTAGTGTCTTAAAGTAAGACTTTAACATCTGGTCCAGCTGCTGCTCACCTCCCTCCCTGGCTTGCTGCAGGAAGTTGAGCAGGACGGTGGCGGCCTGATCCACACTCAGCTTCTCTGTGTTCTGACTACGGGTCTCTAAGAGGAAAAAAAACAAAACAAAACACGACTGATGGAAGGTCCAGCTCCGAAACTGATGTGGGAAAATTTTGAGAAACTTTTTTTATTAATTAGTCCCATAAGATAAAAAAGGGTGTTTTAAACTTCACAAACAGTTTTGCTAAGTCATGTTTGTTGTACCTAAGTGTAATGTGTCATAGACGTCTCCTTCTTTTCGGTCCTCTGAGATGAACCTGCGGCCCTCTGGGAGAAAAGAGAAAGAAAAAGATGCATCAGCACTCATTTAAGAAAGAACATATCACTAGTTACCATCTCATTTTTGTCTCCTTGTAGTGAGACCCAAACTGTTCAAGTCTTGACATTAAAAATACAAATTAAAATAAAACGTTTTACAATCCCGGTTCATTCTTTCCAAATGAAATTTGAGCTTTTTTCCAGTTTTAGCAGTTTTTATTCCACAATTACCTTTTTCATGCCTCCATTATTCACCACAAATCACATACTCATTCTCACTCAAACTGTGCCTTGTTTGTCTTGATTGACAAAGACTTGCATTATGAATGAAAATATTAATACTGAACACATTGGGTCTCAATAAAGGCATGTGATAGATAAATACATACGAGTTCCCTTGAGGTACAGCATAGCCTGTGGGGTCCAGTTTCTCCGTTGGAAAGAGCCCTGAAGAAACAAAGTGTGTGCTTCACATTAAAGCAGCTGTGTCCGTCTGTCAGCTCACAATCAGTCTTTATGGAGTGAAAAACTTCACTGTCAAACTTAACAGAGAAAAATAAACTAGGCTTACCTTCGGTGCGCTCCACGACTGTGAGATAAACGACGCCAGTAGTAAAAGGGTGAGTACATACGTTAATGTGATGCTCCTCAAACCCTGCGGGAGTGATAAGGTAAAAGGTAATGAACGTTTTCATACACAGTCTTTAACACAGGACGCGCTTTTCGGTGCGTAATCAGCGCATTACGCGCAGGGTACTTGCGTTAGTAATCATCTCACAAGCCTTAAATTTATGGAGTAACTTTGAAAGTTAAGTGTTATGAATATTATGAATATAGCTTTAGATAGAAATCTTGTTTACAGATAAAAACATGATTTTAATCAGCATTTAGATTATGCGTAAAATGCCAAAAATCTTTGGACATCACTTAATAACAGTCCATTTCTATAAAGCAATTTAGTGTTTTTTGTAATAAAAAAATTAAAATGTACTCCAGGTTGTTTAAAACTCTTTTATGTTGCAGAATTATCTGGATATTACTTCCTAAAATGTGACCCAAAGTTGTAAAAAGGTCAAAATTACTCCGTAAAGCCGAAACTTTCCATGCGTTCTCCTTACCTTCATGGTGTCAGAGATCCTGTGAGCCTGGTGTCCTCCAGCAGAGAGGATGTGAAGGAGTGAAAGGTGATTTCTGCCGGTGAGCCCTCTCCCTGTATTTATACCCTCTGGGGCGGGGAACCCTCTGCGCTCCGCGCTTCTCCATGACGCCAGCAGCGATAGGTCACGCCAATTTTGATGAAACGGGGGCGGTTAGGAGAGTGAATGAACGGAGCCACTGATCAATTCTGCTCCTCTGTAGTGTACTGTAAATATTTCTGTATTAAAACAGCTGTCATAAGCACTTTCAGCTCCCCGGTGTAGTTTGTTTAAATCACTCATCCTGCAGCTGCAGGCCGTTATTGTAAAATGTGAATTGGCTCTGTGTGATGTTGTCACTGTCGATATGAGCAGTAATATTTAGCCCTCGGTGGGATTATTGATATGTTTGCACCTTGCTCACTGGACCAGAACAAGGAGAGATGAGAGTTGGATTTTATGAATCAAAAGGCCACATTTCCAATAATGAATGGCGCTACAGTCATATCATCAGGCAGCTCCCAAACACTGAGGAAACGAGCTTTTTAGAAATACTGAGGTCATACTGAAGAAGTTTTGGTGTAAAAATCTAAGTGGACAATAATATTTCTTTGTTGAACTACTTTCACAAGTCAAGAATGAACTTTAATGGGGTGTTGGTTGGTAGAGCATCCGCCCCATGTACGAAGGCTCCGACCTGCGGCCCTTTGCTGCCCACATTCCTGTCACTCTTCGGCTGTATCTACAATAAAGCTTTAAAAAGGCCAAAAAATATCTTAAAAAAAAGAAAAAGAATAAACTTTAATGCTCAACATGTGCAGTTCAGATACTGACATAGAAAGCTCCTATATGAAAACATACAGAAGTGGTTGAGTAATTTAGTCTCCAAGAAATGAGAAATACCTGCATATTATTATTATTAATGAGATTGTTATCAGTTTTTTTTTTTTTTTAAAGTAGAACAATAGTCATTGCAATAACACACTGGTTCTCAAACTATGGTAAGTGTACCCTGGGGGTACGCAACCTCTCTCTAGTGGTATGTCTGAAATATAAAAATATAAAAAATGAAACAGTCAATAATAAATAATCTTCTTACTTGGAATAAACCTACCTCCTTCTAGCAGAGTCAAATATTTTCAGAGGTGGTACGTGGTGTAAAATATTGTCCTCGTCCATCCAGTGGCAGTTCTACATTACATTATACAGACTTGTTGCATATTTACTTTTATTTATTGGACGACCCACAGTCGCCTCAAACACACAGACATTTGAGGCACTACTGGGATTTGAACCCAGGATCTCCTGTTTACTAGACAGGCGCTTTAGCCAACTAAGCCACAGCACCACAGGGAATTGTGTTGGGATTTGTGTGCAACTGTGATGGTTAAGATCTCTAGATCTTCTAAAGAATAGTGAGAGGAGCATAAGAGGTGTTCAGTAAGAAGGTATGGAGTTTAGAGACCAAAGCACAGTCAACATAACATGGTTGTATTAAAAATGCCCCCAGGACACATGGAAGGTCTGAGTTGCAGCTGTAATACAAATGAAGAGCCAGAGAAATGGAATGATATTTGCAAGTCATTAAACGTTGCGTGATCCTCATTACAGATAGCAACAATATATGGATAGTTTGCTCCATTAAGGAAATACAAAAAGGAAGACCTCCAGTAAGAAGTTGATAAAAGGAAAGACATTATGGTGCCCCGTTCAGATTTGGAGCCTTCAGGGGAGCGAATAGAGTATACATATATATAATCTTGTAACAATGAGGTGCCCAAATTTTCCTCTATAGCTGGCCATGAAATATGATGCATTGGGCTCTAGAGACTGATAATGGGTGCAACGCATATGACCAAAAGTAGATAGAAAAATTAGGACAGTTAGTCCTCCTTCCTGTCTGCCACGTTGCAGAGTTGACTGTCTGCCTCTCTGAATGAATTTCAAGCCTTATTCCAGTAACTTTTGGGGAGTAAAAGGGGCAAAATATTGGAATACATTATTGTTAAATATCTGGTGTTATGATGGAAACACATGCTTCACTGTACTGATGATGCCCTGGAAGTTTTTAATTGCAGTTGAGTACAGGGAGTCGAAGATAGGACTTCACCACCAGAATGTGAGATAGTATGGAAGGCCAAGAAATTAGAGGAAGTAGTGATGAACTGAGACCAGTTGATTTCTTAACGCAACAAAGCACTCCATTCTTTAAAAGTGTCCAAGACCTGAGGAATGGAAGTTGGAGCATTGTCTATATATAGCAAAATATCATCAGCAAATAATGATAAGCGGTGACAAGAGAAATCAAGCTGTGCTGTCTTATCTTTTGAGCTAAAGACAGAGAGAGTGAAAGGAAGCATCCGTGCCTGGGAGTGCTTGAAATGGAGAAAGAAGATGAAAAAATGTTTCCTGTAACGATCATAGCCGAGGGATTAGCTTTTATCATCTTGTTATCATAATTATTCAATTTGGACCCAGGATGAGGTCTTTATTTGGTTTTATAACATAATAATCAGAATGGAATCCCCATCAAAAAAATCCTTTATCATTAGAGGTAGTAATCATCTGTAATCCCAAAATACAAGGAAGAATTCAGGAGGGATGCCATCCTAGCTTTGATGGTGATTTTGGGTAATTCGAGAAATGGGTGCCTGCAAATGATCAAATGAGTTCTCCTGATTTACAGACGGAAGATTAAAGTTCAGCAAAAAAGAATCAGCCCTGCCTTTGTCTAGGCTGACTTCAGAAGAATACAACTTTGAGTGGAAGTTACAGAATTCACTGTTAATGTCTTCGGATTTGATGAACAATGCGCAACATTCTTAAAAGGCAAATGTATCCTTCATGGAATCTAACAAGGCAATCAAGCCTACATTTAATTATTATATGGCTATATTTCATTTATTTTACCTCACCAACTCTGCAATCACACAGCTGTCTTGATGTCTTGATATGGAATTATAAAATCAGTTCAGATCCTCTGGGAACCATTCATAGCAAGTTTATGTTTATGTTTATGTGCTCACTCTACAGAGCAAGAAGATGCCCAGATCTTTGAGAACTGTAAAGTTGGACCTTATAGTGGTGATTAAGAAGTCAGGGCTCACAAAAATATTAAAAGGTATCCTGTGTTTTAACTAAATATTAACAACAAATGGTCACTGGCTGGTAGTTTTGATAAAGAAAGGCCAACATTAGTGAGGTGTTGTTCCACTACGAGGCTCCAGAACAGCTTCAGGGCTTCTTATCATTGATTCTCCAAATCAGTGAAAGTCTGCTGGAAGAATGAATGACATTCTACCAATTCTACATTTTCTGTTTTGATGATGGTGTCAGTGAACCCTTTATTTTCAGTATGCTTCTACATTTAGGTTTTATTTCGTCTATATCTCGCACCAAAGCGATGGATGGCCTGTCTGCCATCAATAGGCTCACCTACAACTATTCTTTACTTTTTTAGTCAAAGTTTGAACAGTCACTCTAAAATTCCACTACTTGAACTTTTCAAATACACATGGGGTATATAGATGTTGAAAAATTGGATTTATAGTATATGTAAAGAGTCAATGACAAGACAGGAATAAATGACCAAACAACATGGATGGCAGATACAAAGCTGACTTCCATAGTATATTTACAAAAGTGCCATACAAGAAAACATTGTCATTTCACAGGTAACTTCAGGTTTCTGGATGCTCTGAACAAAAAAGACCCACGGGTGAAGAATTCATGTCCTGGGCTGTGGTTGCATCAGGAATAAATGTCTGTCTTTTTTATCAAAAGAAAAAAAGAAGAAAACAGGACAACTGGAACATTTAAAGCTCAACAAAGAGTTTAAGGACACTGGATGAACAAACGAATGAGGAGAGAGATTTTCTGTGTTGGTACCATCTGATAAAACTGTGTGCACATCCACAAACATGTAAAGCTGCAGCAGCTTCACAGTTTAGAGTCTGAAGGGGCTTGCAGGGTAGAGGGAAGTAAAGTTCTCTGGTTTGAAAAGAGTTCATTTGTTAACACAAAAACTTTATTGGCTGCTGAAATAACTGAATGTGACTGAGATTTTCTGCTTTAAAAAGGACCATACCAGTGTTCTGCATGTTTTAGTCCAGTATAGACTAAGTTCATGACAACTTGGGTCTTAGTTTTGCAGTTTTGGCTTTAAGACCAAGTTGAAACAAACTAGAAATAAGCTTTAAAAAGAAATGGTGTACACCTTACAGCACTGAGCATTTTCCAAAGCATACTACACACTCTTAGACTAATGTTCTACCTTCCAGGCAGCCTCTGGTTTCACTTCATTTCAGTGTGCTATGTAAATCAACCTCCAGAGAAACCTTGCTTCTCATATAATCCATTCCAATGAACACGTCTCCTTGTTATGTGTAACTGCCTTTGTGAGAAACATTTTCTTGCATCTTGCTACTTAACCATGAAATACAATAACTTTACCAACCAAAATCACAAAATCTTGTGATACACGAGCTCTAAGCAGCTGCTCAGAAGATAGGAAGTCCAAAAATCATTATATACTTTGGAAAACAGCAAGGCAGACCTGGTCACACCAGCATTTAAAAAGTTCAACTTTGGTCAACTTTCACATGGCAGCAAGCGGCTTAACAATGCTGACGTTTGAGGGGGCAGGGGGAGCCGGACAGTCCAAATCAGAGGAAGCTATCATAGCCTGTTAGCTGTGTCATTTAATGCTGCTGTGCTGGAGTGTAAACTGCTCATGGTGTGGAGACATGGAAACAAACTTACAGTATTTTCCAGTTAATGACTGAGCTAACTAGCTTTTTACTGACAGTTAGCTTGGAGAACTTTTGTAATAAACTTGCACCAGCATGTTCCTGGCTGGCTAGCGTGTTAGCTCACCAGCTACAGTAGTTTGCTAGCTAGTCTTGTGAGTAGACACTAAATAATCAAGCTTCCAGCATCACCTGCATGAACTTCACCACCCCTGCGTTATAGTGATTTAGGTGTTGCCACTTCCTGGCATGATCAGACTTCAATAGTAGTAGAAACAATAATAGTAACATATGGTAGTATGATCCCATAGCACCTCACTTTACAGGTGAAGCACTGATTTTTTTAAAAATAATTTACTGAATTACTCATTAGCCAACCGTAAAAAGAAATCACATGTAACAAAGGGAATATTACAATAGCCACACTTGGTATCCAAACAGCTGCAAGACGAAGAGAAACAAAGTGTCACAGAAACTGCAAAGAGACAAAAAGTGGACTTTAAAGCTTTTGTCCAAATAAAGTTAAAGCACAGACACAGAAATATGGAAATATGGCAAGCTGTCAGTCCACTTCTCATCCTCGTTGAGGGTCGGTACTTTTGTCTGTTTGTTCCACAGAGTGAGAAAGTCACGCAGACAGAGTCGATGCTGCTTTAAGGGAGTCTTCCATCCTCCATTTTCATGCCAGATGCACTCAACAGCGATGGGATCAATAGCATTTGAAATATTTATTGTAGTGACCTTAGTAACTCCACCCTTTAGTAACAGACTGGTGGTGCAACGCTCTGATGAACCTTTGATTGGTAGCGCTGACCAGTGAAATTATAGACAGACAGAAAGCAGTCTTTGCCTGCTGGAGGGGGGAGGGATCTGAATGTATAACCTTAACTGCTGAGCAGCCCGATGGGACAATGTGTTGTTATAAAACCTGCTGTAGTCAAACAGCCTTCTCTGGGTACAAAAAGTCACTGTTATACCATGGTGTTGCTCTCGCCCACTTTGTCCACGTACTGAAAGAAAAGAAAGAAAGTGTGTTAAGTGACGTCTGCTTGACTCTCAGCTTCTCTCGTGTATAAAGCGTGATCTGACACAGACCTGAGAGCTGTCATTGCGGCATGTTAGTGTGAATTAAACCGATGCCTGGGCTGCACCGTTTGCCTGCTATCCTGAAGCATTTTATGATGGAGAGCATGCATGACGAAAGGGGACACACCACAGGAGAACAGGACAAGCAGAATGACTTCCTGTCATTTGTTTTGGCTTGTTTTGATGTTATTAAAAAATGTGGACGTGCACAAGTTAAAAACTGTTTTATCACTTATTATCTCTGAGTGGAGATTTTAAATTTCCCATTTTGTCACAGGATGTGTTCCTGGGAATGACAGAGCTAGCACAAACACTAGAGAGACGTTATTACAATAATATCTCAACATTCTAACAACCCTGGCTGTGGTTTGATGATGCTGTTTTATGTGCTTTTATTTTGAAAAATGTTATAATGGATATACTTCAGATGATTGACAATGACATCTGTCACCGAGCTGTGTCCTCTTCATTCTACATCCTCAACAGACTTAGCAGAAATACGTCTTATGTTGTGTGATAGATGTTTACAGCTTGTACTGGTGCTTAAGAGCCTCCCAGTCTGAATATAAAGTGCTTCACAAAGAGAAGTGATTGACTGTTAATTGTGAGAATAGTTCATGGTACTACTGGAACACTAATGTGAAACTATTCTAAATGTCTGCCTGGTTAGATCCTATACCGAGCTAGTTTGCTCACTAACTGGCAGTTAGCAGGCATTAGCTTAGTAAGATATTGTGACAGATTACCACCAGGGTGTTACCAGCGAGCTCGCATGTTAAAGATTAGCTTGTGAACAGTAGATCAACAACTATCCCTGCTAGTAGTCACTATGTCATCGACCTTCCAGCAGTTGAAACAGGGTCAGATTAACTCGGTCTTGATAGTTGATTTGAATCTGATTTTGTATAGTTGAACAAATGTTATATAATGTTATAGATGAAAAATATTCTAACTTCTCAAAATTGGCCAGTTCACAAATCACCATATTTACCTGCAGTGCGTGCCTTTAAAGTCAAATTAAGATAAAAAATGATTAAAAAAAAAAAAGATTACAAAAAATACATAGAGTATGCTTTCCCTTCTATCATGAGACAAATGTTTTCTGAACATTGTGAAGCGTGTTAAATATGTTAGCATGCAAAGGAAAATCGGCAGTGACTGACCACGACTGCTGATTGTCCTCAGAGCCTTACGAAGGCTTTAATAAAAACAAAACAAAGACAGAGAGACATTCACCTCAAAACAAGCTCCGCTCACACAGCATGGTAGATGCATGTTCATTAGCCTCAAAGCTAACTGTCTGCTAACTTGTAGTTCTAGATTTAACAGTAACCGTCCCCACTGGAGACCTCACGCGTCTTCACTTCTCAAACTGTCTTTTTGTCGCTGACATTCCTGACGTGTGTGCTCAGACTTTCAGTTTATCTATGTTCACAGGCAGTCTCCAAGTGGATTACTAAACCAGGCAAACTGAAAGCATTGTTTCATTCAGTCGGATGTAATGTGCAGGAGCTCAGCTCTCATTTGATCGGGGCACTTTGGTTAATCTGATGTTGGTGTGGTGTTTGAACACGGTGATTAATAAACAGGAGAAAGAGCCATGCTGCATGTAAACAAAGCCTAGCTGCACGGTTGCTGCGGTGATGGTGCTCATTACTTACTGCACTGATGAAGGGCAGGTTGAGGATGGAGCCGAGGACAGGTATTCTTCTGATAAAGCCGACTACGACTGGGAAGAAACCCCTGCATGTGATGAGAGTGACAGAGAGAGCAAGGAAGGGGAGAGACAGGGACACACAGAGAGAGACTTTAGTCCTAATAGAGACAAAGACAGTTAACATGGACAAATGCTAATATCTAAACACTTCTGAGATGGGACATGTTGACCTGTTATGATACATTTGATGCAGATCTGTAGAGATCCTATGGAACCCAGGTCAGTCCCAGCCTAACATCCTGTTTTTCGATACAAACATGGTAAATGACGGCAGGCAAAAGACAATTTCCTGTCTTCAGAATGACTGTGCACCGTTTTGGGTGAAACAAATGCTGTGAAGGTGTGTGGTGGCACCGCGCCGTAAAAGCTGCACATAAAACAATAAAAGAAAATCCAGTTTATGATTTTATTTCCTCAAAGGACAGTAAAAGAAAGAGAGGATGAAAATGGTGGCAAACACTTATGATAGATGTTACTCAGTTAATTACATGTGTGCACTTGTGCTAGTGTAGCTAAAGTTTTTACTGTGAAAAAATCTGTCCTGACCATAAAACAGCTGACTTTAGAATGGAGTCTGTCCACTGGAAACAGCACCAGGAGCAGAGAGTACTTTATCCTTGACCTACCTTTAATAATGAATGCTGCAAATATCATAACATAATACCTGTTTTCTGCTTCTCTCAGCTCGTAGTAGAAGGTCACGTAATGAACACGAATGGTTATCAAAATAGACGGACAGTGTCTCTCTTGTCTGCCGTCTCTGCCTCTCAGCCTGAGCCCCTGTTTTTTAACTCTTACCTGAACAAGAGGAAAAAGCCGTAGATCTCCAGCACGACTCCGATGATGGGCCAGCCAATCAGCACCACAAACACACCTCCGAGGAAGAAACTGGTGGCCTTCATCTTGTGCTTCTGGAAGAAGAAGCGGAAGGTCCTCTCCAGCCCAATGACGAAGGCGAGTCCAGCAACAAACAGGATCTACAGCAAAAAATGAGGGTGGTCGATATTAGAGAGTAGAGAGTAGGTCTACGGACACATTTGTGTAAATGACAGTTGTGTAGCCTGAATAATTTAAAAACAATGAAGCTAAGAGAGAATGGAGGAGAGAGATTAGACTGAAACTTAAACTGCAAAGTCTGTAGATCAAACTAATCAGGACACTGTTTTCAATGCTAGTTGGTGAAAGACTCAGACAACTCAAAGCCAACACAGAAAACAAATTGTTGTACAACTTGGTATTGGAATATATATTATTGTTATTTAACAAACAATATTAGTTATTAGAAATGCACATATAAGTGTGCTCTTAGTGTTCTTCAGATTTTAAAAATACATTTTATTTTCAAAGCCAGCTGACATTTTGCAGATCACATTTGGCAGGATGACACAACTTGTATCATTATGTAATATTATGTAGTATATAGATTCTATGTATTATTAGTTAGAAGAAGAGAAAAAGTTAAAGTAAAACTCAGACCTGCATCTATTTATCTACTAGCTGTGCACACAGTTGTGTCATTTGTTCTGTGGCTCCATGACATCATAGTGATATCATTAGACATGAGCACACAGTCTGCATTACAAACTGAGGATGTGGAGTTGGATGACATATTAGTTTCCATCGCATGGAGGGTCTAACAGAAAGATGCCGTCAGATCTACAGCTCTCCTTCATTTCTTACAGAGAGACAGAGCTTTATTCTCCTCGTCTGTCTGAACTGACTTTATTGGCCAAATGTTCTAGTTTGTCTTTTATGATACTTCTCGTGGTCAGATGTGTTGATACATAAAAAACATTACAAGCACATCAGTGTCAGCAGCAGCTAATGTGGAGGAAAGAACGCTGCACCTGTGTGTTTCTCAGCATCACAGATAACACGAGGGAGGTGAATGAAGCAGAAACACTCACATTTCCAATAGCCAGGAGAGCTTTGTCAAAGAACAGGATCATCCCGAAGAAGAGGAAGAACACGCCGAAGCCTGTTAATCCCATTCCAATCTCTGCAGGACGGACACACACACACACACACACACACACACACACACACACACACACACACACACACACAGAAGGGTTAACAGAGTTGGATCAGAATCAGAATCAGAATGGCTTTATTGGCCAGGTGTGTGTACACACACGAGGAATTTGACTCTGGTTCACTTTGTTCATACAGTTTAACAAGGAACATGACAGGTAGGCACAGACATGAACATAAAACAATTAAAAATAACTATATACATATTTTAAGACATATATATATATATGTGCATAAATATAGATATATATAGATATGTGTATCTGTATATAGACATTGTAGACTGGATAAAGGACTGATGATAGTACAATGGTGCAGGTGGTGGAATAAATATAGTTTCTACAACCGGTTGTGTTCTCTACATGAGGTAGGTAGTTGTGACAGTATATACATATCTATGTAGACATGCTACATAGAGATGCTCTTAGCTGAGATTTGATTGGCCACAGTTTAACCCTAACCTAAATGTTCCTGCACGTTATTGACTGTTAAACTGTGAAACACACTCTACAAAGACTTACATTGTTTTGAGTGACAGGTCAATGAAAACATGAAGACAGACAGGTGATGATGTAATGTTTCACTGTGACCCATTAATACGTTTAACAACAACTCATTTAAATGAACGTCAGTGTCTGTAAGAAGTCACATTCATGTCACTGCAGCCTCCACAGGAGCTCCGCCGTTCACTCTCAAACTCAAATACAGAAGTTTACATTTACATTAAAGTTACTTTAAGTTAATGGTTTGTCAGAGCCACATTACTACAGTACTGAAGGTTAGCTGTTAGCTTTCTGGGCCACAGTTTCCCTCTCTAGCATTGAATGCTAACTGCTAGTTAGCCAGCTGCTGCAGATGAAGCCGGTTAGCTGGTTTGTAGTGCAGAGATGCTTTGGACTACAAACGGCGGGACTTACTTTGGGAGTCCGTCAGCGAAATCATCTTGACGCCGAATAAACGAACGAAGATAAACTAGAAACAGAGAAAATCTGAGAGAAGCTGTTAAAGAATTCCTCTGTGGAGAATCTGATGACAGCTGCCACTGCAGCAACAGCCACGTCTTCCGGAAACACACCTTCTCGCGCTGTCATCTTCCGGAACAGCGCCGTGTCGTATTCAACGTGGCGACTTCAGCATCGTTATTTACAGCTGCGAAGTGGGGGAAACACTACGGAACCAGCAGCTCCGCCCACCCAAACTCTACTGTTAAAATTAATAATGTTAGCAGCTGCGATACAGCGCATACGTAGTGTATCTGCTCTGCTGGTTTGGCGCATGCATACTTGACTACATATTTTAAGCATTTAATAGAATGGAGAAACATTTCAACTCTCGAAAGGGTTGGTCACTGAGCGTTTCTTGAATGCATCACACATTGACTTATTGGGTATTGTGCCCTGACGTTACACTGTCAGGCAGCGCTGATGTGGACTGAAATATGTTTGCTTTGAATCCTCTCAGGTTATGTATTAAATATAGATAATTTAAGTTTTACTCATGAAATACTTTTTAAAAAACGAGCCGTGGTTGGTTGGTAAGGTGTGTCAATCCTGCAATAGGAGGCGGAATTTGTTGGCAGCCTGGCAGGATAAACTCAGGGTTAAAATATCTCACTGTCCTTTCACCGCCTCTACCCTGGCCTTGCGTGTGTGTTTTAGTGATGGGAAATTGGTTCTTTTTAGTGAACCAGATCATTTGACTCTCTTTCGGCTCCCCAACGGCTCTTCATTTTATGTGTATGTATACATATATCACTTAAATTATTCAATACATCCTTGGTACTGAAGTATTCAAAAGTAAAAATTACATTTTCTAATATCAATAAATTGCTGTAGCCAATTGTTTTCATTGCATTTACAGCACTTAACGGCTCGCGGACAGGAGCCGGCTCTTTGAACCGGCTCGTTCACGATCGACACATCACTACAGGCTCTACCCTGGCCTTGCTACAATGTGTGTTTGTGCCGGGCGCTCTGTCTACTATAGCAACCGTCAAGTGGATTCAGCAACAAGGAGGAAGAGGCCTGGGCGAAGTTGCTGAATGGTTAGTCATTTTTATTTTCTGCTTTCTTTTCAAAGCCTTGTCTCAGCCAGTCAAAGCCAATTTAGCCCACAGCAGAGCGGGAAAGTTTTTCAAGTAGCAAAGCTTACGTAGTTAACTAGAGTAGAAAGTACGTTAGTGACAGAGAGTGAGATGCCGCTAAAACATGACGCTTCGAGGCTCGTGGAGTTCCGCTGATTAACGGGCTGAGAGCAGGTGCGATGCTGCCGTGTCATAGCAAAGTTAGCTTAAGATACGTTCATTGTGGTCAGCTATGTAGCTTCACGTTAATGGAATTCGACGTTACTTTGTAACAACAAAAAGAGATAGTTTTGTGGCAACTTTTGTTACCTTTGTTGTGTTTACACTGTGTTAAACACAGCTAACAGCGGCTGAAATACTCGACGTCAGATAACTGTTCTAGTGTGAAGTAGACTCAGTATTTTTGTGACGTCTTTGTGGAATGTGTTTTTCTGTCTTTCAGGGAATCCTCCAGTCACACATCATCTCTGCAGTCTGAAGATCATCTCTGAGTGAATCAGTAAATATGGATGATGGTGGCAGGACTAGTGGTAGGTCTCTTTCTTTCGAGATACAGTCACAAGCTCCTCTGTTGTGATGAGAGGAGGTTGACTTCATTGCAGACTGATGGGACACCGGGGAGCTCCAAAGAGAAGGAGGAGTGAGATCATTAGCTGTGGAGCTGTGATCCTCGGAGGATTAGGACCTGTGCAGGTGTGAGACCTGTCAGTCTCCTCCCAGGTCACACTATCAGGATAACTCCACAGAGAGTGCTGCACGTGTTACTCTAAACATCTCATCTATCCTGTCAGGGTTACGTATAGTTTGTATGACTTGCATACACTTAGAACAGACAGACAGACAGATGTGTTATAGATTCTAAGGAGTCATCCCCAGTGAAAAAAACTCAAGTTAAGCAATCTCTTATCAGGTCAACATGCATATGAGCCTGGAATCATTGTCACTAACAGTATTCCCCCTGTGTTTTGTTCTCATTCAGACGTTCAGGCGGAGCTGGACTCGGTGGAGACAGAGCTGGAGTTGGTGGAGCTGCAGATCGCAGATCTCCTGCAGAAGCAGGCCGACCTGACCACTCGTAAGAATGCCCTGCTGCAGCAGCTGGAGGAGGCCTGTGACGCTGCACAGCCGTCGTCCTCTTCATCCTCCTCATCCTCATTTTCCTCAAAGTCATCTGGAGCTGGTCCAGTAATGAGCAGGCAGGAGCTACAGCGCTATGACAACACCGGTACTACTACTACTACTACTACTACTACTACTACTACTACTACTACACAACACACAAGGAGTTTTCACATACGTATGATTGTTTTGCCTTTTGTATCATAGTAATTATTCTATATGAACTTTTATAACTTCCTTTTATGGTACAGTTGCCCTCTTGGGCACAGACATACTGTACATGCTCACTCCTCCTCCTCTACATATTCACCACCTTTGCGTAGCCAAGTAATTGTCAAGTAGCCAGGAGACACACAGGGACTTGTGTCCATAGAAGGCTTTGTATATGTGTGCTCTGTGAGGGCCTGTAGGGGTTCAACCCATGACAACATATACACATCTGTGCAATGATCAGCTTACGTGGGTGTAATCACCTCCGCTGCAGACATATACATGAACATAATAAACACTCTGAGGTGATTGTTTGCCTCTTGTCCACTGGTTAATCCATCAAGGATTGAGACTTTCTGATTAGAGATCCGTTTTTTTTAATAGATTCCGTACTTTAGATAATATTGAATGTTGAATTAATGGAGATCGTATTGTGTTGAACATGTGATATCAAAAAGTTTCAATACTTTTGACAAGACTGGTGTTTATTCTGTTCACCAGCATGAACAAAACCTCAACTAAGAGTCTGTTTCTCTGGTTGAATTCAATCTTCTGA
Source organism: Argyrosomus regius (assembly GCA_946959425.1). Classification (NCBI taxonomy): domain Eukaryota; kingdom Metazoa; phylum Chordata; class Actinopteri; family Sciaenidae; genus Argyrosomus; species Argyrosomus regius. The sequence goes on from OX336884.1 coordinate 29,656,553, forward strand.
CCCAGTTTGTGTGTTAATCTCTTGATGTTTGGCAGATTTTCCATGGTCCAAAGAACTGGACCAGCACCTGAAGGACTCATTCCATCTCTCCAAGTTCAGACCGCTGCAGCTGAGGGCCATCAACCTGACCATGTCAGGCCGAGATCTGTTCCTGGTGATGCCCACAGGAAGAGGGAAAAGCCTCTGCTACCAGCTGCCTGCAGTCTGCTCCAAGGGTACTGCTGGCTCACACACCACTCTACAGTTCATTTAAATCTAATAAGTTCTGTTTGTGTGGTCTAACTGTCATCATGTCTCATGTCCGTGTGTGGCAGGTTTTACATTGGTCGTCACTCCTCTGGTGTCCCTGATGGAGGACCAGATCATGTACCTGAAGTCCATCAACGTGTCAGCAGCCATGCTGAATGCGTCCAGTAGCAAGGTAACAACTGGCTGATATATTTCACCTTCGATTTATTTCATCTGTTGATCTCTTCTCATGCTTCTCTGTGATAAATCGCATGAAAAGGTTGCCTCAAAAAGTTGATGTATTGCTTTGGTATTCGTTTTTTTTAAAATAGGAGCATGCCAAGACCGTCATGGCTGGAATGACAGATACCAAAGCTCCTTTCAAGCTGGTGTACGTGACTCCAGAGAAGATCGCCAAGAGCAAGCTGCTCATGTCTCGTCTGGAGAAAGCCTACAATGCAGACCTGCTGAGTCGTATCGCTGTGGACGAGGTGCACTGCTGCAGCCAATGGGGACATGACTTCAGACCAGGTGAGAGGTCCCCTTCGCCAGGAAGGAGAGAGGTGGACGTATCGGTCTCCCAAAACTACCCAAATTCCAGGTTTCTCTTCAAAGTTGATAAGTGTGTATGTGTTTGTGTGTGTTTGTGTTCAGATTATAAACTGCTGGGCATCCTGAAAAGGCAGTTCCCTAAAGTCCCGCTGCTCGGGCTCACAGCCACGGCAACCAGCAGTGTCCTCAAGGACTGCGAGAAGATCCTGTGTGTGAAACAGCCAATCACACTCACCGCTTCCTTCAACCGCACCAACCTCTACTACGAGGTGGTAACCACAGCAACCACACTCTCTCTCTCACTACGATACATCCACACACATCTGTATATCTCTCCACCAAACACATGCTCCCACCTGCTCTGCACACACATGCTAACTGTCTGCTTGTTTCTCAGGTTCGTATTAAAGATTCTGACGATGCATCAAAAAATGACATCGCCTCTCTGATCAAGAACAGATACAAGGACCAGTCAGGTACTGCAACAAATATGACTGACTAGACTAAAAGAGAAATAAAATCTGATCCATCAAATTCAGGCTTATATGCTCAGCTCTTTAATGTGACGTTTAGATATGGCTGAATAGATGAGTGAATCTTTACGTATTCACATGCAGAGCAGTCACACTCAGTATTTCCTCATGTGTCTTCCACAGGCATCGTGTATGTGTTCTCTCAGAAGGATGCTGAGTCACTGTCGTCTGAACTCCAGCAGAGAGACATCCTGGCCTATCCCTACCACGGCAACATGGACCCTGACGACAAATCTCGTGTTCACCGCAAATGGACCTCCAACAAAATTCAGGTACCTGAGTGTGACACACCTGCTGGTATTTTTGGGCCCTCTGTTTATGGTGACTAGGATGATCACGATAAAGATGAATCCTTCATTCTGTGATCACAATGAATGGTTCAGCACAAAGTGTAGGAATCACTACGCAGCCAAAACACAGGAAAGAATTGGACTGTGACCAAAATCTGACTTTTTGACATTTTATTTATCACATCAAAATAATAAGGCCATAGGGCTGCAACTTATTACTTTTCATTTGATTACTCAAATTTAGCCTCTGCAAAGTTGACAAAATTGTAAAAAATGCCCCTAAAAGTTATTTTTTTTGTTGACGAAAAGTGCAAAACTCAAAGATCCAATTTTCAATGCTGAAAAGCAAAGATAGATAAACCAGCAAATATTTGGCCTTACACTGGAAAAAAATCTAAATGCAACACTTTTCACTTTTCACAGAATGTTCTGTTCACATAAAAGGCACATTCCTCAAATTTGTGCACAACTTTGTTAAAATAAGTCTTGATGAGTACACATAACTCTAACTCAACCGGTCGTGGTGGATGACTGTCTACCAATGAGCTTGGGTCTGCTCGAGGTTTCTGCCTGTTAAAGGAAGTTTTTCCTCGCCACCGTCGCCAAGTGCTTGCTCATGGTGGAACTGTTGGTCTCTGTAAATAATATTATAAAGAGTACGGTCTAGACCTGCTCTGTATGAAAAGTGTCATGAGATAACTTTTGTTATGATATGGTGCTATATAAATAAAATTGAATTGAATAAATAAAGATAATCCATCCACCTGACAGGTGGGCAGAGATTCTGTCCCAAAAGTGTCCTCAAAGATTTCAATATCCCAGACAAATGTGAGAAATTCTGATCAAATATGATCTGTTTATTGATCAGGCCAAATAAAGAAGGAGATCCTCACCACATCTAGATTTCTAATATCTTTCTAGTGAAAAGTAAGCTACGTTTGCTGATAGATTATATTCCAAATAAATTAAGTCTTGTTAGACTCTTGTGCATAAGATATTTTAAAAACATGTTACAGTACATTGTGTCGTCCTCTAGGTGGTGGTAGCCACAGTGGCGTTCGGGATGGGCATCGACAAACCTGACGTCAGGTTTGTCATCCATCACACCATCAGCAAGTCCATCGAGAACTACTACCAAGAGAGTGGACGTGCAGGTAGACACTGTTTGACTACCATCAGGACAGACTACTCATTTATACAGCTACAGAATATTTACAAATATACTTCATCATGTGTCTTCAGGTCGAGATGACAGTCCAGCAGACTGCATCGTCTACTTCGGCTTCTCTGATATCTTCAGGATCAGCACCATGGTGGTGATGGAGAACGTTGGTCAGCAGAAGCTGAAGCAGATGGTGGATTACTGCCAGAATATTGACAGGTACTTCTAAAGTCAGTAGTGCAGTATGTTCCCGCCATTATTCAGACCAGATGATTCAGATCACATCGTGTGCACACTCACAGAAAACTGTTCACTTCTCCAACTTGAGTCCACCATGTAAATAGCGAGGGGCCAGGTACAAGCACACCTGGCTTTTAGAGGGAATGGGAGATAACACTGTGATTAATTCCACGTTGTTGTTGTTGTTAATCAGGAGACTCCATACACCGTCATACTTTGCACCCAGATTATACACTGTTTAACTAGCAACCATGTTGGACACACATTAAACACACTTGCACCATGCACTACAGATTGTATCAATGAAATTGAGTCTTTTCTGTGTGAAGGTGTCGGCGCTCTCTCATGGCTGTTCACTTTGATGAAGTGTGGGATGATGAAGGATGCCACCAGATGTGTGATACTTGCCATCATGTAAAAGGTGTGTTCTGTGCATGTGATGTGTTTGAATCAAATTAGTCGCATGTGTGAGCCGAGTTTTCTTCAGGGATATGACAATCCATCTTCATCTCACTTTCTAACCTCCAGACTTCACCACGGTGGATATCACCGAGCATGCCAGGCAGGTGGTGCAGATCGTGGAGCTGGCATCGTCCATGGATGAGAAACTGACCCCTCTGAAGCTGGTGGAGGCGTGGATAGGGAAAGGCCCAGCCAAGCGCAGGAAGATGATCCAGACTACCACGCTGTCTCGGCCGCAGGCTGAAGCAGTGATTGTGCGGCTGCTGCTGCAGGAATATCTCAGGTATCATCATGTTCTGATGTTTGTGTTCGTTCTGTTACGATCTGTAACTCTACTGACTGCTTCACATTTCTGTTTAAGAGATTAGTGGGATAACATACTCTCACTTGACATTGTTTTTTTCAGATAAGATATAGTGTATATTTTGTTTTTACCATAGTCATGGTGCAGGGTGTTGTGCATGTATCACTGGATCTGCTGCAATAAATTGAATCGAACCTTACTTAGTATCTTTGGAAAAACCTGCATTGATCTACTATTTCATGTCAAGATGGCTGCTGTAAAAAAGGTGCATTGGCTACCAATGGCAGAGTGGCTTTATGCTACGAAGTAGTTATTAATCCTTTTTATCTGTAAATGGCAATATTTTTTTTATTTACTGTGTTCGAGCAGCGTCACTATTTTGCAGTGTAAATTGCGAGTCAGACTTAGATTTAGAAGCTGGGTACATAAAAAAATAAACAAAGTCAGAACACACGCACAGGTAGAGTATCAGAGTTTAGTCCATGAATCCACCTGGATGATCTCTGTTTCAGAGACATGGATCCTGTCTGAATCCAGCCTAAGGCTGGCTCCAGGAGTGAGTCAGTCTCCATAAGCACCCATGTTAAAATGTCCATGCTGTAAAAATTCACCCTCAGTACAGTTGTCATGAACGGGGAAATTAGCTATAGAGAGCAAAACTGTTTTTTGTACCAGGTTGTAAACATGTTTATTTCTGCTGTGAAGTTGGACATTTTAACATGGGGACCTATGGAGACTGACTCACTTCTGGAGCCAGCCTCTTGTGGACATTACAGAAATTGTTTTTTTTTTGTCACTTTTGCGTTGGCTTCATTCGTCCTCACTATGACAGTAGACAGGCTTGTTGAAGCACATGGTGGCTGCTGGTGTATAGTTGATATGGTGTTGCACGGAGCATCAAACTGGACTCCAGACATCCAGGACTCATTTTTTTCCTCTCATTTATACAGAACTTCTAACATGATGTTGATTAGAAGACGTGTTGGGACAGTTTAGTTTAGCCTGACATAAGTGTGTTATTCTCCCCTGTGTGTCGCCTTCAGAGAGGATTTCAGCTTCACTCCGTACACCACCTACTTCTACGTGAAGCTGGGCCGCAAAGCTCCTCTGCTGAAGAGCCAGACTCACACAGTCAGTATGAAGATGGAGACAACAGGGACTGGATCTGCTGTGGTGAGTAAACACTCACTGAAGGAGCACAGAGCAGTCAAACAGATGTTCCACTGTGTTTAGTGTTTGTACGTTTGAAGTGGTCACTGTAATTAAGGGAGGTTTTTAAAACTCAACATCACCTTTGGTCAAAATAAAATCAAAGACTACATTAAAATACATTTTCCAAATTTTTTCCAAAATTTCTCACACACTGCTGTTACTCTGCTGAAGTTCTCCAGTACTTCCTGTCACGTGCTTGTGTTCTTAAAACAGTTGAACATAATGTGAGTGAGTTTGAAAAAGCCTGTCTTAGGTCAGGGTTGGGTAATGAACAAATGAATGAACAAAAAATAAGCCCTTACAGAAGACGCAGGGCCAGTATTTATCAAGCATCATACCTGTGAATCACACTGAAACACTCCAACCTCAGCTCAGTATGACTGTGAGTCTGTGATCTGTGCAAAACTGCAGAAACTAGCACCGCTGTTTGTGTCCTTGTGTAGCTCTTATGTATATGCAAATAACTAGTAGCTAGTTAGCAAAATCATATATGAAAATTAATTAAAAGTCATAATAATTCTTAATACACCATTTATACTGCAGACTGTAAGTAAACTTTGGCAAGTCACTCAGGTAGCCACACCACATTGTTTTAGAGCCTTACAGTGCTGCAACTTGTACACATTTTATGAGTTAGTGCCTCCAGTTTTTTAATCCGTGTGGACTGTGGTAACTATGTTCAGCTGTACTCGAGTATTTGTTCTGATTACATTACTTCTGATCAAAAACTAGCGAGTCGACAACTTTGCTAACAGCCAAACATCAACAAGGTCACCAACAGCAGACATAGCAGCCAGCTAATATTACTGACTAGTCTAACAGCAGTCAGCCCAGCTCGGCGTCTGTCTTTCAGCCTTTTATTTCACCAAGCTCTCACCAACCACTAAAAGTCAGTCCCAGATTTACTCTTGTCAACTGGCTTTTCACTCTGTCACCCTCTTTTTCTCTTAGTTTCCTCTATAAATCTAATCAAATTTTATTTGTATAGCCCAAAGTCGCAAAATACATTTTGCCTCTGAGGGCTTCACAATCTGTACAGGGAGTGACACCCTCTGTCCTTAGACCCTCGGTTCGAGTGAGGAAAAACTTGCCCACAAAAAACCCTTTTAACAGGGAAAAAAGGTGGAAGAAACCTCAGGTAGAGCCACAGAGGAGGGATCCCTCTCCCAGGACGGACAGACGTGCAATAGATGTCACGTGTACAGTCAACAAGTCAACAGAAACATATTGTACAATTACAATGAATGATAGAATGACAATGAACTACGATGAATGATAAAATGATTACAGTAGCAGTGGAACCTGTGATAGAGATAGAGAGACACAGATGCACAGCAGCAGCAAGTCATTAACTAACTATAAACTGTAATGGAGATATGGTAACAATAATGACAGTAATAATATATGTAGTGGACGTCGTGCAGGACCACAGCAGCAGCCACGATCCATGACGCTGTAAGCGTCCTCTCTTCACTTCTGCTGAGGATATGTCAGGAGAGCAAGTTCTGGTCCTTCTTTCTCGCTCACTCTCTCCTCTTCTCTTCCTAGCTTCCTTTCAACTTCCTCTTTGGTGTCTTTGTTATTAGCCATGTCCATAGAAACTGCTAAGCCCAGCTACATTGCCCACTCTTCCTGGTGGTGCTCAGAGCTCACAGTCCGGGCAGCCTGTTTTTGTCAAAACAATCGTTCAACAAGTGTAATGTCATCAAAATGTCCCCAAAACATCTCCTGCAGACAGCTCAGGACACCTCTGGAGCTCCAAAATATTGTGTGAGATGGAAGTGATTTCCTATGTTAGAACGATGATTGATTGCTTTTATTCCCAGTGCTGAAAGAAGGCACATAAATACATCACTCACCAGCAAGGAGTGATTTCTTCCTCTGAGAGTCTTGATGAAATCAGTCCCTGCTTCCCACTTTGTAAAATACTTGAACTGTCTTATTGAACCTTTGACAGAGTAAGGTAGAAAACATTCAGGTCAGGTTAACTGAGCTTTATGTATTTAGAAATGTACAGTAGTTACTCATAAATGTGGATATTGATACTGGACTACAGGAAATGATGCAGCACAGTGTCACAGTTTTACAGTGGTGATTAGAACACTAATATTTTTGTCAGTATTATAAATGTGATAATATTACCCAACCCTGCTCTGTATCAAGCAGAATAATATAAAGTGAAGATCTGAACTGGTTCAAATGACAGCTCATCATTTAGCAGCTGAAAAAATGAAGACTGAAATGAAGAGTTTTTTTTTTTAATAAAGTGATGTGACTTTGGTCCAACTGATACTGCAGCTGTAAAACACTAAACACTAACACTATAATGTAAGAACATTCTGATAATCAACATATCAAATGTATTGCTGACATATTGGCCTCCATAAACTCTAAAAACAACATATCTGTCATGATGTAAATAATGGTGATAAATCTTGTGGCTGCAGTTGATGTCAGGCTTGTCTCTTTAGAGTTCACTGAACATTTGATCTCCTGTGTTTGTGCATTAATGTGATTTTTCTCTTCCAGTCCTCTCTGTTCTCTTTGTGAAGTCTCTCTAACCAGTTTCTTCTTCTTCTTCTTCCAATGTGTGGCTGACGTGTGGCTGACGTGTGTCTTTCCTCCATTTTTAAATGTTTTCACACATGTTGTAATTGTTTCTAAAAACTCATCCAGGTAAGTCTTAATTCACACCACACACTGATAATCGTGATTATGATAATCACTGAGTCTCTGTGAGAGCTTGTTGTAGTGATGACAGGAGAAAATCAAAATAACCTTCACAGCTGCTAATAATGACATTAGTACACTAACACAGTCAATCATAGGTTGGATAGTAGTCACTAATGCTCTACATGAGATATTTCACTGTTATGTGGCTTCATTTTGACACACTGGCAAACATATTGTGATATACTGTGTATCATGTATTAATATATGTCATGATACACAAACTCAAATGAAATGAATTGACAGGAATTTAAACGTCATTTTTAAAAAGATTGATTATAGACAGCACATTTTTAAAGATGTCAGGATTCCTTCTTTACCTTCTACAATAGTTTGACTCGACTCAAAGTCTACTTACTATTTTCTTCTGTCTCTGGACTTTTAACCACTTCTCATGGTCTTCATCAGTAAGCTGAAGTTGTCTCAGTTAGAATGGATTTGGTGTTTTTGTCGTCACAGTGATCAAAGTATGGAATTCTGATGAACATGAAAAGTGGTTAAAAGCTTTGGGCCTTTCAAAAACTTTAACCTTAAAGTCATGAATTCATTCTTAACTATATTATGCTCAGTACAAGCAGTTCATGACTTGTGTCGATTGTTCAGTTTGCTGAAATGAAAGTGATAAATAAATTCAACAATGATGTTGATAGTTTTGGTCGTGGTCTTCACTGCATCAAACACTGGTCAGTAGAGCAGAGATGACTCAGAATCATCAGCTCAGGTAGAACTGTTCTAGATCTGTAAAGGTTGACTAAAGAACCTGAAAGAACACAGAGATCTTCTGGAATCCTCAGCTGTTGTCATGATGAATGGAGGATTCTGTCCTTTATGTCCATGTGTAGTGTCCCGTGTCCTCTCCTCTAGTGTTCCTTCGTCCAGTCCATGCAGGTCTTTGAGCCCTCTCAGGTAAAGACTGTTGTTAATGACCTGCAGGTAAAAGCTGTGAGTGGCCAGGGCAAAGCCAAAGAGGGAAAGAGATCAGTTCAAAGTGCTGGAGACGCCCCCGTGTCCAAGAAAGTCAAGACACACCTCCCCTAACCCCCCCACCCTGTCCAGAGGACAAGCTGACAAAGTACAGTCCATCATTCTTTACTCTGTTTACTGCTTCTGTTGCCATGGCACTGTCCATGCTCGCACTTCATGCTTCACATTTGATCACACAGTCTGTGTGCTGAAGGGTTACTAAACAAATGATAAGCATGATATCATCTGATTGTTCTGACCACAAGGCTTGGGCGACAAAACCTCTTACTGCTGTAAACACAGAGTGCTGCACGCTCACTAACTAACTTGCTGCTGCTGAAGAATTATTGCTGCTGAAAAAAAGCTAAAGTGCAAAACGTGACTGAGCAGCATCTCTTTCCTTATCTGGCCTTTAGATTGGCCTGTTGTGTAAACAGGGCTCTGACTCTTTAAAAAAAAAAATCAGTTTATAGTGAAGAAGAAGAAACTCATGAGAACATGATCTGCAGTCTGATCCTAAAGACTTTTGTTTGGGATTCATTTGGTTTTAAATCTTCTGCCACAGATTTCACCAGTTTTTTAGACTTTTGCATAAAAAGTGTGAGCCCTGTGATACACCGGACATTTAGTCTCTGCTGACCCTGACAATACTAACCTGATCGCCCAAGCCTGTCACTTGTCATCCCTGGTGTCCACACCCAGGAGCATGCTGCACTAACTATCACTAACATTTCATCACATTGATGCTAATCTGGTTCATTTATGGACTGACTGCAGAGGAAGGCTGATCTGTATTTCTGGAAGCTTTTTGCCTGACGACCTGTGACTGTACATGTTTTAGTTACACACTCCTCTAAAAGTCGTGTATGTTCTGATGACTGATTGTTTCTCTTCATAAGCTCACATGACTTTTCATGGTTCCAGGACTCATCCACGGTTCAAGCCAATGAGGAGATCGATGTGACCTTTGACCCCGTTGTCTTGGATGAAAGCTGTCCCCCACGAGCCAAACAGAAACTATTCAAAGAACAGAGGAACCTGTCCCGAAAACAAGACCTGAAACCAGTCAGCCAGACAGACAGGTGGACAGAGAGAGCAAAGAAACAGCTGACAGATGAAGAGGAGGAGAGGAGTTCCATCACTCCTCAGCACGCCATCGAGGTTGATGTTAAAATTAACGTTGTAGATAACAGTGATGGTCAGAAAACACCGTCACATCCAGTTAAACCTTGTTCCAAACGCAAATCCACCACCCCTCAGAGAGTGAGGAGGAAACCCCGTGCTGACACAGCAGCAGCAGCAGCAGCAGCAGCAGCTGTTCCCTCTCCATCCCCCGTGCCCAGCTCGCCTTCCCAGGCCTCCATGATCTCTGAGACTGCCGTAGAGGAGCTGTGTAACCTGAGGAACTACTACAGCAAGCAGCTGAGGAGAATAAACTATATTTCCCATGAATACCTGGGGAGGCCAGCAGAGTCTGGTGTGCTGGCATGCATCAGGGAGCCTCTGAGGAGCCTCCGTCTGCCCCGGAGGGCGACCATCGCCCAGACAGCCCGCAGCCTGTGGACACGTGTCAGTGGCCGGAGGAAGCTGCTTCACCGGTGATGTCACAGAGGTTCAGTGACTTGCAGTGACGTCACAGAGGTTCAGTGACTTGCAGTGACGTCACAGAGGTTCAGTGACTTGCAGTGACGTCACAGAGGTTCAGTGACTTGCAGTGACGTCACAGAGGTTCAGTGACCTGCAGTGACGTCACAGAGGTTCAGTGACCTGTAGTGACGTCACAGAGGTTCAGTGACTTGCAGTGACGTCACAGAGGTTCAGTGACCTGCAGTGACGTCACAGAGGTTCAGTGACCTGCAGTGACGTCACAGAGGTTCAGTGACCTGCAGTGACGTCACAGAGGTTCAGTGACCTGCAGTGACGTCACAGAGGTTCAGTGACCTGCAGTGACGTCACAGAGGTTCAGTGACTTGCAGTGACGTCACAGAGGTTCAGTGACTTGCAGTGACGTCACAGAGGTTCAGTGACCTGTAGTGACGTCACAGAGGTTCAGTGACCTGTAGTGACGTCACAGAGGTTCAGTGATGTCACAGAGGTTCAGCCAGCTGCAGGTAGACGATGATGATCTGCTGTCACAGTGAGAGGAGCAGCTATGTCAAGGATTTTAAAGTGTGACTTTGGAGCCATCTGGTGGCTGTTGACCTCTGTTACACCACAAATCTGACATGAATGGACTAAAAGCAATACGTGATGACTGTCTTATTTTTGTACAAACTAAAGCATACAAACACTGTATGCTCTGAGAATAATTAGATGTTGAGATAGAAAATCATCACCTGCTGTTTAAATAATGAAATGAAAGTCTGAAACTAAATAGTCTTTTCTGATCTGTCAATCACGTGTTGTCTTTTGAGGAAAATCACAACTGTTAGTCAATTATTATAACTATTGCTATTTGTCATGTTAAATGAGCCAAACATCGACCACCAAAGTGCACTGCTAACATCAGCTAATCGGGCTAGTTATCTAGCATCAGTCAGTTGAGATGCTAACAGAACACTTCGACATTACTTCTTTATCATTACTTCTTCATCATCACTTCATCTTCATCCTTGTCCTGTAAGCTCCAGTTCAGTTTGTGTCCTGCTGGCTGAAGCTGTGACATTGACCGTAGTACAGATTCATACACCATGGTCGAGCTTCACTTCTGTGACGTCAGTCTTGGTTCCATTGTAATGAGTTTGTACACCATTTAGAGAGTACAGAGTATTCCTCTCTATTATTATTATATTTCCTCTCTCCTTCTTTTTCCTCACACAAAGTTTTGTGACGACGTTGCTGAAGCTGCAGAGAGCTGAATGAAATGTGACGTGAAAATAGAACTGCATATTAACTGTTCACATGGACACAGAAGATCCCTGAGCTGCTTTCTTACTGTGACAGCTGGAGGGATCATTGCTGAAGACACCGTGGCTTTATGTGTTGTATATTGTTTAAAGATTTGGCACATGCTGCTGTGTTTAATCTGTGAGAATAAATCTTGAGGTTGAATATTGATTTCTTCAGTTACATCAACATATTTCATCAGGGAAAAAAGTATAAATAAAGTGTTTTTACTTTATTATTGAGCCTTGCTGGTGAGTCAGCAAGATGGTGTTTTCACTGACAACAGCACTAATGTTCATAAAAATACTGTATTACCTGTTTTTCTATTCGCTCTAACCTCAGAATAAAATGAATGTTTTCTCTAATGATGTCTCTGTTATGTTTCTACTTTCCTTACATAACTGACAGGCTCACTCTTATTGCACATGCATTCAAACATCTGAAAAATATTTCTGCACAGGACGACTTAAAGGATGACACAACATTTGTTTATCATTTTTTATGACAGCTTTTTATCAGGTATATGAAAAATCATAGATAACTTCATAAATTATCCAAAAAGGGAACAAAAAAAAAAGTTAGTTATTGTCAGTTATTGAAGCACCTTGAGAAAACATAACAGAGCAGAAATGTTATCTTAATTTACAATAAACCAGATTTACATTTATGATAAAACATTTTGCTGCTGGATACATTTCAGTGTTTATTCTGCTCTGTAAAATAAAGTCAATCAAAGTGAAGGTCTGTGGTCAAAGTCTCAGCTTCCCTTACTTTTCCCTTTTTAACCACCTTGTGGCCCTCATTCTGTCTTCAACCCTCAGGTTGAGAACCTCCATCTTAGACCTCACAGCCACAGAGAAACTCAAACAGGTTGATGAATATGAACATGTTCAAATCAAATTTTATTTGTATAACCCAAAGTCACAAAATACATTTTGCCTCTGAGGGCTTCACAATCTGTACAGGGAGTGACACCCTCTGTCCTTAGACCCTCGGTTCGAGTGAGGAAAAACTTGCCCACAAAAAACCCTTTTAACAGGGAAAAAAAGGTGGAAGTATTCCTTCTCAGTGAGATGATAAATTATACAAAAACAAACGTGCTGATACACTGTGTGTTATTTGTCGCTCTGAGGAGCAGTCACCTGTATGTGATGGAAACATTGGTAAATTTACATCTGTCCTTTTTTATTCAAATTTAGTTTATTTCTCTTTATACTTCTTGACTTCTTGTCTTTGGCTCTCAGCTGCAAGCCCATTGGTTCTCACAGAGGACGCAAATAAATAAATAAATAAATGAATCAACAAAAGCAATAAATAAAATATTATTGTTATTAGTACCACCACTAGTAACCATAGTAAGCATAATAATAACTGTGTGTAAGCACCACATCCCCCACAGCTGCCAGCAGTGAAGCGAGGTTATGGTGCCCCCCAGTGGGAGCCACACAGGTAGTCTGGCAGGGTCAGACATACAGTACAGTCTGTTAATAGATTGCGGTAGATTAATCCACATTTGCTCCTTTTAAGTATTTGTGGCATCAGGACGGCGTGTGGGAGTCAAGATAAACTCCAGTGTGTGTGTTCATGGCAATGAAGGAACAGTGTGGCTCACTGATGAGTTTTTAATAGTTTATATATACTGTATATATATATATATATATATGTGTGTGTGTGTGTATGTTACGGCCAGCCATTTTCTGCTCAACGTGTCTGTTCTTCTTTTTGACTCAGAGTGTGATTCCCTGTTTGTCTGAGGATCTTTGGGGCTGTTTGTGAGGCCTGTATAAGATGCTGCTTGTGCCAGAGACAGAGAACCTGGCTGGGAATGCAGCGTTCTCCCCATTCAAGATTTCCCCTTGTGATTGGTTTATCTAGATATTGAGGCTTTGTTTGTGTTCCCTTTGTGTTCACCTGTTACATTTGGTTATTGTCACTTTGTACTTCATCGTGTGAATATTCCTTGTTTTAAATGGACACAGAGTGAACTGCCTTTTTAAAATACACTTTTTCTCCTGTTTTTGGTTAGTTTAGGAGTTATGGATTAGTAATTGTCTTTTGTTAGTTTGTTTTTGGTGTAGGGTTCAGGTAGCTCCCCTTAAAAGCTAATTTAAAGTTTGTTTTGTTTGTTTCAGATTAAGTTCACTCTGAAGAGAAGCGCCATTTTTAGTTATTGTATTGTAGTTATGTTATTGTATTTTAAAGCTGCAATAAAATACTGTGACTGTGATTATTAACAGGTGTTGGTTTACTCCCTATGTTACTCTCCCCACACCTGAGACAGGAGCATAACAGTGTGTATGTACAGTATATATGTACGTGTATTGTAATTATGGATATGTATACTGTTTCATTGAGTGTATCTATATGTCTTTGTTGTTTTTTATCTGTTTATTTGTATATTCATTAAAGTTTCTTAAAAATTGAAAGGACAAGAACAGAAAACTACAAGACATTGAAAAAAAAGCTGACCATATAACCACAGCATCATTTTGTCCTGTCATGTATCATGCCTCTCTGACTGACTAGATTGACTCTAAGTTAGTAGTAGTAGTAGTTTGTATTATGAGCTGGTCTTCACTTCGTTTATTCGATTGTAGACAAAGCAGCAAAGCAAACTAATGAGAGCTGATAGTGAAGTGGACGTGTGAAGCCGCCGTGCCAGCTGAGCAGCTCAGTCCGTCCTGATAACAGCGACTTCATTATGAGGCTAACTGCCTCCAAAACACAGAGAGGAGTTCAGCTCAGGGAAGTGGAAGGAGTCAAGGAAAGGTGTGCAACATGAAAAATAAAGCAGCATGGTGACACCTCTGGAAGTGGAGACACATGACGCCGATCAGAGGAATCAAAGTTGCTATAGACCTTAATGACACCCACCCAAACTGCACACCACCTGCTGATAGGTGGTGCTGGGTCTTCATATTTTGCCTGTCCAGTGGTGTTCTTGTAATTCACCTCACTCTCCACCTGCCTCGGTTCACAGGCTGGTCATCGGTGTCTCTCTCCCTGCAGGATGCCCTCAGAGTGTGCTGGGCAAGCTTCTCCTTTTGTTTATTTTATGTGTTCTCACCCTCCACACACACCCCGCTGACACTATGCACTCATTTCATGCCTTTGGATGTTTTCTCATGCATATATTTTAGTAACTTTTGTGAAACAAAATCTTGTCATGGCCCCAGTAGTCAGGTTGTAGCATAAAATAGATCACAACGATGTTTTTCATAAATACAACCATCATATTTCTCTTCATTCCCACATAGAACGCACTGAGTGCACACACAGTATACTGGGCAGTACACACATTTACTGAGTGTATGCGTAGTATACTGCGCCTGTGCATACACTCTGTAAGTATGTGTACTGCCCAGTATACTGCGCGTGCACTCAGTAATTATAACTACTGCCCAGTATACTATGCATACACTCAGTAAATATGTGTACTGCCCAGTATACTATGCGTGCACTCAGAAAATATGTGTACTGCCCAGTATACTATGCATACACTCAGTAAATGTGTGTACTGCCCAGCGCAGTACACTGCCCAGTGTACTGCGCTTACACTCATATATTTTCTGAGTGTATGCATGGTATACTGGGCAGCACACGTTTATTGAGTGCACGCACAGCATACTGGGCAGTACACATATTTATTGAGTGCACGCACAGCATACTGGGCAGTACACATATTTATTGAGTGCACGCACAGCATACTGGGCAGTACACATATTTATTGAGTGCACGCGCAGTATACTGGGCAGTACTCATATTTACTGAGTGCACGCACAGCATACTGGGCAGTACACATATTTATTGAGTGCACGCGCAGTATACTGGGCAGTACTCATATTTACTGAGTGCACGCACAGCATACTGGGCAGTACACATATTTATTGAGTGCACGCACAGCATACTGGGCAGTACACATATTTATTGAGTGCACGCAGAGCATACTGGGCAGTACACATATTTACTGTGTGCACGCACAGCATACTGGGCAGTACACATATTTATTGAGTGCACGCAGAGCATACTGGGCAGTACACATATTTACTGAGTGCACGCAGAGCATACTGGGCAGTACACACATTTACTGTGTGCACGCGCAGTATACTGGGCAGTACACATATTTACAGAGTGAACGCGAAGTATACTGGGCAGTACACATATTTACTGAGTTCATGCGCAGTATATTGGGCAGTACACACATTTACTGAGTGCACGCGCAGTATATTGCGCAGTACTCATGTTTACTGAGTGTATGCATAGTATACTGGGCAGTACTTATATTTACTGAGTGCACGCGCAGTGTACTGGGCAGTACACACATTTACTGAGTGCATGCGCAGTATACTGGGCAGTACACACATTTACTGAGTGTAAGCGCAGTATACTGGGCAGTACACATGTTTACTGAGTGCATGCGCAGTGTACAGGGAAGTACACATATTTACTGAGTGTATGCATAGTATACTGGGTAGTACACATATTTATTGAGTGTAGGCGCAGTATACTGGGCAGTACACATATTTACTGAGTGCACGCACAGCATACTGGGCAGTACATGCATTTACTGTGTGCACGCGCAGTATACTGGGCAGTACACATATGTACTGAGTGTAAGCGTAGTATACTGGGCAGTACACACATTTACTGTGTGCACGCGCAGTATACTGGGCAGTACCCATATTTACTGAGTGTAAGCGTAGTATACTGGGCAGTACACACATTTACTGAGTGTATGCATAGTATACTGGGCAGTACACATATTTTCTGAGTGCACGCGCAGTATATTGGGCAGTACACATATTTACTGAGTGTATGCATAGTATACTGGCCACTACACATATTTTCTGAGTGCACGCGCAGTATATTGGGCAGTATTCATATTTACTGAGTGTATGCATAGTATACTGGGCAGTACTTATATTTACTGAGTGCACGCGCAGAATACTGGGCAGTACACATATTTACCGAGTGAACGCGCAGTATACTGGGCAGTAGACATATTTACTGAGTTCACGCGCAGTATATTGGGCAGTACACAAATTTACTGAGTGTATGCATAGTATACTGGGCAGTACACATATTTACCGAGTGAACGCGCAGTATACTGGGCAGTACACATATTTACTGACTTCACGCGCAGTATATTGGGCAGTACACATATTTACTGAGTGAACGCGCAGTATACTGGGCAGTAGACATATTTACTGAGTTCACGCGCAGTATATTGGGCAGTACTCATATTTACTGAGTGTATGCATAGTATACTGGGCAGTAGACATATTTACTGAGTTCACGCGCAGTATATTGGGCAGTACACATATTAACTGAGTGCCAGCGCAGTAATACTGGGCAGTACACATATTAACTGAGTGCCAGCGCAGTAATACTGGGCAGTACACATATTTACTGAGTGTATGTATAGTATACTGGGCAGTACACATATTTACTGAGTGTATGCATAGTATACTGGGCAGTACACATATTTACTGAGTGCACGCGCAGTATACTGGACAGTACACATATTAACTGAGTGCCAGCGCAGTAATACTGGGCAGTACACATATTTACTGAGTGCACGCGCAGTATATTGGGCAGTACTCATATTTACTGAGTGCACACGCAGTATACTGGGCAGTACACATATTTTCTGAGTGTATGCATAGTATACTGGGCAGTACACATATTTACTGAGTGTAAGCGTAGTATACTGGGCAGTACACATATTTACCGAGTGAACGCGAAGTATACTGGGCAGTACACACAGGCAGTAACTATATTTACTGAGTGCACACACAGTATACTGGGCAGTACACATATTTACTGAGTGCACGCACAGCATACTGGGCAGTACATATATTTACTGAGTGCACGCACAGTATACTGGGCAGTACATACATTTACTGTGTGCACGCGCAGTATACTGGGCAGTACACACATTTACTGAGTGCACGCGCAGTATATTGGGCAGTACTCATATTAACTGAGTGTATACATAGTATACTGGGCAGTACACATGTTTATTGAGTGCATGCGCAGTATACTGGGCAGTACACACATTTACTGGGTGCACGCGCAGTATACTGGGCAGTACTCATATTTACTGAGTGCACGCACAGCATACTGGGCAGCACACATATTTACTGAGTGCACGCGCAGTATACTGGACAGTACACATATTAACTGAGTGTATGCATAGTATACTGGGCAGTACACATATTTACTGAGTGTATGCATAGTATACTGGGCAGTACACATATTTACTGAGTGCACGCGCAGTATACTGGACAGTACACATATTAACTGAGTGCCAGCGCAGTAATACTGGGCAGTACACATATTTACTGAGTGCACGCGCAGTATACTGGGCAGCACACATATTTACTGAGTGTATGCATAGTATACTGGGCAGTACTTATATTTACTGAGTGCACGCGCAGTATACTGGGCAGTACACATATTTACTGAGTTCACGCGCAGTATATTGGGCAGTACTCATATTTACTGAGTGTATGCATAGTATACTGGGCAGTACACATATTTACTGAGTGCACGCGCAGTATACTGGACAGTACACATATTAACTGAGTGCCAGCGCAGTAATACTGGGCAGTACACATATTTACTGAGTGCACGCGCAGTATATTGGGCAGTACTCATATTTACTGAGTGCACGCGCAGTATACTGGGCAGTACACATATTTTCTGAGTGTATGCATAGTATACTGGGCAGTACACATATTTACTGAGTGTAAGCGTAGTATACTGGGCAGTACACATATTTACTGAGTGCACGCGCAGTATATTGGGCAGTACACATATTTACTGAGTGTATGCATAGTATACTGGCCACTACACATATTTTCTGAGTGCACGCCATATATGCAGTATATCATATTTACTGAGTGTATGCATAGTATACTGGGCAGTACTTATATTTACTGAGTGTAAGCGCAGTATACTGGGCAGTAGACATATTTACTGAGTTCACGCGCAGTATATTGGGCAGTACACATATTTACTGAGTGTATGCATAGTATACTGGGCAGTACACATATTTACTGAGTGAACGCGCAGTATACTGGGCAGTAGACATATTTACTGAGTTCACGCGCAGTATATTGGGCAGTACTCATATTTACTGAGTGTATGCATAGTATACTGGGCAGTACACATATTTACTGAGTGCACGCGCAGTATATTGGGCAGTACACATATTAACTGAGTGCCAGCGCAGTAATACTGGGCAGTACACATATTAACTGAGTGCCAGCGCAGTAATACTGGGCAGTACACATATTTACTGAGTGTATGTATAGTATACTGGGCAGTACACATATTTACTGAGTGCACGCGCAGTATACTGGGCAGTACACATATTAACTGAGTGCCAGCGCAGTAATACTGGGCAGTATACATATTTACTGAGTGTATGCATAGTATACTGGGCAGTACACATATTTACCGAGTGCACGCGCAGTATACTGGGCAGTACACATATTTACTGAGTGTATGCATAGTATACTGGGCAGTACACATATTTATTGAGTGTAGGCGCAGTATACTGGGCAGTACACATGTTTACTGAGTGCACGCACAGTATACTGGGCAGTACACATATTTACTGAGTGTAAGCGTAGTATACTGGGCAGTACACACATTTACTGTGTGCACGGGCAGTAGACTGGGCAGTACCCATATTTACTGAGTGTATGCATAGTATAGTGGGCAGTACACATATTTATTGAGTGTAGGCGCAGTATACTGGGCAGTACACACATTTACTGAGTGTACGCGTAGTATACTAGGCAGTACACATATTTATTGAGTGCACGCACAGTATACTGGGCAGTACACACATTTACTGAGTGTATGCATAGTATACTGGCCACTACACAAATTTTCTGAGTGCACGCGCAGTATATTGGGCAGTACTCATATTTACTGAGTGTATGCATTGTATACTGGGCAGTACTTATATTTACTGAGTGTATGCGTAGTATACTGGGCAGTACACATATTTTCTGAGTGTATGCATAGTATACTGGCCACTACACAAATTTTCTGAGTGCACGCGCAGTATATTGGGCAGTACTCATATTTACTGAGTGTATGCATTGTATACTGGGCAGTACTTATGTTTACTGAGTGCACGCGCAGTATATTGGGCAGTACTCATATTTACTGAGTGTATGCATAGTATACTGGGCAGTACACACATTTACTGAGTGCACGCGCAGTATACTGGGCAGTACACATATTTACTGAGTGTATGTATAGTATACTGGGCAGTACACATATTTACTGAGTGCACGCGCAGTATACTGGGCAGTACACATATTAACTGAGTGCCAGCGCAGTAATACTGGGCAGTATACATATTTACTGAGTGTATGCATAGTATACTGGGCAGTACACATATTTACCGAGTGCACGCGCAGTATACTGGGCAGTACACATATTTACTGAGTGTATGCATAGTATACTGGGCAGTACACATATTTATTGAGTGTAGGCGCAGTATACTGGGCAGTACACATATTTACTGAGTGCACGCACAGTATACTGGGCAGTACACATATTTACTGAGTGTAAGCGTAGTATACTGGGCAGTACACACATTTACTGTGTGCACGGGCAGTAGACTGGGCAGTACCCATATTTACTGAGTGTATGCATAGTATAGTGGGCAGTACACATATTTATTGAGTGTAGGCGCAGTATACTGGGCAGTACACATATTTACTGAGTGTACGCGTAGTATACTAGGCAGTACACATATTTATTGAGTGCACGCACAGTATACTGGGCAGTACACACATTTACTGAGTGTATGCATAGTATACTGGCCACTACACAAATTTTCTGAGTGCACGCGCAGTATATTGGGCAGTACTCATATTTACTGAGTGTATGCATTGTATACTGGGCAGTACTTATATTTACTGAGTGTATGCGTAGTATACTGGGCAGTACACATATTTTCTGAGTGTATGCATAGTATACTGGCCACTACACAAATTTTCTGAGTGCACGCGCAGTATATTGGGCAGTACTCATATTTACTGAGTGTATGCATTGTATACTGGGCAGTACTTATATTTACTGAGTGCACGCGCAGTATATTGGGCAGTACTCATATTTACTGAGTGTATGCATAGTATACTGGGCAGTACACACATTTACTGAGTGCACGCGCAGTATACTGGGCAGTACACATATTTACTGAGTGTATGCATAGTATACTGGGCAGTACACATATTCATTGAGTGTAGGCGCAGTATACTGGGCAGTACACATATTAACTGAGTGCCAGCGCAGTAATACTGGGCAGTACACATATTTACTGAGTGCACGCGCAGTATACTGGGCAGCACACATATTTACTGAGTGTATGCATAGTATACTGGGCAGTACACACATTTACTGAGTGCACGCGCAGTATACTGGGCAGTACACATATTTACTGAGTTCACGCGCAGTATATTGGGCAGTACTCATATTTACTGAGTGTATGCATAGTATACTGGGCAGTACACATATTTACTGAGTGCACGCGCAGTATACTGGACAGTACACATATTAACTGAGTGCCAGCGCAGTAATACTGGGCAGTACACATATTTACTGAGTGCACGCGCAGTATACTGGACAGTACACATATTTACTGAGTGCCAGCGCAGTAATACTGGGCAGTACACATATTTACTGAGTGCACGCGCAGTATATTGGGCAGTACTCATATTTACTGAGTGCACGCACAGTATACTGGGCAGTACACATATTTTCTGAGTGTATGCATAGTATACTGGGCAGTACACATATTTACTGAGTGTAAGCGTAGTATACTGGGCAGTACACACATTTACTGAGTGCACGCGCAGTATACTGGGCAGTACACATATTTACCGAGTGAACGCGAAGTATACTGGGCAGTACACACAGGCAGTAACTATATTTACTGAGTGTACGCGCAGTATACTGGGCAGTACACATATTTACTGAGTGTATGCATAGTATACTGGCAGTACACATATTTACTGAGTGCACGCGCAGTATACTGGGCAGTACTTATATTTACTGAGTGCACGCGCAGTATACTGGGCAGTACTTATATTTACTGAGTGCACGCGCAGTGTACTGGGCAGTACACATATTAACTGAGTGCCAGCGCAGTAATACTGGGCAGTACACATGTTTACTGAGTGTATGCATAGTATACTGGGCAGTACACATATTTACTGAGTGCACGCGCAGTATACTGGGCAGTACTCATACTTACAGAGTGTATGCACAGGCGCAGTATACTGGGCAGTACACATATGTACTGAGTGTAAGCGTAGTATACTGGGCAGTACACATATTTACTGAGTGCACGCGCAGTATACTGGGCAGTACACGCATTTACTGAGTGTATGCATAGTATACTGGGCAGTACACATATTTACTGAGTGCACGCGCAGTATATTGGGCAGTACACATATTTACTGAGTGTATGCATAGTATACTGGCCACTACACATATTTTCTGAGTGCACGCGCAGTATATTGGGCAGTATTCATATTCACTGAGTGTATGCATAGTATACTGGGCAGTACTTATATTTACTGAGTGCACGCGCAGCATACTGGGCAGTACACATATTTACTGACTTCACGCGCAGTATATTGGGCCGTACACATATTTACCGAGTGAACGCGCAGTATACTGGGCAGTAGACATATTTACTTAGTTCACGCGCAGTATATTGGGCAGTACTCATATTTACTGAGTGTATGCATAGTATACTGGGCAGTACACATATTTACTGAGTGCACGCGCAGTATACTGGGCAGTACACATATTAACTGAGTGCCAGCGCAGTAATACTGGGCAGTACACATATTTACTGAGTGTATGCATAGTATACTGGGCAGTACACATATTTACTGAGTGCACGCGCAGTATACTGGGCAGTACACATATTAACTGAGTGCCAGCGCAGTAATACTGGGCAGTATACATATTTACTGAGTGTATGCATAGTATACTGGGCAGTACACATATTTACTGAGTGCACGCGCAGTATACTGGGCAGTACACATATTAATTGAGTGCCAGCGCAGTAATACTGGGCAGTATACATATTTACTGAGTGTATGCATAGTATACTGGGCAGTACACATATTTATTGAGTGTAGGCGCAGTATACTGGGCAGTACACATATTTACTGAGTGCACGCACAGTATACTGGGAAGTACACATATTTACTGAGTGTAAGCGTAGTATACTGGGCAGTACACACATTTACTGTGTGCACGGGCAATATACTGGGCAGTACCCATATTTACTGAGTGTATGCATAGTATAGTGGGCAGTACACATATTTATTGAGTGTAGGCGCAGTATACTGGGCAGTACACACATTTGCTGAGTGTATGCAAAGTATACTGGGCAGTACACATATTTATTGAGTGCACGCACAGTATACTGGGCAGTACACACATTTACTGAGTGTATGCGTAGTATACTGGGCAGTACACATATTTTCTGAGTGTATGCATAGTATACTGGCCACTACACAAATTTTCTGAG
This sequence comes from Argyrosomus regius, assembly GCA_946959425.1. Classification (NCBI taxonomy): domain Eukaryota; kingdom Metazoa; phylum Chordata; class Actinopteri; family Sciaenidae; genus Argyrosomus; species Argyrosomus regius. The sequence continues at coordinate 29,679,690 of OX336884.1, forward strand.
TGCACGCGCAGTATATTGGGCAGTACTCATATTTACTGAGTGTATGCATAGTATACTGGGCAGTACACATATGTACTGAGTGCACGCGCAGTATACTGGGCAGTACACATATGTACTGAGTGAACGCGAAGTATACTGGGCAGTACACACGTGCAGTAATTATATTTACTGAGTGTACGCGCAGTATACTGGGCAGTACTCATATTTACTGAGTGCACGCGCAGTATATTGGGCAGTACTCATATTTACTGAGTGTATGCATAGTATACTGGGCAGTACACACATTTACTGAGTGCACGCGCAGTATACTGGGCAGTACACATATTTACTGAGTGTATGCATAGTATACTGGGCAGTACACACATTTACTGTGTGCACGGGCAATATACTGGGCAGTACCCATATTTACTGAGTGTATGCATAGTATAGTGGGCAGTACACATATTTACTGAGTGTAGGCGCAGTATACTGGGCAGTACACATATTTACTGAGTGAACGCTAAGTATACTGGGCAGTACTCATATTTACTGAGTTCACGCGCAGTATATTGGGCAGTACTCATATTTACTGAGTGTATGCATAGTATACTGGGCAGTACACATATTTACTGAGTGCACGCGCAGTATACTGGGCAGTACACATATTTACTGAGTGTATGCATAGTATACTGGGCAGTACACATATTTTCTGAGTGCACGCGCAGTATATTGGGCAGCACTCATATTTACTGAGTGCACGCACAGTATACTGGGCAGTACACACATTTACTGAGTGTATGCATAGTATACTGGGCAGTACACATATTTTCTGAGTGTATGCATAGTATACTGGGCAGTACACATATTTACTGAGTGCACATATATTGGGCAGTACTCATATTTACTGAGTGTATGCATAGTATACTGGGCAGTACACATATTTACTGAGTCACGCGCAGTATACTGGGCAGTACCATAGTACTGTGCGCAGTATATTGGGCAGTACTCATATTTACTGAGTGTATGCATAGTATACTGGGCAGTACACATATTTACTGAGTGCACGCGCAGTATAGGCAGTATACTGGGCAGTACACATATTTACTGAGTGTATGCATAGTATACTGGGCAGTACTCATATTTACTGAGTTCACGTACACATAGAGTATATACTGGGCAGTACTCATATTTACTGAGTTCACCAGTATATTGGGCAGTACTCATATTTACTGAGTGTATGCATAGTATACTGGGCAGTACACATATTTACTGAGTGCACGCGCAGTATACTGGGCAGTACACATATTTACTGAGTGTATGCATAGTATACTGGGCAGTACACATATTTTCTGAGTGCACGCGCAGTATATTGGGCAGTACTCATATTTACTGAGTGCACGCACAGTATACTGGGCAGTACACACATTTACTGAGTGTATGCATAGTATACTGGGCAGTACACATATTTTCTGAGTGTATGCATAGTATACTGGGCAGTACACATATTTACTGAGTGTAAGCGTAGTATACTGGGCAGTACACACATTTACTGAGTGCACGCGCAGTATACTGGGCAGTACACATATTTACCGAGTGAACGCGAAGTATACTGGGCAGTACACACAGGCAGTAACTATATTTACTGAGTGTACGCGCAGTATACTGGGCAGTACACATATTTGCCTGAGTGTATGCACAGGCGCAGTATACTGTTTACTGCGCTGGCACTCAGTAAATATGTGGACTGCCGTGTATACTCCTCGTGCACTCAGTAAATATCAGTACTGCACAGTATACTCCTCCTACACTCAGTAAATATGAGTACTGCCCAGTATACTCCTTGTGCACTCAGTAAATATGAGTACTGCCCAGTATACTCCTTGTGCACTCAGTAAATATGAGTACTGCCCAGTATACTCCTTGTGCACTCAGTAAATATGTGTACTGCCCAGTATGCTGCGCTGGCACTCAGTAAATATGTGGACTGCCGTGTATACTCCTCGTGCACTCAGTAAATATGAGTACTGCCCAGTATACTGCGCCTGTGCATACACTCTGTAAGTGTGAGTACTGCCCAGTATACTATGCATATACTCAGTAAACATGAGTACTGCGCAATATACTGCGCGTGCACTCAGTAAATGTGTGTACTGCCCAATATAGTGCGCGTGCACGCAGTAAATGTGTGTACTGCCCAGTATACTGCGCGTTCACTCAGTAAATACGTGTACTGCCCAGTATACTTCGCGTTCACTCAGTAAATATGTGTACTGCCCAGTATACTACGCGTGCACTCAGTAATTATAACTACTGCCCAGTATACTATGCATACACTTCAGTAAATATGTGTACTGCCCAGTATACTATGCATACACTCAGTAAATATGTGTACTGCCCAATATACTGCGCGTGCACTCAGAAAATATGTGTACTGCCCAGTATACTGTGTGTGCACTCAGTAAATATGTGTACTGCCCAGTATACTCCGCCTACACTCAATAAACATGTGTACTGCCCAGTATACTATGCATAAACTCAGAAAATATGGGCAAAAAATATCCTCGTTCACTCAGTCGGCAGTACACATATTTGCTGAATGTATGCACAGGCGCAGTATACTGTTTACTTCGCTGGCACTCAGTAGATATGTGTACTGCCCAGTATACTGCGTCTGTGCTTACACTCAGTAAATATGTGTACTGCCGTGTATACTCCTCGTGCACTCAGTAAATATGAGTACTGCCCAGTATACTCCTCGTGCACTCAGTAAATATGAGTACTGCCCAGTATACTCCTCGTGCACTCAGTAAATATGAGTACTGCCCAGTATACTCTTCGTGCACTCAGTAAATATGAGTATTGCCCAGTATACTGCTTGTGCACTCAGTAAATATGTGTACTGCCCAGTATACTGCGCTTACACTCAGTAAACATGTGTACTGCCCAGTATGCTCCTCGTGCACTCAGTAAATATGAGTACTGCCCAGTATACTGTGCCTGTGCATACACTCTGTAAGTATGAGTACTGCCCAGTATACTGTGCGTGCACTCAGTAAATATGTGTACTGCCCAGTATACTGTGCGTGCACTCAGAAAATATATGAGTGTAAGCATAGTATACTGGGCAGTACACATATTTACTGAGTGTATGCACAGTATACTGGGCAGTACACACATTTACTGAGTGCACGCGCAGTATCCTGGGCAGTACACATATTACTGAGTGTAAGCCTAGTATAGTGCACGCGCAGTATACTGGGCAGTACACTGGGCAGTACACATATTTACTGAGTGCCAGCGCAATATACTGGGCAGTTTACTGAGTGCACGCGCAGTATACTGGGCAGTACACATGTTTACTGAGTGTAAGCCTAGTGCAATAGTACTGGGCAGTTTACTGAGGGGCAGTATACTGGGCAGTACACATATTTACTGAGTGCCAGCGCAATATACTGGGCAGTTTACTGAGTGCACGCGCAGTATACTGGGCAGTACACATATTAACTGAGTGCCAGCGCAGTAATACTGGGCAGTACACATATTTACTGAGTGCAGTATATATACAATATATAATATACTGGGCAGTACACATGTATACTGAGTGTACGCACAGGCGCAGTATACTGGGCATTGCACATATTTACTGAGTGTATGCACAGGGGTACTCAGTAAATATACTATATATATGTATACTGCGTCTGTGCATACACTCAGTAAATATATGTACTGCTGAGTATACTGCGTCTGTGCATACACTCAGTAAATATATGTACTGCTGAGTATACTGCGTCTGTGCATACACTCAGTAAATATGAGTACTGCCCAGTATACTATGCATACACTCAGTAAATATGAGTACTGCCCAGTATACTCCCCGTGCACTCAGTAAATATGTGTACTGCCCACTATACTATGCATACACTCAGTAAATATGTGTACTGCCCAGTATACTATGCATACACTCAGTAAATATGTGTACTGCCCAGTATACTATGCATACACTCAGTAAATATGTGTACTGCCCAGTATACTCCTCGTGCACTCAGTAAACATGTGTACTGCCCAGTATACTGCGACTGTGCGTGCACTGGGCAGTACACATATTTACTGAGTGCACACACAGTATACTGGGAAAATCTAATATCAGCCCATTGTGTACGCCATTACGTACGCTACGTGGGTAAGTTGATGAAATCATGCATAATTAATAACGTCGCTTCTTCGACATAAGCTCAAAACAATGTGTGCTTCTTGACGAATGAGAGTGAGATGAAAGCAGACAAACAACAGTCAGAACAATATTGATCTGTGTGCTGCATCTTCAGCACAGTTAGTCCACATGGGAAACTTTTTCACGTTTCAGTGTGCTCTGACTGTACCTGTATGTTTCTATGTGAGCATTCAGATCAACTGAAATTTAAATGATGCTTTTTAAAAGAAATCATAACATGTTTGCTCCTAAACGTTCCATCTCCATGGTGACACAGAAAAATAGATTTTTGGTCTGATTCGAAATATGGAACGGTCGCCATCTTTTTCCATAAATGTTCATGATAAATGTGTAAATATTGATGCCCTCAAATAAAATGAAAAGTAGTTTTACATTACTACACAGTTGTTGACACATTTTCCAGCTGTCCCGGGACATTTAGTCATTTTTACCAGCTAATAATCATTTTACAGAGAAAACGTCGAGTGTCACTAAAAAAAGTGTTTTCCTAACAAGCCGGTTCAAATTCTGTTGATCTTGTATTTTTATATTCAACAATTGACATGAATTAAATCTTATTTTTCCTGAAACTGCTTTAAGACTTTCAGGAAGATGATTTCATAAATTTAAAAGATGTCTTACTTCCAGATCCACCGCCTGACTCTGCTCAGCAGGGGCTCCGAAACAGGGGCTGTGTTAGAGGAAACTTTCCAGCAGGTCCATTTTTCTCTCTCAGGGTTTTTATTCAGCTCAGTCCAACACTTTAACTTTCCAGTCCACTTCAACTTTCCGACAGAGACCTTTCTCTGCAGCCTAACTCGTGTCCAGTCCAAGCTCGAATGAGCAGTTCCACAGAACTGCAGCTCTGAAGTCACCCAGGCCACGCCCCTTTCTGTCTCCATGACTACCGATGCACGTGCATTAGTGTGATGGAGGTAATGCACAGTAAATGATCGTGTGTGTGTGTGTGTGTGTGTGTGTGTGTGTGTGTGTGTGTGTGTGTGTGTGCAGCAGGTGTTTCTGTCGATAAGTGATGTGTGTGATCTGTGATGGCTCCACAGACTGACAGAAACTCCTGATGTGTCACACACACACACACACACACACACACAGAGAGAGAGATATCAGTCACTACTTTTTGTCCTGATGACTTTGATTTTATTTGGAGTATTTTCTCCCTCATCCACCTTGTGTACTGTGAACTGTTGTAACAGATGTCCATGTGTGAGATCAATAAAGTATATTTTAACTTAACTGTAACTAGGAGCTGCTTTAATACCTGACCTGAACAGAGGTCTTATATAACAGGGCTTCTCCTGCCGAAAAGTGACTGCACCCTGTAAGTCTGGATTGCAAGGAGTGATATTGACCAAATTGACTGTACATGCACCTGGCAAACACAGAGAATGTTATGCAGAATGTAAAGGTAATCCGTTACAGTTACAGTTCTATATATGCTGCATTATTGTATTCATAATTATACTCTTAAAAGTACAAGTTATCCAAAAAGTTACTCAGGTAAATGTAATGAAGTAAATGTAACTCGTTATTACCCACCTCTGATAGCACTGACTGATTTCTCATTATGTGTTATATGATTGCTATCTAATATGACGTTAAAACTTTCTGCATTCTTTTCTGCATTTATTTCCTAATCTTCATAAAATCATTGAAACTGAGGTATTGAAATATAACTTTATTTATAGAGCAAAGCGGTGTAAAATCACATTGCAACAACGATAACAACAACAACAATAAAAGTGGCTGTGTAAAGCATCTACCCTCATCAATTGTTGACAACTAGCCTACATTATGGAAACATCAGGTTACTTTGTTATCTGCGCCGTTCTTTTTCCGTAGCCTCTTCACTTGGGCTACAGGACATTTCTATTGCACAGTAAAAAAACATTTCTCTCGGTGCTGCGCCTGCCAGCTGACCCGTATATTATATCTACGAGTCCTCTGAACTGATGCGCGTTCCCGTCGGGGGCAGTCGTTTTTCGGCAAGCAGTCTCTTTTCGGCACTACACCGGGACACTTAAAGCTTTCCATTGAGCCCATCGGTGTGTCCAATAGGAGACCCGTGCGCCGTCACATGATGGGCTAAAAGTCAATAGGAGAGCTTTGTGCGGTAACTTTATCAGCCAAAGATCGTCTATGTACATGACGATGATTGTTCCGTGACCGTGTATGATCACTACTATCGGTGGCATCAGCTGTAAATCCTAATAAATGATATATAAACAGCCATTTATGCATTTAACACAAGCTGAGAGCAGTAAATGTGCTCGAGATGAAGGAGAACGTGTTTAGTGCAGGAAACATGACAAAAAATGTCTGTAGCTCATGTAAATGTTTTCTTATATATATATATATATATATATATATATATATATATATATATATATATATATATATATATATAGTTAAAGGTTTTCTCATGTGGGGCATGTCCTCCTACTTCACAGGCGGAAATCTCAACCCCCCAATGTTCAACTCAAAGTTACGCCCTTGGCTAGAGCAGAGAGCAGGAGGTGTGTATTATGTGCAGGTAACTGACTGTTAACAGGGAGCCGGGTGTTGAGCTGGTACTGATGTGTGGGGTCCTCTGGGTCCAGGATCTGCTGTGGGCTTTGGCTTTCCCACACAAATCCAGCTCCAGTCTTCCTCCACTTGGCCCGGCAGTTCTGGAACCAAATCTGGTTAAAGGAATCCAGAATACAGCTTGTCAGTGATTCTGCAGGTTTAGCGTTGCACTGTAGCATTTCTGGATTAATGATGGATGGTGCAGGGAAGCAGTGATGTCTTTTTTTATTCCATGCATTCTTCTTCCATGTCAAAACCTGATGTAGAGTTCAGATGTGTTATGCGAGTAGCAGCAATCTAGCCTGGAGCCTCTGACTTGCAGCGGAGACAGCAGAATGACACAGTTTGAGACTAGCTGTTGAGACAGATATTTTTCTGGGAGTTTGGTCGTGACCGACAGCTGAAATTCATCAATAATGGAAATATAATGAATGTTGTGCATAACTATTGATATTCACAAGATCACATAGGTTGCACTTAGCCTGAGGTTAAACCTTCCATGTTTCAGCAATAAGTCTGCAGTTACAGATAACCTGTCATCAACAGCTCAGGTTAGAGTCGCCTGGGTGAAATGTTTTATTGAACTGTAACTTGTCTATATGTCACATCAGACCTCTTTACACTCTGACTGCCAAACAAAGGGTTGTTGTAAAGAAGTCTTTAGACTAAAAAAGTCTTTTTTTTATTGTTATTATACAACCTCCTCTAGAGCTATGGCTATTTATCTTCTTGTCCTCTGCGCATGCATCTATTGAAGATCCATGATCATATAGTGTATGAATTCTTCAAAAAAAGAGAACAACTTGAATTTGCTGCAATTTCTACTGTTAAAGCAACTTTGTTTGTACAATCACCAGCGAGAAGTACGTAACACTTTAAAGTCACACACCACCAACTATTTCACTTTTATTCTTATTTATTATTATTCTATTTTGGTGAAACTGGATCATATTTTATGGAGAAAATGTTTTCTGGTTTTCCCTCTGATGTCCTCCGGCTGCTCCGCCTCAACTCTCTGTGATTTACAGAGTTTCTGGAGTTTCATGGACTGTACTTATATATCTCCTTTCTAGTCTTCCGACCACTCAAAGCTCTTTTACACTACATATCTCATTCACCCATTCACACACATTCATACACTGATGGCATTAGCTGCCATGCAAGGTGCCAACTGCTCATCAGTTTGAGGAGCTAACCATTCATACACATTCACACACCGATGGTGCAGCCTTCAGGAGCAATTTGGGGTTCAGTATCTTGCCCAAGGACACTTCGACATGCAGACTGGAGGGGATCGAACCGCCGATCATCTGATTAGTGGACGACCCGCTCTGCCTCCGAGCCACAGTGAAGTAAACTACTGACAACTGTAGCTGCTGTTAAAGCTAATGTTAGCTCAGTTTGTTAGCCGGGCGCCTCATCTGAACCAAAGCTGGTCAGCAGGCAACGTAACTGGGCTCAGCAACCTCTGTGGAAAACTCTCAACTCAACAAACTCCTCTCCTCTCTCCACTCCACTGTTGAAACGCTCTCTCCAGCTCCTGTATCTGATCGGAGGTAAACGTCGTCCTCACCCTCCGATAACTGTGGCTGCTTTTGGCTGCAAACACACACATAAACACACACTCACACGAGTTCAGCTGCTTTTATTTCATTCATTCCACCAAGATCTTATTTACATAAATATACATAATCATAAGTCAGTTCATGCATAGCTAACTTCCTACACAGCTCTGTTCTAATTGCTTTATTTCTCATATTTATTCACATACAACAGCACACAATGCAATTCCCCAAACTGTATTTAGTGTAGATGGAGCATTCAGCATGAAGCTTCCAATGAATAACTAATGAGATGGATTTTGGAATCAGCTTCAAAGAGAATTATCTAAAGCACAGGAGCACACACACTCCCCAGAGTGTGTTTAATAACTCGCTTTAACACTCTGTCTGTCTGTGATGTTACATCATTCAAGGCAGAAAATTAAAAGAAAAAACTGAAAGACTGCATGAGTTATGAGTATTTTCAAAAGTCAATGGATAGTCAGCAAAAAAGAACTTTGTTGAGTCACTCTTAACAGCCAATGGTCCGACTGTACAAATGTTAGCTGTAGGTGTGTGTGTTACCAAGCTCCAGTGGATGAAAATAATGCTGCGTCATGGTTGCAGAGTACTTACCTTGACAGTCGATGGCGTTCAGTGGTCTCCAAAGTAGGTTTGACCTGAAAGTGTGTTAAGTGGTTCTCAGGAAGTAATAAAAACCAGACGGTGTGTGTGTATGTTGACCTCACATGTATCTAATTATGTGGCAAGTCCTCAGAAAGCTGTTCCTTGTCTGGTACAGGAACTCTACTTTGTCCACTACTTCAGGATACTGCCTGATTTTTTCAGTGCTGTACAACCACCAAAAATGTCCCCAGAATGCATGTGAGTGTGTGTGTGTGTGTGTGTGTGTGTGTGTGTGTGTGTGCAACTCTGCCCTGACTGATCTCAGTCATCAGGACCTCTTGGGGCCAGATGTATAAATAATACATAACACAGACACTCCATTTCCCAGACATAAACTGGTATTAAGAAGAATGTTGGGTGACGGTGACACAGACTTCAGACCAGCATACTATGGGTGGTAAAATAGGACATTAAAAATATGAGAGACGTAATAAGTGATTATTTTTGTTTTCTTTGTATTCCCACTGAAGCAAACATTTGGATCTTTTCATTTGATCCTGAACTGTGAAGCACTTTGTAAACTCTATTTCAATATGAGCTCTAGAAATAAATCACTGATCATCATCATGACTAAAATATCACTGCACTGATGCTTTACTCTACAGGGACGTGTCATGGTTTAGTGGTAGGGCTGCTAGGAATAGCCACAGCAGTGCGTAGTGACAGCGGTGTTAGTGCTGTTGGAGAACCTCACCAATGCAACACAGTCCTCAAACTGCACTTGTTCTTCTCATTGACAGGTCTAATGAGTGGTGGAGTGGACACAAACTGATTTACAAATGGATGTTTAAAGTCAGTGTAAAGTAATAATAAATGTGTATTCTGAGTTTGTCAGACCAAAGAAGAAAGTGTTATTAACCACCCAGCCAAATTTGAATTGAACTTTGAAACACTCTGAGCGAGATTAATTCATCTCTATCTCTCTGCTAGGGGTGCAGGGGTATGCTCAGGGTGGCCTCAGCGTGTCATCGAGCCACCCTTTAAGGACCACCCACAAAAACCTGGACTGAAAACTGGTGAAAAACTGTTTGAACCTCTAACTCCACATGTCAGTAATATATCGTTCAAAGTCTTTTCACATGTTTTCAGCAACTAGTTTCCAACATATTTAATGTATTTTGAAAGAAATCTCTGAATTGACTTTACATGGTCTTTAAGAGCACTTCTACATCCATCTATAGCTCAGTGTGGGAATAGAATTGAGGCTCATGCATATCCTTCGCCATAGTTTGCACCACTCTCTCTGTTAGTGCCCATTTGTAACCCATGACTTTGTATGACAAGTTAGGAGACCAAGGACATCAGTATGCAATACATCATCTGGGGACCATGAATGTCTGAACAAATTTGATGTCATTTCATCCAAAATGTCACACACCAAAATGATGGACTGACTGACTGTCGTCCCTACACACTCTGAATCACAAACCTAAAGTCAAGGTGTGCACGCATCCTAAAAAAGTCAAACCACCACAGAAACATGTCAGAAAAGCAGATTCATTATCTGAAGGTCAGACTGAAAGTTGATAATTCAACTCATCGTTCAAGTCAACCGGTGGGTCTGTCAACCTGTTAAATAATATTTAACATGTTGCATTTAACCAGAGGTGGCCTTCCCCTTTTCACATCATGGACACTCACTTTGGAGCAATTCCTTTGTGCATTACACTGTCTGTTCATTCATTCATTCATTCATTCATTATAACAAGAGATGCTAGATGCACAGTTACTTTCTAGAATGCAAAGAAATGCATCAGTCAGTCATCTCTGTGTCTCCGTGAAGATTGGAGATGTGATTCAGTGCTCACCTCTTGTTGTTTTAGACCTCTCTGCTGTGATGGCATCACCCCTCGACTCCTTCTCCTCCCTGGCGTCTACCCCTCTGCGCCTCCCACTCCTCACCTCCTTACCCAGGATCTTGAGTGCGACAGAACCTCAGAGGCCAGATTTTGCCACCCTCTCAGATCTCTGCTACGTTTCACCTCCTGACACCTGACGGCACAGCGTCAGTATCCACACAAATCACTCTATCTCTATCACAGGTTCCACTGCTACTGTAATCATTTTATCATTCATTGTAATCCATTGTCATTTTTCATTGTAATTACACAAAATGTTTCTGTTGACTTGTTGACTGTACACGTGACATCTATTGCACGTCTGTCCGTCCTGGGAGAGGGATCCCTCCTCTGTGGCTCTTCCTGAGGTTTCTTCCACTTTTTTCCCTGTTAAAAGGGTTTTTTGTGGGCAAGTTTTTCCTCACTCGAACCGAGGGTCTAAGGACAGAGGGTGTCACTCCCTGTACAGACTGTGAAGCCCTCCGAGGCAAAATGTATTTTGCGACTTTGGGCTATACAAATAAAATTTGATTGATTGATTGATTGAAATCAACAATCCCCAGGAGGCGAAAAAAAGCATACAGAGATAATTCCCTCTTTCACTTCCTGACAACAGTTGATCTCTGTTTTACATTTCATCCTAGTGTATCTTGCTGTTTGAGAATATTCCTTCACATTTTGATCTGTTGTTTTTCAAATTCCTTTTCTTTTTGTTGCTGTCTCTCTTTTCTTCCTCCAGTATTTCTCCTCGCTGCCTCAGGAGGCTCCTGGCAGATACGCTGTATGCTGAAACTGTCAAGACCATAAACTCCCTTAAAGGTAGATGAAGCCGCTGTGGTGATGTGAGGCAAATCACACACACACACACACACACACACACACACACACACACACACACACACACACACACACACACACACACACACAGCCTGTGTACTCATTGCTTAACTCTGTGTACACTTCCCCTTCTGGCAGTCATTACTGAGATAAATCTATATGCTAAGATAACAAATCCTCATGTGTTGACCCTGTGTAGATAAAACAGCAGCTCCAGTTATCACCACTCAGCTGACACTCTCATGTATTCAGACAGAATTATTATTGTGAAATGTTTAAAGATCCAGTGTGTCAGATTTAATTCAATTCTATTTTATTTCTATAGCACCAAATTATATCAGAACTTCTATCATAGCGCCTTCATACAGAGCAGGTCTAGACTGTACTCTTATTATAAAATTACTTACAGAGACTCAACAATTCCCACCATGAGCAAGCACTTGGTGACAGTGGCGAGGACAAACTTTCTGTTAACAGGCAGAAACCTCAAGCAGAACCTGAATCATGGTGGACGGCCATCTGCCACGACCAGTAACTATGATGATAATAGAAATCTGACTAATAGTAGTAATGATGATAATGATGCTAATAATAACATCTGTAATATTTGCAGTACCACAGCAGCAGGTGCAAACACAATCCATGATCTCAGTGTGGCCACGATAAGAACCTGTGAGACAAAAAAGCAGTTAGTAACATGGGACATGACTGTGTGCAGAGAGAGAGAGAGAGAGAGAGAGAGAGAGAGAGAGAGAGAGAGAGAGAGAGAGAGAGAGAGAGAGAGAGAAGAGCTCATTGTATCATGGGAAGTCCCCTAAGCAGTTTAGTCCTATAGCAACATAACTAAGGGATGACCTGAGCCAGCCCTAACTATAAGCTCTATCAAAAAGGAAAGTCTTAAGTCTACTCTTAAAAGTGTTGACGGCTTATTCCACAGAAGAGGAGCTTTATAGCTGAAAGCTCTGGCTCCCAATCTACTTTTGGAAACTATAGGAGCCACAAGGAACCCAGCATTCTGAGAGCGCAGCGTTCTAGAGGGGTAGTAAGGTACTATGAGCTCTTTTAGATATGATGGTGCCTGACCATGAAGAGCTTTGTATGTAAGGAGAAGAATTTTAAATTCTATTCTAGATTTAACAGGTAGCCAATGCAAGGAAGCCAAAATGGGAGAGATGTGATCTCTGATCTTGGTTCCTGTCAGAACACGTGAAGCAGCATTCTGAATTAGCTGCAAAGTCGTAAGAGACTTATTGGAGCAGCCTGATAACAAAGAGTTACAATAGTCCAGCCTAGAAGTAACAAATGCGTGGACTAGTTTTTCTGCATCCGCTTGAGACACGATGCGTCTGATTTTGGCAATGTTACGTAAGTGAAAGAAAGCAGTCCTTGAAATTTGTTTTATGTGGACATTAAAGGACAAATCCTGATCAAAAACAACTCCAAGATTCTTTACAGTGGAGCTGGAGGCCAGGGTGATCCCATCTAAAGTAACTAAGTCTCTAGAAAGAGGTGATTTAAAGAGTATGGCAGAAATAGAACATAATATTCATAACTCTGTTTTCATTAGTGTATAATCAAATGTGTTAAAAATAGATTGCTCAGATTTTGTCACGACCGAACTATGGACCAGAACCCAAATGCACAACTCTCAGACAAAAGTTTCAAAATAAAGTTTTTATTAACAAAACAAAAATCACTTGACAGAGGAAAAAAACTCTTCACTAATTTAAGAAACTAAAACTCACTCAACTAAAGCTAGACTAAGAAAGAACAAACAAACAAACAGAAAGTCACTCTTACGAGGCTATGCTAGGACTAAGAAAACAAACTTAATTTAACAGTTTCCTGGACAGATTTGACAACTGATATATTTATTTACAATAAAAAACAAAAATCACCAAACTATGACAGTAACAAACATGAGCTAACAAAACCTGACGTGCACGACCTTCCTAACTAAAATACAGATGAACAAAAGTGGCAGCCCATCACTATGAACTCCTGAAGAACAAAAGCGACCAACATGGCAAACACGTCTCTTTACATAAAGGGCAGCCAGTCTGCTGTGGGAGCCATTATCCGTCCCCTATAATATAGTATTTGGACTCTCACTCTCTTTCACACACAAGTCAGAGCAAAGAAAGCCACATCACAAATTTTAGCTAGCTGAAACAGCACATAAGAAGTGAAAGAGCCTGTTCCAAGGAAAGAAAATGCAAAACTATAAATAAAATAAATCAAAATTAAGATTAAAACAATGCAGATCAAATCATTTTAAAGTATAAACCCATCCGCCCACCAACACTAACAGGGTTAGGAAAGATCACTGTAGTGCCACAGGGTAACTGGGGTTAAGTGATGATTAAGATGGCCTCTTTGTGCCTTAGCTTTCAATTCTTTTTTGTACATACTACATCATTAAAACATTTAGACCGTCAGGGCTATAGTGCTAAATTTAAAATGCTCTCACAGGTGTTCTGTGTGCAGTTATTCTGGACCTGTGCTCAGGCTGAAGGTGGACAGAGTTATGCTGGGAATTACAGTTGCAACAAGAAATCTATTCAGTAAAAATAAGTGAATCACGTGTGTGGGTTGATCATGAGTGTGCAGAACCAATCATTAGATAGACTGTCTTTAATGATACTCTTAAAGTCCATGTAAAGGCAATTCAGAGATTTCTTTCAAAATACATTAAATATGTTGTAAAATAGTTGCTGAAAACATGTGAAAGACTTTGAACGATATATTAGTGAAATGTGGAGTTAGAGGTTCAAACAGTTTTTCACCAGTTTTCAGTCCAGGATTTTGTGGGCGGTCCTTAAAGGGTGGCTCGATGACACGCAGAGGCCACCCTGAGCATACCCCTGCACCCCTAGCACTGTAATGGTATAAAAGCCTTCAACACGTTATCTTGGGTTCTCCGTATGCTAGTTGTTATTCTTGTTTACACAGCTAGCATGCATCATGCATGCTTGCATCATCGTCTGCAATTATACGTGTGCAGCAGCTGCTTTGTGCTTTATTGATGTCCGATCCTCCCACCTTTATTTTGTAAAACACGGTCTGCCTACTGTATTTTAAATTCAACATGTGAACATTGAAAACATCAATACATCAATACATCCACACATGTCCTCTCTGTGTTTCACCCTCTCTGCAGATCTGTAAATGTGTTACACAAGCGACTGATGCCAGATCTGTGTCAGAAGGGAAATCAGTCAGTAAACATGATGTGTATCATGTTGTAGCACTCCTCTGTGGTCGTCCAGCATTGAGTTTTCCTGCTCACGCTTGATTTGAGCACTAGATGGAGCCGTTGTATACAGAAGTAATACTGGTATGGGAAGAGGGAAGAGGCAGTGTCTTCAGTATTTGGTATTCCACCGCTGTGTCTGTAATTGTTTTGTATTTTCCGTGAAACCAGAAAAAATGAAAGCAGACAATCAGCACTGACTATCGATGCTGGGTGATTCATGCTGCATGATCAGGACTTAGGGTTCTGTATTTTAATGACTTCTGCCAGTATCAGGGGGCTAAAACATAAAATACTCAACCATACTAGATTAAAATATCTACCTATTGGAGTACTGGTTAAAAGACTTTCATAACTTTAGAGACTAAAAAGAGACATACTGTATTGGAAAAATGAAAGGTCCAGATCAAAGCAGCTGAGGCAGAGATATCCTAAAATTCATTGTACGAAACAACGGATGCTTAATTTTCCATAATGTGGTTTAAATGTGTCTTTCATTGAACCTTCTTGCCTGGTAAAGACCTACATCTTTCCAAACACCACTCTGTGGTTCAGTGTTGCGTATGGAAGGACACAAGGCGGAGGCCTGATCAATTCCATTTAGGATCCATTGCTTATCCCTGGCATCCCAGATGGTCACGTCTGAATTTTATATTTTCAGTTTTAGTTTCTGAATTTGACCAAGCCAATTTGAGCAACTTGAATAATATTTTTAGAGAGCTTATGGAATTTGGGCAATTTAAATATAGTTTCTGAATAAAGGGTGCTGGAATTTTTAATTTGACTCTGTGATTTGAGTAGTAATTATTTAGATGCTAAT
Organism: Argyrosomus regius; assembly: GCA_946959425.1. Taxonomy (NCBI): domain Eukaryota; kingdom Metazoa; phylum Chordata; class Actinopteri; family Sciaenidae; genus Argyrosomus; species Argyrosomus regius. Next base: position 29,695,441 of record OX336884.1, read on the forward strand.
AAGATTCAAATCTTTTATGACCATCATCATGACTAAACACCCATGTCTACTAATAGCAAATTGAATACAAATAGGTATTTTTGCGATTTAGCGCCCTCAGTTTCAGGTAAAGTGGTAAATATCCACGTGTGGTTGTACACATGTATTCATTACATTACCTATCATCAAAAACTGGAAACTCTGGAAAAACCTGTGGTACAAACACTCACAGTCCAGGCAGCCTGTCTAACAAACTGAGCTAACATTAGCTAACAGCAGCTACAGTTGTCAGCAGTTTACTTCACTGTCAGAGTTGTCACAGAGTTGAGGCGGAGCAGCTGGAGGACATCAGAGGGAAAACCAGAAAACATTTTCTCCATAAAATATGATCCAGTTTCACCAAAATCAGTCAAATAGTTGGTGGTGTGTGACTTAGTGCCGTAAAGCGTTATATACTTGCCCAAAGTTACATAGTGTGAGAACAGAAGTATGAATGACAGAGACAGACACCATTCACCTGATTACAAGTCAGTGTAGCATCAACAGGATTTAACCTGATTTAATCTGTTATTTTATGAGAGAAAAGTGACACAATATGGCTTCATAGGTCTGGTTTGTAAGATATTGACAAATGTCCGAGGTAGAGTGGGTCGTCCACTAATCAGATGATCGGCGGTTCGATCCCCGGCTCCTCCAGTCTGCATGTCAAAGTGTCCTTGTGCAAGATACTGAACCCCAAATTGCTCCTGAAGTACAATACACTCGGTGTATGAATGTGTGCGAATGGGTGAATGAGATATGTAGTGTAAAAGCGCTTTGAGTGGTTGGAAGACTAGAAAGGAGATATATAAGTACAGTCCATTTACCATGTTATTAACTTAGAATGAACCTTTATATCTACAGAGAGTGGGTCCTCCTCCACAGAGTCTGCCATGTTTCTACAGTAGCCCTGGATGGACAAGCTAAACACTGGCTCTCAGCGCCGCCCCTCCCGACACGAGGAACAAGCGCTGTTTGTAGGGCCCCACGATCCATGGGGGGCCCCATTTTGCGCAAGGGGACACATTCTCTGCAAATGCGCAAAGGATGCGCATCGCTGTCGTTCACCTTCACCTCTATATCCTAATTCCTACTCACTGCTCTTTTAAATTTAAAACTACCCCACCATTAAGTTATACTTGAATTCGATTCAAATAGTATCTATACTGAGTGCATTTGGTTTGGGTTTAATCAAACCTCGAAAGACAGATGTTCACGAGTCTGTGATGAAATTGAGTTAGTAGCAAAGGAAGAGACAGTCATTAATCGCTCTGGACAGGACAGACTGGCTGGACACTGCAGCTCTGTAATGTATGGATAATGTCTGCACACACGCACACACACACACACACACACACACACACACACACACACAACAGTAGTTTATCTCTACGTCCTGAATGACCTCAGAGGGAGGCCCGTTGGCGAGCTCTTACACAACGCCTGATGCCTTCTGACCAGGCAGACTAATCAATAATCTCCTGCGTGGAGGGAGAAGTGTCGGCTGAAGCAGAGCGGCCTGATGGGAAGATGAGACAGACCTCGATCAGACCTGCCCGAGGGAGCGACAGCCAACAGGGGAAAAGGATTAGCATGGCTGTCACTAAATATGACAAGGCATGCTAATTAGAAACGACTGGTTAGACGGATTAGCCGAGGCAGTCAACTGAGCAGTCAGTCAGCTAAAAAATCATGATGTCAGGTATTTCACAGATGACAAAATATTTGACCAAAACGAGTGCATTTATGTCTTTTATCATAAATAGAGGAGAAAACACAAATGCTCTCAAAATATTCACAGAATCTGGATGTCAAACTTTAACATGAGACACTGCTGATTGTTTCCTGTTTCCTACCAACACCACGATCGTTCCCAAAGCTTAAGTCTTTATTAATGAAGTCATTATTTTAACTTAAAGCACAAGTTGTGTGTGAACCTTCACCATATGATGTCACATCATAAAACAGATTTCTTTGTCACTTGTGATTCGGGAGAAAGAGTCAAATGATGGTCCTGCTGATTGGGGCATCGGATCAGAGACACTGTGTCTATGAGTCGTTGTATAGACGGCTGATTCAGGGCTCATTTGAAGTAGTGATGTGTCGGTCGCGAGCAGACCTTCACAGACACATGAGAACTGTGCATCCAACAGTCAACAGCTGTCCTTTTTAAATGTTTCTTGGTGTTTCTATCTGCTTTGTGTAGCAGAGTGGTTCTACAAGCAAGTCAGTGCATTTCACTAGCACGGACCACACCATCAACAAGGTATGTTAAAATGATTTATTGACAAAATGAATGATTGAGAGTGAAGTGTGATCTCGTGAAGTTCTTGGGTCTGATGCTGCGGTGTGGGGAAGCTTCGGTAGGGAATCCGCCGTAGCACCCGGGCATGACGGACCCCCCTGACAGGCCCTAGGAAAGAGAGAAGAAAAGGTGAAAGAAATGGGGTGGGCGGGAAGGGCGTGCGGAATACGAGCGCGAAGGGAACCAGAGGGTTAGGAGGGTATTTATAGGACTGTCGGAAGTGGCGTGGTTGAGGTGTGGTCCGGCTCCTGAAACTACGCTTTAAGCTCCAATTCACTAGCACGGACCACACCATCAACAAGGTATGTTAAAATGATTTATTGACAAAATGAATGATTGAGAGTGAAGTGTGATCTCGTGAAGTTCTTGGGTCTGATGCTGCGGTGTGGGGAAGCTTCGGTAGGGAATCCGCCGTAGCACCCGGGCATGACGGACCCCCAAACCGCTTCCAGTTACTTGGAATAAGTCTGAAGACTTGATATCCGATCAAATTCAGTGATGATCAGGGATGCTATGCGGAGAGCCAAAGTGACTGCTCAGGTTCTGAAGGAGTGACTGGAGTAGTAGACAAGAAGAATGCTGGACAAGGAGATTACGTGCATGCGATTGTCCGGACTTGGAAGGAGTGGGCGTAGGTTAGACTTTAAAGAGAAGACGAACGTAAACTGACCGGATTAACAGTTTGGTATGATGACACTTTAACTACTATGGAGTCATCTGGCAATTAAGATAGGTAAGAAATGCAGGTCTAACGAAGTGGGTCTATGTGAAGGGTAGAAACTCAAGGACAGAACTCAAATGACTTAGGAACCAAATGATTATGACCGTGTTGGAGCGACTTGGAGTGTATCGAACGGATGACTTGGACATATAGTGGGTCTGTGGCAAGGATTTCAAGCAGCTCTTGAATAAAAACGCTCTCTAGGAAGTGAAGTTAACAGAGAGTGAAGAGAAGTTAATGCTGCTAAGTTAACTAGACTGTGTGTGTGACGGCCAGGGTTAGAGACCAAATGATGGAAGGGTTATGTTGAACTGAAAACAGCAGCTGTCGACGGCGACTTGCTCGGCGACTTGTCGATTAGTGTATGAGGACAGACTTGCTAAAGCGTTCGTGGCAGAATAGCCGGAATACGGAATAGCTGTGGCTATTATGGGGTAGATTTCAAAAGCTGGGAAGCAGCTTGGCTTTTACTTGCGAATTGTTAGGAACCCCCAAAATCGACAGAAGGAGCAGCATCTTCATGGGTGAATGCTGCGTGATTAAGACATGTCAGGCTCTAGCATCTCGGTGCGGGAAACAATGTTAGAAGATCCTGCTATGGACGTTTGAAGCGAACGGCTGTGGGCACTGGCATCCCGGTGCCAGGAGCCCGGGCTACCTGCTGCGGTCGTTTGAAGCGGACGGCGGTGGGCACTGGCATCCCGGTGCCAGGAGCCCAGGCTACCTGCTGTGGTCGTTTGAAGCGGACGGCAGTGGCACTGGCATCCCGGTGCCAGGAGCCCAAGCTACCTGCTACGATCATTTGAAGTGGACAGCAGAGGGCGCTGACATCCCGGGGACAGGAGCCCAGGTAACTACTATGGTTGAACGGCAGATTAACATTTACATTTAGTCGTTTGGCTAACGCTTTTATCCCAAGCGACTTTCAGGGAAGGGAACAATCAAGGTATAGTGCGATAAGGAAGCGTTGGTGCGGCAATAAGTGCTGTGACAATTAAAGGGTTGGATTTAGCATGTATAGTTGTATGCATAGAGAGGGACACCCCTGCTCCGGCAGGAACCGGCAGGACATCCCACCAACACGGAACAACAGACGAGAAAAGCCTGGAGTACCCTGGTTGCTGCAAGTGGGCAGCAGGTGGCGCTGGCATCCCGGTGCCAGACGCCCCCACCGTGGTCAGCTGCTGTGGTTGCTGCAGGTGGCGCCTGGCATCCTGGTGCCAGACGCCCCCGTCGCGGTCAGCTGCTGTGGTTGCTGCAGGTGGGCAGCAGGTGGCGCTGGCATCCCGGTGCCAGACGCCCCCGCCGTGGTCAGCTGCTGTGGTTGCTGCAGGTGGCGCTGGCATCCCGGTGCCAGACGCCCCCGCTGTGGTCAGCTGCTGTGGTTGCTGCAGGTGGCGCCTGGCATCCCGGTGCCAGACGCCCCCCGTCGCGGTCAGCTGCTGTGGTTGCTGCAGGTGGGCAGCAGGTGGCGCTGGCATCCCGGTGCCAGACGCCCCCGCCGTGGTCAGCTGCTGTGGTTGCTGCAGGTGGCGCTGGCATCCCGGTGCCAGACGCCCCCGTCGCGGTCAGCTGCTGTGGTTGCTGCAGGTGGGCAGCAGGTGGCGCTGGCATCCCGGTGCCAGATGCCCCCGCCGCGGTCAGCTGCTGTGGTTGCTGCAGGTGGCGCCTGGCATCCCGGTGCCAGGCGCCCCCGTCGCGGTCAGCTGCTGTGGTTGCTGCAGGTGGCGCCCGGCATCCCGGTGCCAGACGCCCCCCGTCGTGGTCAGCTGCTGTGGTTGCTGCAGGTGGCGCCTGGCATCCCGGTGCCAGACGCCCCCGTCATGGTCAGCTGCTGTGGTTGCTGCAGGTGGGCAGCAGGTGGCGCTGGCATCCCGGTGCCAGACGCCCCCGTCGTGGTCAGCTGCTGCGGTTGCTGCAGGTGGGCAGCAGGTGGCGCTGGCATCCCGGTGCCAGACACCCCTGCCGTGGTCAGCTGCTGTGGTTGCTGCAGGTGGGCAGCGGGTGGCGCAGGCATCCCGGTGCCTGACGCCCCCGCCGCGGTCAGCCGCTGTGGTTGCTGCAGGTGGCCAGCAGGTGGCACTGGCATCCCGGTGCCAGGCACCTATGTTTATTGCCTTAGGCTGCAATTACTGTGGGTATGGTGGCGGGCCCCGGAATACTGTGTTTGTTAAAAGGGGTCATGACTTTGGATTTAGAATAGTTGCTTACTCGGAAGTGAAGTGAGTGGCACCTTCGGTTCAGTTGTTCTGAAGGATTTAGCGGTTTAGCATGTTACAGTGCTGAGAGATGGGTTAGTGGCTCAGGTTGCCTGATGCTTGAGCCTAAACGTATTAGAAGGTTGTGTATGTGTTTGCGGCATCAGAGGAAATAGGCTTGTTTATGAACCTACGTTGACCATGTGATCCTGATCAGTCTTTAACCAGCTACGAGCCGTTTAAGCTAGTATGAAGAAACCTGTGCGCTTCCAACTACTGTTTGGGTAGGTTTCTTAGTACAGACGCGGTACTAAAATGAAGTCTGGAGATAAGTCTGCAATGTGAGGTTACGGTTTGATGACGATTTTTTGAAAGTGACTAGGTAAGTTGCATATGACGAGTCAATAATGACTACACACAATCATTACGGAGCAAAGCACTGTCTTTATTTATGTGCATGTGCGTACGTGCGTGCTTGAGTGCGTGCATACGTGTTAGTTTTACTGTTCTAAACGAGTTAGCAGTTTAGTATGTTTCAGCGCTGAGAGATGGGTCAGCTCAGGTTGCCTGATACTCGAGCCTAAAAGTATTAGAAGTCGTGTATGTGTTTGCTGTGTCAGGGGAAGTAGGCTTGTTTATGAACTACATTGACCATTTGATACTGATCAGTCTTTAATCAGCTATGAGCCAGTTAAGTTAATATGAAGAAACCTGTGCGCTTCCAACTACTGTTTGGGTAGGTTTCTTTGCCACGGGCATGGTACTAAGTGTGGAGATAAGTCTGCAAAGTGAGGTGACAGTTTGATCACGTTTTGAAGGTGACTGGGTAAATTGCATCAACAATGACTTGACAGAGCAAAGCACTGTCTTCCTCTATTTACGTGCGTATGTGTGCGCGTGCATGAGTGCGTGCGCACGTACGTGGGGGGCTTGTCAGCCTCTTGATGGAAGGTGTGGTGACGTCACTCGCACGCGTGCGCGTGAGTGCCTGTGTACATACGTGAGGGCTTGTTGCCGGCTTGTTCGGATATAGGTGCGTGGTGACGTCACATGCGTGCGTGCGGACGTACGTGAGGGGCTTGTAGCCAACCTCTTGGTAGAAAGTGATTTGACCCTTAACGACGGGGAATGCGTGAATTGGCAGAGGGAATGCCGAACACATTTGATTGTATTGTTGACATGACGAATAAACCTGAAACTTGAATGACCCTTAAACGGCGGAGGAATACGTGATGACGTCACGCATGAGTGCGTTCGTACCTGCGTACATGAGGGGTGAGAGGTGGTGACCTTTGACAGCAAATGCGCGGCGACGTCACCCGGAACGTGAAATGTTGACGGAACTGAGACCATGACACGCTGAGCGTTAAGTTTTGATTTGTCCCTTATGTTAAAGAATTTCTACAACAAGTGATTTATAAAGAATACTTATCCTGTTAGACATGACGAAGGCTGGCCGTCGGAGGACCTCACAGAAGCATAGTGCCGCTGCCACCGGCTGACGTTGTGTTGTGGGGCCGGTGTAGTCGGGACGATGGCGACGGGCTGAGTTGTCTCCGGAGGCGGTGAGTTGGAGAACAGAAATGATGGACTATCGTGGATGTCTCGTCTCTCGTTCTGAAGACGGAGGTGAACTGGGAGTCACGATGAATTCGACATGTGGATTAAAGTTGTCTTGCATGTTGACGAGAGATGAACCGGACGGGATACGAACCATGAAAGAGACTGAGCGGAGGCTCGCTGGACTGACTCGCTTCTTGAACGGCTTTTGGATTATGGGAAGAGGGGCCTCGTGCACGGAGGCCGAGGAGAAGTTTTCAGCTTCTGTTGCTGATCTGTTGGCGTGTGTCGATGGAAACTTTGGATGCGGTCGTCCTGGTTTTCTCTGATCATCCTCCGATGGAAAGTGAGGCGAAGTTCATATTCACGATAAGGTTAGTGAATGAATGAAAGTTACTCGTAGCGTGGTAGCGCGCTTTCCTTAGTGTGCTCGAGGTGGTGTGGCGTGTTTCCGAGTTCCGAGTTTTTCGCGTGCGGAATACGAGCGCGAAGGGAACCAGAGGGTTAGGAGGGTATTTATAGGACTGTCGGAAGTGGCGTGGTTGAGGTGTGGTCCGGCTCCTGAAACTACGCTTTAAGCTCCAATCATTCATTCAGAGAGTCACATGGGTCTGTAAATGCAATGAAAATAAATCATAAGTCAAACAGCACTAAATTTGGCTGAATTATAAAAGGTATACGTGGTAAAATGAAGAGCTGAAAGAGCCAGCTCTTCTTGGTAAACTGAACCAAACGATCTGGCTCACTGAAAAGAACCCATCACTAACGACAAAAATAGAACAGATGCGTAATTCACGCGTAGCCGAGCATAGAGTCGCTTCTGGGATGCGTCTGAAATGTATGCACGTGGTGGCAGCACTGTGTATGTCATAATAAACGTCATCAGTGGAACACTACCTGGCTATTTATTGAACTATCGTGATCGAGGAGTAATACCACAAATAACACCCTAGTCCATATTCTTACAAAGTGAAAATATTCAAACAGCTAACAATGATTCCAACAAGCAAGCTAAAAAGACTTCTTCTGCTTCTTCTTCGTGGGGCCATGACGCGTCAAAACCCATCAATGAGATCGCACCACACAGGAAGTTAAATGCACAGAGGATCCGGTAGATTTCAAAATTAAACACAGCGGACAAACATCCGATCGTAACTTGTCACTTTGTCAACTTTAGTTTCTCCCGCTGCCACGGAATAATGTGTTGATCAGCAAATCAACCTCAGACGTAACGCATGTAGTGGGCGAGGGTTTGATCCGTAGAAAGACGGAGCGAAATCACAAGGAAGTCCTATGTGGAATCTGGGGCCACAGCTATGCTAGGCGATAGCAGCGTCCATAGCAACCAAAACGTTTCAGTTTCACATTATTCTGGCGAGGTCTGAAAAATCTTCGCAGCAACGAGCAAGCGAGTGATTATGTACGTTCACTGAGTGAATATTATGAAAATAAAATATATATTTCTCGCTAGAAATGTAATAAAAAACGCATTTTTATGCAGAAACTAACTCAAAATATTGATTTTTTCACTAAAAATGAGAGAAATGTCCGCCATGTTTTCACCTACTGATCCTTGATCAGTGGTGTGGGCGTGGTTTGAGAAGGGGCGTGGTATATTTGCATATTTTCTTAATATTTAGCTTTACACTCGGCGAGACATTTAGATTTAGATATAGATTTAACATTTAGATATAGATTTAACATTTAGATTTAGATTTAACATTTAGATTTAGATTTAGCATTTAGATTTAACATTTAGATTTAGATTTAACATTTAGATTTAACATTTAACATTTAGATTTAGATTTAACATTTAGATATAGATTTAACATTTAGATTTACATTTAACATTTAGATTTAGATTTAACATTTAACATTTAGGTGTAACATTTAATATTTAGATTTAACTATTTAAAATATCTCTAAGTTGACAAATATTGTTGTAAATGTGCAAAAAAGTGACTCTCAAAAATTCACACCAGTTTTTTAAACATTGTTTGAAGCTAAATGTGACAAAATGTTGCTGTTATTTTCAGCGTGAGCCACTTTACAAACGGCACCCCATAGAAATGGACCACGGTGGAGCCGGTGGGGTTTGATACATTGACTAGAATGGCAGCGTATTACTCACGATGACGCAACACTCACGCAACGTGCCGCGGATGGGCCCGGTGGGGTTTGGGCGTAATTTTAAGAACTTGCTGCTAGCATGAACAGAAGATAGCCTGCTATAGCAAATGGCTAGCTCATTTGCGCGACAGTGACTATGTCAATTATTATAATAATTATTGTTGGAGCTTAGGCTGTCTCCTCATAAGTTGGAGTATGTTGCAAAAGTATTGTGAGGGGATGCAAACAAAATAAATAAATCTCTCTGTGATCAGGTGTTCCATATGAATAGAATCAATTCCTGCAGCTGAATAACGAGGAGACCTTTACATTTAACAAAAAACAAAAAAACATTGAATTATCTGCACATTGATTCCTGTGCAGTGAATGAACTGAAAAACGATGGCTGCGTCATAAAACGCCGGTCATTTGTTATGCTTTAACTCTGCTTCTGTTTGTGGCCTTCCAACTTATGAACTGTGCTAGCTGTGCCATTACACAAACAAGCTTGTTTGTATGTGACACATTTACTGTGAGTAATGGAGCCTCAGTGCTGACAGGTATATGCCGCAATACTGGAGAGCTGATGGTGGAGGTCAGGCTGTGGAGATGAACCTGTTAGACAGAGAGCAGGGAACAGAAACCACCTGGAGAGGATTTAAAAGCCATCTATCAGCACACTGAGATTGGCTGCAGAAACACAAGTCTGTGTGTGTGTGTGTGTGTGTGTGTGTGTGTGTGTGTGTGTGTGTAGTAAATATGACCTGTGCCTGGCCTTGAATTGAAAATGAATTGGATTGCTTGCAGAGGCAAAGCCCAGCAGGGTGCAGCAAAAACAGAATTCTGTGTAACGTCAGGATGCGAATTAACGTTTTCTAGTCAGCGTTTATACAGCTATGTTTATGATATGAAGCATATGCCTGCTACTGTGTACTGATGTAGCTAAGTACATAAACAGCTAAGCTAACTGTAGCAGTAGATTTAGCAAGCTAAATTTGTGGACTATAGTCTGAATCCCAAAGCTGATAGTTGCTCCATCTGACTGCTGCCATTTTGTCATTCATCATTACTTTATTTTTCTGCATCAGCGCAACAAATCTGAGCACAAGTATTCAATGTCAAACAAACACGAAAGCAGTACTAATCTATTTTAAAGAGTGAGACTCTAAAACTATGACTGATATTTTGAGAGAAGGAATAAGAGACTGTATTTACAATTCTTCTCCTCACCTGCAAAGCTCTTACCCCTCTAGAACACTGTGCTCTCAGAATGCTGGGTTCCTTGTAGTTCCTATAGTTTCCAAAAGTAGACTGGGAGCCAGAGCTTTCAGCTATCAAGCTCCTCTTCTGTAGAACAAACTATCAACACTTTTAAGAGTAGACTTAAGATGTTCCTTCTTGATAGAGTTTATAGTTAGGGCTGGCTTAGGTGAGTCCTGAACCATCCCGTAGTTATGCTGCTATAGGACTAGACTGCTGGCAGTTTTCCCATGATGCACTGAGCTCTTCTCTTGCTGTCCATTTGTACCCATCGATGCATGATACTAACTTAGCTTCCTCTCTGAAGTTTTTCTGCTTTATCATCTCACAGGTTCTCGTGGATTGTGGATATGCCGAGATCAGCAATTGGTCGAGCTTGCGGCTGTGGTCCTGCTTGACGTCCACCCCCCCCCCCCCTTAAACTCAACGGTCGCGGTAGATGGCCGCCCACCAATGAATTGGGTTCTGCTCGAGGTTTCTGCCTCTGAAAGAAAGTTTTTCCTCACCACTGTCACCAAGTTCTTACTCCTGGTGGGAATTGTATCTGTAAATAATATTATAGAATACGGTCTAGACTTGCTCGATATGGATATATATAAGTTTTCATGAGGTAATGTTAACATGTTAAGATTGCGCTATATAAATAAGATTGAATTGAGCTGAAATGACAACACAGTAAGAATGGTTTCACATGGCTTAAACATGGATTCATATCTGTTTATTTCATGACCTGCGAAGGAAATGAACTCCCGTTGGACCCACAGTTTGTGGAGTTGTGGATTCCATTAACTATATTTGTCTGCAGAACGTTCAAAAAACAAAAACAAATGAAAAAACACACACTTGTTTCTACATGCCAAAGGACTTTACTTTACATGATTGTTTTGCAGGGAGCCAAATGTGCTTGGCATCGCCCGATGTGAGCACATCTGCCATGAGGCCGTCACTGAATCAGTGTGGCAACTTTTGTGAACAGTTTTGACTTTATCTTGCCAACAAACGCTGCTTCTCACTGCGTGTGCATGCAGCAGAGAAGTTTCTCCTCAGGATGTTATTATTTTCCAGAAGCAAAGCGTGGAATAAAGTAGGAGATTAATGAAGCGTGTTGGTGTAAAATTATTGATTATGTTTGCGGCATTGAGAGAGGATTATTGTCGACTGTGTGTGTGTGTGTGGCTGAGAACACATTCAGATGATTACCGTCTGTTTATTTTTGGCCACAAAGACTTACTCTGAATGCAGGGCTGGTAGTGCATTGTGTGTGGTTGCCTGTGTGTGTGTGTGTTGCCGGTGGACTCAGGAGGTGGGAGCTTGCTGAAGACCGTCAGCTTTATGGGCGGAATCAGTTTTTCCTCCTCTGGAGAAAGAGACAGAAAGATGGAGAGAGATTTGAAGCGTACCCACAGAGCCTGCAGAGTCGCTGCTCTCCTGCTATGTTTCAGATGATTCAGCTGTCATGGCTGGCTCAGGCTTTCATTTCATCGTGCAGACGACGGGCCTCTCTTCTGTTTTACTTTTACTGTTGCAGCTCCATCAAGCCCAAACTGATCAGGAGCGGCGGCACCAATGTGTGTCAGGGTGGTAAAACTCACCTTTTACATTCTGCGTGAGGTTTGATGTTAAATGACTGAGACAACACGTCAATCCATGATCTGATACTTCCTTTCAAAAAACTCACATCATAACTAACCCTCAAAGGCCTGTCAGCCATAAATCCAGCTGCAGCATACACATCATCACAATGACATTTAATTTCATCTGGAAAAGCAAAACTTACTTTATTAAAAAGAATATGGCAATGAATGATACAAGTAAATGGACTATACTTATATAGTGCCTCAATCACATTCACACACTGACGGCAGAGACTGCGATGCAAGGTGCATCTTTCACAATGGCATTCAGTATCTTGCCCAAGGACCAAGGATGGAGGAATTTATGCTGTGAACTATGAAAGCAACATTTAAAACTGAATTAATTTAAAACTTCCAGGTTGTCATGTCTGCTGTAAGTTTACCTCTTTTACTTCGTATGAAACAACAGTGACAGAAGATTTAAGGTCCTATCAGAGAACCAGCAGCCTCTGATCCCCCACAGGCTGCTGCTGTCATCATGCCATCATTATGTGGTTAAATGCAGCAGGTTGAAGCAACACAACACGATTCATACTATATAAATGTAACTAAATTTTATTAACTCATAAATGTTGTTTAATGTCCCAGACCACATAAGTAAACTTCCATGGTGATGTTGCTCACTTTTTCACTCCACTGATCATTCAGGTAACTCTTCTACCTGTGAAATCACCTCCTGTGTTGTTTCCCTCGCTGCAGTTTCTGTGGTTGCCATGGTCACACTGTGAGTTGAAAATTGTTGAACTATGTCAGATGGCGGCCGCCTTCCCACTCCTTGCTGCTGTGTTTGCATTGAAAGCAATGGAAGAGAGGTCTGTGAAAGTCTGTGAATCTGTTGAATCTGGTTCAACATTTCAGCGGCAGGTTCCTGTGTTTTTTTGGTGGATTTGATCTGAATCAGTCTGAATAGTTGTGGAAAAAATCGAAGGGTTAGGGCTTGGGGTTTTCATCCCTTTTAGCTGATGTTTACATCAACTGACCTGACAGGTTTCTCTCTGTTTTCTATGTCTGTATCTCCACAAAGATCAGTCAGCACTCTGATCAGGCTTCAGATATTTTTAATATACTATGCCTCTGTCCTCAGAGATACATCAGCACTGGTTGTTTCTTTTCCTGACCTCTTGTAGTTACGCACTAATGAGTATTTTGGATTCTTGTCATCACTGTGAGGTTGCCTGGCAACAAGTGAACACCCCAGGAAGTCAGTGAAGCTGGCAGCTTGTCACCAAACAACTTTAGAGGTGCTGGTCGGTGTGTGTGTGATGTGTGGAGAGAAACAGGCTCTCCTCCTGTTCCACCCCTCCTTCCAGTCTTTTTGCTAAGCTAAGCTCATTTCTTTCAGGTTCGAGCTCCATCAGTCGTCTCCACCTTTAACCTGACCAAAACCCTGTTAACAAATAGTTTTAGATAGTTTATTTGTTCTCAAGGAGGAAATTCTTCCCCACAGTTGGCGCACACAGAGCACAGGAACATGTAATGCTTACAGAAATATAGATTTACACGGACACAACAGAGACTGGATTTATCTGAAGAGCAGGTTACTTGTCTTGTTCAAGTTGCCTAAACATAACCCAACTTTAACCTCAGAGCTGGCAGATCAGAAAATGCTAAACCTCTGTACCTTTTATTGTTTAAAAATAGAAGAGTTGTGTGAGTTGAACAATATTTTCTGCCATATATTCAATGAATGACGTGCATCTCTGACACCTTTTGTATCATCTGGCAGGATGCAGAAACCTGCTTTGGACTGCAAGCTACTTCCTCATTCTCCTTCAAGGATGGTCAAAGGGGAGGCTCTAATGTCAGGGACCAAAACAATTCATCCACCTTGTTGGTTTCTGGCTGGTGACAGCGAAAGCAGAGACTGAAAGACTGGGAAAAGTTTCATGATGCAGTGTAGGGATCAGATGTGCAGTGCTCCTCTAACAAGAAGGAATATTGTGCTGTGGAATCACACACAACAGTGCACGGAGGTTATCTGCAGCCAAAAGACTCTGTGCATTGTTATGAATCATGTCTTCATGTTTATTAAAGGAAGGCAACAACTTCATACAGAGGCAAGTCAAGGTGCTTTACATAAAGAACTTTTAAAAGGACATGAGAGTATTTTATTACAAGAGTAATAAATGAGTAACTAACTTAACTTACAATATGAAAACAGAACACGGTGCCATAGAGGCTGAATTTTATCCAAAAATTTGAAATGTAATCAGTTGTGTATGTATGTATGTAATGTTACTGTTTTGAGTTTGTTTTCTGTTTCCTGTTTTATTTTGTAGTTCCACCTGTTTTATTTTGTAGTTCTGTCTTGTCTTTTTCTACTTTCTGTTGTTTCCCACCTTTCTTGATTTGGCACCTCCCCTGATTGGTTTCCCCTGTGTCTGATTAGTCCTGTCTATTTAGGTCCCTGTGTTTCCTTTGTTTCCTTGTCTGTCCGTTCTTGGTTTCCTGTGTTATGTGTTTTGGGATGTTTTTCTGTGTTCTCTCTGTGTTCTCTCAGTGTTCTCTCTGTGTTCTCTCTGTGTTCTCTCTGTGTTCTCTATGTGTTCTCTCAGTGTTCTTCTGCCTATGTTCGTCCCTGTGTTCCAGTTCATGGTCTTTGTTTTCTGGATTATCTGCTTTTTGGTTAGTGTTTTTGCCTGGTTTCCAGTCGCCTTTTGAACAGTGCCTATGTTCTTAATTTGCTACTGTATCTATATCTTCTGCACTTTATTTGCCTATCTACTTGTACTTTAGTATTTGCTTATTCACTCGCACTTTAGTACTTTAATATTTTAATGTTTTCATGTTTGTTTGTTTTTTTTTGCTGCTTGTTTGTTGTTGTCTGTCTGTCCTGATTGTCATGACGTGTGCTGCTGCCTTTCTTGGCCAGGTCACCCTTGTGAAAGAGGTCTTGATCTCAATGGGTTTTTTTATCTGGTTAAATAAAGGTTATAAATAAATAAATAAATAAATCTGTTTTGTCCTTTGTTTTTGTTTTTTTGGAATCCTGCTCCCGTGTTTCTTTGTGTTTCTTTTACTTTTTGGTTAAATTAAAGTGAGCTTTTGTGCACCCTTACCTGCCTGCATTTGGGTCCTGTCTTGAACCCCCCCCCCCCCCCCCACTCCCACGTAACAGAACGGACAGACCAATATTGGACCCAGCGGGATTTTCCATGTGGCCAAACATGGATCCGGCCTACTCATGGCACTTGGAGCACCAGCCACCACCACTCCCTACCACCCTTTCCCCTTCCGACCGGAGTCTCAGGGAAGACATGATGGCGTTGGACGCCCGGTTTCAATGCCTTTCTGCTCTTCTGCCTGTGGGCCAGCCGACTCCTGCCCTTGTTCTCCTTCCGTCGGTGGTCCGGCCTACCCCAGCAGACCCTGCTCTTCCGTCGGCTGTCCGGCCGACTCCTGGTACCCCTGCTTCTTTCTCGTCTGTGGCCTGGCCGACTCCTGGTAACTCTGCTTCTTTCTTGTCTGTGGCCCGGCCGACTCCTGCCCCTGTTCCTGCGTCGGTGGCCCAGGTGACTCCTGCCCCTGTTCCTGTGTCGGTGGCCCGTCCGACTCCTGCCCCTGTTCTCCTTCCATCGGTGGTCCGGCCTACTCCAGCAGACTGTGCTCTTCCGTTGGAGGCCCAGCCAACTCCTGCTCTTCAGTCGGTGGCCCGGACGACACTAGTCCCTGCCCCTCCGTGGGTGGCCCGGCCAACTCCTGCTCTTGCGTCAGGGGCTCTTCATGCTCATCATGGGTCACATGATGATTAGTGAAAGCTGTCACATGACCTCATGTCGCCTATCATGTAATGTTTGTTGGAAAGGGCCAGATCATTTTCCAACATTTATTCTCCTGCTGAAGACAGAAGACTGCGTTCATTGCCATCAGGTCTCAACATTCAACATTCATGAATTCTACTGAAGTCTACTGAAAGGGTTAACCTCCACACTGCACCATTAATAATTAAACACAACAACATACAATATATCAATAAACTATGGACCTGAGGGCATTTTTCCATCAAATTTTCAACATGTGTGTGTAACAGAGTTGAAAATGCACTTAAATTAATTAATTAAATCATATTTCATATTTACATTTTATTTAACATTTAATGAGTCTGTTGAATATTTGTGAAGTTTATCTTAGTGAGCTTTTTTTTAATTTACTGTTTCCTGTGGAAAGCTTCCTTACTGAGCATCACAGTGCCCTTTTCATGGCTGATGATGACAACTTCAACTGTCTACAATACAAAGCTCTGGACTTTATTTTTTGGGGAGGTCTAGAGGACTGAAATTTGTTTTCATGACATCATCATACTCACAGTCAGGATATTTTTGAGCATGCACTTTTTTGGAGTTCGATAAACAACACAGGTGTGATTGCGGTCACTAGAAAGACGTTAAAGTGGGTGAGTGTCTTTACAGAGGGAGAAAGTCGCTGTGTCCTGTTTTCTGGAACATTCTGTGTTCTCATTTTCTCTCCTCTCGCTTCGACATTCAGGGAGTAGACACATCAGGCCCTCTGTGCCACATCTCCTCTCAGACAAACTGGTTTTATCCTCGCTTTGTTCAGCCCGTCTCATCTCTCCTTCCCCCTTGTTCATTACATGCTCTCCTCTTTGGCTCACAGTGGATGGAGGCTGACTGACAGCTAATATTGTTGGCTCTGACATTCATTTCACTATTCTCTGCCCTCTCCTGGATGGCTCTGAAGAAGAAAAGAGGATTTTCACTTCGGCCAGTTGACTTCTTAAATTCTTTGTCCCTCGTCCATGGGAGTGACTCCAAAAAAGCGGCTGAATGCTCCTGGTTTCCCCGGAGCACGTTATGAATCTCTGAGCAAGCCTGGCTGTCAGTGGCGAGTTTTCATTAAGGAGCCTCTTGGTTGCCAAGCAGGGAGTGGGGGAGCCTCTGTGTGGCTCTGCTTGTGTGGATGTGTTTTAATCTGCTGACTCCAGAGACTTTTCAAACTAACATCTTATTTCCAAAGAGAACAAACACATTTCTATTTAAACGCAGTGATTCTTGTGCAGAAGCACAAGACTTGACAAGAAGCGAGCTACTTGCTATGCACCGAGCTGAGCAGTACAAAGCCTCGGGGATCAGGGCCGTTTAAGGAGTTCGCTATAAACTTTCAGATCAACTAGAATCAGAAATTCACTGAAGGTCTAACACTAAAAAATACACACAGTGCAGCCGCTGAAAGGCACATTTACCTGCTGCTGAGCTTGTTGCTTTGAAACCAAATATGCTATCTCCTCTGAATGGGCCATTTTCAGAGAAGATGATGCCACACACATGTAAAGTAGATTTCTGCACAGTTTCTAAACTTGGAGGCAACTTTACACATAAACTTTGACCAGACAAATCAAATCAAATCAAATCAAATCAAATCAAATTTTATTTGTATAGCCTAAATTCACAAAACACATTTTGCCTCTGAGGGCTTCACAATCTGTACAGGGAGTGACACCCTCTGTCCTTAGACCCTCGGTTCGAGTGAGGAAAAACTTGCCCACAAAAAACTTTTAACAGGGAAAAAAGGTGGAAGAAACCTCAGGAAGAGCCACAGAGGAGGGATCCCTCTCCCAGGACGGACAGACGTGCAATAGATGTCACGTGTACAGAACAAATCAACACAAACATATTGTACAATTACAATGAATGATAAAATGATTACAGTAGCAGTGGAGCCTGTGATAGAGATAGAGAGACACAGATGCACAGATGCACAGCAGCAGTAAATCATTAACTAACTATAAACTGTGATGGAGATATGGTAACATTAATGACAGTAATAATATATGTAGTGGACGTCATGCAGGACCACAGCAGCAGCCATGATCCATGAGAACCTGCTGGACGAGAGAGCACAGAAACTCCGGGGAAGAAGTTTAGTTAGTAACATGCATTAATGAGACATGTATGTTTACAGATGGTGGTAGAGGAAGAGAGAGGGAGAGAGAGAGAGAGAGAGAGAGAAAGAGACAGACAGACAGAGAGAGAGACAGAGAGAGAGGGAAGGTTTGAGTAGAGTGTTCAGTAAAGGGAGATGTGACTACATCTTCAACCAATACCTTGCCTGACTAGGCACAACCCTGGGAGAGAGAGAGAGAGAGAGAGAGAGAAAGAGAGAGAGAGAGAGAGAGAGAGAGAGAGAGAGAGAGAGAGACCCCCGGCAGTTTAATCCTATAGCAGCATAACTAAGGGATGACCTGAGCCAGCCCTAACTATAAGCTCTATCAAAAAGGAAAGTCTTAAGTTTACTCTTAAAAGTGTTGACCGTGTCTGCCTCCCGAACCCAGAATGGTAGTTTGTTCCACAGAAGAGGAGCTTGATAGCTGAAAGCTCTGGCTCCCAATCTACTTTTGGAAACTATAGGAACCACAAGGAACCCAGCATTCTGAGAGTGCAGTGTTCTAGAGGGGTAGTAAGGTATTATGAGCTCTTTTAGATATGATGGTGCCTGACCATGAAGAGCTTTGTATGTAAGGAGAAGAATTTTAAATTCTATTCTAGATTTAACAGGTAGCCAATGCAAGGAAGCCAAAATGGGAGAGATGTGATCTCTGATCTTGGTTCCTGTCAGAACACGTGCAGCAGCATTCTGAATCAGCTGCAAAGTCCTAAGAGACTTATTGGAGCAGCCTGATAACAAAGAGTTACAATAGTCCAGCCTAGAAGTAACAAATGCGTGGACTAGTTTTTCTGCATCCGCTTGAGATACAATGCGTCTGATTTTGGCGATGTTACGTAAGTGGAAGAATGCAGTCCTCGAAATGTGTTTTATGTGGACATTAAAGGACAAATCCTGATCAAAAAGATTCTTTACGGTGGAGCTGGAGGCCAGTTTGATCCAATCTAAAGTAACTAAGTCTCTAGAAAGAGAGTTTCTGAGGTGTTTGGGTCCAATTAGGACAAGCCTCAGAACTTTGCTTTTTCATCATATCACTGTATGAACCGTTCAGCCGGTGTGCCATTTGGCTTACCTCTGACCAGGTGTTCAAAGCTTATTAATAAATGATGTCATATGAGGTACTCTCTCCTAAAGGGTGGTAGATGGTAAATGGACTGTAATTAATATAGCGCCTTTCTAGTTATCCAACCACTAAGCTTACACTCATTCACCCATTCACACACATTCATACACTGATGGCATTAGCTGCCATGCAAGGTGCCAACTGCTCATCAGTTCCAGGAGCTAACCATTCGTACACATTTACACACCGATGGCGCAGCCTTTGGGAGCAATTTTGAGTTGAGTATCTTGCCCAAGGACACTTCGACATGCAGACTGGAGGAGCCAGGGATCAAACTGCCGATCATCTGATTAGTGGACGACCCGCTCTACCTCCTGAGCCACAGCCGCCCCATAGTCAGACCACAGATTTGGCCATTGGCTGGAGATGTGTCAACCAAAACCCAAGTAATAATAGACACGTCCACCTTGATGTTGGATCAAAACTTGTGAAATCAAATTAGTCTCGTTACAGAATGGACACAGACTGTCATGGACTTTTCTCCAGTGATCACAAGTATAAATGTAGTTGAACTTCTGTCAATAAACAGGAGAAAAAATAATAATATATAATAAAAAATACTGAAAAAATTGTGCATTTGTTTTGCAGTATTGGAGTAATTAAAATGTGCTGATGATGGCAATAGTGGGTGAGACACAACTATGAAAATGTCAACCACTGGTGGTGCTGGATGAACAGTCAGAGGATCACATTACTCAGTAGGATTCTTCTTCTGGGGAACATGAATGTCTATAGAATCTAGGCCTTGAGATCTTTCACCCAGGATCAGCATGCCAGACTGGCTCGTTCAGACCACGACGTTAGTGTGACTAAAATCCACAGAGCTGCTGAGTTTGGCCTTAATTCATCCTGACTCTATGAGGGAGCATTTTATATTTGAATAATTCCAAATGTAGCCTACCAGCCTACAAGTTTGATTAGGTTTGAGTGTCCATTGTGCTTTTAATTTCATCTTCGTCCAATTAAAAATTGTCGAAACTGACAACCAGGGGTCCAGTGACAGAAACCGTGTGCTGATAGCTCAGGGTGTCCGCGGGGTTGTAAAAGGTATTAAAAGGTAGTAAATTAAATTAACTAAAATTAAGGCCATTAAAAAGTATTAAAAAGTAATAAACGCCATCTGACGAGGTATTAAATTTTCTAACCACTATCCAACTATGAGTGCAGGCCTATCTACTAAAAATCCTGTGAATTTATTTAGCCTATATTATATAAATTATATGTGTGAGTAGGACCTGGGCGATTACGCCAGTGACGTCTTTGGTTCCGGTGCTTTCCCGGTAAAAGCTAACCAGATAGCTTATACGGCCGAACTAATGGGGAAATACAAGTTTTCAGACCTCTGGTTAGAGGACCCAAGATTTAAAGACTGGCTCAGGCCAGTAGTTGGAAACAGCCGAGAGGCTTATTATAATGTATAATGTAAGTATAACCTGGATGGGGGTGAATGCCGTCAGGTCCCACATGGAGTCCAGTGGACACTAATCAAGAATTTGCGGACGACGTAGTGAGCAATTACCAATCTCCATGTTTTGTGCTACATAACCGCAAAGCTCCACCGCTCTCCCCCAAACCTCCACCGCTTTGCCGCAAGCCACTGCCAGCGGTCGGCCTGCCAGCACCGTGAGTAGACTTACAACGGCAGACGTCAGACAGCAAACTCTATGCTCCACTCCGATGTTGCGAGCTGAGGTGCTGTGGTGCCTGGAAACAGCAACTAAACACCACTCATACAACTCCAATGAGGGGATAGGAGAGCTCTTCCAGAACATGTTTACTGGTTCAGAGATTGCAAAATCCTTCGCGTGTGGCAAGGACAAGACGAGCTACATAATCAAGTTTGGATTAGCGCCATACTTTAAGAAGAAACTAGTTGCAAGTGTCAACCAAGCTGGACCGTTCGTCCTCATGTTCGACGAAAGTCTTAATACATGTTCAAAAATAAAACAGATGGACATACACGTTCGTTATTTGGAGGATGGTTGTGTGACATCAAGGTATTTTGGTTCTGAATTCCTGGGACATGCGAGGGCAGATGACCTGTTGCAGCACATAAAAGTAATATTTTCTTATAATTATTGGTATAGCCTATGCTTACATAGGGGCATTGTTTGCATTTGAACATTTTCATGGATTTGTGATGATTTAATCGATTTAGTCTACTGTAGATTGTCTGTAATAGTAGCTATAATATTGCCAAATTTATTTGATTAAAAAAGGCTGTAATCAGTCAACAAAACTAGGTTGAAAAAAACGAAGTTTCCCTTTAAGGAAAATGTAATGCCATAGTTGTAGGCTAAGTTTGTCTGAATGCTCAATGTTGAAGCATATATTGCTGTCTGCAGTTTATTTCAACAATAAATTATTTTAACTTTTTTTCTGTGTGACAATTCACAGGAATCTGTTAAACAACTGAATATGAGGCAGCTTCTGTCAATAGGAATGGATGGCCCAAATGTACATTTTAAGCTGATGGATCTCCTTCAAAAGGAGCATGCTGAGTTACATGGAGGTGCTCAAGTCATCAATGTTGGGAGCTGTGGACTGCATACCCTCCACAATGCGATGAAGGCAGGCTTCACAGCATGGCAGCTTGAAAAACTCCTACGAGGGATGCATTTTCTATTCCACAATGTTCCTGCCTGGAGAGAGGACTTCACCAACCTCACCAGGTCCTCTTGCTTTCCCCTTCCTTTCTGTGGTCATAGGTGGGTAGAAAATGTTCCAGTGGCAGAGAGAGCAATAGCAGTTTGGCCCATGCTTCAAATGTACGTGGATGCTGCAGAGAAGAAGAAGGTCCAAAAACCCAGCACGGCCTCATACGACACCATCTTGGCAGCACAAGGGGATCCTCTTATCATCCTGAAACTGCAGTTCTTTCTTGCCATATCAAGAAGCTTTAACCCCTTCTTAACCAGATACCAAACGGACGAGTCAGTGTTGCCCTTTTTGGCCAAAGATTTGACCGAGCTCTTGATGGTAATTATCACTGTTAAGATTTTCATTAATTAATTTGAATTTGATTAACCTGTATCAATTGATAGGAATGACTTGGTTACCAACTGCTTGTTGTCATTATAAGAGTTTACTGCGGCGGTTCGTGAAACGGGAGCTCCTACAGGACCGAACCCCCCTGCAGCTGACCCAATTCGAGGTGTCTGAGGAGAAGGACTGGGTCTCCCTGAGAAATCTAGACATAGGCCTTGGTGCTGAGTCTGCCATCAAGGTAATTTTGTTGTAGGTTATTTGGTTTGGCTTTTTAAAGGTGTATAATTATGTGTATTGTGATGCCTGCACAAATCAACCAGCAAATAGAAAATGTTCAGTATGTACAGTATTACTATTATCATCATAAGAAGTTTATTCAGGTTTAGATTTAAAAGGTAAACATTCCCTGTCAAATCATTGACGTGCATGTTCCTTAATGTTCCTTGTTAGGAACTTCTGGGTAAACCAGGATGCAAGACAGGGGAACTTTCTGTGCTCACCTTCAGGCGAGAATGTTTGCAGTGCCTGGTTAAGGTGGTTAGGAAGCTGCAAGAGAAATGTCCCCTGAAATTCCCTGTGGTCAGGCAGATTGCATGTTTGGATCCCACAAGAATGAAAAAACATCCTGAGTGGTGCGTCACACAGATGAAGAGTATAGTAAGAACATTCATCCAGGGAAAACAGTTGGCAGGTGGCATTCCAGCTGGTAAGAAGAAATGGATAGGTTATGCAAATTGCTTAAGATATAGTGCTAGAGATTTCATTTGTGGTTTTCTGCCTTTTTACTCTGAGAAGCATGAAAGTGTCTTGCTTTTGCCAAATTAAAATATATGCAGCTCCATGTGGATACTGTTATGTCACGCTGTGATGTATGTACTTTGTCAAATGGATGACGAAGCAGTTGACTGGAATGTATTAATGAAATGAATAATTATATCTTAACTTTCCTGTCAATATTGTAGGTGATGTCATCATTCAGCAGTTCACATCCTTACTCTCATTTGATGGCAGAGATAAAGAATTTGTGTCCTTTCAACCACTGAAGCAGCGTCTGGATGTCTTTCTGCACTCCAAACTCAGCACGTCCCACCCCGAACTACTAAGGTTCTGCCAAAGTGTTCTCCTCCTGTCCCATGGACAAGCAACGGTAGAGAGGGGCTTCTCCGTTAACAAGGAGGTAGAAACGTGCAACCTTCTTGACAAATCTCTGGAAGCACTGAGATTAATTTGTGATGAGGTCAATGGCTGTGGTGGCATTCTCAAAGTGCCTTTGACCAAGGAGCTCCTGGCCTCTGCTGCTTCAGCAAGGTCACAGTACAGGCTATACCTGGAGCATGAACGAAAAAAGAAGGAGAGTGCCACACAAGAACTCAAGAGGAAAGCAGCGGAGGATGAGCTGGAGGACCTCTGGAACCAGCGCCGGGTACTCAGCAGTGTGACTGAGTCACTCCAAATAGACGCAGACAAGTTAGCTGAGATGACCGAGGGAAAGGCAGGAACAAAGATGGCCGAGCTAATCACAAAGTCTAACACTCTTCGCAGAAGATTCAAAGACAAAAAAGCTGAACTGCTACAAATGGACAAAATAATAGAGGAAAAGGCCACACAGTTGAGGCACTTGTAACACACTGAATTTGTGCATCAAGGGCACACACACTCACACACACACATCCCTTTCTATTCATCTGTGATCTTATCTCAGTGTTGGACAGTTTTTGAGTCCAGTGTTGTTGAAACTTGTTGAAATGTGTTACTCTTTTCAAAGTGTACTGCCTAACTCAAAGGAGGTAGACTCTCTCTGATTCTCTCTCCCTCTCTCTGAACTGTGCATGCGTTAAATGTTGAATTCCTTTAATTAAACATTTCTGATGTGACATTTAAAACCTTTTCTGTTTTTCATTAGTCATTCTGTCTTCATTGAGATAGTAGAATAATAGTGAAAGAAAGAGTGTAGCGCTGGAGAAGTGGTGTGCCCTTCCCACACATAACAATGAAATAACTTTTTGTCTTGAGTTAGGGTTAAATAACAAATAATTGTGTATAGATCAGTGTTTTTATTGAGGCAAAAAAGTAAAGTATCCAGGAACTGTACTTGATTTGAATTTTAAGCGTTAGTACACTTACTCACTCAGAAAGTAACAGTAATCTGTTACTTTATAATTAGTTACCCACAACACTGAAGTTTGAAAGGTTGCCACTACAGTTGCAGCTTGAAGTCGTGTTGGTATTAAAAAATATTGTGATGGTATTAAAAAAGGTATTAAAAAGTATTAAATTCAACTTTAGAATTTCTGTATAAACCCTGTGGCTGAGCTGCATTTGTTCTAAGAAATTACTGAAAATATTTGCTTTCCTTTGAATATTGGATTCCAACTTATTCAGACTGATTCATATATTCATATTCATATATTTGGGTGAAAACAATTTTCTTGGTATGAGAACATCATAGCAGCAGCGTATCTTGGCAGACTAGAATGTCTGTGGGCAACATTCAACATTACGTGATGCACGATTGTACTGCAAAAACAAGTCAGTATTGTGTGGCTCAAGCCACTCCACTTTGTTTGCTTCCAGTTCACAGAGCCAGGACTGTGTACAACTTTGTGTCATTGCACACACGGGGGAAGCTAGCAGACTGTGTGGATTGCTCCATAATTGCTAAATTTGAAAAACAAAATGTTTTGGATTAGAATCAAATTACAGAGAATCACCTTT
The DNA here is from genome assembly GCA_946959425.1 of Argyrosomus regius. Taxonomy (NCBI): domain Eukaryota; kingdom Metazoa; phylum Chordata; class Actinopteri; family Sciaenidae; genus Argyrosomus; species Argyrosomus regius. The sequence goes on from OX336884.1 coordinate 29,719,973, forward strand.
ATGTCTTTTGTATTGGGTCATTTCATTTAATCTTTTAGCCTACTGAGGAGTATGCACATGACATCATCATACCTGGAAGTCTCAAAGGTCACTCCAGATGCACTCAGTCAGTACCTACCATTGGTGCATTCAAATGGAAAACAGCTGAAATAATAAAACTTGTGTTCTAATGGAAATATAGGATTGTCCCAATCAAGTGATTTCGGCTCTGATCCTGATCCAAGTCCTTTAATATAGAGTATGAGCTGATTCCATGTGGGACCGATCAGATCATGCGATCATTATCATCAGTGACTTAATCTGTATCTGTGCATGAAGTCTACACTGTGGAGACCTGTCAAACAAAGTGCTTGTGTTAGCTCTGGCAGCAGAAATAAACTGCGTGCTGACTGAACTCTCCAGCATCTGTGCTCCTGTTCGGAGTGTTGGTGACAGTGCTGCACTTCCACCGCTGACCCTTGCCGGTGTCACACTTCCCCTTGCTAATTAAAGGTGTTTCTGTACATGAAGCATTTATTATGTTTAAATTGCCATGTTCCATTCAAGACATTAATTACAGTAAGCAAACAACAACACAGCAACCTCCGATGTCTTCCCTGTGATCTCCGTTGTGACACCACTTTGGATTTCAGGGGAAATCTGCTGCTTGACAACACAAAAGAAGTAGAGCGTGTTCTTCATGTGTGGGTTCCACATGTTGATCCTTTTCCGAGCCTCCAGGATTTGAGGGAAAAGTGAATTTAACTGAATTGATAAATACTTGAAACTAACACTGAACTATTGTGTGAAGTGGTAGCAGAAGTACTGTTTATTTTTGCAATTAGTTTAGTGACTTATCTTTTGTATAACCGCAGTGATGTTAGCATAATTAATCCGACCAACAATTAGCAATAACATCCTTGTGCAAGTAATTGGTTTACGGTGAATTTTATTTGTCTTTTGCCTGAGGGAGGAGAAAAGGCAAAACACAGGGCTGTAATTCTCACTGCTTTGAAGGCCTACAATCCACCCCGTCCAAATCACACAAGCTTTTGTGACATGGATTTTGAATTTGATGCGTCAATGAATAATAGTAATGATCATTAGAAAGGTATAAAAGAAAAGCACTAAGCATTCGATTTTTAAAGTTTTTTTAATAATTGCATATATTATGTGCAGACTCACGATGTGTACACACAAGGTCAAATTGATTTGATAACTGTACATCTAGAGCTAACCATATGTGAGAGCTGTTTTATTTGCTCTGGGCGATGTGTCAGGACCTCCTCCCATTCAGACAGGTTTCTGTTTTATTTGGAGCACAACCTTGTTGGCCATTGAAGCGTTTTTGTAAACAACCAAGATGGCTGCCACTGATGTTGCACTGTTTCAATATTTCAATATTAAACAAACCAGATGGTATATTGTCTCTAAAAGGTGATCAAATGAACACCGGAGGGTTTGTTGACAAGAAAGATGTGTTGCTCTACCTTTGACAGGATTTAGTCAGTTTCATTTAACGCCTAGGCTACGCCACATGTTTTGTTGCCCTGATTGGTTGTAGGTATATACAACTGTGTCCAGAGGTAATGTTGGTAGTGTCCCTGGAAATCTGAAAATGAACTGAGAGCTCCCAGAGGTGAGAATTAGTGTGGAACATGGGAAGTGGAGGTGAGAGCTGAGAGGTGGGAACTGGGAGCTAAGAGGTGTGAGGCAAAACTGAGTTCCCAGCTGGGAGCTGGGATTGTACTGGAACTCACCACAGGTAGGTGGGCTATGAGATTTAAGCCCTGAATCTTTACTTTTAATTATGTTTGACATTTTGCACTAAAACTCCCTTAAACCATTGAACACAAGCCAAAGGAAACTTCTTGGTGTCACTATTTTCTTACTGACTGCGAGTCAGACAGACGTAGAATCTGGTACATAAAATAAAACAAGCCGGACAAGTAGTGTATCATAGTTTAGTCCAGTGATCCTCACTATTTTTTTCACAAGAGCCACATTGGCAGTGCAAAAGAGCCACTTTTATGACAACATACTAAGTCACCTTTGCAAATGTGCATTTCTACATATAAATCCCACAAAAAAAAAAAATAACACAGCCAATACATTTTCATTTAAGACCAGATTTACCTTAATACTGGGATTAGCGGAAGCTGGCATGCATGTCCTTGACTTTCTTCATGTTGTATTTGTAGTTTGTTGTTGCAATCACAGTGAGGCATTCAAGATGAGCATGGGTCAGTCGGTTTCTCTGTTTCCTCTTGATAGTGTTCATGGTCGAAAATGTTGACTCACAGGTGTATGTGCTCATGTCTTGAAATTGAAATTTCATCGTCTGTCCACTTGTCTTGAAATTTTCTGTGCTCATCTTGTATGCTTTGTATTTTTCATTTCTTACTGGGTAACGTTACACCTGCCGTTTGTCTGCTCGTCCCCTCTCCGGTGTCTTCGTGCTGATTTTTGTTTGCTGCTTCCTCAGACTCATTTTCCTCATCCATCAGATCTGTCCGTCTGGTTTTTGAGCTCGTTTCTGTCCCTTTTTTATTAAAAAACGGTCCATTTTGTGTTTCACGCTGGCTAGCGGAGCTAACGTCGCCTGCCTGCAAACGTGCGCTTCGGTCAAGTGTTGTAAACAATGCCACTTGGCATGCAGGCTGCGTTGCCAGGTTTGACAATGCCCCCTTTAGAAAGCACCATTAAGGCTTAATAACTTCCTTTCACCTTCATTATTTGGGTGAAGGGAGAAGTATAATTCAGATGTTTGCGTTTTTGTAGTGCAGTGTTGTATGTTTATGAAGCACATTTGAAAAAAATGTATTGGCTGTGTTACCACATAGGAAGCTACCATGCGAGCCACCAATTATAGCTTGACGAGCCGCATGTGGCTCGCGAGCCGCGCAATGAGTAACTCTGGTTTAGTCCATGAACATTTCTCATTTTTAATTTGTATCAACTTCTTGACCGCAGGTTGAAGCATTTTTTTTCCCCGGGGTACCACTACAGCCAAAATGCAGTACCCCGTTTAAATGAATGGAAAACCTGCGTTTTTCTCTGCAGCGAATGATTTGGTCTATAGCACTGACAGTATAAAGCACAGGTCACTAATAGGCGGACCGCAGTCCGGGTCCAGACCCATTCTCTGTCCTGTCCGGACCCAGATTCAGACTGGACATATCATTGAGTTTTATTCAGTTTTGTTGGAGATTACATTTTGACCGGCGACTCTTTTTTCTGTTTCTACACCACTACTCAGCAAAAGGAACATCCTACCTGTCTCTGATTGGCAGGTACTCGTTTCCTTTGTGGGTTCGAGTTGGTTGGGTTTAGGCATGAGGACTGAGATTGGTCAAGGTGAGGGCAAGAATGTCAGCCAATCACAGGCAGGGTAGGGTGGGCCTTCACTGAATAGAGTGGCAGTGACAGTGACAGAGAGAAAAATATAAAGGAGTGAGGAGACAAGAGAGAGAAAAATATAAAGGAGTGAGGAGACAAGAGAGAGAAAAGAGGTCAAACTGTGAGTCAGTGTGCCATGGCGTGTGCTAAACAGAGGAAGGTTGACACCGAAAAACAACTTTACGACTTGCAGCCAAGTCAGACAATAACTTATTATTATTATGAAAGTTTTCTTATTTATTTTTTCTTATTTATTTGATGTATTATTTATTATTGTATGTAACTCTCCAGAGTCCAGAGTGTCACTGAAAATAAATATTGTTGCCATGACGTTGAATAATAGCTGTCTTTGTTTGATTTGAGTCGTTGACTTCACACAGTGCAGATGTTGATACAATGACAATGCTTCAATATACATAAAATAATTGTAATGTATAACAAAAATTTTAATGCAACTTAAACATGATGATGCTGCAGACCTGAACATGAGGACATTTTCTCTATCCGGACCTCCTGAAATCAGAATTAACTACCTCTGGTATAAAGAATGGATGGTGTATGCATTAGGTTTCCTAAGAGACGTTTTGAAGCTCAAAATCGGCACTGCTAGTCTAGTGTGAAACATAGGATGTTATAGTGGACTCTTGAAGTCAACTTCAGTTACTTTATGTTTCCATTTACAAAGTTGCCTCCTCCAGCTTGAAAGTGTTCAGAAAAGGACATACTGAATAGAAAGGGTTCAGAAGTGGTCGTGGGTGTAGAAGTGAATGCTTCATGTATTTTCCAACAGTTGGATGCTGCTTTCCCTGGCACGGAGAATTAGAGCAGAACATCCTTGAGTGAAAAAGGCACTTTGAGGAGCTGACCTGTTTTCACTCTGTAACAGGAAGTGAACAGTCTCATCTGTCTGGACTACAGTAGCAAGGTGCTACTCACCCTCTGGGAGCTGAAGCCTGGACTGTGTTTAAATGTGTGTGTCCTCACACACACTTTGTTCTTGTTACCACTTGTTGAATGTGTTACCTGCAGCTGCTGGCTAAGTGACAAATCCTCTGTTGGTGTCAGAAACACCAGACTCCATTCAATAACCACAACAATAATTCTAGGAAAGCGATTGCACTGAGTTCACAGCAGCTAACGTAACATCAACACTTGGCCTGGTTCTTCAAAATAAAAGCACCAGTGTTTCCGCTTTGATTCTGACGAATCTTAACGTTACTTCTGTGGTTATTTAACAGTAAAGTAATGCAAAAGTAATGTAAAAAGTGAGGCATTACTCTACACAGACAGTGATATTGTCCAATACATTTTGAAAGTAACTTGCCCAACACTGTCGACAATGGTGCAGTTTTCTTTTGTCGGGCTCATTCCCCATCATGTTCAGTAGTTAGCTAGGTTAACTTTGGCCGGCCTGCTAATGTTACCCACCGCACACACACACAACATTGTTTTAGCAACAGGAAATATGTAGCCATCTGACCTGGCGATATATTTTATGCTGTAAACCTTTCTATTTTACCTGTCAAAAGTCAACATAGCCTGACTGTTATTACTCTGCATGCGAGGTCACCAACTTTAACGAAGCTAGATAGCTATTGCGCTAACTCTAACCAGGAGCCAATGACCAGGAGTCATTACAAACGTTGTTTGGCTCAACATATTTTAAAGGTTATTTTCTGCATGTTATCTTGCTAATAAATGTGAACACCAAATAAAAAACTTCACTTACAGGTGGCTCCGACTCCGACAGCATCTTGGCTCCTCTCGAACAAGAGTGAAAAGAAATTCAAAAGGAGGAGTTGCATGACGTGATTGGACGACAAAAAAACATTTTAAACTTGATATATTCACGTGCATATATTTATTTTTATTCTTTTTATGGCTATTTCATGTACAACCATATAAAATATGTGTTTTTTTTTATAAAACACAAACTATTCTTCCCCCATCAGATGACACGTATTGTGTCAATCTATCCAGAGGCATGGAAAAAAAAATTAATAAAAAAAAATAAACATTGTGCGCTAAAATCTACACAACATGTGTGTTGGATTCATTTGCAGAGAGTCTAGAATCTGCTCTTTTGTCCAGCATTTTTTTGTCATGCTCTTGCATGAAGTCTTTGTACTCACACTCTACTCTCAAGAAACTGTATGTGTTGATCTGCATTTGTCGTGGAGTCAACTCCTTCTTCACCACTGGCTGGGCTGACAGTCTTTTCAGATAATCTGGTAGCGTCATTTGATCCATCGTGGTCATTGGTAAACTAATGGACAATTACTGATCACTCACGCTCCCTCTTGGTTACTGTTGCTATGCAGAAAAGGACTGTAAATCTTCCAACAGTTTAAAAAAATTAGTATTTAGATCACCTGAGCAAAGAAGAAACACTGAGATACATTAACAAACTTCAAGTTTTGTCCACTTGCAACCCCTACACAGCACCCGCCGCAGTGTTTGTGACATATGCGATACAACAACTCTTTGAGAGCTTTCAGGAACAATGGGCCCATGTCTGTAGCCCCATCGGTGCCAGAGTTATGGCTGTTCGATTTTGAAAGATCAAGAGGTCTCAATGTAAAGTCAGTCAGGGAAGGTAAAAAATGTTTCTGGGGCCCCATTCAGGTATACAATGAGCTACAGACTTGCATCCACCTCTGACTGAATGCTGGTATTACCCTGATGGACTGTGTCGATCAGTGGATCCACAGGAAGTGCCCCAAAACTGATGACAAAGGTCAAGGGTCACCTCCATTATGTAGATTGAAATGTGGAATTTTAGATTGAAATTTTGGAAGATGTTTGAGCCATCATAACTGCTGAATCACTCAAAGTTACCAGACACTGAGCGCAGCAGTGTTCAGTTAAGAGAGAAAACATTTCCCTGTATTTTTACATCATCATAACCTATTCAATTTAATGTCCAACTATACACAAATCTAAAGAGATTTTTTTTATGGCTGTTGTGTTGCAACCCAAAGTGTTGATGTGTTGAATGATATATACTGAAACCATACGATTGTAGTTTCCAATTTAAATCTATCACTACTTTATTACAGTGGAGGATCTATGGGCTGAAATATGTGCCACCAGAAACTGAATTTGAATCATTTATATTTGAATTTGAATTGCTTAACTTGAATAATTGCATTAAAAAACTGAATTTGAATCACATAATTTGAATTTGTATTGTTCAATTTGAATCATTGCATTGAAAAACTGAATCTGAATTGTAATTTGAAATTGAATTTATTAGTTTGGAACTGAACATTCAGTTTTCAAAATTCAAATTCAGTTCTTACAATTCAAATTCAGTTTTCAAAACTCAAATTCAGTTTGCACAATTCAATTTCAATTTTCTGTGACAAACATCCGGGTACTTGAGGCAGAGCAATCGAGCACAGATACACAGGACGCCTCTTCGGCCAATCAGCACCTACGTTTCTGAGCACGTAACATAGTGGTCATTTGTTGCAACTTGTCACCCGCCATGAAACGGAGGAAGAACTGCTTTATGGCGTTATATTTGAGTGTAGTGTTGCCACCCGTCCCGTTTTTCTTTTTTCATCAGCTGTCCCGGGGGAAATAAATCTCTCCCGGGACACAATTTGTCCTGTTTTTAGGAGGGAAATGTAAAAACTTTATTTGGTTTCCTCCGTTCTGTAGTCCAGAAAGGTTCCCATGCTTCTGTAGCTATTTAACCGTCTGGGGACGGATTGGGCGGATCCGCCTAATCTGCCTCGTAAACTTTACATATATGTGAATATCTCTGAAACGGTTTGCGATAGAGAGGTGTGTTTTTTGCACTGTTTTCCTGAGATTCCGCTGAAGACGGAGATATGCGGTTTGTGTCTGTCCGACACTTCCTTGTTGTTCTATGCCACCGCGTAAAAGACCAATCGAAAAATAGATGTTTGGCAGACTGAAAGCGCAGTCAACGAATGGACAAACGTTACTAGGCGGGATATTTTCTTTTTCAACCAATCAGTGGATGTATCTATGACGTATAGAGAGAGCTGTGTGCATAGAACCATAGACATATATACAGCTCTGTGTGCTCCCTGCTCCCTGCGCTCTCTCTCGGTTGTCCCTCCCCCCCAGGACCCCAGAGAGTCCTTTGATTGGCTAGAATACATCATACTAAACTAATAAATTCAATTTCAAATTACAATTCAGATTCAGTTTTTCAATGCAATGATTCAAATTGAACAATACAAATTCAAATATAAATGATTCAAATTCAGTTTCTGGTGGCACATATTTCAGCCCATAAGGATTCACAAACTGACTGAGGAGGAACAGAGGGATCAGCCAGAGGGATTGGAGAAGCAGGTGGAGGAGAGTGACATTCATCTGATGAATTTATCCCCTGGAATTGGTTCTGCCCAGAAATGTTCCACGCCCAAAAATCTTGCAAAACACATGGCTTGGACGGAAGTTGCTAAGTTGCTAAATTCAATTAAATTTTATTCATATAGTGCCAAATCATAATGTTACGGCTGCTGCCGTCTCGCCCCAGTATATCCTTGTGTGTAGTGTTATGTTGTATGTAAATCCAGGTGTGTGGCCGCCAACGCCTGATTGGCTTCTGCTGACTGCAGCGTGGTCACCTGCCTCGGCCCTTCCTGGAAGCCCGGAGGTCCAGGGTTGAGCGGCATCTTCCCCGACTCGGGGCGGCTTGTGGTTGATGTGTGGAGCTTGCCTCGTTTGTGACTGATTGACTGTATTGTAAAAGTTAACTTAGATTGACTAATTTGTCAGTGGTGAATAGTGATGGGAAGTTCGGTTCTTTTTAGGGAAGCAGATCATTTGACTCAGCTCACCAAGAAGGTGGAACAAAGGGTAAAACTAAAAAATCAAAGTACACGTCAAATATATTTGTCTCATATCCGAGATATTTTGACTTCATTTTTGTACAGTGAGAGGACGTGAAGACACATCGTCCATCTTTATATACAGTCTATGATTTAAACTTTTTCGACAACGAGATAGCCCAAATTCACTGTGCACTGCCCCTGTAGTTGACAGTTTGTTCTGTTTCAGTATTCAGCCTTGTATCTGTGTTTTGTCTGTACTCTTACTGTACTTTGTCCAAAGGCGAACAGACAAACCAACAGACCGGCCATGAGTGGAGCAAAAGCCTCCACACATTGCTGATAATATCATTTGGCACCGTCACATAAAATGCACATCATGTTGGAGAAGCTGCCTCATACACAATCTCCACAGCAGAGTTTTATCTTCCTGCAGGCTGTTATCAGTCTGCTGTCAGGAGGGTTTTAAATCCTGCCCATGTGGCTTCTGTCCCCCTGCTTCCATCTCCACAAGCTGACCTCTGCCATCACCTGCTCCATGATGGCAGCATCTAGCTGTCAGCGCTGTGCATCCATTATTCACATCGGCATCATCTGAAGGGAATCCATCTCGTGCTAGAAGTGAAGCATATGAGCAAGTAAATACACAGAGAGGAAGAGAGAGGGGTATACATTTCAAAAGAAAAGGATGAGAGAGACAGGGACTGGGTGATGATGTGCCATCCCATCTCTGTATTATTTATATGTGCATACATCACGTTACAGTGGTTGTGACCCAAAGAAGAGGCAGAACAGAGGGAATCTTACAGTCTGACACTTAAACACTCAACGGAACACAGTTATTTGCACTGTTATAAGAGGTAATGTGATTATATATTTTTTTTCTCCTGGTTCTGTCTAGTGGTTTAAGAAATCTGCCTTCCAGCACGATGTAAGAATAAAGTTATGGTTTTACACGTTAAAAAGGTTACATGGCAGCCTGCCAGTGACTTCTTGGAATTTCTTTTGGTTTCCAGGCAACCTCATGTTAACTCCAGGAAGCATAATCCTTAAAATGTCAACATATTCCATGCAGTGTTGACACGTGTGCAGTTCTGCTCAGCTTGATAAATGTGAAATAATAATTATGATGATTGTAGCATGAGGCATGAGGTGTCATGACTGGGGCTTCTGCGTTTCCTCTCGTTTTTCACCTTTTCCCTCTGTATCTGTCTCTCTCTGTTGTCTGTGTTACTGGGTGTGGCCTCAAGTTTCAGTCACCTGCCTGATCTCCTCATGGCCAACTCATCATCCAGTCAACCCATGCAGTACAAAAGATCTGCTCAACCTCCCAGACTCTGCCTGATCATTCAGTCTCTCCTGTGGCCAGATTTCCCTAACCCTGCTCGCCATTTCCCTGCCAAGCCCAGCTCTGTCTTGTCTTTGCACTGGCCTTCAGGATGTTTCCCCACCATCTCTGGACCATTCAGGAACTCCTCACCACCGCCACCATCCCTGCATGGTTCTGGATCCACCCACTGCCAGATCCCACCTGGACTGAACTGATTCTGGTCACAGACTTCAGTTTGCTATTTCACATTACTGTATCATGTTAGGTAAAACTGATGTAAATCTGTGGGAAGTGCATTGTTGCCAGATGCCAGAAGTTTGCTGCTGTGAAGGAGAAAACTGCAGTGCAAGACAAAATCAGCTGCTTGTTTGAGCTTTTAATGTTTCTGGGAATACAGAAGAAAGCATGGGCAGTAATTAAAGGATGGACAGATGGTTCCTGTCTCTTCATACTGAGACTGCAGCTCCACTACAGACTGGTTAACAAACACACCAACTAGTCCTCACATATCAGTTAACATGAATGCTGTATGCAGTGCCGTCGTATAGGGGGGAAAGGTGATGACAATTCTAAGGGCCCACAGCCCATCAGGGCCCACACACAGCCCGCAGTAGCCTCTGCGACTAAATTATTATGCATAGGCTTAACTAATATATATTCATAGTAATGAATCCGAACTAAAATAAAGCCACAAAGTCACGCAATATTTTAATTTTAATAATTTCAATAACCCCCTTGGCCCCTTCTTAAAAAATGGTTTGGTCCACACTGCGGGTTCAAATTGAGCGCGAGCGAAGTGAGGAGGGAGGGAGATCAAGATGATGGCACACAAAAAACACAAATCTGGACACCAGAAAAGGCTAGAGAGGGAGAGGGCTAGGAGCAACAGAGCAGGGGCCAGGACATCAATTTTTTTTTTTTCTAAGAATGGTGAGAGTAAAACTACAGAGGGCGCCTACTTGTTCATTCATTCATTTATTGTCTGTAACGCGTACCTGACCGGGCGCAGGGGCTGTAGCTTATGTTAGCTGTCAATCATCGGGTGAGAGGCGGGCTACACTCTGGGCAAGTCGCCAGTTCATTGTAGAGCAGCGATTACTAGTGTAGATAACTGAACGTTACTAATTTGGAGGCTATCTACAGCGGACTGTGTGTTTCACACATATTACTGTCGGACAGTACTCCAGTAAGCACCAAGCACCCGCTCAGTTATGAGGCTACATTGAATTGTATTATGACACATTCAAGTTCTACTCAGTAATTATGAGCATTAGGCGAAGGTCAATAACGTTATCATGATGTGTTCAAATGTGGTCTTGTAAAAATGTGTTAGCTATTGGTGGGACATTTGAAAATACAAAAAAGTTAAATGTTCCAACAAGATTTGTTGTTGTTTTCACAGCGATATAAAATAAAATACACCATAATGGCTGACAATAACAAAAAGACAATTTAGAATTTGTGTATTCTTCATTAGTTTTCACATGAAACGTAACATTTAATATTTACAAAAAGCAATATGTAATGGAGCAATAAAACTTTATGCTCTGCTGCTCCAGAATCAGCAGTAGCCGCTTCGTCTGAGTTTGACCCAGCAGCAGACCCTCACCCCCAGCAGTCCAATGATGCGTTTGATGGTGAGTGAGTGATGTAGACACTGGTTGGCTGTTTTGGTTTATTAGTGAACTGCTGTACCACTGGCAATTACTAAGACATTAATCAACCCCTTGGCTATTTTAATTATATAATCAATAGCAAAATAAAGGCAAAAATGTTTTTTTTAACTCAATTTAAGTCACTGTTGCTGTTGACAGAGCCAGGCCCATGTCCCCAAAGCGAGGCTACTTCAGATAGTGAAGGGAATTGTGAAGAAGAGCAAAGCTGTTGCAGTCATGAAACTGCTGAAGACAGTCAGAGCACAGGAGGTACAGAAAGACAGGAAAGAGAGAACAAGGAGGAAGAATATTTAACATGCGACCCAGGATTATGGCCAGAGAAGCTCACAGACCACGATCGTGAGATTATTGTCAAAAAGCTGGCCACAGCCACTCAGACAGACCTGGCCTTGATAATGCCAAAGGATTCGGAAGGAAGGAAATTTCCAGAATATTTAGAATACACAAAGTTAACAAATGGACGGGAAAAACAGAAGAGGGACTGGTACAGTGAAAGCGCAAAGGCAATATACTGTGTGCCATGCATTTATGTTATTTTCCTGTGATGGCCTAAAAAAATCAGCCAGTGCACTTAACACCAAAGAAGGGTACAAAATATCAGATCTCAAATGGCGGCTAATGTACAACAAATTCCCTGACCATGAGGTTTGCAAGGCGCACAAAACCTGCTACCTCAAGTGGAAAAATCTCAGATATTCTTTAATGGAAGCAAAGGGGGTAGACAGCCATCTGCAACAAGAAATCCAACTTTGGGTTAGGGGTTAGGGTTAGGGGGTTAGGTTGCCAGAAACAAAGCTATTCTTGAGAGAATATTAGATGTCACCCTTTTCCTGGCCTCAAGAAATTTGCCATTCAGAGGGAGCACAGATACGCTTGGTGATGTACGGAATGGTAACTTCTTTGGCACCATAGAACTTTTAGCCAAGTACGATCCTCTGTTGAATGATCATCTGAGAAAAGTGAAGGAGAAAAGACCAAGCACCAGAGTGACCCATTACCTTAGCCCAGAGTCTCAAAATGAGTTCATAGAACTCTGTGGAGATAGAGTATTGAAAGAAATACTGAAGGAAAGGGAGTGTGCAATTTATTACCCATTAATATGTGATGCTACTCCAGATGTCTCCCACAAGGAACAGAATGTAATTCTGTTGAGATATGTTGTTCAGCAGGAGAATGATCAGTGGGAGGTAATTGAATGTTTCTTGCAGTTTGAAGAATTCAGTGGCAAGACTGGCCATGAAATATCAGAGATGATACTGAAGACATTAGAGGGGCACCACATCGACATTGCAGATTGCAGAGGCCAGGGCTTTGACAATGGTTTAAACATGTCAGGAAAAGTTAAAGGGGTCCAGGCTGAAATAAAGAAAATAAATCCACCTGCTACATATTCACCATGTGCCTCACATACTCACAATATTGTTGGTGTACATGCTGCAGAATCATGTACTGATGTTTCAACATTTTTCAGGTGTTTGAATCGCTTGTACAATATCTTCAGTGCCAGCCCGGAGAGATGGGCCATTCTCAAAGATGCATGTCTGATACCTGTTGGAGTGCCCGTGTAGCGGCTGTTAAACCAGTTGCAAATCACTTGCCATCGCTCATAGAGGCCCTGGATAGCATCCTTGCTAGATGCAGCCTGACTAATGAAGTCAGATCAGAGGTCACTGGTCTGAGGAGTTATTTTACATCGTTCAAAGCCATCGTTCTTCTGACTGTCTGGAAAAAAAATACTGCAGTCCATCGTAGACAGAAACATAATTCTACAGTCAGGAAAAATTACGCTAGATGTTGAAGCAGCAAATATAAAGGCATTTAAGGAAGAAATGCAGGTCTTTCGCAACTCATGGGATGACTTCCTTACAGAGGCTTCCCTCATCTCAGAAGCTATGGATGTTCCCACTGGATTTCCAGTCAGCCACAAGCGAAAGAGAAAACGTTTTGCAGATGAGAGTCAGAGGTCAGAAGAAGAGGGAAACCAACAGGAGACAGAATCAAATCTGTTTCGAAACGGTGTTTTCTATGTAGCTTTAGATAACATCATCTCTGCCTTAGACACCCGCTTTCAAGCCGTTGCAAATATCTGTGAAGAATTTGCTGCAATATTGAAAATCAAGGATTTAAAAGATGATCAGATTCACTCAGTTTGCCATCCATTAACAAGCAAATACAAGCAGGATCTTAGTGCTAATTTTGAAAGTGAAGTGCAGCATTTGAGGTCTGTCTATAGTGCCACATTTTCAGACTGCCATTCTCCCCTTGAACTGCTGAATTCCATCTATAAACTTCAGCTCCAGAGCATTTTTGGTGAAGTATGTGTTGACATCCGAATCTTCTGCACTTTACCTGTGACTGTTGCAGGTGGAGAAAGGGCATTTAGCAAACTGAAACTAGTTAAAAACTATCTCAGATCCACAACAACCCAAGAGAGGCTAAATAGCCTTGCTAGACTTTCAATTGAAAGTCAGCTAAGCCGACAGTTGGACTTCAAAGACCTCATCGGTGAATTTGCCAACAAAAAGGCTCGGCGTTGGGCTTTCTGATCAGACTGACAGGGATATTGCACCATGCAAGCTAGTTAAGCTGTGAACAAACAAGCCAGTTCAAACCTAAACTGAGATTAGATGAGGTTTGTTTGTTTTTTGTTGTTTTTGATATTTATTTTATAACGAAGTATCTCATGTGCTGTTGGTGTTACCTGCACATTTAAGTTAAATGCTACATATCTACCTTGGGCTCCACCTTGTGGACTATCTTGAGCCAGGACACTTTGAGTTTTTTTTTTTTTATTATTATTTTTGCATATCAGTGCTTGATTGTTAATAAATACAATAAAATACCCACTACCTATTTTGATTGTTAATAAGTACAATAAAATACCCACTACCTATTTGTTGAATGGTTAATTGAAGATGTATGCAATCAGAGGTGTAATAACGTGTTGCAAATCAGAGAAATGGGAATAATTTACATAATAATACTCTAACTCATTGTTGAGTCATTATACACCAGGCATCAACAGAAAAACAAAGAAAAACATCATATGTCTGTACTCTTTTTCAGCTTTTCAACTCCATCTCCTCCCAGCTTATTTACCCTGAATCAATATGATCCTCTCTGTAAACGAGATCTCTTTGCTCAGGCTAGTTAAGGACACCAGCTGTTATTGTCCCTTTTGTTCTTCCTCTAAAATATCCTGAACGAAACATGGCTGAGGGCCTGTTTCTAAGACAACAGGGAGACACAGTGTTACCAAAATACATGATTTTGAGACGCATTTAACCTTAAAGGTACAATACGTAAGATATTTACTGTATTCAATCATAAAATGAATATGCTGTGTCACATCAGATTAAGGAAACATGCTCTACTGAAATATAAGCTTCTTGATAAATTACTATAGTCAGTATGTTTCTTATTGTGAAATTTGCCTTGACAGACTGGGTCGTCTGTTTGTGTTTTATTCTGTGTGTTTTGATCCGGCTTGATAACTACACGGCTCATGATGAAGCTCTGGGTTGCCAGATATGAAACGTACTACAGCCATGGAAGCAAATAAAGTGGATCAGCTGAGTGAATGTTAGATTCTGTCTGACCTAAGAAGCTCCATGAGCAGACACGTGGAAAACCACGGTAAATACTGGTGATGATTTAAAAGATAAAGACGTTTAGAGCCCAAAAGGACCCAGAGTGCCTGTTTTTTTTTTTTTTTCAGTAGGTTTCCACCTGATTTCCTCTGTAAATTACGGTGGCCCTGAAGTGCAAATGACAACGGCAAATCAGAAAACACAAACAACAAATCAAAAAACACAACAGCAAATCAGAAAACACAACGACAAATTACTAAACACAACAACAAATCAAAAAACACAACAGCAAATCAGAAACGACAACGGCAAATCAGAAAACACAACAACAAAAGAGAAACAACAATGACATTAACCAAACCGGAAAAGGTAGGTACCCTCGGGTGACATGAATCGTCGCTGATTGGACTGGTCCGTCCTTTGAACTGGAAGGACATGGTTTACATGTTTTCAAAATATGAGCGCCGCCAGTGACAACGTAAATGCCGCTATTAAAGTCCGTGTAAAGTCAAAATAAATGTTTTTTGAGTTTGTCAGACTAAAGAAGAAAGTGTTGATCTGAATGATTAAAAATAACAATAAGTTTATTAGGTGTCAAAATCAGGTAAGAATGGGCAGTACTCTCAGCTCCAGGACTGTGGGGGCGTGTCACGGTATCACCGGCAGCACGGCGCACCCGGCGCACCCGGCAGGTGGTCACACCCAGGCAGGTGTCTCACGTCCATGTGCGCCATTACCAACACACGTAAACTCAGATCTGACTACATATATTCCCTGTCATAGCGACAAGCTGCTGTTGCAAAAAAAAGACGTCCCGTTACCGGTGTATTTTCCTCTGGATTCCGCTCAGGAAACGAGAGGAGTCTAACATTACATGCACTGACATTAGATAACACACGTGAAAATGATGAGAAACCCTAACGTGATTATGTTAGTACACAATGTAAAATCACTTTACTGTGCACTAAGTCACCGAACGTTACTGCAATTACTGTATTATTTTCAGGTCTCCATTAATGGGGCCCTTCACAATACACTTCTTCATCACTTCGTGAAGGCTGTACGTATAAGCCCCCCTCATTTTTGAATTACAACACTTATACGTACAGCCGTTGCTAGCTAGCTCTGCCCTCAACATCCCGAAAATGCATCTTCCCTGGATGCCAGAATTTGCACAACAGCTCCATTACTTTATTTCAATTTCCAAATAACGAAGTGATGAAGAAGTGTATTGTGAAGGGGACGGACCAGTCCAATCAGTGACGATTTATGTCGCCCGAGGGTACCTACCTTTTCCGGTTTGGTTAATGTCGTTGTCGTTTCTCTTGTTGTTGTGTTTTCTGATTTGCCGTTGTCGTTTCTGATTTGCCGTTGTGTTTTCTGATTTGTTGTTGTGTTTTTTATTTTGTTGTTGTGTTTTCTGATTTGCTGTTGTGTTTTTTGATTTGTTGTTGTGTTTAGTAATTTGTCGTTGTGTTTTTTGATTTGTTGTTGTGTTTTTTGATTTGTTGTGTTTTCTGATTTGTTGTTATGTTTTCTGATTTGCCGTTGTGATTTGCACTCCAGGGCCACCGTAGTAAAAAAAATATCTCCACCATCATCGTCCCTCTCTATTTAATCTCATGGACGGGCAGGACTGGGCAGGTAATGGTGACTTTTCCATTTATAAATTCATCAATTATCTCCCTCGTCAAGTTTCCAAAGACACTACGTACAACACAGCTGTTTGAAGTTATAAAATCACTGAGTTCAAGTATTGAAATCACGTCACGTAATCATCATCGGTAAACAGCGGGACCTACATGGCTCTTACTGCCCGAGTAGGAGGCTGCTTTCCCAGGGTAAGTGAGCTGTAGAGTCTGAAGGGACAACTGACTGGATCATGGAGACTTTTAGCTTAAAATTCTATTTTCATCTCAAAAGTTAGCAAAACAGTTGTGTGGGACGTTTCTTTTGAGGTCTTGTTAGGGTCCAGTGTTTGCAACTCCTGAGTAAGGAAAGTAGCTATTGGCTGTCCTAAAAGCTGCTTAATGACGTCATCACCTAATTTACATCAGTCATGTCCATGTATTTGTAATAGATGCTGTAAGAGAGAGGTGTAATGTCGTCAGAGAGACAAAAAGTGAGTGAAAAGCATCCTAACTATGTTTAGAACTACAAAATGAATTGTGCAGTTCATTTGCAGTCTGGATGTAGAGGGGTGAATGTCTCCTGCTCTGACTGCAGCTGGGAGGGGCTGCTGGGCGAGGACCGGGCCACCTGTGAGTGCTTTGGAATGGAGGAGCCAACAGCAACACCCGCTGCTTGTTGAGAAGACAATACGTGCTTTCACGTCAGTCTCCAAACGTCTCCAATAACACCAGAAAAAGTCGCTAGATTTGTCGCTTTAAACAAAAAGAGTCACTAGACGGGTCTGAAAAGTCGCTAAATATAGCGACAAAGCCGCTAAGTTGGCAACACTGGTGAGGTCTAGAGGAGTTTATTTATGCTGAACTTTACTGCTGTAAAACAATTACAAGTTGTGGTGAATACTACGATATACAAATGTTCAATATTTATATTTTGGCAGTCAAGCGTTGGCACTTCAGTTTGCAATTTAGCAAAGGAGAAGCTGTATAATGCTGCAATCCCCATACTCCAATTGAGACAACACTACCCTAATCAGATGATCGGCAGTTCGAAGTGTCCTTGGGCAAGATACTGAACCCCAAATTGCTCCTGAAGGCTGCACCATCGGTGTGTGAATGTGTATGAATGGTTAGCTCCTACAGTAAAACTGATGAGCAGTTGGCACCTTGCATGGCAGCTAATGCTATCAGTGTATGAATGTGTGTGAATGGGTGAATGAGATACGTACTGTAAAGCGCTTTGAGTGGTCAGAAGACTAGAAAGGAGCTATATAAGTACAGTCCATTTACATTTACCATTTACCCTGCTGAAATTAGCACACTACACTATATTGTACACAGTGTACTGCTTAATAGTGTACTAATGGAAGTATCCAGATTGAGACACAGCTGTAGTCAACCCAAAGTACTGTTTTCACACTTTGATGGTATACTGGTGATATTAGTTCATTGTGTGGGATTTTATTTGGCAGCCGTACTGAGGCAGACAGATTTCCCCACACTTGATGCAGCGATAGCACAGAGCAGCATCATGGGAGGGGCTACTGTAGCAAAGTGACTTATAAAGACGTAAAAAGTGACTTTAAAAATCACATTATACAGAAACTAGTCAGTGAGTAGAGCTTGTGTGCATGTAAAGGACATGTCATATTTTTGATATTTTGTTTTCTGTGATTTATTCATCTAACGAAATAATACAATGAGATAACCCAAAAGAAACAGTCACCTCTAACTGTGTGTTCATCCATCCACAGTGAACAAATTGTCATGATGGTACATTCTGTGGGAGATACAGTGACCACTGAGGAACAGCATTCTGTGCTCTCAAGCACAACGTATGAGATGAGATAAGATCGACTTTATTGATCCCACAGTGGGGAAATTCACTTGTTATAGCTGCTCACAATACACAAGACCCATAAAAAACAGTCAGAAATGAAACCAAAAAAATTCAAAAATATACTAGAAATAGAAAAATGAAATAAGAGGTATATACACCTTTCAAGTATATAGATATGTGTGATCATGTCACATAAATAATTGCAGAGATTACTAAATATACACATGGTGTGCAGGATTATACCAGTGTGTTTATATGAAAAGGAAATATTGCCTCAGAAAAGTTGGTGAGATTACAAAAAGATTACAGTAGGAGGTAATTACACAGAGAAATAAGTATGATTGCAGTGTAAGTCAAATGTAAATGGGTACAAATGTACATAGAGACACATACATCAGCATCTATATACACACACATATACACAATAAAGATGTACGTGTTGCTACATGAAGTCATGCTGGTGTTAAAGAGTCTGACAGCTGTGTAGTAGTGCTTGTTACATGGTGGGAGTAGCAGTCTGTAGCTGAAGGAGCTGTTTAAGGCCTCCAGTCTCATGCAGGAGGTGAGAGGAGTTGTTCATGATGGATGTCAGCTTTGCTAACATCCTCCTCTCCCCCACTTCCTCTATGGAGTCTAGAGGGCAGTCCAGGACAGAGCTGGACCTCTTGACCAGTGAGTCTTTTTCTGTCTTCCGACATGCTTCCATCCCCCAAGCAGACGTAGAACCTGCACATTTCAAAGGACCTCAGTGTCCTCAGTAAGTGGAGACGACTTTGACCCGTCTGTGTTGTCCAACCAGTCCAGTTTGTTGTTGAGGTATTTGTTTGCTCCCACCATCTCCATATCCAATCTCTGGATGTTCACACACCAGTCAACAAAGTCTTTGTTGACCTCGCTGTATTCCTGTTCATTCCATGCTGATACTGGAGGTGACAGTTACTTGACACAACAGTTGTCAGAGTTTGCTGACATGTTCACCATAACAACTTCAGGGCCCAGTATTTCAAAAGTGATCTGACAGGATTATCCTGGTCGGATTGGATTAAATCTAGATCTGATCTGAAAACTGGGTATTTCAACACAGATCCAGAGAATGATCCTGAAGATCAGGATTCTGCTCTGGTAATCCAGTCCTCCCTTGAATCCAGATAAAAGGCTGGATTTGGGTATTTCAAAGGTTAAGGCAGATATCTGGATCAACTTGATACCAAAATTTCAGGATCATTTGGATCCCACCTCAGAGGTGGATTTCACTTAGATTGAAGTCTCAGCTCCACTTCTCCTAGATATTGTTACTTAAAATGTTTGTTTTATGTGATTTTAAAAGATGCAGCAATGTATTTCAGTAAGTGTTTGTGTACAAACTGATTATTTTACTTCATCAAATCAGATGCTATTTTGCTATAAATGACCATAATTATGTTTAGTGAGAGCCTTCTATATAAGGGAGACAAATTAGGATGAAAAAATGTTTCTAATTGTGTCACTGACCAAGCTATATACCATGAAAGTAATGCAATTACAATTTCAAGCAGTTTCAAGCACTTTATTCAAAATCCAATAACTTGAAAACCTTGAATGTATCAATACAATTAAAGCGTTTCCAAGGATTTCCAACACTCATACGGACTGGTTGTCCTTAATAGCTGAGTGGTCCATGGCTGTGAGTGGACTCTGAAAGTAGAAGAAAGAGAAGGTGTATGAGTATATCTTTGTCACAAAAGCATGACATCATCACCAGCATTACTGTAGCATCCTGACACTTCTGAATGAACCGTATAGTTAGTTTCCAAAGTACTGCAGTAGTCTGGTCTGTACACATGGAGCCTAGTCTGCTGTGTTGCCAATGACGTAACGCTAATAAACTCTGAACAGGTTGGTATTAGTTTAAAGAGTTAAGGTATGATGTACGTCCGATTAGTTCCCTTTTAAGTTAAACCATAGACCGCAAAATTCATCAACAAAGCCAGCTACCTCGCTAGCCCGCTAGCTGCTTAACACACAAGTCAATGGAGCCGAGTTAGCTACCGTTAGCACGGCCGCGGCTCAATTAGAGATCGCTACGGCCTGGTTTGAATTAGGTGACAATTCAAGAAGTTGGTTTGCATGATATATTGGTTGGCGTTCGTATGGTCTTAAAAGCGCTACACATTAGACGACGGTAAACTTACACTTTTGACGTGAAGTCGTGCTCCCAGCTGCTCCTTTCGTGAGGTAGTCCGCCATGTTTCGATCCGGAGGCGGTGACACAAGATTTGCAAATCCGTATCCGGCCAGGTCGGGATCACGGTGATCCACCCTGCCAGTGTTTTGAAATACTCAGATAAAGTCAGCAGGATCACCTTGATCCATGACTGAGAAAAGGAGGTTTTCATTATCCGGATTATTCTGATCCAGATTACAAGTTTTGAAATACTGGGCCCAGGTGATGATATATAATCTCAATCCCATTCAGTGTATTTTGTGAATTCTGAGCCATAGTATACAGAACATCCATCATTTAAATGTTGACTCAACCACTGATGACGTATGAAATGCTTCTGTCATTTGTATGAGGGTGGAGAGAGTAGAGTTTGGCTTCATGAAAATACTTGCCCATCCTGCCCAATACCTGCCCATCTCTAACCCCCAAATTCCACTTGACCCAGATGCGCCACATTGCGTGTGTGCCCCAGTCGTCGCAGCGATACATGGCCGTTCTAGTCAATGTTTTAAATCCACAGGCTCTGTTGCAGTCCAGTTCAGAAGCGGGCCTCTGCTCGGCTCCACGTTGAATACACAGCTGTTCTATTTTCATCAATTCACACAGAGCACCTCGAGCTGGCGGAAGCCAGACACAGGAACAGCATAGAGAATCCGGTGGATTTTCAAAATAAAATACCCCGTGCAAACTGTCGGTCATAAAAACAGACAAAAGCAAAACAAATTAACTACGTGGCATATTTACACATGTAGAAGCATATTTAGAAGCACATGAACCAGGAAAATGACCAAATCTGAGCAAGTAAACAAAGTCTGGGAGGTTAAACGCTTAT
The DNA here is from genome assembly GCA_946959425.1 of Argyrosomus regius. Taxonomy (NCBI): domain Eukaryota; kingdom Metazoa; phylum Chordata; class Actinopteri; family Sciaenidae; genus Argyrosomus; species Argyrosomus regius. The sequence goes on from OX336884.1 coordinate 29,741,264, forward strand.
GCAACGGGTTTGAAGTCGCGTGCACGATGGACTAAAACAGTGTCGCAGCCACGACGTGACAGAGACGTGCCCGGTGGGGTTTCGGGGTTAGTATTAGCAGCTGCAGCTCTCAGGTAATGAAGGCCCTTATGATAGGTCTTTTACTTCAGCAGATTAAGGCATGTGAAGGACAGGACTGGAGGGTTAGACGTGACATTGGGTAAAAAGGTCTGACTTATAATCAGTCACTGATGGAACACATGTGGAGGACACCAGAGGACATTTCTGAGAGGGTGAATTGTTTTGGACAGTGTCTATTAGAGTGTCTCATCAGGCGAGGAAAGAGTACATTCATGTGAGGAAGATGGGAGCAATTTCACACCAGAGCTTTAAAACCAGGTTTCATTTTCCACAACGTTCACAGACTATCACACCTCATGGGAAGACTAATGCTGTGTTCCAGTCAAAGGTGTAATTTCCCACTTGAAATTTCTAACCTCTGAGCAATCCAGGTGCATGATGCCAAACGTAAACAGAAAACATGGTTCTCTGTGACAAACTGGTCTGTTTTTTGGCAAGTGTTAAACTCTCAGCAGTGCAGCCTTGAATTCGAATGAAACAGAAGAGGAGAAACGGCTGACGCTATTATACATTTTATTTTACAGCACTTTTCTACTTTGAAATTTAGGCATTAATAATATATTTTATGTTATATTTAGGCCCAAGTTGATGGTTTATCATTTACATTGTGCCTTTTCATCGCTGCTGCCATTGCTGTGTGACACCAGACAACTGCTTCTTCATTAAGCACTAAGCAAGCATGATTTGCATTTGAGTTTACAAGTAGGAACTCTGACATTACCCCGAAACCTCACCGGACACGTCTCTGTCACGTTTTGGTCCGTCCTGCACGCAACTTCAAACCTCACCAGGAGCGTTTTAGAAGCGTTCATCCCTCCAGACTTTGTTTACTTGCTCAGATTTGGTCATTTTCCTGGTTTATGTTCTTCTAAACATGCTTCTACATGTGTAAATATGCTACGTAGTTCATTTGTTTTGCTTTTGTCTGTTTTTACGACTGGCAGTTTGCCCGCTTCTGGGACACTTCTGAACCGGAACACGGCGGAGCCGGTGGGGTTTGAAACATTGACTACTAACGGCCGCATATCGCTGCGGCGACCACACGCAATGCTGTGTGTCCGCACCCGGTGGAATTTGGGGGTTAGTGATGTTCTAGAAATTCCAAGTTGTCTGGAATGCGGCATACAACTGTGTCCAAAATCACTCCTTAGTGGGGTGTCTGACTTCAGTGAGCCTGCCTAGGATAAATACTCGGATCTCCCCACCAGTCAGTCAGAACTGAAGAAGCTTCTTGGATGAGAGGTGAAACATCTTCACGGATCTACAAACAAATCCAATTGCCCCGGATTTAACCTTCATGAAGAAAGATGACCTGGATGACTGAGAACCTTCACAGTCATCTGACTTTAAAGCAGGGGTGTCAAACTTATTTTCACCGAGGGCCACATCAGCATAATGGTTGCCCTGGATGGGCCACATTAACAGCATGAATGTAACAAAATGCAATGTAATTTAAAATAAATTAGACTACACCTTATTATATTGTTAAATAACTGTTTCTGTATTTATTATGTATTCAACTTACAAATATTACATATGCATTTGCATAGATGTAAAAATAAATGTTCAGTTTGAAACCCACATTACTTGAATCAGTGTTCAAACTATTTGAGCAAATAAAGAAAAATACTATAAACAAGTTATGATATGGGGGGGGGGCAACCAACATGTATTACAGAAGTGGCATTTTACAACTACAACAACGAGGTGATGCTGCCTGTCCTTCAACGCATCAAGTAGATCCGCCCTCACCCTGAGACACCATCTCACACACATCCTCATTCATAGATCATGTTCTAGAAATAACAAACACAAAACAAAATGCAAGCACAATCATTAAATTATACACATATTCTACTGTTCTTAGTCTTGGTTTAAATGCATTCTATTTTAATTCAGGTTCTTAAAAATGCTTACTTATGTTTTCTGGCCGGATGTCTGACACCGTTTTCCCCTGGCCAGAGTGTCAATGTCTGGTTTTAGGTCTTGTGCTGAGGCAATCCGCAAAACAGCGTGGAGGTTGTCATCAGTAATGGTGATCTGTGCTTGGTCTTGTTTAAATTCATTATTGAAAACATCTGTTCGCACAGATAGGTGCTCCCAAACATGGACCGAACACGAGCAGCATGAAGTCGGAGCTGTGGCATCAAACCAGGGGGCAGTAGACGGTATAAAAGTCCTCGATTGCAGCATCCTGGATCTTTGCTCTCAGGCCACTATCGGTTTGAAACTCAGTTAACTCCATCTGAAGGTTATGGGGCGCACTGCAGACGTCGGTGGTGAAAGGACTGGCAAAGATGTCAAAACCACAGTGCTGCGCTTTAAAGTCAGAAAAGTGCCGATCAAACCCATTTATTAACCGGTTCAGTTTGGTAGTCAACTGAGCACATGAAAAAGCACCGGGAACTGAAGCTGAGATGCTCTGACAAACAGGAAAGTGGGCGAGTTTATGCTGGAAAGCTGTGATCATGTCGGACATCTGTGTGATGACTTGTTTACGTCCCTGCAGTTTCTGATTCAGCTGAGCCAGATGCTCGGTAATGTCACATAACATAGCAAAGTCACACAGCCAGTTTGGATCTGATAGTTCAGACAAGGGTTTTCCTTTACTCTGCATGAAAAGAGCAATTTCTTCTCTCAGCTCAAAAAATCTTTAGAGGACTTTGCTCCTACACTCTCAGAAATAATGTGTTAAATTTGTACCTTTAAGGGTCCAACAGCTTGTCACTGGGGCAGTACCCTCAAAGGTACATCTATTGTACCCCTTAACATGGGAACATTTTCGTACCTTTCCTGTTAGTACCTCCTGGGGACATTTATGCACCCTGGGGTACAAAAATGGAATTAAATGCACTAGGGACTAAAATGTACCCTTGAAAAGGGTACAAATTTGGTCTCTAAGGGGGTACTGCCCCAGTGACAAACCGTTTATACCTTATGATGGCAAATTTGTACTCAAAACAACACAAAATGGTCAAAAAATATTTCATCCAGTTTATTAATCTGAAAAAAAAGTTTTAACATATTAAATAATCACACTTTTTAACATTTCATTACAGAATGTCGTTACTCCATTTATCATTTGGTGGGTGGTTCATCTGCCTGAGGCTGCAGATCATTGTCCGACGTATCTCCATCACTTAGGTCAGTGTCATTTTCGTTGTTTAGGTCAGCGTCATTGCTGTTGCTCTCAGGTAGCACATGTTCCCTGTGCTTATGGTCATGACGCCTGTAGGACTCATAAAACGCAAAAGATGTTTTACAGTCATTTAGTCCACAACTGATATTAAAGTTGGATTCGTGTGCATGGATAAGACCAACATGTTAAATGAGTTTCATTAAGGTGAAGGTGGTTCTTCTACACTTGGGACATCTATATGGTTGAGGCGTATTTAGAAGAGTAGATTGATTGTTCGGGTGACAGTGACTGGAAGGGCCTTGTCACCCACCTCAGTAATGTTCAGTATAGTGCGTTGGAGAAAGGTCAGTGTCTTCTTCATGTAGTGTGGGTAAGCCAGGTTGAAAACAAAGTAGCCCTTCTTCAACTCCTGTTCCTTGGCACAGATCCACACCGTCCACCCTGACTGAAACCGGAACCTTCCTGGTAAAGGCCATTTTCCAGTCACTGTCTCCCAGTTGTACAGTTGGATAGGGACTCTGACTGTTACACTGCAAAAAAAAGTCAAACAATGATGAAGCAGATAAATTAAACAGATTCAGCTTCATTATCAAGGCTCTAAACTTTCACCATAATTTATCCAAAAATATGAAAGTGTAGCAATTTGAAAAGCACTTTGTAAACCTGCTTTTTTAAAAATGGGTTATATTACCTGTCCTACTGTAATGAAGTGGTCCACTTTCTCTTTAAAGATGAGGGCAGCAAGATTAGCGCCGCACGAAAGTCAACCTCTGTAAGAGACAATGAAATGTCTTTAAAGTCAGCTTAGTAGATCTTAGTAAACTAACAGTAGTATCTTAAATAAGTAAGTTAGTTTAAAAAAATGAATTACTCGTAGACACAAAACAAAATAACAGGAGAATACCTGGTAGTTGTTCTGCCAGCAGTTCCTCCCTAGCTTCAGCGTAAATTTTGGCCAATGTGGATTTTACTTCCACCAGCTTGATCGCCTTTGGCACTATGTAGGTGAAGCCCTCTTTCCAGCGATGGCGCAAGTTTAGAGCAGATGGATGGATCCTGTCAACCTCTTCCCACAGCTGAAAGAGTTAATAGAGAAGGGAAATTTTGCTCATTTAACCAAGTAATCTCAACATTCATGCACGAGGCCAGTAAAAACTAAAAACTAAAGCATTTTAACTGTATTTCATAGAGTTACATTAGTTTTTATCATGAATGGGCCTTGACCTTCCAGGTAGGAGCAAATCTGGCTCTACAACTTAACAGCTTGAAGTATATTCGTAAAGCACTGACAGAGTGACACTGTAACAAATATATGGGCTACCTCTTGAAGGACATTTTTGACTCACATTGTGTATTCTAACATTGCTTCATGGAGAACACAAATTATCCTATGTCGATCTCTGGATGACGTCTGACATGCCTCCTTGTTATCAAGCCTGGTCTGAAGGTCTCTAGGGAAAGGAGGAATCACGAACACAGCAGGAAGTCTCCCATTTGCCTCACTTCTGACATAGGGTGGGAAAGGGAGAGGAACTTGTGTTACCAACACATTAGTAGTGGAATATGGTATATTCTATATTCTATATTTAATCAAGTGACGATCTTAAGTATAAATTTGAGATGGGGCCAAACAAGTGTCAATCACTTCATTCAACTTCTCGTTTGGGGGTGCGGCTTTGGAAGGAGGCCTGAGGGGAGGAAGCCCCCAGGAAGTGCGGCAGGCTGTGAAGCAAATTTTCATAGCAGCCGAACTGTGTAACTACAACCTCAGGTGATGCACTGGGGCATCCATGGAGGGGAGGTGTGGGTTGGGAGGAGCCCTGAGGAGATGCTACTTTCAAATCTTGCTAGCGCTCTAGAGTTAGCCAGAATTACCAACCCTAGCTTTAAAAAGTCTTTCAAAAATATGTCTTTAAAAAGGGGGTCACTTAATATCCAGGATCATTTTATATTCAGAACAATATGGTTACATTCAAGTTTACAATTTTTCATGCTCTTCCTGTCCAGAGAAAACCATTTATCTCCAGATGTGTTCATGTTAAATTTTCCTTCAATTGCTGATTAAAATCTCCTAATATATAAGGCCATATATGCTACTAAAAAAGGGAATCGTTGGAAAATGCATGACACAGGCAGGCTTTTTAGAGAGAGTTCTAATGGTTCTAATGGGTCATACACCACAGATTATTATTGGCACCTATGACAACAGTATATTGAACACTCTACTCATTAAGACCTTTAAAAAAAAAATTCCAGTACACATTATCATTTTTTTTTTTTTTTTTTTCACAAAACTTACCCCTCTGCAGCCAAAGGCTGTACACAGAATTCTTCAGGCACTGGCTCTAAAGTTAGTGTGACAACATCCTTCAGCTCCCGAACAAATCTGTTGAACTTTGCCTGTTTCTTGAATGAACCAGAAAAAAGGTATGCTATCATGTTGTCTGTTAATCCACACTCTATGGTTTCTCCATCCACTTCATTGTCTGAAAGAGTAACAGAGAGAAAGAGGGAGAAATAGAAATAGTTATTTAACCTATTTAACTATTTACTGAACCTGCCATTCAATAGAAATAGTATTTATGAAGTCTGTCACTCTGCTCTGTGTGCTCCCTGCCCCCCTGCACTCTGTTCTACGCACACAGCTCTCTCTCTGTTGTCCCTCCCCCACAAGACCCCAGAGTCCTTTGATTGGCTAGAATACATCATAGGTAGTCTGCCTAGTAACGTTTGTCCATTCGTTGACTGCGCTTTCAGTCTGCCGAACATCTATTTTTCGATTGGTCTTTTACGCGGCGGCATAGAACAACACGAAGTGTCGGACAGACACAAACCGCACATCTCAGGAAAACAGTGCAAAAACCACATCTCTCTATTATAATATATTCACAGATATGTAAAACTTTAGACTTTTTGATCCGCCCAATCCGTCCTCAGAGGGTTAAAATGAGCTGAGCCGTCAGAACAATAAATAATTTATAAAAAATAAAGAAAAATACAAATCAGAAAACTTAACAGGATTTGTTTGAACATCAGAACTTGTTCTCTACACTACACTCACAGACGCACACTCTCAGACACACACACACACACACACACGCACTCACTCTCTCTCACTCCCTTTGTTCAAACAACGTTACGGTCTTTCCTCTACCTCTGCTCCGCTCCGCGCTCAACTCAACTATTTTTAATACTCAGACATCTCCGCGACTTATTGAGTGGCGTAATAGTCGCGCGACACAACGAATCGATAATGAAATTCGTTGCCAACTCTTTTAATAATCGAATTTTATCGATTCGTTGTTGCAGCCCCAATATTTACCAATATTTACCAATATTTCAAAGTCTGCCACGATTCGATTTGATTGGATTTAATTTAGGGGCCTGCAATATCATATGCCCAACACAATAGGTTAGAGGGGAAGGTGCCACCCCTTTCTTTTCTGCTATTGGTCATAAAAGAAAATAAAACACATGAATAATTGTAAATAATTGTAAGCAGTGAAATGCCATTCAGTTTGCTTTAAATGCACACGTTAACTACAAGGATAAAGTCGGCTCAATGATAGCCTGACTGTCAACAAAACAACTGTTTTTTGCTTGTCAACATTAGCTTAAGCTCATTGCGTTTTACCTTGCATAAATTAGCCTAGCGGCTAGCGGACTTTTCCTCTCCTCACAGCAGCAACAAACGACGTGTTATTTCAGTTTTCTGACTCACGGCTGCATGAACGTTTTTTCAGTATAGCATTACTGTAGTGAGAGCAACAAGTTAGATGACGATGAGATGCCAGTATTTCCTCTCTTAACAGCATTGTTTACATAGGACATGTGCTCTGTCTGTTGACGAGTATTTTCTCAGAAATCCAAAATATTTCCATGCTGCTGATTTATTCCTGAGAGGGGAGTAACTAAATATCCTAATCGTCTTTTTCTTGACTCCTTGTTATTACCTGCCTGACGCTAGGATGACACAGATGAGCAGTCTTAAAGATGATGATATAGATAGGTGTTTTCACTGCATTGATGACACTGGATCATTGATAGTTGAATCGATATGTCGATCCAGATTAATGGATCGTTACACCCCTATACTTAGGAGCTATTTTCAGGTTTTCACATCTCCTGTTAGCCAGCATTTAACGTTAGGAAAACTGACAGTCAGAAGGCCTTTCAGACAGAGAGGTACAAATTTGGAACTTCAGGGAACATTTTAGTCCCCACGTCTATGTTAACTAGCCAGGCAATGATGTCAGCAATTTTTAGCTAACATTAGCTACCTAACAGTTAGCATTAGCAAAATCATTTTCATCCAGCAACACAAAACCCGTCAATAAAACGTAACTTTACAAGGCACAAGAGATCGTCTCAAAAGCATATCTTTGGTCAACTCAGTTTATTCAGTTTGACAAAAAGGCTGCATAGAATATATAAAACCAGAAAAATAAATAAACTTTCCAGCTCAATCAAATAATAAAATTAACTTACCTCTGAATCTCTGGGCCTCTTCCTCTGTCAAACATAGTCCAGCTTCCTCCAGCTTTTGAAGGAGCTCCTCCGTCGAGAGCTCCATCTTTGACTTTGAGCGCCAACTGGTGACTGTTGACAGTTGAGACCTGCCGCTGGTGCGCGTGCATACGCTGCTGCATAAGGAACGCGCGTGTGTGCGCCATTCTGGGTCATGTAGGCCCTTCATCATTGTGATTCAACGTTATCTCAAGGATACATTTTTGAAATTAGGCTTTTTACTGTAAAATCCTAATAGGTTTAATACTCTCTAGCTGGGTTCAACTTAAATATTAGTGATGTGTGATTACACTGATTTTCTTTCTGATCCACTTAAAAGCTCATACCAATAGGCTACAATACCTATATTTTGTATAAAAGCTTTATGTGTGAAGATAATAGAAATAGTTATACTTAATTATTCATAAATATTTTTGTGTCACTTGTAATATTAAGTTTAGTCCTACTTTATCACCTACACTTTTAAATCACTGCTGTATTCTCTGAGGTTTGCTTGAAAATAGATGCCCCCCCCCCCCCATATTGGAAACTTGGGATTAAGAATAAGAGTGTAAATGAACTGAATTTCCCAATTCTGATGCACAAACCATACCATCCCCCAACTGTATCAGTCACAGACAGCCTCACATTGTCATTGTACCCCTGTTTGTGGAAAAAATGGTACAGATGTGGACCCTTGATCATTTTGGAACTTAAATGTACCCTTTTGACCCCAAAAGGTGCACCATCTGTAGTTAGTCCCACCAACCTTTCCCACGGCAATTTATTTTTTACTTACAGACTTCTCCACTGCATCAAAAATGTCCCGGCCCGTTGCGGTCCCATGCATGGCAGCTACATCCAAGAGCTCCTCAGTGACAGAGAGGTCCGGCTTCACGCCTAGGGTTGCCACCTTGGATTTGTAAAAAAAAGGGACCAAATGTTGCGCTGGGCCGGGCCATTATTACTAGTTCAACGGGCGGAAAAAAAGTCTCCCTCGGTCGGCCGTACCCATTCAAACTCAGAACGTTTCGCCCAGGATTGTAACGAGTGTATCTTTTTTTTGTGCTGGTGGCTTGCATGTCGGTCGTCTCTCCCATTTCAAATAAGACGCCAAAACTTGGTGAAAGGAAGACGCTTGCTCAGTCAACGCGGAAGCGATCAAGTTTTCGTCTTTGAACAATGGGGGCGTGGCGCGCGAACGAGCTGAGGTTATCACGTGATTAGATGTGTGACGTAGGCTATACATGGGAAGACAACAAAGACATTTTTAAATAGCTACAGAAGTATGGAAACCTTTCTGGACTACAGAACGAAGGAAACCAAATAAAGCTTTTACATTTTCCCCAAAGAATGGGACAAATTATGTCCTGATGCTGATGAAAAAAGAGAACAATTCTGGGAAAAAAGGGATGGGTGGCAACACTATTCATGCCTCTAATAAAAATGGATAGATGCGCTGTATCCATGTTGTCTGTGCTTTCATCCACAGCTAATGAAAAAGCTAGACAGCTGCGTGTCTCTTTGGCCAGCTGTGTTGCTAAATTTCCTGCTAATTCCTTAACTCGGTCTGTGATGGTGTTTCTTGACAAACTGACATTTTGAAAAGTCTGTATCTGGTCGGGACACACCTGCTCACACACCTTTAGCATGCACTGCTTCAAATATGCACCCTCTGAAAAAGACTTTGAAGCTTGGGCGAATTCTTCAGCCACAATAAAACTTGCTTTCACTGCTGCATCATTTTTGGCTGTAGCTTTTGTGAGCACGTTCTGCTGTGACTGCAGTTTGCCTTTTAATTCTGCTGCAATTCTTTGTTTTTCTTGGAGGCTAAATTTACCATACTTAGCTCCGTGTTTGGTGTCAAAATGCCGACGTAGATTGTACTCTTTCACGACTGACACCGCTTCATAACACAAAAGACATACTGGTTTTTCACCTTGAAGTACAAACGTATTTGTTCTCCCATCGTTCGTGAAACTGCCTTCCTTGTGCATCAACTTTTCTCTTCTTCTTCTTGTTCCAAATCGCCTTGATGTGACTTTGCTGCAGTCCAGTGGTGAGGAGATGCCGTGATTACCTTGGTGGGTAACAATCGAAATGCATTGTAGGAGATGTAGTTTATGGACAATGCATGCTTTAAAGCAGCAAAAACGTATGTTAAGACAATCATGCACCTATCACTTGCGGGCCTTGAGTTTGACACGTGCTTTAGAGTGTGTAAATTTATCCACTTTAGTTAACTCAAAATTCCAAAAAATGAAGGAAAAAAGCAGGGTCCATGGCATGTTCACTACTTTCACTGTGTTAAGTTAGAGCTTAAGGCAGAATGGTAAATGGTAAACGGACTTATACTTAAACGGATATAGCGCCTTTCTAGTCTTCCGACCACTCAAAGCGCTTTTACATTACATATTCAGAACACTGAACCCACGATGCAGACCACAGACAGGAACTGTTTGGAAGATTTATTTACAAGATGTGACAAGAAAAAACACAACAGGTGAGGTCCAGGGAGAATTTTCAGGGCTGGAGGGTGGCAAGCGGAGCAGGTGAGCGTGCAAAAAAACTACTACCATGTTCACTATCCTGGTTTAGCTAATAAAGGTTGTTGATAATTATTAATCATTAGATTTCCAGGTCTTAACCAAAGTATTACAATTTATCCTGTGCAGTGTGTGACTGTTCAAACAGAATTTTGTCGAGACATTTAACTCTAAACTTTCAGGTTGTGTTAGAGGAACAGTCAGTTGAATAACAAAGTCATCAAGCTTCATCGTCTGGATGGGGATTGTGAATGTTCAAACTAATTTCCTTCCTATTAAAATACTGTATGTCATAATATTTCAGACTGACTGACTGACATTGCCTACAAGCATGTCATTAGCATGGTTCAAAAAGACTCAAGTATAATTATGCTTAAACTAATAAAACTAAAGTGCTTCAGACTGTATTGACCTGTCAGCATTGCCCATATACCAGGTTTAAAAGTAATACTTGGTTTGAAAACACTAGTGTCTATGGCATGTACACTGCTTTACATCACATTTTATGAAAGCAAAAACATCAAATGACACTCCAGCTGTCACTGATGATGCGAAAAGATAATTGATGTGTCTGACGAGTTAACTGCTCACCAAGTGACCTGCTGTATGAATCCAAAGATTTAATGTTCTTATCCTAGAATTATCTTCAAGTCACTGACTCATCAGATTATCTGCAAATCAGTCATCAACATTCAACACTCAACAACAGTGTGAGCACAGCCCCCTCTGGAGAATGCTGAACAGTGTACTTTACGTTACTGTGCATGTATTTAGCTGTTTATCCAAAGCCACTCACAGTAAGTGCATAGAACCTTGATAAAGCCCAAAAAAATCACAAGAAACTTCATCAAATACTGACATTAAACTGATCCATGTGCTACATAACGAACAATAAGAAACAGAGAAAGTGTTTAGTATATTTCTTTTAATGGTCAGTTTGAGTTTTTGGCCTGCGACAGAAGATGTGGAGAGTTTCTGCTGTCCTCATTCCTCAATGGTGAAGCCAGGACAGTGTTTTTTGTTGAAAGTGCACAGGGTAGTGTTTCATTTTGGGCTGAGGTCAGGAGAGGTTGTAACATGGCTGAGCAGTAACTTCATTTACAAGTCTGTTTTGTTTCTCTGACAGACTATATTCCTCCACCCCAGTGCAGTGCTTCCCAAACTGTTTTAGACCACAGCAAAGGGAATGCGTTGTCACATCTCCCTGAACCACCCAAGCCCAATATATGTACACAAATCTTATTGGGTCTGATCATTTTAGATGCTATGCTATGCTATCAATATTCAGTGAGATACTATAGGCTGCAGATAGTTGTCAATCTTGAGACCTCAGAAATAGGGTGTGTGGTGTGTTTCCTGCATTCTGGTGACAACAGCATTTTTATGTTCAATACTTTGATTTGACTTTTGTCATGAAAAAATACAGAATAATTTAAGTTATTGAAGAGGGGACTCTTGCGTCAATCTGCACAACTGCTGTTCATTCATTTCATTTCTTTTTTTGCTCCTGCCCATAAAGAGTGTGCATGTCACTGTGCGTCACGTCGATCAGCTCAGATTCGGTCCTGTCAGATGCAGTTGAGGGCTGCGATCAGCTCTGTTCACTGCTGCTGCTGCTGTGAGGGTCACTGTCTGACTGCTGAGCTCATGAACCCTCCTGAGCCTGAAAGCAAGTGAAGTGTAATGAATGTAAATGTCTGTGATGGCTTTGTTGTGGTGAAATGTTGAATTGCTGCATTAGTGGCCTCTATACATAATGTAGGTGAATGTGTGTGTGTTTGTGTATGCACACATACATACACATATATGTTATATATGTTTCATTTTCTCTTTTTCCATCTGTATTTGTGGTCTGTGTGTCTGTAACAAAGTAAATCTCCTTAACTGCAGCTTCCTTTACATTCATGAATCATTCATAGCAGAGACTCCCGCAGCCTGCAGCAGCCTCATGCATTCATACAATCATACACATACAGCATGAGCAGCATGCAGCTATACAAAGTGATGGAAATGAATCTCTTACTGTGAAATTGCTTCATCTTTGCCCCCGATTTACAGGAGGTGTGTGTGTGTGTGTGTGTGTGTGTGTGTGTGCAGAACTGCACACAGGGGAGTTAAACAGTTTATTCTTAGCCCTATGTTAAGTCTCTCGTGTGAACCCACACAATACTGTATATGAAATACTATAAACACACACATAGTGTGTAATCCATAACCACATATATATACTTCAGTATTATTATTATATTTTAATCTGTAAATAATAGATATCTTTTGGAAAACAACAACCAACAACTTAGATGTGAGAATAAAATGTCAGCATTTGTCTGACAATGATTTAGTATCTAAAGGCAACGGTCAGTGTGTCTAAACTTCCAGTGTAGCCAGCAGGTATCTAGGAAACATAACAGATATCTTGGACCGGGGGGGATCACCTCCATCAAACACTTAACTTACATACAAGAGCTACAATCTTATCAAAGCGCAATGGTATGCTGCTATGCAAGAGTAAGGAAAGAAGGAAAAGCAGTTGCAGGGGTCGAGATGTTGGCGTGAAGGTTTGAGGCTATCTGCATATTAAAGAACCTCCTACATCAAGCCAGCCTTCATCCATGACCATGTCAGTTAGCCCACAGCAAGAGCAGAGAGCGTGCGATGGTAGAGAAGGACGCTGTGTGAAGCCTCAATGTATCATGATGTACTGCCTCACTGCAGAGCACAAAAAAGCAAGACATCAGCAACACTGTTAGTTTATAAATGTGAAAGTCATATGCATGACTGACTGCTAACGTTTAAATTCATCAAAGTCATAACATTTTTGCTAAATATTTTTATTTATGAGAACATTCAATATCATATTTATATGTTTAGGGATCTAGTTTCAGGATGTGGTTAGCCTAGCTTAGCATAAAGACTGGAGGCAAGCTGGTCTGACTCCAAAATGAACAATTACACCGACCAGTAGTTCTCATGAACACTTGTTTGTTGAATCAATTCACAAATAGAAATGAAACAAATTTAACTGATGTTATATGAGTTACATGTTGAACTATGCGCTGAGAAACACCTTCAAAGAGATGAAGAGATTTTTACACATACTGCCAATGCCTTCTGATTTGTCAAGTCACCTTTTATTTATTTGAATTAAGTTTGTATGACTTCAGTACAGCACTAAAAAACGACATAGGACATGGTTGTACTTAGCAGCACTGCACTGTAAAACTGTTTGGTTTCAAAAGGCAAAGCTGTGAGTGACAGGCAAGATCATTTCTACACAGACTCATGCAATATTGAAAAACCTTGATAGGTTGGCTGGGTTTCTTAAATCCTGTGCCAAAATCTTTATTTGAGATTCTGATCTCAGCTTTGGGAAGCAAATGAATTCAGTGGTTAGATCAAGTTTCTGTTAACTGTGACCAATTTCTAAAGTTTGGTCTTATCGCTTGGTGATATGGAGGTTTTGCATGCCTTCATTTCTTGCTGGCTCGACCAGTATATGCTGGTATTGGTCAGCCTTCATTACCCGGCTACAAATTGCTTAAAATTGCTGGTGCACTGCATTTCAATGACACAAAAAAGCTTTTTCTCTTGTCCTGGTCTCTGATTATTGGATTTCATTGCAGGATATTCAGTTATATAGCGCCATATCATAACAAAAGTTATCCCATGACACTTTTCATGCAGAGCAGGTCTACACCGTACTCTTTATAATATTATTTACATAGACCAACAGTTCCACCATGAGCAAGCACTTGGCGATGGTGGCGAGGAAAAACTTCCTTTAACAGGCAGAAACCTCGAACAGACCCAAGCTCATTGGTAGACAGTCATCCACCACGACCGTTTGAGTTAAAGATAGAGAGGGGCGGATAGAGAGAAAGGGGGGGGGTAGACAGATAAATAGAGAGAGATAGAGAGACACAGATGCACAGCAGCAGCAAATCATTAACTAACTATAAACTGTAATGGAGATATGGTAACAATAATGACAGTAATAATATATGTAGTGGACGTCGTGCAGGACCACAGCAGCAGCCATGATCCATGAGAACCTGCTGGACGAGAGAGCACAGAAACTCCGGGGAAGAAGTTTAGTTAGTAACATGCATTGACATGCATTAATGAGACATGTATGTTTACAGATGGTGGTGGTAATGGAGAAAGGGAGAGAGAGGGGGGGGAGAAAGAGAGAGCCCAGTGCATCATGGGAAGTCCTCCGGCAGTCTAGTCCTATAGCAGCATAACTAAGGAATGACCTGAGCCAGCCCTAACTACAAGCTCTATCAAAAAGGAAAGTCTTAAGTCTACTCTTAAGTGTTGACCGTGTCTGCCTCCAGAACCCAAAATGGTAGTTTGTTCCACAGAAGAGGAGCTTGATAGCTGAAAGCTCTGGCTCCCAATCTACTTTTGGACTATAGGAACCACAAGGAACCCAGCATTCTGAGAGCGCAGTGTTCTAGAGTCAAATCTTCCTTTCATAGCCAAGATCATTGAGAAAGTGGTTTTTAATCAACTCAGCAACTTCTTGAACTCCAATGGACTTTTTGACAAATTTCAATCAGGCTTCCGACCTCACCACAGTACAGAAACAGCTCTCATTAGAGTGTTGAATGACATAAGGTTGACCACTGACTCAGGCAAGGTGTCAGTTCTGGTTCTGTTGGATCTCAGTGCTGCGTTCGACACTGTGGATCACAGTATACTGCTGAACAGGTTGGAAACCTGGGCAGGACTCAGTGAAACAGTCCTAGAATAGTTCAGGTCCTACTTGGAGGAGCTGAGTTATTTTGACCATTGGAAGTTATCAATCCGATCGAGTGGCTATGACATATGGAGTTCCTCAGGGGTCAGTCCTTGGACCCCTTCTGTTCAGCCTATATATGCTGCCTTTGGGTCAAATTCTGCAGAATTCTAATGTCAACTATCATAGTTATGCAGACAACACACAGATATATCTTGCACTGTCTCCAGATGACTGCAGTCAAATAGAGTCATTGTGTGACTGTTTAGAGCAAGTCAAAACTTGGATGAACCAAAATTTCCTTCAGTTAAATCAAGAAAAAACTGAGGTCATTGTTTTTGGCAATAAAGAGAAGAGGATTACTGTCAGTAAACACCTTGAGTCACTGTCTCTAGAAACTAAAGACCAAGTCCGAAACCTTGGCGTGCTGATAGACTCAGATCTGACCTTTAATAGTCATATCAAATCAATCACCAAAACAGCCTTTTATCAACTTAACATATCCAGAATTAAGGGCTTTATGTCCCAAACAGATCAGGAGAAGCTGATTCATGCCTTCATTTCCAATAGACTAGACTACTGTAACGGTCTTCTGACTGGACTCCCCCAAAAAAGTATCAAACAGCTGCAGCTCATCCAGAACGCTGCAGCTCGAGTTTTAACCAGAACAAAGAAATCAGAGCATATCACCCCAGTTCTCAAGTCTTTACACTGGCTCCCAGTCAGCTACAGAATAGATTTTAAAGTTCTGCTACTGGTTTACAAATCACTGAATGGTTTAGGTCCAGAATACATGAATGACATGTTAGCAGTGTATAAACCCAGTCGAGCTCTGAGATCTACTGACTCAGGTCAGATAGTTCAGCACAGAGTTCAAACCAGACACGGTGAAGCAGCATTTAGCTGTTACGCGGCACACAAATGGAACAAACTACCAGCAGAACTCAAATCAGCCCCAACTGTAAGCACTTTTAAATCCAGGTTAAAAACATTTCTTTTTTCATGTGCTTATGGCTGAGCCCTTTTAAATAATTTTAAATCGTAATCTTGGAATTGCACTGTAAGTCCTCTAAATCGTTTTAATATATATAATATACTTTTCTTTTTAATTTTTCTTTTTCTTTGTTCTTGCTTTTAACTGTGTGTTTTAATTTGTTCTTTTTAAATGCTCTGTTTGTATGTAAAGCACATTGAGTTGCCTCTTGGTATGAAATGCGCTATATAAATAAAAATGCCTTGCCTTGCCTTGCCTAGAGGGGTAGTAAGGTATTATGAGCGCTTTTAGATATGATGGTGCCTGACCATGAAGAGCTTTGTATGTAAGGAGAAGAATTTTAAATTCTATTCTAGATTTAACAGGTAGCCAATGCAAAGAAGCCAAAATGGGAGAGATGTGATCTCTGATCTTGGTTCCTGTCAGAACACGTGCAGCAGCATTCTGAATTAGCTGCAAAGTCCTAAGAGACTTATTGGAGCAGCCTGATAACAAAGAGTTACAATAGTCCAGCCTAGAAGTAACAAATGCGTGGACTAGTTTTTCTGCATCCGCTTGAGACACGATGCGTCTGATTTTGGCGATGTTACGTAAGTGGAAGAATGCAGTCCTCGAAATTTGTTTTATGTGGACATTAAAGGACAAATCCTGATCAAAAACAACTCCAAGATTCTTTACGGTGGAGCTGGAGGCCAGGGTGATCCCATCTAAAGTAACTAAGTCTCTAGAAAGAGAGTTTCTGAGGTGTTTGGGTCCAATTACAAGAACTTCAGTTTTGTCTGAATTTAACATCAGGAAGACTAAAAGTCAGTCCCAGATTTACTCTTGCCTGGTGGTTTCTTGCTCGCTCACGCTCTCCTTTTCTCTTCTTAGCTTCCTCTGTCAAAGTCCTCTTTGCTCTCTTCTCCTCTGCCATCATGTCTATAGAGGCTGCTGAGCCTGGTTGCATTGCCTGCTCGCCGAGCTCCAATTCTGGCCCTGAAACGTCCTCTTCACCTTTGGTACAAACACCCCCCCGGTAGTCTGAGCTCACAGTTAACATATTTAGCTAACAGTAGCTACAGTTTGGCAGCAGTTTACTTTAGTATCAGTCACAGTCCAATCACAGAGAGTTGAGGTAGAGCAGCTGGAGGACATCAGAGGGAAAACCAGAAAACATTTTCTCCATAAAATATGATCCAGTTTCACCAAAATCAGTGAAATAGTTGGTGGTGTGTGACTTAGTCCTGTAAAGCGTTACTTAGGCTACTTCTCTTAAGATATAAGTTACATCGTGCAGGAATAGATGTTATATTTTAGGAAGTACATGCACTCAACATGCAGTTTGTTAGACCTCAAGGATACACAAGGCACAGCTTTAACGGCTCAAGACTAGAAGTTTAGGTATTGGAACAAGCCCTATAGCTTACAGGGACCGTATAGCTGCCACGGTAAATGGGACCTGAGAGAGTTTCCTCTTGATAGGGCAAATAAATCCAGCCAGCCAAAACAGCCAGTGATGTTCTCATTTTTTTCATCGAGATCATAGAATTTTGTAGCTGAAAATCAACTACAAAACAAGCAGCAGCTCAGTCCCATCTGCACTATTCCTCCCTAAATCCCCTCAAACTGCATCAACATCAGCACCAAAGCACTTCGAATCACATGAAGCCATTCATTGTTTATGGAGACAGCTCTGCCCCATGGCTGCAGCCATGATACAATTAATGCAGGCAACTGAAAAAAATACAAAGCCGGGATGATCACAGGTCAAACTACTGCAGTGCAGGTGGCCACTCATTACTACAGTACTAGCTGAATGTCTGTGTGTGATAGTGTGATAAAGAGCATGTGTTGGAGGCCTTCACCTGAACCTCACCTGAAACCTGTGAATGCCTGCTTTTACCCCGAGGCAAAAAACCCTATCAGCGACTCTCAACATCTCCCAGCCTCCTCTGGCAGTTCCATCATGTAGCCAGAGGAAAGCTGCCACAAACAGTCGGACCTCTCGCCTATCTCAGCTGTGCACACATCATTAAAATCCAGCAGCATTACAGTGAACGCACAATCACCATGGAAGATGCGGAGGGATAACAGCAGATGAATAAAAGATGGTGACAGAAGACGATGTGGACAAACTCTGATCAGCTGTAGTACACAAAAGGCCTCAGAGTGTTTCTCAGCCACAAAGTGAATGAATGAATTACACTGGGGAACACAATTTTTGTTGAGTTAGGTCTGACAGCTGTTTTTAACTAATTTTTGGGTGCGGAATCCAAAACTGATCTCAGTTTTTCTCTATCACGTCAAGTTTTTGAACTATAGGATCCCCGTTTTCTTAAAAAATATGAAAAATACTGTACTTAACAGATATGTGCTTGTTTTATAAAAAATTTCAAATATTGACATACAATGAAATATGAAAGAAACAGGCATGACTGCAATGTTTATTTAACACTATTATGTTTTTACAAAGGATATGGCTACTGTACTTATAATTGTGTGCAAGTAGTTAAGGTAAAAATGTACGTTTATAGCTCTTTCTGGAGTGTTCAACTGGAGTGTTCAACTGCTCCAACAATAGTCAGCCATCATATGTACATCGCATCTACCCTGATAACGTTCTTCCATAACCTTCAAATCTTGGTGAAATCGTTCACCTTGCTCGTCGCTAACAGCACCTGAAAGCCGGCAAGATGGGGCAGTGGTGGTCTAAAGGTTAGAGAAGCGAGCTTGTGACTGGCAGGATTAATCTGGGTGGGGAAAAGTGAAAAAACAGCACTTGTCCCTCCCTCATTACCACCACTGAGGTGCCCTTGAGCAAGGCCCTTAACCCCAACTGCTCCAGTGGAGCTGCTCAGGCTGGCAGGTGGACTGTGGTTGTACTGGGCAGCTTCCAGGTGTGAGCGTGTAACTGTGTGAATGTGATCAGGGTGTTCCTGCAAAAGAGAGCCTCACTCTCAGTGAACCTACCCTGAATAAATGAAGGTTAAAAAAAAAAAAGATGGCAATGCAGAAAATGTAGTTTAATACTCATGTTGCAACCAAGCAAAACTCCAATAGTTTCTGAACAATTTCTGTGTAATTACTTGCACGTGTATTTCCAAGAAAGTTCTTGACGACGTCTTTGAATGATAACCAAGCATTCTTCTCAAGGTCTGACATAGTCCCGGTGAACTGTTCATCTTTGATGAGCTGCTGAATTTGTGGACCATCAAACACACCGGCCTTGATTTTTTCAATTGACAGTCCAGGAAATTGCAAGATGATGTACTTGAAACAGTCGCCATCAGTTGGCAATGCTTTTACAAATTGCTTCATGAGACCTAGTTTTATGTGCAGAGGTGGGAATATTACTTTCCTCCTGTCAACAAGTGGCTCATGTAGAATGTTGGGATCTCCAGGTTTAAGTTTGTTTGTTTGTTTACTACAGCTAATCAGTGGAATTTTCTTATGCTTTCTTCTTGCTTATCTGGAGGGTAAGCTGTGGAGAAAAAACTTGACGTGCTAGAAAAAAACTGACTGCAATTTTGGAATCAGCATGCCAATTTTAGTTTTAATCAGCATAAAGATCTAACTCAACAGAATTTTTTTTTTCAAATTGTTCCCCAGTGTTATCAGTAGAAGTCTGTTTGAAACGATACATTATACAAACTAATATACTGTACTGTTGTGTACCAACATGAATTCATGCAAGGTGTGTGACAGTAGAGCACCATTTGTTTTCCTCCACAATTTGCTTTTTCTTATTTCCAGCTGGGAGCTCCATTTATCTGTGCTGCAATAAGATCAAGTGCTCTCAGTATGCATACTATAGACTCACAACATGGTTAGAATAAATATGTAATGAGCAATTGGTGTACATCCATATCAAGGACTGAGCCAGAACTCTGACTGGATCTAATTTATTTTAGTAACATGTGATCTGCATCTGTTCTTACCGGGATACTGAGAAACGTCTATTAGTCATCCAGATGTAGGAACAAAGTCAAGATAAACTGACAAATGTTTTTGTTTTTTATCATTGCTCGTTGGAGTCCTGCCAAGAAGAGAATAACACTTGCACTGTTTCTCCACCATCTCATTCAAATGTTACAGATTGTAGCTGATGTTAAGCCAGGGTGCCAGTCAGACTCTCTGACAAAATATCATTTATAATTCACAGCCAGCAAAGCCAACAAACCACCGACCCCTTGAACTCCCAGCAGACACAGAACACAGCAAGCAAAAAACAACACAACACAGCAACTTCAATATTACCCACAGTGTATTACACAGTCAGTGTGTCTTACAGAACTTACAGTCAATCCACACAAAATGAGTTCTTCTCTGGACAAAAACTCCCCTTCAGATACCCAAGAAACAAAACAACAGTTTGAATTTTCACACTATTGTGCCAATGAAAATTCTTGTGAACATTTTTGAGTTACGCTGCTTGTGTCTAATAGACAAACTCAGCTTTGCTTTTCTGATAACTGAATTCCACCAGACTGTGACTGTGTAACTACAAACCTACTCACCGTAGAAGCACATAAACCAAGGAAGAATGACCAGATCTGAGCAATTAACAAAGTCTGGTGAAATGCTGTTCTTCTGAAACACTGTGTCACAACTACAACGGCACAGAGACATGTCCTGTGGAATTTAATGGTGACGCTCTGGAGTTCCCTCCCTTAGTCTGGCCAGTTCAGTTCCGTCAGCTCCAAGCCTGGAAGCCAGATGGTTGAAGCTAGGTCCACAGAGTAGAGAGGATGATGGGGGGATGATGAACGGGTGATTAAGAATTATGGACCTTTTTGACTCGTTGCCAAGGGTTGGCAAGCTAAGCAACTAACACGGTCAGGACAGACTCATCCTCTTCCTCTGCTGAATGGATACACGCTAATTTGCTTTTGAAGATATTCCCTGAGTTAATTGGTGGGTGTGTGCATGACACAGATGTAACCTACTTAATGGCGCTGATTGCTACAAGATCTAGGGGTGGAGATATTATGGCGTTCAAGCTATAATCTTCTGGGAAGGTTCCTCTTGTGTCTTTTCCACAGACCCTGTCCCTCAGAAATAAGAGCTTTGTGATAATCTTCAGAATGGCAGACGAGAATGACTTGGTTCAATCGAGGAGCACAGAAATATCAAATATTTATATATAAGACCTGATATGCACTCAGTAGATATCTGTGGTGGGAATGCTGTTAACTCAAAAATCTTGTTCCATAATCATGTTTCAATCAGATAACTCACCAGCCCCCTTTTGAATTCTTTAATTGACTTTACCGGTTTCCTGCCTCTGATGATCACCTCACCCTGCTTCTCCCTGCACACCTGTTGCTAATTCCTTCATCAAGCCTCAGCCTAAATTCTTCTTATTCTCAGCTCCTGTAATCCTTCCAGTGTTCTGTTATCAATGTAGAAACCTGCTGCAGAGAGGAACTCTTTTCATGGCCCATAGATCACAGTGAAGTGGCTTTCAGCCAATTCGGCTTGTTCTGCCTGAGTGTCATGCAGTTATCTTCCCTGTTGCCTCACGTCTAAACTCTGGGCAGGACTGCATTGTAAGAAGCTGATAAATGCTGTCAAAGTATAAAAAGCACATACAGTAAGGCTACAATTACACACATGCAACGTTTTATCAGAATGTTTCCTAATCCTTCCACCATGTTGGATAAAATACTCCTGCTGGACTTTGTGTCCAGGAACTGCTTAACCAGATCATGGAAGGAATTAGACTTATGACTAATGCTATTACTGTCTCTGAGGACATAACCATAGTGTGTGTGTGTGTGTGTGTGTATGATTTGATTTTAAAGCCACTTAGTCACAAAGACGAATCATCTTTGCTGTGTTTCACTTTTGGCTCACCTCCTCACACAGATTCTATGACCTATCATCAGTCAAGTCGTGTTAGCAACGGCAGAGCAATTGCTTATCCCCGAATTAGTAGTGATTGCCTCAGCTTAGACTAATCAATTTAACTGATTCTCTTTGTATGTATACTGTCCAATGTCGTCTTCTTTCCATCTTTTTTTGTTTGTCTTTTCATCTGAAGTCTCTCTGTCTCGGTTTAGCTTGCCAGGTGCAGATTACAGAAGGATGTGAGGTTGGAACACAACTATCGATTGATGCAACAACAGATCACTGCTGCTTTTAGCTTTTTAACACAGGGTTTGTGGTTGAACAGTAAGATCCAAATATGCTGCACTGGACAGAGCACATTTCATGGTCAGACCAATATCAACATGTTAAAGTGCTACTTGTGCTAGCTTCTGCAATTTCTTAAAAACTAAGTCTATGACTGAATACTGAATAAACCTGTACAAATAAATAAGTAAATAAATAAAATATATTGCCTGTAGGAATTATAGGCACGTTATCATAGCTGAGCAGTTTCAGTGTTTGGTATGTGGAGTGTAATTTCACTAATGGGGCAGAAGACGACACCTGGATAGAATCAGACTCAGAGTCAGGTCAGAGTTTGTTGGAGTTGATGGATGTGATACTTAAGGACTCCATAGTCAAGAGACTTCAGTGCTCACTTTGGCAGCAATGGAGAAATAAATGCAGAAATAAACATATTTACAGCCTGGTACAAAAAAACAGTTTTGGTCTCTTTAGCTAATTTCCCCGTTCATGACAACTGTACTGAGGGTGAATTTATATACAGCTCACCTGTTCACATTATATTAAGACTTAAAGTTATGCAGAATTAAGAGCATGGTTGCTTTGATTGACAGGTAGGTGCCGCTACTGATGGCTTGCTTGAGCAACCAGGCATCATTCGACCCACCTCAGGTCTGCTGCTGATGGTAAATGGTAAATAGACTGTACTTATATAGCGCCTTTCTAGACTTCCGACCACTGAAGGCGCTTTACAGGACATATCTCATTCACCCATTCACACACATTCATACACTGATGGCATTGGCTGCCATGCAAGGTGCCAACTGCTCATCAGTTTGAGGAGCTAACTATTCATACACATTCACACACCGATGGCACACCTCCGGGAGCAATTTGGGGTTCAGTATCTTGCCCAAGGACACTTTGACATGCAGACTGGAGGGGATCGAACCGCCGATCATCTGATTAGTGGACGACCCGCTCTACCTCCGAGCCACAGCTGCCCCTGAGCCACGTCTTTGCCGATTTTTAGATTAGCTGGGAGGCAGAAGAGTCAGGACAGCCAATATGGCGGCATATTTTAAGCTTCAAATGTCACGCAAGCGCTGTCCATTTTTCATTGATTCATACCCAAATGACTGGGCCATACAACACTCAACATTTTTAGCTTAAGCTGGGGATCACAGGGGGTTGGTCATGAATCATTCACCCAAATATGTTATTTGATTTCTTCCTCCCTAATCTTTATTTCTCAGTCCAGATGAGGAGTTGTTCTTCATGGCTCTAATTGGAGCATGCTGCCTGTGAAGACATCAGAATCGTGGTAAATCATGTGGCCGATTATTTCACTATGCCAAACAAAACAGCCAGAACTCGCTGGAGGAGCTATATATACCATCTAGGAATGCCTCGGGATGTTCCAGGAGGAGAAACACCCTGCCAAACCTACTACCTTCAGTTAACACGCACAATCATCCAATAATCCAATCAGAACCTTCCACAGAACCCACATGGTGTGAAAACAACTCCAGGAGTCTCTAGAAGTCCGTGTCAGAGTTGCTGGTGTGATTGATCAGTGGATGAGAGACACCAGCTTTGGTATCTGAGGAGGAAGAGTCCAGTGGATTGTTTGTTTTCCAGTCAGCATTTCTCCAGGAGTTGCTGGTTTTGGCAGAGCTAAGGCAGCTGCTGCAGCCCTGACCATCAGAACACGATGTACATATTGTAAACAGCCTGTGATTGAACACTTTGAACTGTGAATACAGAACCTGCATGTGACTGATCTATTTCCTTTCTGGAGACACAGGATGTTCTGTTCAGTCAGAAATCCATATAAACCACAGCAATGTCAGACATAACATTTCTGTGTAGAGGAACAGATTTATAAGAATAAGTATGTTTGTGTGCATCTGCATGCGTGTTTATTATGTGTGCATGTGGATGGACATGTGCTCATGCAGGTGTGTACAGTAATACTGAATCCTATGTGCCCATTTTTCGTCCAGACAAATTCATGACCTCTAAAGCATATTTGAGAAAAATATCTCTATATCACAGATACATCACACACACACACACACACACACACACACACACACACACACAAATATAATATTGGAAACATGAAACGTAGTTCATCTGATTCCTTCCTCCACAGCTAAACTTGCAATTGGAATTCTATAACAGCAGCAGCAGACTGAATTTGTAATTACATTTTTTTTTTTTCACTGCTGAAATAATTTCCTGAGCTAGTCAGGCACAGCTGACAAATATTAATGTGAGAAGGATGATGAGCCAAGCTGTGCTGCAGAAACGTGTTTGGTAAAAAGTCAGCATGGCCTGATATCGTGTACGGGAACATTCTTGGATGGTCTGAGGTGATAATAACAGTCAGTCTGGAGGTGGGACTGTCCTCTTTCTCCTTTACAGCAGTCTACAGGTGTGGTTACTGGTCATATTGGTAAACTGGGCTGCTGTTGATCTGCCACTTTGGTCCAAAATCAACTATTTGATAGATTGCCACAGAATTTGGGAGATTTGTGTTCCCGTCAGGATTAATTCAAACAGCAATAATTATGTCTCTTAAGTTATTGAAGAAATAAATCTACGGGGGTGGAGTTAGAAAGAAGTGAGCTTACCAGACGAGCAGCTCCAGGCTAGCATAGCGAATCTCCAGTGAACTGTTGCATTGGGGTAATGTAGGTGCCAAAGAAGAAGACTGTGGGGAATAATGCAGATGATATCTGTTCTTCTGCTGCAGTGAAGTTTGCATCTTTTGGTTTGTTTGTTTGTTCAAACAAACCACGAATGATCCTCATTAGCTTGTGTATTATAACAATATATATTCATTAGTGCTGTCAAAAATATCGCGTTATTAACGCGTTAACGCAAAACAATTTTAACGGCGCTCTTTGTGACCTAGTGAACTTGTAGTTTTTTCATAAACTGTGGCCACTGCTAGTAACGTTAGAAAAACTACAGGATCCAGCTGTAAACCGGAAGCAAAACAATAAGCGCGCCCCACGCTACCGTATTGTGTGGATGTCGAGCACGGGATGCTGAAATGGACGCTGCTAACAAAATTATGAATGGAAAAGTTCGTTAGATAAAAGTTATCTGTGTGTATTGTCGGTGTGAACTGAGTTATCATCGTAGCACATCCAGTCTGAAATACCACTTGATGGCCAAACACACCGGCAATTCAAATTCTCCGCCTCCTCCGCGTCATAACCAGGCGACAATGGATGGATTTATTTTGTATCACCCTGTTTTGAAGGTTGTTGAGGGGGCTGTTTTTGTGACTAGGTATTTATTTTTTTGTCATCTGTTTATTGATAGTGTTGCTTTGTTTGAGATTTTGCTTCAGACGTGAATGGCTGTAACACTACATGTTGTTGTTGTGGTTTGCAATAAAAATTTTCATTTGCACAAAGCAAGCCTATCCACTTTTCCATGTTGATAAGAGTATTAAAATGATAATTCAAGGGACATTTAGAATAGATAAAAATGTGCGATTAATTTGCGATTAATCGCGAGTTAACTATGACATTCATGAGATTAATCGCGATTAAATATTTTAATCGATTGACAGCACTAATAATCATATTTAGAACAATGCACCGAGACAACAGAAAACTACTCTCTGATGACTGCTGGGTAGAATAATTATGTCTGTCTGAAAAAAACTTTCTCTTTGGAGTTTTAGTTTTTATATTTTTAATAAAGCAGATAAAAGATTAATGCAACCTACTTTTTACACTTAATCGAGCCAAATGATAATTCATTGGACTCACTCTTGCTCAATACAGGCAGTGAAGCACTGAGGCGAGCTGTTCTGTTCGGATCCACCTGTAACCTGTTTAATGACCAAATCACTGAACAACAATCAGACACTAATGCTTGTAACCAGTTGTTCAGTTAAATATCTAGGGATGGCTTTTCTACAGTGGCTCATGGCAGACGTCCCTCTGGCCATCTTCACCACCATTTAATCAATGTGGCTATTTTCCTATCAACAGTGATCCATAACGGCTTTGCTTCTGTTACTTGCTCAATATTAATATCTCCTATAGATCAGTGTGAAAGTGTTACATATTCCTCTATTAAATTTATTTCCTGATTTAAAGACCTACCCAGTTCTTCAGGTGTGTGCTGATATATCGCAGAACCATCTGCATACATCACAGTGGTGACATAATTCAGTTCAATTTTATTTACATAAGTTATCTCATGACACTTTCCATATAGAGCATGTCTAGACTGTACTCATGTATACATATAGCATTAATTACAGAGACCCAACAATTCCACCATGAGCAAGCACTTGGTGACAGTGGCAAACAAAAACTTCCTTTAGAGGCAGAAACCTTGAGCAGAACCCGGCTCATTGTGGGGGTGAGGAGTAAACAGCAGCAATAACATAATGAAAACTGTAACTATAAACTTTAATGGAAATATGAATGAAAACCCACGTTGAGGTGTCATTTTCTCACTGTGGTCCACGTCTGTGGAACAAGCCTCCCTGAAGACCTGAGGGCATCAGAGATACTTTTATTCTATTTTATCGAGCTATTTTTACAATTAAATGAGTTTTACTATTTTACCATTATGCATTTTTAATGGGTTTTATTTTATTTTTATTTTATTTTAGTTTAGTTTAATGTGTTTTGAATCTGCCTCCGGTGTTTCCTCACTGCAAGATGATGAGACGGCGCTTCCTCAGTTTGTATAGTGCTTTGTGTATAATAGGGTGGGGTGGGCAGTAGGAGGTGGAGGGTTAGGAGTGGGTGGGGAGTGTCGGGGTTTTATTGTGTGAAGCGCTTTGTGTTACATGTTTTGTCTGAAAAGTGCTATACAAATAAAGTTTTGATTGATAAAGGTAGTAATAATGATAATAGTAATAATAGTATTTGTTGTGGATGTCAAGCAGGACCACAGCAGCAGGCTCGACCATGAGAGCCTTGGGAAGTCCCATGAAGCAGTGTAGTCCTATAGCAGCATAACTAAGCGATGGTTCAGGACTCACCGGAGCCAGTCCAAACTATAAGCTTTGTCAAAACTTCCAAATTAGAGTCAAATTATTTGATAAAAGTATTAAGTAGAGACATAGAACATATCACAACACCTTATTACATGCAAAACATCTGGAAGCTTAGTGATCACTGAAGGTTGTCTTGCTCTGGGCCTTTTGCACTGAATGTCTCTGCTGTTTCACTTGAAATCAAACATTACAACACAACTAGTGGAGGGACAGGGACAGGGCTCAGGGCTGCACAGTTCATTAGTTATTGTTGCAATGCTAAATTTATGCTTATTCTTCAACCTGAGCCAGAGCCTCAGAGGCAGCTCCAACCTGATGCAACACACACCTGTAGCTAGTTGAGCTGGTGTAAGCGCTAAGCTGTCGATAGTGGAAAGACTCAAGAGAGTTATTTACTGTCAGTGTTACACCAGCAACACCGGCAAGTTGGTGACTGTTTTCTACCCTCAGAACAAGCCACCATTACATCATCCTCTTTCTTTGCAATAAAAAACAGCACCCTCTCTCTCTCTCACACACACACACACACACACACACACACACAGTCACCTGCACCTTCCAATCAATGTGTAGTCATGAATCAAAAGCCCTCCATCTACCGCTCCTCAATACTAAATTAATCAGCATCGATTCCATCGGTGAGTCGGAGGAAGACAAACCCAGATGATGCTGCAAATAAAATTCTGCTCACTCTTCCAGGAGTTAGCTGTGAGATGAAGAGAATTTGAATTTTGGGACCTGAGAAAAAAAGCAGAGAGAGGCAGTAATCCAAGGCTAAAAGCTGCTGATTCATTTTACTGTGCAGTTTACCCGACAACTGAGTCCTGTTTTTTTATTCAAACAGTCATATCTGCTTCTCTGCTCGGACCTCAAACTGTGCAGAGATGAAAGAATTCTAAATTCAATACAGAGAAGTCGTCAAAATGCAAATCCATTTCAAATAAAACACTGCAAATACAATTAAACCAAATGGTGGCACGATGATCGCTCGTGGATGGAGAGCAGTCTGAGGCGATCATTTTACTTTGTTAAACTACACCAGCACCGTCAAATACATTGGTTCACATTATGTACCACAGTGTTGTTGTTGTTGTCAGGCTGTAAAATGATGAATACCTTTTTCAAAAACACCTCCTGACTCTTCGTTTATTCAGAATTTGATCCATTCACACCATCAGCTGCAGGAGCTAGCAGGAACTGGCTAGAAGCCTGAAGATTCTGCCGTGCTCTGTGGGTCCAAAACATGGCAGCTCTGAAGTGTAGTATGAACACTCACAGTATTACTAATTGGCCTTTGTGCACAAACAAATAATAGACAGAAACAACGTTTGACAGAAATAAAATAAAACTCACCAAAACACTTCAGTTAGTCTTTTCACTGTTCCAACAATCACCAATTCTAGTTTGGTCGGATGCAGAAAAACTAGTCCACGCATTTGTTACTTCTAGGCTGGACTATTGTAACTCTTAGTTATCAGGCTGCTCCAATAAGTCTCTTAGGACTTTGCAGCTAATTGCCCATGTTGTTGCTCTCCTCCCCTCCTTGTGTGTTTCTCCCTCCCTCCTAGGGGCGGGTCCCAGACGCAGGCAGCTGCTGCAGGACACACCTGAAGCTCATCTGTTCATCACTCTCCTGCTGAAATACACCGGCTCTCCACTCACTCATTGCCAGCTCTTTGCAGTTCACCTCGCAGTAACTTATCAGGCTCTTTGTTCCTCGTGACTACGACTTTAGTATTTCCCTGAACTCCTCGTGTTTTTGAAGACTTCCAGTTTTTTGTTCTCCGGCATTTTCTGCCTCCCCGTGTTTCCTGCCTCTTTTTTTTTTTTACTCTGTCTTCCTGTGCCCTAGATCGCTCACCCCTGCTCAGCACACTGCCTCTCTGGACCCGCTCCTCTCCTGGACTCTCTCCTCCTCATCACCTTCCCGTCGTAATCTGCCCCCACGAGTCTCCCAGCTCCCCGCTCCTCACTTTCCCTGGACACTCCTGCTCTTCAGTCTGTCTTACACCTCCCCGTTGTTGAATAAACCCTGTTTGCTCGTGAACTCAGCTTTTGCCTCTTTGGTCCACTAAACCACCCGTTATCACATATAGTTTCCAAAAGTAGACAGCTTTCAGCTATCAAGCTCCTCTTCTGTGGAACAAACTTCGGGTTCGGGAGGCAGACACGGTCAACACTTTTAAGAGTAGACTTAAGACTTTCCTTTTTGATAGAGCTTATAGTTAGGGCTGGCTCAGGTCATCCCTTAGTTATGCTGCTATAGGACTATACTGCTGTATTTACAGTTTATAGTTAATGATTTGCTGCGGCTGTGCATCTGTGTCTCTGCCCCCCCCCTCAAAAGAGAACATTGATCATGACTTCAGTTCCCCCTCAGACAGAGCTGTCTTGCTTAAACTGATATTGATGTTTTTTGGTGGCTAAAATATCTTTTCGCTGCTCCTCCATCCACAGCAGTACACTGCAGTACTTAGCTTTGTGTACTCATGAGAGAGCTGTCAATCAAAACTTGATGTGCCACACCTACACAGTCTTGAGAAATGGTCTGAACTGTAAAATGAGCTGAGTTTGAACCAGATTTTATAATATTTATGAACAGATTTCTAAACAGATTTCTGTGGATGCTCGATGAGATGCTCAGCTTTTTTTTTATAGAGTTATACTAACCCGAGCCACATTTCCAGAAGCTTTAAAACAAGCTCACTGCAGTTTATCTTTTGACAGTAGCCATGTTAGAAACTAGACAATGGAGCTGCACTGCAGGCTGCTGATTTGTCACCTGCCAGAACTCCAATGGATTGTCAAAATCATTATCATCATTTGGACAGTTAAGCATTGTGACCCCCGTCAAACTACACTCCACAAACGATGTAAACAAAATGTTTTGACAACAACAAAAGAGATACAGCGTGTTACTTAGTGAGCTTTAGAGCTGCTGTCATGCAGATTTGATCAGTTTGGAGAGAGCCAGTCTTTACTAAGCTACACCACACAGAGAAGACTGGGATCCATCTGCTCATCTTGCTGTTGCTCTTGGGAGGTATGCCTATTGACTAGGAAATAAGTTAAATAATTAATTTTAATATAGTATTTGAGTAAATGTACCATGTTGCTTTTAAAGAGTAACTTTCTTCAGCATAACATCTTGCTAATGCTGACTGTCCGTGGTTTCACTTGCTGCAGTGATGGGCAGGTGTACTCGAGTACATTGTGACATCACTATCAGACATAATGCTGTGGACTGAAACGTTGAATCAGGAGAAGAAATGATGCACTGCTTTTCAAACTGCTCTTTGACCTCAGGAAGAATAAAAACTAGATTCATCACTGGTTAAACTTCTGCCTCCCTCTCGCCCAGTTTTATCCTGCTCACCTCTCTTAAGTGTTCATTACTATAATGGTTTTGGGTTTCTTGTTTAGTGTCTCTCCTCTCCTCTCCTCTCCTCTCCTCTCCTCTCCTCTCCTCTCCTCTCCTCTCCTCTCCTCTCCTCTGTTCCACCCTGATTCATTTGAACTGTGTCTTCTTATTCTGTATTCATTTGTAGATTTAGTCTTTGCAGTGTCAGTTCATTGTTTTTCTATGTGCCAAGTGTTCAGTCAGTTCAGTCAGTGTTTCTTTCTGGACCTGGACTTTTCACCCTTTCCTGTCAGTCTTGTGTTATTAAATTATTTCTCTTAAGTAACGTTTCCTGTGGCAGCTCCAGATTCACTGTGAGAGGCTTTAAGGACTGCACAACAGCATATGTCCATGCTTCCTGTTCCACTGTGTTATGACTGTGGTCATTTTCTTCGTCTGCTGTGTGTGTGTGTGTGTGTGTGTGTGTGCCCTGTGTTTTTTTTGTTTTCAATTTCATATGCAAATAGGAGTGTGCCATAGCCATGAGATGATTGGTGGAAAGGTTCCATGCCCTGGCCCGTGATTGGCTGCAGCCGGGAAACCACCTGGTATATAACGAGCCAAGATGGCAGCCATCCAGGGGCAGCAGGCATTCCTCATCCTCCTCCTCTCCCAACCAGCCACACTTCTGCTTTTTCGAACCTTGTTTAAGATTGGATATAGTTTCTTCTGAGTAGTAAGGGTGGACTGCCAGTTTTGTTAATCTTGTTTTTTCCTGTTTAATTAGTTAGGGAGGTAAGCCTTTTGTCCTTTTGTTTTCTTAGGTCAATTTCTTATTTTCTAGACAGGATCGTTTTGTTTGTTATTTTGGCCTTAGTCCACCCTGAAGCCTAACTCAGCCTTATATACTATATCTATATCGATATTTCCGTAAATAAATAAGTTTCCTTATATCCAAACAAATCTTTGTTAGTGGCTGCTTGGGATTTGGGGAAGATGGGGCCTATTCATGTTATATCCTAGGCACCCCTAGACTGGGGCATAACAACTGTCACTTCACTTTTCCTCCACCTGACAATTTAATTGGCAGTCTGCAGGCCACATCCATCCCAGAAGCAACCTCAGAGTGGCCCAGCATACATAAATCTGATATGACAATAAGTAAACTACATGTAGTGTATGGGAGTAAACAAACGAGTCACATCCCTTTCATCTCATGTTGAGAGTTGCAGTTTATGGATGTACAGTGGTGGCCAAAATTATTAGAACACCTGGCAGATCTGAAAATATTGAGCTTTTTTTGCCTCCAAAACATGATTTTGTTTCATAATGTTCATGAAACCTGCAGATGTTACTCTGAGCACAACACATATCAAATGAAGTGAGTCCTACTGATTTGATCCACTTTGAACTTTAATATTTAGTATGTCCACCTTTGCAGCAGTTAAAGCAGCACATCTCTCTGGCATTGTGTCAATATATTTCCTGAGAACTTCAACACTAATGTTATCCCATGCCTTCTGCAACTCAAGCCAAGGGCTTTCCTTTGAATGTACAATACATCTATCCAGTTTAATTTGCTCTATGGGGTTGATGTCCGGACTTTGAGGGAGCCAGTCCATCATTTTCAATGTTTCAGCAGATTCCTTCTGTCACAGGTAGTTCAGACAAGTTAGAAGAATGTTTATGCTCATTGTCCTCTTGGAAAATGAATCCAGGCCTAATAAGATAACTCCCAGATGCTATTCTGTGTCTCACCAGAATGCTGTGGTATACTTTCTTATCCATGATGCATCAGTTTTCACTAAGTCACCTGTTCCTGAGGCTGAAATGGCACCACACCATAATACTACCCCCTCTGTGTTTAACTGTTGGCAAGAGACACTCATTTTTATATCTCTCCCCCTCCCTCCATCCAACATACACTCTTCACTTGTTGCCAAACTGTTCAAACTTCAAACAACACTTTATACCAATCTTCCTTTGTCCATTTCTTGTGTTCTTTTGCAAATTTTGGTCTAAAGTGTACTTTACAGTGTTTGGACTGCATCTCAAGACACAGGCCAGCTTGTTTATTTGTTTTTTTTTTTGAGTAAAATGACCTAAATCTCCTTATGATGGCTCTATTCTATGGTTTATAAAGCATAATGATGATATTGTAGATATTTCATTGGTTTTATGGGTATTTTAATGACCAATTCAACAAAAACAACTGAAACCTCTTAAATATGCCAAGTGTTCTAATAATTTTGGCCACCACTGTAGCACACCGCCAATCTTTCAGACATCAGCATGTTCTCATCTGACCTCTGATCACGCTTAGTAGCTTTTCAAAACATGGCTATTCTAGTCACAAGTATGGTGTAGCTCTACTGAATATATGCTGTGACGACCCCACCAGCCCACTAGGGGCCTCTGTGTTCTCTGCTTTTCCCTCTCTGCAGGTTCCAGGTCATGAACCAGGGTCATCTTCCTGATGACACACCTGGGCTGGGGTGTGGTCTATATAAGGCTCTCCACATGGCAGATCTCTCTCTCTTGCCCTTGCCTCTGCAGCCACTGTTTTGCTATGTTTGTTTGACACACACTCACACACATTCTTACACCACTGATTACTGACATTTATATACATTTTGCTTTTGTTAATATTTTGAGTTGGAATAAATGCTTGGTAATTTCACTCTACAGTCTGGTCTCCCATCTTTGCCACAGTTAAGAGCCGGGCTGTGACAAATGGGGGCTCGTCGGTTTTCTTGTTGACCTGGGTTGTATTATTGTAGTTGGTAAGATCTGCTAGGTGTGAATGAAATGGGCTTTGTGACGTCAGTGAGCGGTTGTAGCCTGTTGAGTTCAGTGATTTGTGAATGACTTCACGTTCTGTTGACGCGGGAGACTTGAACTAGAGTGGTAAGTAAGCAAGCCATTTTGGTTTGGTTAATGTAAGTGGCTGTATCAGGAGGAAATTGTGCTGCATGTAGTGTTTTCTGTGCTCTGTCCTATGTGTGATCATGAAAGTGCTGTGGTTTTGTCCCTGGTAGGCTGAAGAGCAACTTCCCTTGGGAGATTGCTGGGGGGTTTTGTAGTGTGGTGTTAAATGTGGTTGGAGCAGTAGTCTCGGGGGCACGTCCGAAGCTGCTGGGGGGTCGCCATCCACTGGTTGCTCCACCGGGCTTGCGGGTTTCAGTGCATAAATACCCACCGCAAAAACGCCTGAAGACTAGGGGGAGTTAGCTAGTTTTGATTAGGCAGTTAGAGGGACAGGACCACGGTAAAACTTTTGGCTATGGTGAGTGTAGTGTGCTGCAGGAGTTGAACTTGTGGTGTTGCGTCTGGTAATTAATTCTGTTGGGTAAGTGAAGCTGAGTGATGGCTAGTGTGGAGGATTTCTTGCGAGCTCCGTCAGAGGAGTTGTTGGAGCGCTGCTCACGGGAACAGTTAGTGAAGATTGCTGAGTATTATGAGTTGGATGTTGGAGATAAAAGAATGAAGGAGAACATTAAGTCAATTGTGAAAGCTAATCTGTTTGAAACAGGGGTTGTCAGACCTAAGTCGCATGTTGCTGGTGCCGGGCTGGATGTTTCAGATGCGTCTTTGAGTGAAGCTGGGTTGACGTTTGAGCAGAGAAGAGAGTTGCTTTTGCTGGAAACGGAACGAGAGCGAGCGAGATCTGAACGGGAGAAATTAGTTTTGGAGATGAAGCGACTTGAGTTGGAGGAGCGTAGGCTGAGTTTGAGTGGACCTGCGACAGGTGCAAGTTTTCTCCTGGGGTCTCTGGGGTATTTGATGTTGTGGGTAACTTGCGGTTGGTTCCTCAGTTCTGTGAGCGGGACCCAGACATTTATTTTTCACTCTTCGAGCGTGTGGCTGAAAGTAGGGGGTGGTCCGACTCCGATCGCACGTTACTTTTGCAATGTGTACTGACTGGTAAAGCACAAGAAGCGTACTCTGCTCTAACTGTAGATGAGAGTAGAGTATATGCGACAGTTAAAGCTGCGGTGTTGCGTTCATATGAGCTCGTACCTGAGGCGTATAGGCAGAAGTTCCGGACATGGGAGAAGTCGAGTAGGCAGACACATGTTGAGTTTGCCAGGGAGCTGTGTACTCATTTTAGTCGCTGGTGTTCTGCTGTGAAGGTGGATACTTATGATGCTCTATGTGACCTGATTGTTTTGGAACAATTTAAAAACTCTGTTCCTAGTCATATTGCTGTTTATATCAGTGAGCATCAAGTGAAGACTGCTGCAGAAGCCGCCACCCTAACAGATGAGTATGTACTCACACACAGGAGTGAACGTGAGTATAGCGCTAGAGATGACAGGAACGATGCCGGGTTGCTCCGTACTGTAAATAAGTGGGAGGAAAAACATTATCCTAGCCTGAGTAAACCAGGGCGTTCTGTGCAGGGTCGAGTGCCATTTGATTTAGGGAAGATATGCAACTTCTGCAAAGGCAGGGGGCATTGGAAGGCTGACTGTCCCAGAGCTAGGCGTCGGAAGGAAGAAGTACAGGTTAAGCCTGTTGCGTGTGCTACCTCTGTTCCACATGTCGGGCCTATTTCTTGTCAGCAGGTGGAGGCTGAAGTGAAGGACAATTCGAAGGAGTCGTTCTCTGTTTTTGTGTCTGATGGTCGTGTGTCTTTGGTGGGCAGTGACAGTTCTGTACCTGTAAAAATCCTAAGGGATACTGCTGCTTTTAATTCATACATTGTGAGTTCAGTGTTGCCATTTTCTCAGGAATCTGATACAGGGGATTATGTCCTCATGCGAGACATGAGTCTGACAGTGTCACCTGTTCCATTGCACAAATTTGTGTTGAACTGTGGTTTGGTCCAGGGTGAGGTTGCTATGGGGGTATGTCCTGCGTTGCCTATTGATGGCATAGATATCATTCTAGGGAATGATCTGGCAGGCAGTTGTGTGTGGGCTGAGGGTTCACCACCGCCAATTGTGACTTCTTCACCCTTGGTTACAGGAGAGCCGGATGAAAGTGTTCAAGGGTTTCCTGGGGTGTTTACAGCTTGTGCAGTGACGCGGGCTATGTCCAATGCTGAAGGGGGCCTTGACCAAATTAAAACAGGTGATGAGGGGACATTTCCGGTGTCCTTTCCTGATTCTCTTTTGTCTGTTTCTCGCAGTGACTTAATAGCAGAACAGAGAGCAGATTCTTCTTGGCAGATCTCTCTCTCTTGCCCTTGCCTCTGCAGCCACTGTTTTGCTATGTTTGTTTGACACACACTCACACACATTCTTACACCACTGATTACTGACATTTATATACATTTTGCTTTTGTTAATATTTTGAGTTGGAATAAATGCTTGGTAATTTCACTCTACAGTCTGGTCTCCCATCTTTGCCACAGTTAAGAGCCGGGCTGTGACAATGCCTTTGTCAACCCTGAGTTGTACAATTGACAATGAAAATCATCAGTAACCCGGCCGAGACTGGCAAGTACTTGATTATTTTATTTTGGTACCACCATCTCAAAACTTATAATATAATAATTTGCAATGAGTGCATTGCGGTAGATAAAAAATATAATATTTGGAGACAGCACGCTGAGGAATTTCCCACAGGAACACTGGAGAGGGAAAGTGCAGAGTCTGACTGTACCTTATGATCACAGCTGTATTCATACATGGACTACGAGAGCTACAGCATCTTTCCTTTGTGTCCTGGATCTTGGCAACGAAGGAAAAGCCACTCTGTCTCTAAAACTGTGAAATAATGCATACAGACCACCATGGATGTGGTGGTCTGTATGCATGGATGTCCAAGGATGGATGTCCAAGTAATTCAAATTTAAGATGTTTTAGAAACGCTGGTAGAAGAACTAAAACTTGATGTCATGTCTATAGCAGTTACTGAGTCCAAACACACTTGTGCACGTATGTTTGATTAGTCAGAAAATGCTTATAAGGCTAATAGGATTCTGAAAATGTCTGAAAATGTAGCTGCTTGTATTTGAATTGTCGTGTTCCACAGTATGTGCATGTCCTCTGTGTCACCTCATGTGCAGAGTTAAAGCCAAGGCAACTTGACAGACAGACTTGCCCACAGACAGCCTCCCTCTCCTGGACTGAGCTGATGGGCTTCGCCCTGAGCCAAAGACTATATGCTCTCTTTCTGATGTATAATTCAGGAAAGAAGACAGAGACAAAGAGACAGAAATATCAGCAGGCAGAGGGTTTAAGTTGCCGGAGCTTCAGAATGCTCCGGGGCAGGCCCCCTCCTGGCACAGATCTCCACCAGGCTTGGTGCCCTGTCCTGGGCTAACCTGTGGAAGACGTGCCCTGGATCCACAGAGCCTTCATGTTCAATTCTACCATTAAGCCCAAAGCCCTCAGGGCAGGAGAGCTGTTTATGAGAGAAATCAACAACCCAGCTCCATGTGATGGTGACAGATACTCCAGAATGCATTTAGAAAACACTTAACATATCAACAAAGATATGAATATGTAAATACTCTGAAAGAGCTTTGATGCACAACAAAACAGGAATAACTTTGCTGCTGCTTAAAAGCCTCTGAGCTCTTCTGCAGCCTCAGACAGCAGTTAGATGAGTGATGGTACGCCACTGAACAAACTCAATCTATCAGACAACACACTCATTCATGGCACATTAGCAAAGATGTATCTGGCTTATATTTATGCAGGGCAGCTTTTATCTACACAGAATCTCTTTTGTGTGTTTTCCTGTTTATACATTTTTTATGAGGATGTACAATAAAATCTATCAAACAAGCAATCTGAGCTGCTTTCTGCTTTTAGATTTAGAGTTTATTGATGTGAGCATAAACAAACTGCAACTTGATATTTCAAACTCACTTTTTACATTCATCCATGTTCTTAGTTAGTTTTATGCAACGTATAAGCCATCAGATATGTTTTCTTTGATCTGATAGTACAAGTACCAAAACAAATAGCAGTGCTATTTCTAAATTTGCTTCAAATAGTAAAATATTCATTAGACTCAAGTCAATCAATCAAGCTGCAATCAGAGCGGTAACATCTTGCCATTGCAGTTGGAAAGAAAACATAGTTGCTGAATTCTTATATAAATTAGCATCCACTACAGCCCTTGTTATTAAAAGATGAAATCTCCTTGATTATAACATCACGAATCAAAGCAAACTCTAGATAGGCAGGTAGTTGTCTTTTATTTTAAAGATGGCAAGAAAGGTGAACTGATGGCCAGCAGACATTTTGGCTGCAGCGAGGGAAGGTATTCAGGGGGGAAAATCCAGGGAAGGAGATCTAGCAGCTGACTTGGCAAACTGGTTGAGGGCTGGCAGATGCTGTGATGCTGGAGACAGACAGAACCAGTTTAAGTTACTCCAGCAGACAGGCAAACAAAAAACTAACGAGCTGGATGATTTCCCTTAAGCTGACATGAGGCACATTAACATACTGTGTATCCCTTAACAACCTCAACAAAGACTTGAAATCAGACAAGTGTGCTTGATTGGAGATAACTGGCAGGTGTGTAGTGAGAGAGGGAGCTCAAAATAAGAAGACTCACTCATCACAG
Organism: Argyrosomus regius; assembly: GCA_946959425.1. Lineage (NCBI taxonomy): Eukaryota > Metazoa > Chordata > Actinopteri > Sciaenidae > Argyrosomus > Argyrosomus regius. The sequence goes on from OX336884.1 coordinate 29,779,314, forward strand.
GCAGGATTCACAGTCATGTCAAAAAAGTTAAAGAAAAACCTCCTATCTGCTTCCACAGCATTCAGCTTCTGTCCTGCTGTTAGTCTGATGTTATGGTGGTCCCTCCACTCGTACATGGACTCACCACCAGAGTTGGTGTTGTTTAACCTGTGAACACTGATTCTTCTGGTGTGAAAATAAGCCATAAAGTCTGAGATTAGTTTACTGGATTAGATTTCTCAGTCGTCTATTAATTTCTGGGTGTGTAATTTCCCAACTTTCCTGCTCATGAAATTATTTCAGCCCAGGATGGCTGCTCCATGGTCATTTTCACGGGGGTCACTGCCTCTGGCCTGCCTTCTAACTCCTCTCCAATCATCAACTCTGCAGCAGCTCCGAATCTGTTGACAGATTCATGTGCCAAACCTTGAGGCGGACACCAAAATAAATTCCTGTGTATTCACAATCCAGAATCATTTCAATACCAGAAAGGGTTTTTGAGCTTCAAGGCATGAGGACTGTATTGAATGAAGAGGGACTTGACTTTTGCTCTTTGCAATTAAAGGAATTATTCTTGTGCTGTCAATGCTTTTGTGCCTTTTTTTGTGCCTAAAGTGAACTTGTAGATTTTTAGCTCATTAACTAGTAATCATCTATACTTTATGAGTTCTGACCATTTTCCAAAGCAAACTGTGAGTACTTAGATTGATTTTATACCTTCCAGGCAGCCATTGGTTTTGACTTCATTTCAGTACAATATAAAAATGAACTTGAAAAGACCTAAAACTCTCTGCAAATAGCTTATCTGTCAGACTGACAATAATGTCACCTTTGCTTTGGAAAATGTGCAAATCCAACACGATTGCTCATTGACATCAGTTCTGGAATGGGAAGCAATAACCCAAAGGCATTTTGAATGCTTAAGCATATGGATACAAACCAAAACAGCATATGCCACCAAACACCTGCTCATCAGGGCATGAAAGCACACATGTATGTCCCTATGCACAGCCATATGGGCACACAAATACGCCTTCTCATCTGTAAACCTCTTAGAAACACATAATCATAGAGCACACACATTTACCAAACACTTATTGCACTAATTCTGTCCTCGGGGGTTGAAGAGATCTGCATAAAGATGAGATAAAGCAATACACTTCCATTCCATACATATACAGGGTTCCTCATCTCGATTATCAGAGTCAATTAAAGGTTCCACAGACTTCTGTCACAAACATAAAAAAGATTATTGCATGGAAAATACCTACATCGTCCACTCCCTCTGCACCTTATAGAGCAGTGTTTTTGAATCCTGGGTCCTGTTTACACGTACGCGGTTATTTTGAAAAAGGGAGACATTTCCCTTCGTTTGCACCCTTTGTTTAGACGCAAATGGAGAATTTGCCTCTGAAAACGATTCTTTATAAAAACTCTGGCCAGAGTGGAGATTTTGGAAAACTCAGTTTGCACGTTTGCATGTAAACTGAAAAAAATTGAGTTTTAGGCAGCCGACGTCACATTGTGCGCCGAAAGTTGCACCTGAGTCAAAAGTGCGACATATGTTTACATGTTGCTATGGCGGTTGTTTTTGCTATTTTCGAGATTCTGATTGGCTAATGTGGGCTTGAGCTTCTCGCTACACTGCCACCTACAGGTTTGGCATGCTCTTGGCGGCATATATACACGGGTTAGTGTAAACGGAAACTTTTCTGAAAACGGATATGTGTGCACGATGTTATTTTTGTAAACGGAGAGGGTAAAATGTCCATTTATGAAAATATCCGGCCACGTGTAAACGTAGCCTTGGTCCTCGGGGAACACTGCCCTGCATGTTTTAGATGTTTCCTGCTCCAACACACCTGATTCAAATGAGTGGCTCGTTATCAGGCCACTGCAGAGCTTGATGACGATCTGATCATTTGAATCAGGTGTGGTGGAGGAGGAAACATCTAAAACATGCAGGGCAGTGTTCCCCGAGGACCAGGATTGAAAAACACTGTTATAGAGTACCACTAGCCATTGGTTTTTACACAAATGCCCTGTTATTGTGCCTGTTGTCCACGTTTTGAAACCTATCTGGGTTATTTGAAACACTTTATTTTAGTAAAGTCTGAGGCTGTTGTATTAAGGTATATGTTAGTGGGGTTCTCAGGAATTCAATCAATCGGTGCATCAAGGTCACTGTGTTTCCTTCCACTGACAACCTTTCTTAATGAAAGTCTTACAGAGGTTTCCGAGGTCTTGAGGTGTGTCTCACAGCCACTTGGCTTGACTTTACTAGAGTAGAGTAGGTAACTGTATGTAACTATTCCAAGGCTATAATTCTAATGGGAAATGTAAATGGGGTGGATGAGCAGTCAGTGTTAGGACTGATATGGGTCATTTAGGAAATCTTCTCCTGGTGAAGTGGAAGAAGGTTCTACTGCATGTGTGTCTCACAGCAAGAAGGTTCTGGGTTCAAACCCACTGTGGAGTTTGCAATTTCTCCTACCACAGTTTGAACACATGCAGGTTAGGTTGATTGATGACACTAAATTGCCTGCAGGTGTGAATGTTGTGTATTGTGTTTTTACTTTTTCTATGACGTGTTTGTTGTCAAAGGAAAAGCAGGTTTAGATATTAGATTGATCTGTGACATGGAACGAGGTCAAAGAGGGTGCAGTTAGTAGTTAGTTAAACCAGATAAAACCTGACTACACTCTAAAAAATAATGTGCTGGCTCAACATAAAAAAATTGATGTAACAATTTGCATAGATTTTTTTAAAGTTATTTCAACTTAGCCATAATTGAGTCAATGCCACAAGGTTTATCTAGTTAGGCAAACTCATTTACTTTAGGCAACATGATTTGCTTTGTCCTTTACAAGCTTAATTAAGTTGAACCAACTTAATTTTCTTTGTGTAAAAGTGACTCCTTTTAGTTATGTAACCTATTTCTTTTTCTTTGATTCTACTCAGAAATGTCTATGCAAATTGTTACCTTTTTTTTTTTTTAGTACTATTAACTTATTTATCTAAGTCAGAATAAAGGCGACACATTGAAATTCCAGCTGCACATTGACATTTTAATAGCACACAAAACTGTAGCCTCCATTTTAAAAAAAAATGCCGTAAAACAGTCCCGTAAAACTGTCTCAGAAAGACGTAACATTCTGACAGTCATGCTGATCAGACTGATATAAATTCTTTGCATTACTGAAAGTGCATTATTTTGAACTATAGATGTATTTAATGAACTCTACAGTACACACTGCACTCTGAACATTGCACCTACTGTACAGTATGTTACTCAACAAACCATCGCAAACAACAGTGCAACATTTCCTCTTTAATTTGAGGATGGTCTAACTCTTCATATTCTTTTTAGTACAACAGTTTATTTTTTAGCGACGTTATCTTGGGACTGGCTTTCAGATCATCCAGCTCGAGGAGTATCTTTTGAAACACTTCAAAAGTATTTTTCAGTCCTTTTGGGTAGCTGAGGTTGAGTGCGTATATCAGCCCCATGAGCAAGGCACAGGCTCTGGGAATATCCCCATCTGTTATGTCCTCTGTTCCCTCTAGGACGATCTTTGCACGGGCTGGATCAGAGCCACCTCGTGTTGTGACAATCTTCATCAGTTGGTCCATACTATCCCCGTCTCCATCCTGGTAGGTCAGAATTAATATAATGTTTAAAGGGTTTGTAGTGGGTTGGAAAATGCCACATATATTACTATGTTATTTTTATATTTTATGTATAAAATAATCGCAGGCAAACAATATATCTCTATGTGAAGTATAGTGGTGTCTGATTTACCTCCTCTTTGAAGAGTTCCTCCTCCTTTTCTCTAAGGTACACCATTAAGCCACGGATGGCAACCTCCCTTCTTGTCTCCACAGAATTGTCCTGTGAATGAGAAAAAGAATGTTGAACTCCTCCTCCAGGAAGATTGGTTGTTGATAATTACATCACATAATGTTATTATTTAGTTTTAATTTATATTTTTGCCTATTTTATTATTATCTGACATATTATTCCCTTATAACAAATTAGAGGTGTAAACAGCTACCTTTCAATACATCTAGGAGACAATAAACAATCTTACTATTGATTTTGAATTGCTTTTCTGGCCACCTGTAAAATTTAGGTCCATTATTCACTCTCCAGTTACACTGAACAGCACAGCACTAACAATAGCCTAAGATGATGATCAATCATGATCAAAAACTCAACATCACCAAAGTGAATATCCTATTTCAAAGTAACTACATTTCATTTATTCATACCTCTAGCAGCATGTTCCGTATGCACTGAATATTCATTTTTGAAAAATGCAGGGACATTATTTTCGGGGAGTACTGGTCCAGTTTTGCCAGGAATGTTGTCTCCAGGCTAACAGTTGTGATCCTCCTGAATTCTTGGTTAATCTGTATACAAAAAAAAGGCACAAATAGGCACAGCATGTTAATGTATACAATTAACTCCAACACATACTGTAAACTGTCTTATGGAAAAATATTTACTTGAGCTGCATCAAAAAGAGCCGGCCATCTTTCTTTCAGGTCACTTGACTGGTGGTTCTTGATTAACAACTTCTTGCCTGCGAATAGAGAATGTCTTTGCCATTTTTTCACTGATGATCTGACAGTTGTCCCTCTTCCTCACTTCATTGAGGAGCTCCACTCTTTCATGTTCCAAACTTTCTTCTGTTTCTCTTTGTGGGTGAGGGGGCAAATAGTTAACTTCTGACTTTTTTGGCCTTTTGACATTCTTTGCAGGTACTTTTTCATGTGGTCTCTTCTTTCTGAGAGAGTTCACATCAAGTTCAGGGCATCCAAGCCCTCTCAACCTGGTTCTATAGTTTCCCATCTTATATTTTAGTCTCTGTTGCCATCCATAGCATCCATTATATGAACCTGGTTCTTTAAGGCAAGGATACTTCTGAATCAGCGCCTCAGCAACATCCGAGAACTGTGCGCTTGTTGGGTAGGCAACATACTGAAAGATGCTTTCAGCCAGTCTCTCAAGGATGTCTGAAAGGACTGAGGTAAAGTTGAGTGGAATGCCATCCTTCTTGAAAGCTTCATTTCCAGAGGCAAGCACAAGCTCTGTGTCATAGCCAAAGTGAGGTACTGGAAATTCAGTTAGCCACCGCTGTGATCGTTGAATCCCATGTTCAGATGATGATAGAATCACTGTATCCTGGGATCTGGAAGAGCAATTGCTTTGAACGGTGGTCACTGAAGTACTGTCCGAGGTTGCTGCACTATGGATGGAGACTTCTGATTCACTTTCAAAGGAAGTGTCCACTTCAATTAAGTTCAGTGTAAATGTGGGAAGTTCAACAACGTTAACCACTTTTATTGTATCCTTGTCCTTGATGTCACTTGTTGAGGTAAGACTAAAATATTCCTCTCTAAAATCAGCATCCTTGTAATGCAAAGTAAAGTTCTGTTGAAGCCCATATGTCTCTCTAACAATGGACTCAAGTTCACCTACAGTCTCAGGGATGCCATGAGGTAAGTCAAGTTTGCGAATGTCATGGTCCTGAAGAATGATCCTAAGTGTGGCTTGATGAGACATTGGAGTATCTGAAGAGAAAATATGTCACTTCAATTTGATTAACAGAATAAATCCAGTTTCATCTTCTAAACATTATGTATCAGAGGAGAACACTGACACTGATAATTACCTGTGATACGGTAAGGACTTTTCATCAACTTTGTGATACTAACTTGCATGGAGAAAGGAACTACGCTCGTGATTATGTCTCTAATTTTTTCTAACTTAACTAATCTAATTATTTCTAATTTCTAACTTCTAACTAATTAACTTTAACATTATACTGTGACATTTTATTTCTTCTTTTTGTCAAAACTGGACGACTGAAAATCTGAGCATCCATGTATCCACTTTTAGTTTGACTAAATGATTGAACATTTATTTCTATGGCAAATAACAGGAGCCTTTCTTCATCCTCTTAGTATTTCCATTAAAATATAATGTCATTGAGGTAAAACCTAAAATTATCATTTCTGATTTTCTTGAGGTTTAAGTCAAACAAATGAGTAGGTGTTAATGACCACTACATATCAACATAAATGTATCGTTTCTGGGTAACCATACGCTTCCCAGCCATGGTGTATGCTGCCATTGGGAAGATGTCAGACAACTCATTTGGCTCAATCACCTTAACAGTTTTTGTGTTTTCGAGTTCACAGCTTCAATATACCATGCATTTAAACATTTAACAATGAAGCCAACCTTCCCATTTACAACAGCTATCTGAATCAACTCCACAAAATCTGGAAGACAACCTGTTGAACCATGTGCCAAGATCATTCCAGTGGAGTAACTGGTGCCACTGCAACACACTCTGGTTTCCATCTGGACAAACGACATGCTGGGGAATTTTATTTGCAGTGCTTTTTTTATGTCTTCCCTCAGCACAGTCAAATCCACCATTGACAGTTTTGATGCCTTGCACCACCATGTAGATGGTGTGCAACCATTAACTGATGCTTCACAGCAAGAGACAACAAAATGTTTCGGAAGCTGTGGGTATGCCTGACCACACGCTTAAAAAAGCTGTGTTTAGCTTCAAAGTGCATAGTCCACAGAGATACAAGTGGACCAAAATCCTTTATCAGCTGTGGATAATGCTCGAGAAAGTGATGCTTTGGAATAAGTCTTTCCTGAAGGAAAGTCTCCAGGAATCTATGGCGATGCTCAGAAATCTTGCTTTCAAGGAAACAAATTGTTAAGTCTGTATGGGCAGGAGAAAGGACAAGTTCAACTATGTCCTTAAGGTTCAGAAGGACCAGCCATGAGGATTCACTCTCTGGTATTCTTTCTCCAACTATCAGGGGAAGAAGGCAAAGCAGAGCCCAATTTTCATGGGCATTCCCACCAACAGTTTTTCTTGTAGCAAAAGTCAGTGGAACTGCTTGTGGTGCATTAGATTTATCTGCCCATCTGTATGGGAACTCCTTGATCAATTTATTTAGTTCATCAAGTGTGAAATATTTCTTTTTGATTAAGGCATTTAGGCACAGTGCTAACTCGTAAGGTACAATACCTTCAAAGAGGTCATGGAGTAAATCAGGTGGGTAGCCAGCTAAAACATCAAAATGTTTTAGTTTTTCAGTCAATGGGCACTGTCTCTTTACTCCACAACAATGAGATCCACTTGTTTGTGCTGTCTGAACATAAACCCTGTGTTCTTGTATTGTCCTAGGACAAAAGGCGCCACTTCTAACTTCACTTACTTGGAACTGGGATCTTTCTCCAAGACAGAACCTGCAGATGTGTGTAGCTGAGAAACTCTCCACAAATCCTCCGATAGGGGGCACCAAGGTTATCTGCAACAACACAATACACAGTACCTTTGACTCGCATGCCTAATGAAGGAATGTAAAGTCCTTCCTCCTCAAGGATGGCAAGATCTTTTAGCAATGGCTCTAACACAGCATCATAGCCAAAATTTTTGATATCATCAGCCTTGCAGAGAAGTGCAAGGTATATTGATGTCAGTGATGATCTGAGTAGTGGTGGCACATTTGCTAAAACCCAATACACAGCAGTAATTTTGTGCTTTTTTCTTGAAGTACCAAGTGGATTACACACTTCAAAATCATTCACATACAGAATGAGAGAAATAGCTGGATTATTTTCTGATAGCAATGTATTTTTTTTAAAATGTGTGCCATTCTGAAATGAGTTGTATTGACTTTCAGAACTGCTATGTGCTTCATAACTGTGTGTGAGCCAGTCCTGAATTTCTTTTTTCTTCAAAACCTCATGCAAGGACTTCAAAATAGGTACATATTGGAAACTTCTCTGCTCCCTGGCACTGAGCATATACTCTATGGGTTCTACCACAGAAAAATGCTCCTTGAAGTACTCTCTTCTTTTGTAGGAGGTGGAAAGAGGACCATTGCTCATTAGGGCTGATGTAATTGGGTTGCACTCACATAGGTCTGTCACCATATCTGAGATGATCACATCATCGACCTCACAATTATGCTTCTTTAAGCATGACTGTAAAATGTCTTTTAAAAGAGGACCAGAAGCTGATGAAGAAATAAAGTGTAATTCTTCAACTAACTCATCAATACACTGTTGTGGTACATTGAATATGCTTTCCAACTTAAGCAGCAAGTGGGCTACGTGTTTTTCTATTAAATTAGGCAATTCTCTCATTTCATTATCTTCAGCATCTTCACTCACTGCACCCTCAGTATCATCTTCATCTACAGCATCGTGCCCTGCATTTAGAGGATTTACATAACTCTGCAAAAGCTCAGGCTTGAAGTCATCAAGAGTGTGAGGAGTGTGTTTCCGGCTTCTATGAGAGGCAAATCTTCCATAAATGTTTGTTTTGAAAGGACAATTTTCAAAAACACAACACACAGTTTCCTGTTTCTTTAAATGCCGACCAATGTGCTCAAAGTATTCTCTTTCTGTGGAGGTAGTGTTTAAAGAGCAAGATGGACATTTAAATGACAGTACAGTGGGCAATGTCACTGTCTCACAGGTCGAGTGACTTCTTGACAGATGGGTTCGCAGGCTGCCCCATGTCTTAAATGAGCAATAACACTCCCAATAAAGACAAGGGAGAGATTCTCCACCATGGCCATGTCTAAGTCTATAATGCTTTAAGAGACCTGTCTTTCTTTGTGTTTCAAATTTGCTAATTTTACAGATCCACTTAATTTTAAAAACTAGGGAATGTTCTGTTTAAATGATTTGAACTTAGGTCATTCAGAAGGCTGTAGTGCCTACAACTTGTGCCACATCAGCAATACAGTAAATTTTATTTTACCGTTTTTGAATAATCAAGATGAAAAACAAGAAAAACAAAAGCTTGCAAACTAGCCTACTACAAAGAAATGGGCATTTGGCAAGTACACACACACAACTAGCTTAATAATGTTAAGACCACTCCTGTACCGTTGGCATCTGGAACATTTGCTTCCTTGCCCGCGGTTTTAGACTGCACTTGCTGCTGCTGTGTCTCGATGAACAAACCGCAAGTATGCTCAGTCACCTACAACGGCCCAGCCATGCAGCTTTTGCTGGTCAAAACTTCACTGACACATCAGTTTTAAATTTGAAAGAGGCAAAGTGGGTATTATTTTATCATTGCAAAGTTAAAACTACTGCTATAGAAGTTCATTTCATTTATGGTGGCAGATTTGGCTGCCACCATAAAACAAAACTTAAAAAGACTAAAGTTATGGCTCAATTACAACACCAATTAGCTAAAAGTCTAACATTTCTAGCTTAAATATAACCTACACTAACCGAGGAAAAGCATTCAATTTTGTGTAAAATGATTTCTTGTACTGTGTGTTGATGGAGTGTTTAGCTAAAGTTAGCTGAATAAAACAAGTCAAAACATTATACTCACCGAGTCTTAAAGTTTTCAAAATCTCTTTCTGTGCTCCGCTCCATTCCCTCCAAAAGTCATGGTCTGCCAGCAAAACAAGTCCGGACAGGTCAGCCTTGTACTCAGCTTTTAATGGACACTTAAGAGATTTTTAAGTTGTACTAACTGAATACACTCCTAAGTTAAGTTAAGGCAGAAATGTCTGTTCAAAATCCATTTATTATTGAGTTAAGACTATTTTAATTTAGACCAACTTACTAAATTAAGTTATCAACTCATTATTATGTGTATATGTAACAAACACATTTTTTTATGCTGAAAAAGTTCTTGATTTTGAGCTATACCTACTAACCCCATGAATCATTTCTTAGAGTGGTAATCTAGTTTTGTTCCATGAGTGTCTAGGATCTCCAGAGATTAAACTACTTGGAGTCATTTAACAATAAGATTAACGGTCCAGAGAGGCAAGAAAATGTCTATGATGCAGTCCATGGTTTTCCAGTCAGCTGTGGCCATCATGCTCCACGAGCCATGGTCCTCTCTTTCGCCACGTACAGACCCATGCATAGGGAGAACAGAGAGCAACACAATTTTATAAGGTGTAATGTGTAGACCTGCTATGCATGAAAAGTGCCCTTGGAAAATTTCTGTAATGGTTGGCTACATTAATAAAATAAATTAAATTGCCAGTAATGAGTCCTCAGTGGTTAACAATCATCAGAGCTTCTTTTTTACCAGAGACCACCAGAAACCTCTGTTATTGGTATGTTCAGCGTTTGGATTGGAGGTGAAGGTGTTAATCTGAAATTCTTGGACATGTTGTTGATCTCCTTCACCCGTAGGTGTCAACTTGTGTTAAATCATTAATTTAGTAGACACACACACAGACGCAGACACCTGGATGAGAAGTGTGTGAAGAAGTGGGTCAGCAAGAGAAATGACTGCACTAAAATTTTGCTTTGTCATCTTGTCAGCCCACGTGTTGTGGCGCCATTTCATTGAGGATACCCAAAATTTGTCTGACCTGCTCTTGTGACTGTGGCTTGGGGGTAGAGCGGGTTGTCCGCTAATCAGATGATCGGCGGTTCGATCCCCTCCAGTCTCCGATCAAAATGATTCCCTGGCCAATGCTTTGGTCCATTCATTCATTTTCCAACTGCTCATCCTTCACAGGTCACAGGGAGCTGAAACCGATCTGATATTGGGGGAAAGTCAAGGTACACCCTGGACAGGTCACCAGTTCATCACAGAGGTGACACATGGAGACAAATGCAGACACAGGGAGAACATGCAAACTCTTGCACTCCATGGTGCCAGTTTGGTGCAGTTATTACAAAAACGTGGCCGGATTTACATGGTTAGAATTAAGGTCGACATTGCTTTTTTATGAAATGTGTCTGTATCTTGTTCTTTCCATCCATTTAATTTTGTGTGTAATATTACAGCCTCCAGGACGTCTTTTTCTTTAAGGCGCCAGATGAACTGTTCTGTAAATCTGAAGCTTGTTGCACAAAATTTAACCAATGAATCTGCAGTGAAAAATTAGCAACTAAATGTGACTTTTTGGAGGAATACTTTGGTGCTAACTAACAGAATTACACGATTAAGCAAAATGAAGTACAAATCAAAATCAGCATTTTTCTGCTCTTTATTGTTTAAAATGTATAAAGTGTTCTTACTAAGTTATCGCCTGTATTATTAATAAGAAAGAAATAGAGTAAACTTGAGGCAAAAGCTTCATTTAAATGCTGATCTAGGATCAGTGTCATTATCCCAAATGTAATATTGACCAGAAGACTCAGCAGTTGACCTACGCTGCAAGGCCAAGGGACACTCCTTTTAGGACTGAAATGTTTGTATTTCAGCTGAAGACAGATAGTTTGAAAGAGGAGTAAAAGAAGCCATTTTTGTTAACCTGGAAATACCATCCCTCAACAGAGGAGGGGGGTTACAACACAATCTGACAGCTGCCTAAAACCACTTCCCAGGCAATTCAACCACCATCTCGCCCATGGGACTCACATGAGGATAGGGTGAGTCAACAGCCCACAGGTGTCTCTAATGTCCTTTTTAATTAACCTGGTTTTTCATTTGCTACTCTTCCCAATATGCTTACGTTTGATCATCTCATGTTTTTGGCATGTTGATGTAAAAACTAGCTACAAAAAATCCCTTAAAATCCAAAACAGTGGGACACCCACATCGTCTGTTCACGCTTTGCATTTGGCGTTGTACTTGTGTGATTAAAAAAAGGAGCCTCTCAGCTGACATTTTCAACCAACTTATTTTGTGTGACCAACATTCCAAAACTCAAATATATTCAGCTTACAATGATTTAAAGTAAAGCATAAAATCCATACCAGAGAAACTTTCCAATAAATGACTTAAACAATGAACTCAAAATTGAAATTGTAATTTTATGTTGTCAGATTTCTAAAGTCATTCAATAATGAGTTCACAGACTAATAAATTTGGGGAGCTGGAGGGCAGAAGAGGACTCCAATCAGTGCAAACCCAGTTTGAATGTTTTTATCTGCCTTTGTTCCTGCTGGAGGAACATTTCATTAGAACAAAGGTACACTATAGAGCAGAGAGAGGTCTGGTTATACAAGACTGTACTAGCTCTCCTCATCAGTCACCTTCTGTGGATTCTAAATCTTGCAGCCTTCCCAGGGTTTACATCCAGCGCTTCATTTCCCAGCTCCCTCTTATCCTCTGCTTCAGTCCGTACCCCTGCTCCCTCTCATCTGTATCTGCCACCCAGCGAGTCTCCACCTCAGGGGACACTTGACGTTGGCAGGTATAAATTCTCCACCAAGCCCCCTTTGCTCAGTGGGGTCTTACACTATTCTGCTTAATCTGGATGCCACAGCATGGCTTCCCCCTCTCAGCAGTCCTCAATAAATCAGTAGTGATAAAGTATGTCAAGTAAAAATGCACTACATCCCATGTGTTTTTAATAAGACTGCACTTTGATTAGCAACATGGATTTGCAAACCTTTCTTTTTACCTCAATTCAAATATTGCTGTATGACACACACACACACACACACACTATATGACTGCAATAATACTTTATATTTCACTATTGAGTTTCGCTATTGTTCAGTGTTGCAACATCCTCAGTAGATATTTATTTTTTATTTAATATTTATTTCTTTATTTAAAAAATGCTGTTCATGTTCTTTTTTAATTTGGAATAATGAATCCTTTTTTTTGTTATTTAAATTTTTATTGAATTCTTAGTAGCAGAGTGCATGAGTACAGGGTTAATAATACATTTTGGAATCTGGCATTGACATATTATGACATGTCACATAGAGGAAAAATAAAAAAAATAAGAAAAATAAAATAAGAAAATATATGAAAAAAGTATGCTGTATGCTGTAACAGCACGACAAAGCAGTGAATGCTTCCATATTCTGTGGTTAGTTCATATTTCACAAGTTGGAGAGTTCAAACCTTCAGTGAGTTAGCTATGGTCATCTCTCTGTGATGAAAACACTGTACTCACCAAAATAATTGTTAAGTGTGACAATGTTGCTAAAAATAGATCCAATAAGACAAATATAAAAGCAGTGACACAATCAGACAACCAGTTGGAAACAACTAGCAGCCCCCAGGTTAGTTAAATGTATTTGAAAGAGAAAACAATTTCTACCCCACATGTCTGTTGTAAATCACATTTTACAGACTCACTTCCTGGTTAAAACTTATTTAACTCTTCTTTCCTCCAACGTGAGGGATTACTGTGGTTTCTACCTCTAAATAACATGGTTTCTATCTGCTGTAATTTGTTCAGAGATCTCAGTGTTTACTTTGGTAAGTACAGTGATAGAATCCCTGATAGAACTGTTGGCTAGAGCGTCAAAAAGAAAGCCCACATTGTGATAAACTGTAGTTCTTCTTCAAAGAACACTAATCAGTCATTGATTTAAACCACTTGGGGGCAGAATTCCACCACGAACATCCCAAACATTTGACATATTATGGTCTCAGAGTTGATATGGCTCATGGGTTAATAATTAGTTTACACATCCAGCAGTTCACCAAACCAAAACAGTAATGTTGTGGGCCAAGAAACCAAAAAATGAGAGAGTAGAGAATTCAACCTTAAAAGTACCGTGGGCCCTTTTTTAAACCATCTATATCTATCTGAAGTGCATGGCGCAAGTGCATTTGGTGCATGTCTGACTCCACCTTTGATAGTTAAACAGTGCATAATTTGGGTGAAAAGTAAAGTGGTGAGTCGTGAGCGTGTCTTCGTCTTCAGGAAGGTCAACTACTTGGCATACTAAGGATCTGACTTCAACTGACGACATTTCTCTGCCTCTACCCTCTACCCAGATGATTGAGGGATTTGGGACAGGTGGACATTCAAGGTAATGCAATGATAACAATAAATCATGTGTGTGGGCTGTCATGTAGAAAGTAATTAGTGTAATATGCAATTCATGAGTAGCATATCCTTTATTCAGTGAAACAACAAAATGTCTGAATAATCCATACAACTACAACATGTGTCTCACACAGTGGCCACTGCAAAACAAAATCGCCAAAGAGCAGTTATGGTGAGAGACAGAGGGTGGAAGAAACATCCGGTTGAGAGGAGAGATGAGTCACAACAAAAAAACATCATCTGGCTGGAGGACCACCAGTTCCTGAAAATGCAGCAGACTAGACCCCTCCATCTCCGTGGATTGGTTGATCATACACAGACAGCATCATTTCACATTTATTTCAGTCCCATTGGTCAGAAATCAGTGAGGGCTGGTCAGATATCAGTTGCACAAGAGGCAGAGGGTGGAGAGGACGAGCAACAACGAGAGGAGAGAGTATAGGTCCTAGCGTAAGAGGTAGCAGCAGAGGAGGTGGTGGAGGAACCAGAGAGGGGGAAGGAGGCAGGGTCAGAAGAGGCAGAGATCCTTATAGTTTCAGAGATCTTGTCAATGTATGCAACATACTACACTAAATGACTAGATGACAGCAGCAACATCATGCACAAAGTGAAGATATAAAGGTACAATCCACATACTTTGGAATATTGAAATATAATGTGTACAATTGCTCCAACAAAGGTGGGCTCTAGTGGAAAATCTCAATATCTGTCTTTATTTTTTGCAGAGAGCCAGGGCTAGATTTTGATGCCCTGATGAGCATGCTGTCCCACTGTCCACTGTTGTACCCTGGTGTATGTATGGGAACTGCAGGGTCATGACAACAGACCGGGAGAGAAAAAGCCAGGGGCCCAACAATTGCTTTCCCCCTCTACTGTCTTGAAGATGGTTATTTGCATCTGCAATGAGTGTATAGAAATGATGTGTTGGAGCCAGGGGACAACAACCGAGAGTCCTGATATGTCCCTATGTCCCTGTTTTCTCTTTCCTTGTGTTTGAGTCTCTGGGCATGGCCTCAGGATCACCTCACCACCTGCACTTCATCAATCAATCAACCTATGCTGCATAAAGCCCTAGCTCACAAAATTCCAGACTCTGCCAGATCATTCAGTCTCTGTAGTGGTAACAGTGCTACGGCCAACTCTGTGTTTTTGGAACTCTGCATCTCCTGTGATGTCAAGCTCTGTTTTTCTCAGCATCTGTATTCTGGAATTCCAGCCCTGCACCACCCTAGACAAGCCGCCACTGGTTCCCTCAATCTGCAATGCACATTCTCTTTGTAATATCAATATACTGTTTAAATGTAATTCAGTTTCCCTTAACATTGGTCAGCAAACTATGCCTATGCTGTGTCTGGCAGATCAAGGACAAGTATCCTGATCCTTAGGCCCAGTACTGGTTTTGTCCCGTGCCTCTGAAAAGCAAACACTCTCCCTCTGATGGCATGTCCATGCAAAGCTTCTGGAGCCAGATGGACCATCAGGACATTAAACATGTCATTTGTACATTTAAAAGAAACCCCACCCAGCTACCACATTTTGATTTGATATGCACAGGTTTATTCCAGTTTGTGTTTTATTTCCAGATTAGGCTCATTAACCTAATTTGTTCAGGAAGTTGTTACTTTTTTAAATAAAATTGAATTTTTCATACCAGGTGAGGGTGAGCAGAGTTTTGGATGTATAGAAGTTAAGGTTTTAGATGAAAAACCTCCCTTTTCTGTCAAAAATTCTGGAACGCGTTGTCGCCGCACAAATCAAAGCCCACCTCCACTCTCATGAACTGTATGAACCCTTCCAATCTGGATTCCGCCCACAACACAGCACCGAAACCACTCTCCTGAAAATCACAAACGATCTCCTCCTCTCTACAGACTCTGGGCACCTCAACATACTGATCCTCCTTGACCTCACTGCAGCCTTCGACACCATCAACCACTCCATTCTCTTGTCCCGCCTACAAACATCACTTAACATCACTGGCTCTGCTCTTTCCTGGCTCAAATCATACCTCACTGACAGACATCACTTCATCCACATCAATAACTGCACCTCCTCCACTGTCCCCCTCCCTCAAGGCGTCCCCCAGGGCTCGGTGCTTGGTCCTCTCCTATTCATCCCTCGCTCTGGAACGCCCTCCCCAAACACATCCGTGACTGTTCTAACCTATCCACCTTCAAATCACTATTCAAGACCCACCTTTTTAAATCTGCTTTTAACCTGCAACAATAGCTGTCTCTCTCTGTGCCCCCCATCAGTTTTCCTAATCACAATCACACATAGTTATTGCGCATTGTTTGTCCTTCTATTCATATATTTCTCTTTCTTCTTCTCTGCACTAAGTACTTATGTATTTTTTTGTTGTTGTTGTTGTATTTTATTTCCTCTGTATTTGGTTTTATGTAAAGCGTCTTTGAGAGCTGTAAAAGCGCTGTATAAATAAAATGTATTATTATTATTATTATTATTATTATTATTATTATTATGTGCTGTAGAAGATAGCATTGCAATAGTGGATTCTGGAAGTGATGAAGGCGTGAATGAGGGTTTCTGCAGCAGAGAAGGAGAGTGATGGGTGGAGTCAGCTATGTTTTTAAGATGAAAAAAGGCAGTTCTGGTGTCTTTATGTGTTCAAAGTGTTATTGCCAATGATGACTCAGAGGTTGTGTGAGGGGAGGGCGACAGGGTGCAGGTGTCAGCGATGAGGCAGAAACTGAGTGGTTTTGGTGGTTTGATTTCAGTGAGGCAGTTAGAGAGTGGAGTGAGTGGCACAGGTAATGGATTTGGTGGATCTGTAAAGCTTGCAGTGGAAGTGGAGACCATGAGGATGAATGCTGAAGCATGTAGAAGGATGAAGAGGAGAGGACCAAACACTGGGGGATGCCTGTGGTGTGATGTGGTTGATGGTATCAAAAGCTGCAGTGAGGTCCAGACCAGAGTGTGTGGAGAGGAGGATGTCGTTGGTGACTTTGAGGAGGGCTGTTAAAGTGCTGTGAGTGGAAACTGGATTGAAATGGTTCAAACAGTTGAGGTGGGTTATGAGTTGGTTGGCAATGGTACGTTCCAGTATTTCAGACAAAAAAGGGGAGATTGGAGAGGGGCCGAAAATTTGACGTCAGGATTCACTGAAGGTTTTTTGAGGATGGGGGTGACAGCAGCCAGTTTGAGTAAGTGAGGGACTGAACCAGAGCTGAGGGAGGAGTTGATTTCATAAATGTAGCTGGTAGACGCTCCTTGATGAGGTGGGATGGGATGAGGTCCAGGACACGTTGAGCTTTTCATCCCTTTCATGATGTTGGACATCTCCCCCTGGCAGGCGGTGGGAGCAGGAGAGGACAGGTTGCTGTATATGCTGTCAGTTTTATTTTGAAAGAAAGGAGTTATACTTATCAGTTGTGAATGAGTTGGAGGTTTTGTCACCAGGTTTGAGAAGTTTATTTACTGTGGAGAACATTACAACAACCAACATGCTACTGCGATCATGGTTATTCAATCCAGATTCTTCATCAGAACCCTCAGCAGATGACTGTTTGACCTCAGGAATCACCATAAACACCTCCTTCTGAGGACCAGAGAACACTTGCACTGCACATCCAACCTGTGTGCTGTGGGCATGGACCTTCATCCTCTGCTTCTTAGATTCTTGCAGTACTCCTGCACACCTGATGCTCATTCCTCTGTTATTGCCAATCAGTCAGTCTGTGTGCAGTTCAGGGTCATAGGAAAACACAACTACTGCATGCAGAACACTAAAACACTCAAATAAAAACACAGCAAAGTTAAAAACAAGCATGCACAGTTTCATTAAAAACTGACCCTGTGACAGTAACTGTACTGTTTACTGTTGTTGACATTGACAGAGCTGTAGTTTGATAGATGGAGGTGCTGCTTTAGGATAGATTATGACCTTTTGAAGGCTATGTGATAATGTTTCACCTGAATCATATTTTCAGCAATCCAGATTTTATTATTTATATATATTTATTTTTATTAAAGCATGTACTTTTTGTGTGTTTTTGGTTGAAATATCACACACTGTTGTTGACATGATATATGGCACAAATAGCGATGTTTATATAGATGGCCATTGAGCCCAATGAGACACCCCTCCCCCTTGGAGGACTGCATGACAGTTATCTGATATAGAGGAGTCATGGATTGGTCCAGGATCATTTGTGTAACCTTACATGCAAATCACCTAGATGTTGATGGAATGGATTCTCTTAGTGAACCGTAAGGGGATATATCAGTGTTCTCTGATGAGGCAGGTAGTTACATCTACGTTCAGTCTACTGCTTAATCCTGTCTTGGCTGGCAGGTGTCATGGGGAATTTCATGAAATCACTGGCATATCGGACTAGGCTTGATATAACAGCATGTATGGCCAAACTTGCAGTAGATTGTGACATACCTGCAGTAGAACAGTAGGGATGCTCGAGTGACCCACTTGCAAAGAAAAGCAGTGCAGAATTAACTTTGACAGCAGTTGCGAGTTCAGAGACAGCTGGCATTAGTCTCTAAAACATCTGACAGGAGATTACAGATGTCTGTTACAGCCTTGCGGGAAAAGCAGTTTTACATCAGCACTCATCACCCTACCCAGCCATACTACTACTTAGGCACAGTGGAACTTTGAGCTGTATGTTAATGTGATCATGCTAAAATGCTCAAAATGCTAACCTGCTGCTGTTCACCACCTTAGTTTGCTAGCATGCTAACATTTGTTACTTAGCATTAACACAAAATAGCTGGGGTTGATGGGAAATGTATTTTGTTGCCATACAACCTGAAAATAAAATGGATGTCAATACTTAATAATACTGTAGAGGCAGAGGGTGTGTTGCTCTAAGCTTGGCACATTTAGCCACTGGGTTGTCTAGCCCATCCTTCCATCCCAAGGCAAAACTGCTCCAGCTCCTCCAAGTTGGATGGGTTCTACTGGTGTACAGCAATCTTTAAGTCATGCCACAGATTCTCAATATGACTGAGGTCTGGGCTTTGACTAAGCCAGGTGTTGCTTTAACAGTATGGTTAGAATCATTGTTCTGTTGGAAGGTGAACCTCCGTCCCAGTCTCAAATTTCTGGCAGACTGAAAAAGGTTTCCATCAAGAATTCCCCTGTATTTAGCACTGTTATGACCCAGGGTCATAATTTAGTATTTCTTGGTCTTGGTGTGTTTCTCTTTTCTGTGCTGTTGTTCCTCCCTGCCTGAGGAGGGTGGTGGTGCTACCACCCTTAGGCTCTCTCTCTCTCCAGGTGCTGTTCCTCCCTGCCTGAGGGTGGTGCTACCACCATTGGTGCTCTCCAGGTGCTGGCTGCCGATTGGTGAATGGACTGGTGGAGCTGCTATAAATGGCCGCCGCTTGAAACAGTCGCCCTCTTCTCTTGACCCTACTCCCCAACTGCACTAGGCTATGTTGTAATGTATTGTGTTATGTGAAATTGTACTTGCTTGTCTGCTGAGATTTTAGTTTAGCAGTCCAGGTAGTTGTAGGGGTGAGTAGCTCTTTTTGGTTGATCTCTTTTTCTCCTGTTTACTTTATAGGGAGTCAGGTTAGAAACCTGTAATTTGTTTTCTTTGTTTTTGGTTAGGTAAGTTAGTTTTGGGTCAGATTGTTTTTGTTTGTTGTTTTGGGCCAACCTCACCCTGAAACAACGCTACCATTCTCTTCTCAAAATCAAATAAATGATCTTTTGTTGGACTGCAGCACTGTGGCCTTGGTAATTCCCGGGAGTGTGGAAAGAGGGGAGGGTCCTTTCTTGTTGTGTCCGGTTCCCCTAGGCCAGACGTAACCGCACCATCCATCATTCCTTCATTCCAGTATTGGACAAATTAAAATGTTGCTCGGATCAAAAAGTTCATATGTCACGATTGATTAAGGAATTTAAAACTATAAATAGATAAAGGGGCGGCTGTGGCTCAGAGGTGGAGCGGGTCGTCCACTAATCAGAAGATCGGCTGTTGGATCCCCGGTTCGATCCCCTCGAGTCTGGGCAAGATACTGAACCCCAAATTGCTCCCGAAGGCTGTGCCATCGGTGTGTGAATGTGTATGAATGGTTAGCTCCTCAAACTGATGAGCAGTTGGCACCTTGCATGGCCAGTGCCATCAGTGTATGAATGTGTGTGTATGGGTGAATGAGATACGTACTGTAAAGCGCTTTGAGTAGTCGGAAGACTAGAAAGGCGCTATATAAGTACAGTCCATTTACCATAAATAGTTAAAATGTTGCCAACAACGCCACCTAGGTTAAAAAGAGCCAAGTACTCTAACATAAAACACATAGGTTAGTTAGTTAGCAAGTCCCCTGTAGCCGGTGCGGTACCACCAAAGGTAACTTCAGCTAGCCGTCCCCCAGCAGCCCCCGAGCAGCCGGGAGGCTGGGTGACTGTCCGAAGGAGGCATAGCCCCAAACTGAAGCCTGCGGTACATCACCAACCGCTCTACATTTCTAACAGATTTTCCCTGCTCAGCGACACACCCTCTGAGAGGCCAACTCTGGTCAGTTAGACCAATATCAAGCCTTCCCTTTCTCTCTAAGATACTTGAGAAAGCTGTAGTCAATCAGCTGTGACTTTCTCCATAAGAACAGTTTATTTGAGGATTTTCAGTCAGGATTTAGAGTGCATCATAGCACAGAGACCGCACTAGTCAAAGTTACAAATGACCTCCGAATGGCATCAGACAAAGAACTCATCTCTGTACTTGTCCTGTTAGATCTTAGTACCGCATTTGACACCATTGACCATCAAATTCTTTTACAGAGACTGAAACATCAAATTGGCATCAAAGGAACCGCCCTAAGCTGGTTTAAGTCGTATTTCTTAGATCGATCTCAGTTTGTTCACGTCAATGATGAATCCTCCATGCACACCAAAGTTTGTCATGGACTTCCACAAGGTTCTGTACTAGGACCACTTCTATTCAGTTTATATATGCTTCCTTTAGGGAACATTATTAGGAATTAATCCATTAATTTTCACTGTTATGCCGACGACACCCAATTATATTTATCGATCAAGCCTGATGAAACCAATCAGTTAACTAAACCCCAAGCATGCCTTCAGGATATAAAAAGTTGGATGACCTACAATTTTCTGATGTTAAATTCAGACAAAACTGAAGTTCTTGTAATTGGACCCAAAAACCTCAGAAACTCTCTTTCTAGAGACTTAGTTACCTTAGATGGGATCACCCTGGCCTCCAGCTCCACTGTAAAGAATCTTGGAGTTGTTTTCGAGGACTGCATTCTTCCACTTACGTAACATCGCCAAAATCAGACACACCGTGTCTCAAGCGGATGCAGAAAAACTAGTCCACGCATTTGTTACTTCTACGCTGGACTATTGTAACTCTTTGTTATCAGGCTGCTCCAATAAGTCTCTTAGGACTTTGCAGCTAATTCAGAATGCTGCTGCACGTGTTCTGACAGGAACCAAGATCAGAAATCACATCTCTCCCATTTTGGCTTCTTTGCATTGGCTACCTGTTAAATCTAGAATAGAATTTAAAATTCTTCTCCTTACATACAAAGCTCTTCATGGTCAGGCACCATCATACTGTATCTAAAAGCGCTCATAGTACCTTACTACCCCTCTAGAACACTGCACTCTCAGAATGCTGGGTTCCTTGTGGTTCCTATAGTTTCCAAAAGTAGATTGGGAGCCAGCTACCTACTCCAGCCGCCGCCAGCTGCTGCTAGCTGCCACCATCCGCTACCTGCTACAGCTGCAACTGTCTGCTACGTGCTCCAGCTGCCGCCGTCCACTACCTGCTGCAGCCGCCACCAGCTGCCGCCATCCACTACCTGCTCCAGCCGCCCAACCAACTCCAGCTTGCTGCCTCTGTTTTTTTTTTTTTAAAACCCTGTGGTGCTCCCACACCTGATGCTTATTAACTTGTTAAAGTCTGTGGGACGTTCAAGGACAATTGAAAAACACCAATGCTTGCAAAAAAAAACAACAACTCTAAAAGACACTCAAAAAACACAAAATTAAACACATGCATCATTCCAAAACCTATCACATCTACATCACGTAGATCCCCAGGGGACCATGAACACAATGAATAAATCAATAATCAATGGATTTCATTACAGTGGATTCAATAACCTTGTTGTGACATTTCACAAACCACATTGTGAGTCATCCTGTGGGGACCATGAATAACCATATTAACTTATAACAACAGTTAGCTAGCTTGACTAAGCCACACATTGTTTGATGGAGACACTGCACAGAGTACAGGGAGTGACATATACAGCATCCAGATGCTGCTGCGGTAACCCCAACCAGCAGCAGGTGTTCTGTTGTAAAGTTAGAAACAGCTTCTGTAGCCAGCCATTGTTCTGTTCCTGGGGGGTTAGTTCATGACTCTGCCTGACTGCATATCAGACAGGGAGCTTTACCTCCAGTGCTTCTCTTTTGTGCAGTAGCTTTGATGTACAGTAAGGGATCCTGGCAGAACCATCCCTTAAAAGCAGTTACCTCCATAAATAGTTTTCTTTGAGCCGATGACAGTTCTTAATGTGCGTGCTGTGATCTCTGGTGGCAGTCGTAGTGTATGTTTCCATTTAGGCAGATTTAATGATGCAACATGCAAACCAACTGGGCGACAACACCCAGAACAAGTTGTCTGCTTAACACACACACATGAAAACAAACATGATCCATGTGCATGTGAGCGAGCACCCAGCACACACACAGACACACAGACTAATGGTATTTACAGAGAAAGATGTAATAAATCTTCCTGCTTCCTCTGCCACCTGCTTTTACTGCAGAGGCTCCGCTGCTGGCATAAATTAATGATCTGGCTGAGAGTTGGTCCTCTCTGAAGACCTGAGGGAGGCTGAAGGAGACGCAAGGAGAGGGGAGAGGGGAGAGAGGAGGAGAGAGGATGAGGAGACAAATTAAGGTAAGGAGTGATGGAGAGATGGGAGTGGAGCTAAACAGTGAAGTGTAGCATATTGCAGTTTCAGCGCCTTCACCTCCTCCACCATGTTGAGAATTGTTTTCTGCTGTTGTCTGATAGCAGAAACTTCTTCGGTCAGAAAAGTCGAGCAACATTTCAGGGATTTCCATGTCAGGACCTATGGTGCAGAACCCAGCTATCATTTGTGTATATGTGTGTGTGTGTGTGTGTGTGTGTGTGTGTGTGATATATATATATATATATATATATATATATATATATAAAAAGTTTATTTATGTGTTTACCCAAAGGTTGTAGTGCTGGCAGCCTCCAGACCATTGTGAGGAGGCCAGGTCATCCAGCAACTGTCAGCCTTTAGTTGGGTTTCGGTATGTGGGCTTCAGGTCTGAAGAATCCATTTGCTGTGCCATGCTGCCACCACATGTGCACATACATACCCACACATATACAGGTACATGTCTACACATATACGTATACACACCTATCACACTCAAACATATTCATACAGATGCACACGCATGTTTAAGTAAGAAAGAAATAAAGAAAGGGTGAGAAAAAAAGGGTATATATGAATATACAATCTAGTAAATGATGAAAATGTTGGTGAGATGAGAGATGAGTGGGTTGGTTACTGAGAGATGTGATTTCAGACTCAGATGAATGTGTTTCTGCAGACCAAGAAGTCCAGAGGCTGGTGTCAGAGGCCATTTATTGGTAGGGAGGTGAATGTTGTTATCTGTGTGACAATTTACGTTAGTTTAAGAGACTTTTTTTCATCCCTCGAGGGGAAATTCTTTTATCACTCAGTTTTTTAAATGCATTTTAACCCCGAAATACAACCACACACATACAAAGGCAAATGTGGAGAGAGATGGTCAGCCACCCAGAGCAGCACCCACATCGGCAGTGCCCAGGAGGTGAACTGGCACCCCTCCAGCTACCAGTCCACCTTCCATACTGGACTTGAACCGGCCACCCTCCGGTTCCCAAGCCAAGTCTCTATGGACTGAGCTACTGCTGCCCCAAGTTTGACAGAATTTTAGTTGCTGTGGAGTATTTCATGATTTGTTCTGCTGGATACCATGGTTGGAGTGTGTTACTTATTATATTGATTTTATTTTTGGTGACTGATTTGAAGATATTGAAGGAAGTTTCCCCCCTTTCTGGTCTTTAAACGTGATGAATGAGTCATTTTGGAATAGATGGCGGAGATGTGTGATTCCTTTTTGTTCCCATGTGGTGAAGTGAATTGGGGATTTGTGTACATGCAAGGAGTCAATTGTGATTTTGTGATCTCAAGGGTTTTCCACCAGGCTGTCAGGGTTGAGGAGATGAGTGGGTTTTTAAAGCAATTGTGGGTTTTAATGTTTGAACCAATGAACGGTAAATCAGAGATTTTTATATTCTTACATTCTTCCTGCTCTAATTTAATCCATGGTGTATGGGCCGGGTTAGAGTGAATCCATTTAACAAGATACTGTAATTGGTTTGCTAGATAGTAATTGAAGAAATTGGTGCACCCCTGAGTTTATTTTTCTGTAGAGTTGAAAGG
The DNA here is from genome assembly GCA_946959425.1 of Argyrosomus regius. Classification (NCBI taxonomy): domain Eukaryota; kingdom Metazoa; phylum Chordata; class Actinopteri; family Sciaenidae; genus Argyrosomus; species Argyrosomus regius. The sequence goes on from OX336884.1 coordinate 29,803,554, forward strand.
CTGATTTTTGTTTTTTTATTTTTCCAGTAGAAGTGTGAGATTGCAGAGTTCAGTGATGTGCCATTTGGATGTTGGAAGGTAGTTGATTTGTGGCCGAACTTTCATTTTTATCGTTGCTATTTGTCCATTCAAAGATAGGGGGGAGGTGAGACCATCGTTTTAAGTCATTGCTCATTTTTTCTAATAGTGGGGTGAAATTGAGCTGGGTTAACTCTGACAGCCTGGAGGGGATGTTAATACCCAGATATCTGATATTTTCAATAGTGAAAGGGTGATGTGTATCTTGGGTTGAATTGACTGTGACAGGTAGAAGGGTTGATTCGGACCAGTTTATAGTGTAGTCTGAGATTTGTGAAAAATTGTTAATGAGATTTATTACTTCCTGTAGTGAGTTTGGATCCTGAAGATATAGTAGGATGTCATCGGCATATAAATTCTGTGGAGGCGGCTGTGGCTCGGAGGTAGAGTGGGTCCACTAATCAGATGATCGGCGGTTTGATCCCCGGTTCGATCCCCTCCAGTCTGCATGTCGAAGTGTCCTTGGGCAAGATACTGAACCCCAAATTGCTTCCGAAGGCTGTGCCATCGGTGTGTGAATGTATATGAATGGTTAGCTCCTCAAACTGATGAGCAGTTGGCACCTTGCATGGCAGCCAGTGCCATCAGTGTATGAATGTCTGTGAATGGGTGAATGAGATACGTACTGTAAAGCGCTTTGAGTGGTCAGAAGATTAGAAAGGCACTATATAAGTATAGTCCATTTACCATTTCTATATTGGCAGCGTGGATTCCTTTTTATTTTATGGTTTTGGCTGATGGCACAGGCGAGTGGTTCAATGAAGATGGCAAAGGTAATGGAGATAGTGGGCATCCCTGTCTGGGGCCTCTGTGAAGTGTGAACCTTTGTGATGTGATCCCATTAGTGGTGACAGTGGCTGTGGGTGCATTGTAAAGTGTTCTTATCCAGTGAATGAACGACTCTCCAAAACCAAACTTTTGTAAGATGGCGAAGAGAAAATTCCAGTTAACCTTATCAAATGCTTTTTCTGCATGTAGTGAAACTATGAGTGCTTGTGGTTTTTTGTTGTTGTGCAATGTTAATTTAATAGTCTTAAAAGGCTGTCTTCTTCTTTAGATTTTGTTTGACGCTTCAGTTTTTTTTCCCTATGATGATGTCATATGTACGTTCATATTTTATTTCATATTGGAAAGGTCCAAACCTTCAGGTGTGCAATGAAGAAAATGAAAAGAGGAGGAGAAAAAAAAGCCAAAAAAGAGGTCATTATGTTAACAAGAAACATGGTTTTGTGTTTAGATTTTCCATTTGTGCAGTAGTAGCTAGCTAAGTAGCAATAAAGCTAATGCTAGCTTATGATGCTCTACAGATTGAAGGATATGAATCTGAGTGGCAAATTTAGCGATTTGGACATTGTGGTAAAAAAAGGTCCGGACCCAGAGCCGGAACCAAGATATCGTTGAGTTTTATTCAGTTTTGTTGGAGATTACATTTTGACCGGCGACTCTTTTTTCTGACACTGTTTCTACACCGCTAATCAGCGAAAGGAACATCCTACCTGTCTCTGATTGGCCAGTACTTGTTGCCTTCGTGGGTTTGAGTTGGTTGGGTTTATCTCACTGTGTCGAGGACTGAGATTGGTCAAGGTGAGGGCAAGAATGTCAGCCAATCACAGGCAGGGTAGGGCGGGCCTTCACTGAATAGAGCGGCAGTGACAGTGACGGAGAGAAAAATATAAAGGAGTGAGGAGACAAGAGAGAGAAAAGAGGCCAAACTGTGAGTCAATGTGCCATGGCGTGTGCTAAACGGAGGAAGGTTGACACCGAAAACCGACTTTTAATCCAGAAGATTGCAGCCAAGTCAGACAATAACTTATTATTATTATGAAAGTTTTCTTATTTATTTTTTCTTATTTATTTGATGTATTATTTATTATTGTATGTAACTCTCCAGAGTCCAGAGTGTCACTGAAAATAAATATTGTTGCCATGACGTTGAATTATAGCTTTCTTTGTTTGATTTGAGTCGTTGACTTCACACAGTGCAGATGTTGATACAATGACAATGTTGCTTCATACATACATTATCTGTAAGAGCTTGTCCTCATTAGGGTCACGGTGGGTCTGGAGCCTATCCCAGTTGACATTGGGCAAGAGGCGGGGTACACCCTGGACAAGTTGCCAGTTCATTACAGGGGACATAGAGACAAACAACCATTCCCACTCACATTCACACCTACAGGCAGTTTAGAGTCACCAGTTAACCTGTTGAGTGCATGTTTTTGGACTGTGGGAGGAAGCCAGCGTACCCGGAGAGAACCCACACAGACACAGGGGGAACATGCAAACTCCACACAAGTAAACTGGTTCGAACCAGCGACAGTGCTAACTACTGCACCAGCGTGCAACCCAATGCTGCTTCAATATATAAAATAATTGTAATGTATAACTAAATTATAATGCAACTTAAACATGATGATGCTGCGGACTTGAACATGAGGACATTTTCTCTATCCGGACCTCCTGAAATCAGAATTGACTACCCCTGATCTATACAGAGGATGGTGAAAAGGTCCCACCCAGTTTTAGCTGGCACCTTTAAAGCTGAAACAACCGTCCAGGATGAAGCCTGTCCACTGTGGCTTTTTCAAATCTGTCATCTATTTTCTTAATTCATGGATTTTGTGATTATGCCCATCTGTTTGAAGCCTCTACTGTCATTACTGAGCACAAAGATTCCTTGTGTGATAGAGAATTCTATCAAGGGCCTCCCACATCACAAGCATGTAACTCATCAGAGGTTTGCAACAGCGCTGTTAAATGTCCAGTAATCACCTACTGATTCTGAATACTTCATTTAGCTTCTGTATAAGTGGGCCTAATTATTTCATGTGTATTTGGATACCTCCATTTGCATAAGAACATGAAATAAGAAAATGATCTGCTCATACAAACAACTGTGCTAGCCTCGCTTCAAAGCAAATGAGCTCAGCTCATGCATATAAATGTACAGTGTCAGCCTGAGAACCATTGTACCGCAGGGGGGGAGCCAACACAGGAAGAAAGGCAGCTTTTAAAATAGAATATGTCAACAAGGCTCTGTGTGTTTGTCTCAGGGGTACACACTCCAAAGAATATTTGGAGGGCTTGATTTCCCCCTCGGTGTACGCAGGAAATGATTTCAAAACGACTCGTGACTGTGTCCCCAAATCTGCTGCTGTAATTGAGCTGTATCAGATCACCTGATCTGTTTTACATCGCAGTATTCTATGTTCCAGACACTGAATTCAGAGTTACTGATTGGAATTGTTATTATTCTTTAGGCGAGTTCAAGTGTAGTGGAGGCCCCAGAGTCTTTGTCCTCTGTATGATGTGTTTTAGGTCCTTGGCTGGGTGGAGCTGAGGTGCTATCACATTAAGGTTAGAGTCAGGGTTCTCCAGTGTTGGTTCCTCCACCAAGCTTATAGTTTGTTTCACACTGACACATGCACCACACATCAGCCATCACACTCACACACACTGCTGACTTTCACACCTCATTAAGCTCATTATTGTTCATCACTTTAATAAACTTCAGTTTACTGCTGTTAACTTTGGCGTACCTCGTCTTCTTTGTCGCAGCCTGCAAGCTGCTTGTAATAAATTGGGGGCTCATCTGTTTTGAAGAAGTGTCATGAATATGAATTCAGTTTTGTCAATTTTCTATTGACTAAACATGGTTTAGTGGAGCGTTTTGTTTGCAGGAGAGTCTTCACACCCCAAAATTCAACTGGGCATAACTCTGTGATGTCACGCTGTTTTGATCCGTTCTCCCCATCAGGAGAGTTGCAGAAGCAGATTGTTTTGCCTGGTCAACTTGCTCAGACTTGGTCACCCGCAAAGCACTCAGCATTGCGGGTGACTCCACCCATCCCACCCACTGCCTCTTCAGCCTCCTGCCCTCCGGGAAGAGAATGAGGAGCCTCTGGGCGAGAACCAGCAGACTGAGAGACAGTTTCATCCACCAGGCTGTCAGGATGCTGAATTCCCTCCCAGCTCTCCAATCTTGTAACCAACCTAAGTGGGCAACTGTTTACCTTTGATGACATCTGGAACACTATGGAAGAGTGCTTGAATCCCAGTTCACACTGTAGCAGATGGCAGAGTGCCCAATGATGGTGGTTGGGTTATGGTACAGGCTTGCATAAGCTCCAGACAACATTCAACAGACTACAATCAACAACCTGAATGGTTGGTCACACCAGATATTGACTGGTTTTCTGATCCATGACCACCCCTCCCCCCTTTGTTCTTTGGGGTATCTGTATCCAAATATCCATATCTGTAGTCCTAGCCATGTCAAATTCATAGTTCATGAGAAGTTTTTCCTTTCCACTGTCGCCAAGTGCTTGCTCATGGTGGAATTGCTGGGTGTCTGTAGGTAATATTATAAAGAGTGCAGTCTAAACCTGCTCTGTATGGAAAGTGTCATGTCATAACTTTGGTCATGATTTGGCGCTATTCCTAACTGAATCCTTTTTTCAAGATAAAACTGCACATGGGTACACCTGCATCATAGTCATGCTGTTTAATCATCTAAATATGCCACATGGATGGCTGGATTATCTTGGCAAATGGAGAAGCGCTCACTGACATGGATTTTAACGAATAAATGAACAAAGTTTGAGAGAAATAAACCTCTTGTGTGCAGAGAAAAAGTCTGTGAAAACCAAAGTGTTTGGGCATTTTCATTCATCTCCAGTGAACTTTGGTTCAGTGTAGATAAACCAGTTAAGGCAGTGCAGCGTGGAACACCCTTCTCTATTAATATTCTATGGGTCACAGGCAGACCCAGATGTTGCAAACACAAACTTAAGTGGGTCCATGAAATTTAGTTTTTCCACAGTTATGGCAGTTATATGCACCATTTTTGATAGTTGCTCAGGGAAAAAATCATCCCGTAGAGCCTACATAGAATAATGAACAAAAATTGTCTGATGTTACATAACAGGTAGAATCTGGAGCAAACAGCATTACCGATCTTAAAATCAATTTTTGTTCAACTCTGCTGGAGTAGAGTTTACAGAATGAATGTTTAGCTGACAAATCTGCTACGTTTTAATCCATGCCATAATAATCTCTAATTGCAAATCAAGGATCGACAACAAAAAGTAAATGCGGTCTTTAGTACTGTGAAGTGAATATTAGGTCAACAAAAGAACATTTACTCAAATAAATTGGGGAACAGCATAAAAAAACATTCTAATTTTGCAGAAGCAGCTTTGTTTGATCTCCTCTTGGTCAATCTTTGCTCCTCTTTTCTGTCTAACTTCTCTCATTCTCTTAGGATTTCTGATCATAAATTTAAGATGTAAAAAAGATTAAATGCATATTTTATTCTCTTAAATCTCCTCCAGGCGCCTCGTTCTCTATTTCTCATCTTTTCTTCACTCCTTTCTTCACCTTCATCTTCATCTCTTGTCCCTCGTCCTCCTCACCAGCTCTCTCCTCAAGTTTTCACGTCCTTTTCTCTGCTTCATTTTTTCCCTCTCCTTCATTCCTCCATTTCTTCCTTCTTCGTCACTTTTTAAAATCAACTCCTGTCCTCTCTGATTCTTTACTCCTCTTTTCCTGGCTCCTCATCACAGTTTTCTTCTTTCTTTTTTTCTTTGTTTTTTTACACTCAATTTCTCTGTTCTCTGGTTTTCACTATTTTCCTGTCTTATGTGCACTGTATATTCTATTTCTTCTTTACACTCATTTACAACAGCCATTCCTTCTCTTCCACCCCATCTTAATCATTTCCATGCAATTGTCTTGTCAGGGAGTTTTCTTTCTATTTTTAGCAGTGTCAAGGATTATGGCATCCAGATTATCCTTTTTTAATTGACATGATGTCCAGATCGTTGAACCTGTCTTGGCCCATGGAAGGCACTGAAAGTTCACAGCTGCAGCTGCTGGCTGTAAAAAACAGGCTAGACTGTTCAAAAAATCTGTCTCATCTACAGCATTAGTTGCACTTGCATTTCAATCATCCAACTCCTCCATTCCATCATTCACATCATTTTTCCCACCATCCAGGCTTGTTTCGCTGTTTAATGAGCTGGCAGTTGCAGGGAGTTATTTTGTGTTTCGGCTCATGTGTGAGGAGAAGGACGAACGGTCAGCGGTTGAGAGATTAATTAAGAAAACCTCGCAAATTAATGCAGATATCACGTAATGGAAATGCTACTGCCAGCGAGTCTAATACAACATTGACAACTGTTTTATAAAATAAAAACTAAAAACAAATGCCCATAACAGCAGCAGTTGCCGTGGCAGGGCAGTGGTAACTGCCCCAGACACCAGCAACTGCCGTGGCACACACACACACACACACATGCACAGCGGCATGTCAGTGGCAGCTGCGCCACACAGCGACAAGCATCATTAAAGCAGGAAATGAACAACGGGGTAAAGTTTGACTCTGTTTTCAATCAGCTGAAGTATTACCATGTTTGCCAGCCAGGGCTACCTGTTTGGGTCATGACCTGTTTGAAAGGATTGTTTCTCTTGATCTTGCTATGTACATAAAGCACTTGGACAACCAGGAAACAGTTCACTTATTGTCAGCTGAACAGGATAATATCACTCTTCCCATACAAAAGCAGTAAGTAAAGTAAGTAAAATTTTATTTATATAGCACTTCTCACAGAGAAGACTCACAAAGTGCTTCACAAGATACATAAAAACACAAACATCATACCAACGGTACACAAGTAAATAACAACAAAAGCAGCACCACATTTTACAGCGACCCAATACAAACAATACAAACCCCCGGACTCATTCAAATGCCTGCCTAAACAGATACGTTTTTAATTGTTTTTTAAAAGTGTCAGCGGAAGAAGCAGCTCTTAACACAAAAGGAAGAGAGTTCCACCATTTTGGCGCAGCAGACTGAAAAGCCCTATCACCTCTAGTTTTCAGTCTGCTGTGTGGAACACTGAGTAGTAGGCTTCCAGCGTAACGCAGCGACCTCACGGGGTGGTGAAAAGAGAGGAGATCTGCTAAGTATGGAGGGGCCTGGCCGTTGAGGGCTCTGTATGTGACGGGGAGGATTTTATATTGAATTCTGAATTTTACCGGGAGCCAGTGCAAGGTCGCTAAGACAGGAGTGATGTGGGAGAATTTGTTGGATCTGGACAGAAGTCGTGCGGCTGCATTTTGAATTAACTGAAGGCGGTCTAGTGAGGCTTTACTGAGGCAGGTGAAGAGAGAGTTACAGTAGTCTAAGTGTGAGGAGATGAAGGCGTGAATAATCATTTCGAGTTCTGAGTGAGATACAATTGACCTGAGTTTGGAAATATTTCTAAGGTGAAAAAAGCAGGACTGGGTTATAGTTTTTATGTGTTCATCAAAGAGCATGGACCGATCAAAAATAACACCAAGGTTCCTAGAGCTGGTGCGCACATTAGCAGAAAGGGCCCCCAAGCAAGTGACAGCTTTAGAGGCCAGGCCTTCGGGGCCAACAATTGAAACCTCAGTTTTTGGCTCATTTAATTGCAGATAGCTACTGGCCATCCAGTCCTTGATTGCAGTAAAGCAGTCCTGCAGAGAAGTAATCAGTTCTGTGCTGTCAGGGTTAAAAGAAACATATAACTGAAGGTCATCTGCATACATATGATATGAGATGCCATCAAATTTTGAGATGATTTCCCTGAGAGGAAGCATAAACAATGAAAATAGAATGGGCCCCAAAACCGAACCCTGGGGAACACCACAAGAAAAGGGGACCGACTCTGACTTGTGCGGGCCAACAACTACAGAGAAAGACCTATCAGGCAGATAGGACCTAAACCAATTTAGGGCAGTCCCTGATATTCCCACCCAGTCTCTCAGCCTGTCCACAAGGTAACATTATCTACCGTGTCAAACGCTGCACTCAAATCAAGCAGGACCAGGATTGTGCATTTGTTGGAGTCAGAGGCCATCATGATGTCATTTGAGACCCTGAGAAGAGCTGTTTCGGTGGAATGAAATTGACGATAACCAGATTGAAACTTGTCAAAAATGCTATGTCTGTTCAATGCAGTGACTAACTGATTGGCAATGACTTTTTCTAACACTTTTGAAACAAAGGGGAGCTTGGAAATGGGGCGGTAGTTACTGAGAACAGAGAGGTCTAGACTAGGTTTTTTAAGGAGAGGTTGAACAACTGCAAGTTTAAAGTAGGACGGGACGGAACCAGAAACCAGCGAGCAATTGATGATGGAGAGCAGGGATGGAGCGATAGTGCTAAAGACATCTTTCAGCAAGGTTGTGGGCAGGATATCTAGTGGGCCGGAAGTGGACTTCATTTTATGCACAACGTCTGTTAATTGGAGAGTGGACACTGGAGAGAAATTATCAATGATGGGTTGCAGTTCAGGAGGATCAGGCAGGGAGGAGTTAAAGACAGGCATTATATTGGCTTTTACACTGGTGACTTCGTTCACAAAAACAATCTACCTGTGTCCTTATCAGAGGACACAGGTAGAGCAGGTACTGGTGCACCAGTAAAATTATTTATGGTATCAAAAATAACCCTTGGGTTTCTTTTGTTTGAAGCAATGAGATTAGCAAAATAGGAGGCTCTAGCCACCTTAACCACAGAATTGAGCTCAACTAAAATTTCTTTAAAATGAAGACGATGTACCAAAAGCTTAGTTGATTTCCACAAGCGCTCAGCTCTCCGACATTTACGACGGAGGCTGCGGATGTCCTCATTTAACCAAGGAGTGGAATTCGCAGTGGGAATGAAACGAGGCCTTAGAGGAGCAATCTCATCGAGAATGGCAGAGCAATGTGAGTTAAAGGTTGACACTTGAGAATCAACATCAATACTGACAGTAGAAGGCTGTACCACACTCTCAAAAACGGTTGAAAATTTCTCAGCAGAGAGGTTATTTAACACCAGGAGGACGATAGATTAAGATACAATAAAATGGGTTCGAACGGCCAACTGTAGAAATTAATAGTTGAAACGAGGTAGGCTTTGCACAGTTTACCCTCCGTAGACAAAAACTGTCTTTGTACAGCAGGGCTAGACCACCCCCTCGGCCAGTGGTTCTTGGGGCACATATAGAAGCACAGTCAGGCGGGCATAACTCCTTCATGGAGACGTATTCTTCACCTCTCTGCCAGGTCTCAGTGAGAAACATAAAGTCCAGTTCTTTGGAGATGAAAAAATTATTCAGAATAAAAGATTTGTTGGTGATCGAGCGAGCATTTAGCAATGCCAGTTTAAGTGGTTTAGGATCAGCATTGCAGATTGCGGGTGTATGCAATAGAGGCTGTAGGTACCTACAAGTGCGGATACTGTGATTATGTTTATGAGCTCTAGTTTTAGTTAGCACAGGTATGGGACTAGGCTCTGAGTTGCATTTAGAATTGGGCAGGACATCAGAAATTTGCAGATCAGTGGGGATACCAGAAATTAAATCAGTACATTGGTCTGTGGGAAACCAGTTGTCTATGGGAGGTAGTGTTGGCTGCGGCCTGTAGGGGGTGTAGCTCCGAGAGACCATGTCCTCTGAATACTCCGTAGAAGAAAAAGAGGCAGGTACCGCGGAGGGGGTGTTAGTTGTAAACAGTCATGTGATGCTAACAACAAACTATGTCAGTTACGACCAGATGGGGAAAAGCTTGGTGGGCATGCTGCTCAAAATTGGTGCCTATTGCGTCTTCTTCCTTTAATGATTGGGGACAGGATCAAAACTCCACTCGAAGACAACATTTGGCAGTTATGTCTCAAACTGAGGGAGATTGTTGAGCTGATCTGTGCACCCAAGATCCATACCAACCAAGTTGCATATCTTAAGATTCTTATTGAGGAATTAGGAATGTCTAAAACCACTGCAAGCCAAACTCCATTACCTTGTCCACTACCCTGAGCTCATTCTCCATTTTGGTCCCCTTATCTGATTGTGGACACTGCGCTTTGAAAGCAAGCAAGCTCAGTTTTAATCCAACTGTACATTGCTTTGAAAGGATGAATCTCCGTTTTGTGGTTTTTAGCGACATCTATAGGGATAAGCGGTAATTGCAGGTGTGGTTTAGACCTCACTTGACCTCACTCCCAGAGGTCCACGGTGCAATGTTTTTTTTTCACCACTGGGGTGCTGATGACATTGCCCGCTTCACTCTGCCTCGGGGAAGAGAAGAGACCGTGAACGCAGCTGTGAAGATGGAGTCGGAGCCGGGCCCCTCGAGAAAAAAATGTTGTTCCAAGATAAAAGGCGGTTCCAAGATAAGTTGACAAACGGGTACTTTGTCGTACCTCACGAGTCGGATAAAGTCATGTGCCTGATCTGCAAGCAGGTTAATGCAATGCTCAAGGACTTCAATATAAAACGCCATTATGATACCAATCATAAAACCTACGACAAGTTCACTGGCGAGGAGTGCACCAGTAAGCTTGAACATCTTAAAAGAGGCTACACTGTACAGCAGTCAGTTTTCACAAATCTGGCCAAATCCGGTGAAGCTGTGACACAGGCTAGCTACGTGGTAGCGCAAGAAATAGCCAGGCGAAGCAAGCCGTTCAGTGAATTTGTGCGAGACTGCATTTTGAAAGTGGCTGACATTGTATACCCGGAGCAAAAAACAAAGCTCCGTGACATAAGTTTGTCGAATGACACAGTGACACGACGAATCGAACATCTGGCCAACGATCTCAAAGAGCAACTGGGACAACGTATGGAGGGCCTGGGAAAGAGAGCCTTTTCAATCGCACTGGATGAAAGCACGGACATTTCCAATACAGCGCAATTGCTGATTTTCATTCAATCAGTCAATTAAAATGTGTTTATTGCACATTACTGGATGCAGACCAATAAGTGTAAACTGTAGAAATGCAACCTGGTCCTTAAAATGTTTACAAATGGGATTTCTTTCTGTTTTTTCCATTTTTTCCCCCTTCGGTGGCCCTCAGTCCAATGTTGGGTTCCCAAATTGGCCCTCAGCTATCAAAACTTTGAGAACGCCTGGTCTAACCACACTACAAAACCATCCAATCTTTTAGGTTTCTAACTGTCACCAACACGGAATTGGATGACATTTGCCTTATATAAGGCCACCGACCTCTTGTACACATCTTCACCACAACAATTTGTCTTCGCCCACCATTACAGGGTACATTTTTCATTTGCTTTGCAAGACTTCTGTGATTTCTTGTGAAATTTCATTTTGGGAGTAAGTGGTATGACAAGGAGTATATTTTTTGTAAAAATTGATAAATCATTCAAAAAGGTTGCCTTGATTCTGGCAAGACTTCTACTAGTCACGCCCCTGGAAAGGGATTTCTTTGGTTTCCTAAAAAGGTGGTTGCTGCCACGATGCGGTGGTACTGGCAACTCTTTGATATCTCTGCTGTGCTAGCATTTCCCAACTGCTCGATTACATCTTCATGAGTTTTTGTGCTCTGTCAGTATGTCACGGTGGTCATGTGGAAGGCACTTTTGTCATGCTCCCGGAAGGATCCAAAGCACCCTTCCAATTTGAAAACCTAGAGCCACTGATGGCATCTTTGTTGGTGTGAATGTTCTGCCTTCCATACAGTCGACATTAAAAGCAGAATGTGGAGTTTCTGATCAGATATTGAACTGCTCAAACCGACTCTTGTTCATTTTCTCTGCTGATGTTCATGATAACGCTTAAGCAGTGGTGGACAGTAACGAAGTAAATTTACTTGAGTACTGTACTTAAGTACAGTTTTTGAGTATCTGTACTTTACTTGAGATAATTTTGGGGGGATACTTTTACTTTCACTCCACTACATTTGAAGGACAAATATTGTACTTTTTACTCCACTACATTTCTATTGATGCTCTTGTTACTCACTACTTTTGAGCTTACGTCAGCTGATTTTTTTTTTTTTAATTCTGAGAAAATAAACTGTTTGTCTTAGTCGTATTGCCGTACCTGTACTACGTCATGCCATACAATCCATACAGTGGATTATATCATGGCCCACAAAAACTCGTCTTCCAACCTGAAAAAGCACGTCGCAGTATGTAAGCTAGCTACTGACGTTAGCTAGCTTAATGTTTGTTAAATTGTAGATGAACATTTTAAACGTAATTGTATGAGCTTGTAGTATCATAGTATTTCGTGAGATATTTTTTTTAATACTTTTACTTAAGTAATTTTTTAAGCAAATACTTTAGTACTTTACTTAAGTAATATTTTGACTAAGCTACTTTTACTTGTATTGGAGTAATATTTGACAAGGAGTATCTGTACTTTTACTCAAGTAGTGAAGTTGTGTACTCTGTCCACCTCTGCGCTTAAGGGAAATAAAGTGAATTTGTGGTAGGCTTTATAATTCTGTTTTTAATTACATTTATATTCAAATGTATTCACATTTTGCTAATTTACTATTAAGTCACACATTCTTTACAAGAGAGATTATCCAGCAGGGATGTGCAGAGCTACAGAATAACAGTTACAGTCTGATAAACCAAACACTGTTACGTATAATTAAAAGTAAAATCACCAGAGATGAACATCACACATTTAGCGCTAATGTCATAGAAATGTAAAAAGACTGATGACTAATGATTGCATGTTAATATTCACTCAAAGCCAATTTGTTGCTTCTTTTGTTGGGTCTTAGTTGAAAAGGCCGTCTGTCCAACAGGCTTACACTAATACCAACAATCTGTTAAGCTTGCGCTTGGCAGGACACTGAACCCACAATGCAGACCAAAAACAGCAGTTGACTTTGAAGGCTTTTATTGCCAAGACAAAACACAAGCAGACAAGACAGGAGACGTCCAGGGGGGAACTTCAGGGCAGGGCGACGAGGACAGGTGAGCAGACGAGGGTAGGCTGAGCGTGGCTAGCAGGGCAGGTGAGTGTGGCAGGGCTGGAGACAAAAAAAACAGATGAACAGTCAAAAAGAAGCTGGAATCCAAAAATAAATACAAGAAAGAACCTTCAAAGATAGAAAGAGGACTGGAGGAGACCAGTTTGAGCTGGGAGACATGTAAGGTGGTGGGATGGATTTTCATGTTAGAAGGTAGAGTGAGTTTAACGGCCGTGGGATTTATTAAAGGGTCCAATAAACCGGGGGGAGGGTTTACAGGATTCAGGGATTGTGTATGCGGCGCAATTCAACATATAACATATATACATTATACATATACACATTATTTGAAAGGCTAATACTATCTATTAACTATATTGTAACTTAGGCTCTGCCATATTACCACATTGCTCTTTGCATAGTCTGACTACAGATTACACTACAGCAATACAAAGACAGGTCAGTAGTACTCCAAAGTAGAAAAATATTTGATTGGTAGCTTAACCATTGACTAAAGGGCATAAACAAGGACACTGATAAAAGGACATTTTTTAAAACAAGTGTAAAATTTGCTCCATTTATTTTAAATCCAGGTTTGAAATGGTTAAGGTGCAACAGTGAACTGTAGATAATACTGTAATCCTAAAGTTCTTTCTTCAAACCTGCAGTCCATCCTGTGGGTTAGGCTACAATGCTTGTTACTGCTGCGCTTCTATTGGATTCAGAGAAATGTCTAGATAAATCTGGCAGAACCGAAGGGCATGCACTCTTTCCTTTTTTTTCTCCGCAGTCAACGGCGGCATGCCAGAGATCCAGCATGGCGCCGCAATCAGCCATGGGCCTTACAGAAAGCCTTCCAAACCTGAGAAATGAACTGTGGTCCCCTATCTGAGACAATGTCAGAGGCTATGCCATGGATCTGGATAACATGTTGAGGTAAAAGTTGGGCGGACTCAAATGCTGAAGGCAACTTAGGCAAAGCCACAAAATGGGCAGCCTTAGAAAAGCGATCTACAATGGTAAGGATGACTGTGTTACCTAGAGAATCAGAGAGACTGGTGACAAAATCCAGAGCAATATGTGACCAGGGCCGACCAGGGATGGGCAGTGGGCGGGGGAGACCTGCTGGAGCCTGATGTGAGGCCTTGCTGCGGGCACAGGTGGTACAAGCCACCAAATACTCCTGGGTGTCCCGATCCAGTGTAGGCCACCAAAAGTGTCGCTTCAGCAGGGATATGGTTCAGTTGGACCCAGGATGGCAAGTAAAGCGGGAGTCCACTGCAGGACCTGGGAACGGACAGAATCAGGGACAAACAAACGATTGGCAGTGCCGTTACCAGGATCAGGTTGAAGATGTTGAGCCTCTAAAAAAGCCCTCTCAATTCCCCAGGTAAGCTGAGCAACGACACGCTTGGGAGGCAGGATGTGGTCCGGATGGGAACTGGCCTGACAAGAGTTCAGCCTCTTGGCTGCCTGGATGTAGGCTAGATTTTTGTGGTCAGTCCAGACGACGAATGGTTCCTCGGTCCCTTCTAGCCAATGCCTCCACTCAACAACAGCTCTTGGTTGCCAACGTTGTAGTTCTGCTTTGTGGGAGACAGACAACGGGAGAAAAAGGGGCAGGGGTGCAAATGTTTATCAGGACCAACAAACTGTGATATCACAGCCCCGACCCTGGCATCAGAAGCATCCACTTCAATGATGAACTGCTTACTAGGGTCTGGCTGGACAAGAACAGGGGCAGATGTGAACAGTTGTTTTAGTTAAACAAACGCATTGTCTGCCTTAGGAGACCAACAGATCACCACATTGGAGGACGTGAGTCTGGTGAGAGGTGAGGCAACTGTAGTGTAGTCCCGGTTAAAACGTCAATAGAAATTGGCGAACCCCAGGAAGCACTGTAACTCCTTCCGAGTCTTAGGTACGGGCCCAATCCTCCACTGCACGGACTTTCTCTGGATCCGCCATGACTCTCCCGCCCTGAATGACAAAGCCAAGGAAAGAAACAGTGCCAACATGAAACTTAGCAAACAGCTTGTTTTCAAGAAGGCGGGTGAGTACTTGGCGGATGTGGGAGACATGCTCCTCATGTGATCTGGAGAAAATCAAGATGTCATCTTAGTAGACGAACACAAATCTATTCAGAAAATCACGAAGGACATTATTGATAAGAGCCTGGAACATTGGTGAGACCGAAAGGCATGACTAAGTACTCAAAATGCCCTAATGGAATATTAAATGCCGCCTTCCACTCGTCTCTCTCCCGTATACGCACCAGATGATATGCAGTTCAGTTGGCTGACTGAGTTGGAAATGAGAAAAGGAAAAGAGAGAGAGAGAATGTAGATAAAATAAGCTGAAGATACTGATTGAACTTCTGCAATTAAAGTTCCCGTGAAATGGAAGGCAGAGTGCTCTTTGGTTCTACATATTTATGTATTTTCTGCTAAAACAGGCAGGGGAGTGACACAGCTATTGATTGGATTGGTGCAGTAGCCCAGTCATTCCCATGTCATATCCCAGGGGTACTCAATTAGAAACTGAAAAGGTCCACTCACCAAATTTCCAATGTTTCCAGGGTCCGAAACAGTCGCAGTGTATTTCCAAAATTCGAACTCCAAACGAAAAAGGTAGTAAATCCACAAGGAACATTTGAACTATGCACAAAGGATTTGTTCTGTCCGAGTCAGTGTGAAAAGTAACACTTTTTCTGTGCCACCAGTTCTTTAAACTTGGGCACAAAAGGTTGCTCTCGTCACGTTTCCACTTTTGACGAGAGCAATGGTCTCATTGCAGATTAAACACATTGGTTTTGTGCTCCCCGCATGCAGTACAAATGCATATTTGTCTGTCCACTCTGTCTTAAATTCTCGGTTTTCTGAATCCACCTTTCGTTTCTTTTCCAGTTTGGAGCACGCCATGTTTTTTTTTTGTTTGCTGAAAACTAACTAATAACTCTATCACTGACCGACAGACAGAAAACAGACTCGCACGCTGGCCTCATGTTCGCAGCTTCACTGAGTTGTCATAGTGATGATAAACAACCTGATATTTTGATTGGCTACGTGGAAATACATCCAGAAATCGCATGGCAATGAAATCTCGCTTGAAACACTATGAAGATAAAATAATAATAATAATAATTTTAATAGTAATATTTATTATAGAGAGATTTTGTCTCGGTCCGGATGACATTACGTTTGGGTCTGCATGCGGGTCGGAGTCCGCTAGTTGAGTACGTCTGTCATATCCCAATGACTGGGCTATATTATGGGCTATATTATTTTATGAAAAGCAAAATAAAATAATATATTTTTTTTAGAGGTTAGAGCGTTCCAGAATCTTTGGGCTAGTGGCGCTAGGTGGGAAAGTTGAAGTCCATGCCTTCATAACCACAAGATGGATCGGTGGATGGCAACAGGTTCTCTGAAGAGAAAAGAGGCAGAGGTATACCAATAATGAAGAGATTGACAGTGAGTCGGAGGCGTCTGGACATTGCTTCAACTCCATGGTAAACCTGTTCCATAGTCTCACCCTGCTAACTGACACACACAAAAACCCCTCCTCTTTGTCCGAATTAAAGTTAGATTAAAGTTTATTTTTCCCCTTAAATTATAACTCCCCTCATGCATAATGAATAATTTCTGTATATTTATTGGCAAAAGATTATTTTTAGCTTTAAACATTATTTGCTGTTTGATATTCCACAATGTCTGTAAATTTTAGTAACTTGGACTGTAGAAATAAAGAGTTTGTGTGTTCCTGATAGCCAACGTTGTGTATGATTCGTATTGCTCTTTTTTGAATGGTGGTTAGTGGCTGTAGTGATGTTTTATAGTTGTTGCCCCAAACCTCAGCACAGTATTGAAAATATGGTGAGACTAGGGAACAGTAAAGAGTGTGAAGTGATTTCTGATCCAAAACTTTTTTTGCTTTGTTTGTTATTGCAATGCTTCTTGGGACTTTGGTTTGTATATGTTTGATATGTGATTTCCAATTGATTCTGTCATCTATGGTTACCCCCAAAAATTTAATTTTGTGAACTCTTTCTATTTTAACTCCCTCTAATTTTATTAATACCTCTGTATTCAGTGGACAATTACCAAATACCAATAATTAATTTTGTCTTGCTCAGATTTAATGATAACCTATTTCTGTCGAACCATACTGTATTTTTAGTTTGTTCATTTCTGTAATGATGTCCTTTTGTAATTTTTGTAAGTTTTCCCCAGAACTGAAAATATTTGTGTCATCAGCAAACAACACAAAATGCAACACTTTAGTGATTTTTTAGTGAGAGAGAGAGAGAGAGAGAGAGAGAGAGAGAGAGGGAGAGACAGAGAGGGAGAGAGAGACAGAGACAGAGACAGAGACAGAGAGGGAGAAGAGAGAAGAGAGCGAGAGAGAGAGAGAGAGAGCGAGAGAGAGAGAGAGAGAGAGAGAGAGAGAGAGAGAAGGTTTGAGTAGAGTGTTCAGTAAAGGGAGATGTGACTACATCTTCAACCAATACCTTGCCTGACTAGGCACAACCCTGAGAGAGAGAGAGAGAGAGAGAGAGAGAGAAAGAGAGAGAGAGAGAGAGAGAGAGGGGGAGAGAGAGAGGGAGGGAGGGGGAGTCCCCCTGCACTTCTTATGGTTTATCAAGTGAGGTATCTGAAGTTCAACTTGTCTGATGTAAATTTGGGGGTGGCTCAGGGGCTAAATGACATAAACTAGGGTGTTTACAGGAAAAGTGTTTATATTATTGTCAGGACCACGAGGAGGAAATGGATGGGTATGGTGACTCTGGAGGAAGTTGATATAGGGGCCCCAGGAAAGGTTAAAGTGCCCCATAGGATAGGGTTTCCGTATGTTTTGTATTGTTTCAGAGATGAACTCTGTTCTAGGTAGTATAAACCAAGTTTTAGACAATAACAGCTCCTCTATATAAGTTGAGGTTTAGGATTGTGATGCTCAGAGCGATTTGCATTGGCACTGGATCCTCTCCAAGCAATCCTGGATGCTTGTTTTCGATGCTGAACTTCTTTGTAATAAACCTTTTTTATATACAAGAAAGACGGTCTCAGCGGAGACTTTTTCCTTCATCATCTTCACATCATCACCATCAAATAAACAACACAAGAAATGCCAAACTCTAAAATACCATGAAGAATACCTGAAAATACTGAAAACAAACAAACTTTCAGATACTGGAGGATGGAGGACAGATGGGACAAAAAAACTCTTAAACATCAAGTTTGACTTCATGGGGACTTTAAAGCTTAATTTGATGAAAGGAAAAGGTTGACAAAGGAAAGTGAATCATAGAAAGGACGAAAAAGATGAGGATAAGATAAGCAGGATAGAAAAGAGATTATGTGCAATTTGGCGGCAGAGGAGAGAGCTTGAAACCTGGAGGGGAGAAGGCAGTAAATGTACGAAAACAAACACTCCCCGCTAATCCTGTGAGTTTAGGAACTCCTTTGAAGAGTCTGCAGCGTCTCACACGCAGCATGGCCACACGCGCTCTGTCTCAAAGTAAAATAAGACAATCAAAAGGCTGCATGAGACGCAGCTGTATGAACATGAACACAACAGCACAGTGTCTAATCAATCAGAGGGCTGGGCAACACCTGGTCGGCCGTAACAGATCAGAGAACAGTCTGAGCAGCTGCTCCAGAATAACCAATCACTGATCATCTCAGCGTTTAATTGTCTCTTTCTCCCTCTCTCCCTGTCAGTGTTCGCTTTACCCTTGAAGACCTTTTTTTTTAAACGTATACAGCTGCACAAATTAAAATTCATTGTGTTTTGTTTTATTTTATTTAAGTCATTGAAGACAAAGAACATATTCATTGCGTATGCTGGCCGAGCCCTGCCATGGGTACATGTGTAACTGTGTTACTGACATCTCCCAGCACAGCAAATGCATCAGATTGAGACACAGGTTGAAACCTGAAGCTAGTTGCAACTGTTGCACTGACAGGACGTGTGTGTAAAGCCCGAAAAAAAACACCTGTTTGTGTACTATACATCACAGTGTCATGTCCTGCAGAAACAATCTTTACACTGTTGAATGAAAATCGTGTGATATAGTGGTCTGACTGAATGACTGTTGTATTGTTTTCAAAAGAACATTAATTGTGGATCAGTGATAGGATGTGAACTCCTGCTTTGACACTGAACATTAGCACTGAAGGTAAATAATTAGGCGCAGAATAATTCAATAAATATAAATATATAATTCCACAATAGATGTTGAAGTTTGAAGCACAAACTGTGAGGTGCAGTGAGCGGCATGAGGTGAAAGGGACAGGTGCATGCTGGTGTTCTGTAAACAATAGGAAGTTAGTTATAGTTCGGCTCACTCATTTGGATGCAGGTCTGCAAGGCAGCAGGAGCACAGAGCTCATGGAGGCAATTTAAGCACCTGATTGATGCAATTTACCTTAAAATTAATTTTCCTTCTCTTACCTCGAAACCCCACTGGATACGTCTCTGTCACGTCGTAACTGCGACGCTGTTTTGGTCCTTCCTGCACGCAACTTCAAACCCCACCGGAAGTGTTGCAGAAGCGTTGCAGAAGCGTTGCAGAAGCGTTTAGCCTGCCAGTATTTGTTTACTTGCTCAGATTTGGTCATTTTCCTGGTTCATGTGCTTCTAAATATGCTTCTGCATGTGTAAATATGCTACGTAGTTAATTTGTTTCTTTTTTGTCTGTTTTACGGCTGGCAGTTTGCACAGGGTACTTTATTTTGAAAATACACCGGATTCTCTATGCTGTTTCTGTGTCTGGCTTCCTCCAGCTCAAGGTGCTCTGTGTAAATTGACACGGGCTGCTCGCGACATCTGTCAAAAATAGAACAGCCGCTTCTGGGACGCTTCTGAACCGGACTGCGGCGGAGTTTAAAACATTGACTAGAATCGCTGCGGTGACCGTGGTGCACATGGAACGCAGCGCGTCTGCACCCGGTGGAATTTGGGGGTAAGGCATAACTCAAATCACTCAGGATGCACATATCTTTAGATTCAGTGTATGTTAGATAGATATAATAATATCTCCAATGTCTTTTTTGTTTTTTTCTTCAAAAATGTTCAGTCAGGGGCAACTGGGCTTGTTTGTAGCTCTGTGAAGACGTTTTGTCCCTAATCTAAAAAGCTAAATCTAAGTATTTTTTTTAACAAAGATGACCTGGATGATGTCACAGACAATCACAAACATACAGAGTATACAAAAAGACAGTACTTGAGAATCCTTCTCTGCCTTTTTGATTGTGCTAATGGGCTCACCTGAACCTGGACTCCACCAGATTGTCATCCTAGTGACGTAATCTGTGCTATGACCAAGCTCTGTTTCTTGTATTTTTGTTTAGCATCGTGTTTCTAACCCTGTATTTGCTCTGTCTGAGGACTTTTAGCCGGTGCCTTGCCTGTGGCCTACATCTAGCCTAGTTTTTACCTCCACCAGCTCTGCACCTGTCTGACACCCCCTCATCACTGACCCCCAACCACTCTGATAACTAAGAACCTGCTATCAACCTTTCAAATGAAGT
Organism: Argyrosomus regius; assembly: GCA_946959425.1. Classification (NCBI taxonomy): domain Eukaryota; kingdom Metazoa; phylum Chordata; class Actinopteri; family Sciaenidae; genus Argyrosomus; species Argyrosomus regius. The sequence continues at coordinate 29,823,909 of OX336884.1, forward strand.
GTTTTCACTGGTCTCACTGCTCATGTTTGTCTTTTGGGTCCTCAGCAGTTCATGTAACAATTTCTTTAGCTCAGTAGTGTTGGGAAGTTCGTCTCTTTTTACTGACTCGGATCTCTTACTCTCGGACAGTAAATTGAACAAATCTTTTTTTGAGTCATTTCGTTCATTTTTACAGTGGGTGGTGCTGTAGACCTCTTGTGGGTGCTGTAAAAAAGACTGCGGTTCTCAAAGACTTAACACTGAAGGCAACATGGTTTGCTTCAGCTGACAAAGCATAATAAACAAAATGCCACAAGCAATTCAAACCATATGAAAACCTAGGAAAGCAAATACACATCACAATAAAGTGACTTGTGTCCTGTATCCTCCCTGCCATTGTTGTTTAAGACACACAGCATGACAGTGACTAGGTAGCTGTCACGTGGCAAATGAACGAGAGACCGATCCGAGAACGAACGTACTGCTCGTCACACAGCGTGAGCTGCCAGTCACGTGACAAATGAACGATCCGGATGAACGAACAAGAACAAACGAGAACGAACCGTTCAGCGTGAGCTGCCTGTCACGTGACAGCTGGTATAGGACGAGTGAATGTAAAACTCACATTCATTTTGACAAAAGTAAGACAAAAAGTAACAATAAGTTCCTTAAAATGTTTACATGGTGCATTTACTGTCCAAAACGTGACATTATTATTATTATTATTTTTTTTATTATTATTGCATTTGTTGTTATTATTATTATTGTATTTTATTATTTTATGGCAGAGTATAACACAAAATCAGTATGTTGATATAATTTTCAAAAGTATTTATTTATAAACACACTTTACATTATATACACAACACTATACACATCTAAGGGACATAAATAAAGTTAAATAGCAAAAGTTAAATAAGAATAAAGTTAAATAAAACCAAACCAAACCAACAACAACAATATTGCACAATTAAGTAAAAGTAACACAAGTATATCAAGTAGTTTAGGGCCTGCTCTAAGGCAAGTTGGCATTGAGAAACACAAGCTCGCGGACCTTGGAGGGGCTGGGCCTGTTCCGTCTGTCTGTGATGATCTGCCCAGTCTTTGAGAAAATTCTCTCAGAGATCACAGATGTGGCCACAATACACAGTCTTGTCTTCATCACTTCACACAGAGTTTTAAATACTGGCGAGCACATCCTCCACCATGCCAGAGGATCTGATGTGCGGGGTAGGAGTGGCTCTGCAAGGTAGACCCGCATCTCCATCATGGCAGCAGTTGAGGTGCTTGATGTGGTAGAATTGGATGAAGTGGAAGCCCTGGTGTTTGCTACCCTCTCATCAAAGTCTTCCCAAAACATGGCCCCTGTGCTGGCAGCCGCAGCAGGATCTTGACCCTCCTCCTCCTCCTCACTGTGACTGGGGTGATTGTGTACTGCAGCAGCTGTGATCCTCTTTAGAGCATCATCTGCTGCCTTGTTGTTCACGAAGGCTTGCTTTTTGAAGCTTGGGTCCAAACAAGTAGCATCAGCAAGCTTCTCAATTTGCTCCACCTTGCCGAATCTCTTCTGCATCTCTGCCATCAGGCTGTCCACCAGTTTTTGAACTGGTTCATGGATGGACGGATTTCTTTGATGGTGGGCAACAATCCTCTGAAGACCCCTTGCCATCAGGATCACTTTGGAGGCAGTCACAAACCTACAGACAGAGTTCAATTATTCAAATGTTGTTCTTAAAAGCAGTTATAACAGTGTACTATTACAAAGTCAATGTCATGCTCCTTTGTTAACAGTAAGGATACAGTTAAAAATCCATCACTAACTAGAATTTTTGTTTGAAATATGGAGTTTGTGCATGTACATTGAGAGCAAAGTTAGATAGGAGTCAAATTCATTTTATGTGTACACTGATTTGTCCAATAAAAGTGATTCTAATTTAATATAAACATTAATCACTTTATCTACATACCTCTCAGCGCTCACTTCAACGGTGACCTCCTCAGCATGTAGAATGTTGAATTCCACGTTGTAGCCACATCCTGCTTCAAACGCAGTTGCTCCTGGCCCATCTGTTGCTGTGTGGCCTTCAGCTTGTCTGAAGCAACTGTGCTTCTGTGGAAATATTCAACCACAGCTTTTATTTTTTGAATTGTGCCCTGAACCTCCCTAAGTGCAGCTCTAACAATGAGGTTCAACACATGGGCAAAGCATGGTATGTGGTCCCAGTGCAGGTGGTCTCAGGGCTGCCACAATGTTGCTGGCATTGTCTGTGACACAATCTACAACTTTGTCACTGACACCCCATTCAGTTGAAACTCTCTTCAGCTCACTTGCCAGGTGAGCAGAAGTGTGTCTGTCTGTCAAGACAAAACAGTCCAGGAGATGGGAGGTCATAACAAAATCCTGAACATAGTGGCAGGTCACAGACATGTAACTTGTGGTCGTCACAGATGTCCAGCAGTCTGTTGTGAGACATACAGCAGGAGCACTCTTGATTTTTTCAAATAACTCAGCTCTTAGCTTTCCATACATCTTAGGCAGCAGAGCTTGAGACAGTGTTTTCCTGCTAGGCAGAGTGTATGAAGGGTCCAGGGTCTTTGAGAATTCTTTGAAGCCTTTGTCCTCAACAATGGAGAATGATTGATAGTCACAAGCAATCATTTTTACCAGTGCTTCATCCAGTTTGCTCTGCCTGAGCGGATCCATTGGCCTTGTTACATAAGTGCCCATCAGTGTTTGTTGTGGCCTCCGTGGCCTAAATGCTGCTTGAGTGGTGGTGGTGGTGGGTGCTGCTGGTGTACTGGATGTTGCAGAAGCTGTAGCCAGTGTTGCAGCAGCAGTGATTGGAGGTCCAGATGAAGTGCTGCTGGTGGAGATATTTGCAGCTGCTGCAGTGGCTCCATCGTCACTCTCCACCCTCACTTGTGCTAACTGCACAGTTGGATGTGCTGCTTTAAGGTGTCTTCTCAAATTTGAAGTGCTTCCTCCTTGGGTTGATAAAAGTCTTTTGCAAATATTACATTTGGCTCTAGTGGCTGAAATTTCACCAAAGTGGTTCCAAATGTCACTCCTTTTCCTTCCACTCATTCTTCTGACCTGCTCAGACCTCTGTTGTTTGTGTTCTGATTTAACCTGGCACCTGGGGGATGGGTCACTGCCCCCCATGGAGCCTTGGATGGCAGTCAGTACGTTTACATGCGGCAAAAAATTTGAATTTCTGATCATATCAGATAAAGACATGCATAAGATGGGATCACTTGTCTGAGTATACATGCCGTTCAGAGAATCGGATAAACGGCTGGAGCATGGCTGACTCCGTTACGCTATGTGGCGCTGTAGCCCTCTCAACAAAGAGCCACTTCCGGTTGACCTCTACTTATCAGCAACAACAAACTATCTGACGGCATTCAACTCTTGTACTTGGTTGAGCATGAACCGTGTCTCCTCGTCTGTCCAGAAGTGTGTTGTTGAAGCCATGGTGTTGATTGACCTTTTCCGGCAACAACACCACTATTTAATACGACGTCTCCTTTCACTTCCAGGTGAAAGCCCCAGCGGAAATTCTCAAGCATGCGCAGAATGCAAAATTCGATTTAGATACGATTGCTGAGTATACATGGCATTAAAATGCCGACTATGAACGAATTATCTAGGTGTTCTTATCCGATTTTGAGATGTCTGTTATGGTCCGAAGTAGGTCCGAAGTAGGTCGGACTAAGGTGTTTACAAGCATTTTAAAAGTCCAAATTATGTCTGATACGATCAGAAATTCGAATTTTTTGCTGCATGTAAACGTACTGAGTAGCACTCAATTTGTGGCACAGGATCTCGTCACTCCTAGTAGCCCACTCTGTGCGACATTAAAATGTGACGAGCTGAAAAGCTGTCTCATGAGAGTCAAACAATTAACACTTTTCACATGGGATGTTTCATGCCAAACATCAATTAACTCAGGCAGTGGAAAACAAATGTATAAATAATAGCATCAACTTGTGACGTGAATCAGATTCGCACAGCTGATGCGACACCGGCATATGCCGTGACTGTAACCAAGTGAACCCCCTCTTGCGCTGTCAAAGTGTGAACGCTGACAGTGTGTGACAGAGTGGTCTTTAAACCGAGATGCAAACTTGGTCTGTGTGAGCTGCACTTTATCGGAGGCTCTGAAGTTGGGTCCATGCCTATGTTCCCACAGCCCTATGTTCCCACAGCCCTATGTTCCCACAGCCTTATGTTCCCACAGCCCTATGTTCCCACAGCATTATGTTCCCACAGTCCTAACCCTAACCCCTGTTAGAAATGTGGGAACATTGGGCTGTGGGAACATAGGGCCTAATTTTCAGTGAAAAAAAAATGTTAGAAATGTGGGAACATAGGGCTGTGGGAGCATAGGGCTGTGGGAACATAGGAATGACCCCCTGAAGTTAACATTTAGTGAGCATTTGTGGTGCGTTTCCACCTCCTTTTCTCATCCGATCCTAAACGGTTATGTGTCTGTCAGACATACTGAAGGGGATACCGCAGCAGCAGAGCAGGGTAATGTACAGATTAGTATAGGGCAGGTAGACTTAAAAAAAATAATTCTCATTAAATGATTACTTTTTCTCCCGACATGTCAGAGAACACAGATATGTGCAGAAAGTTGTGAACATGAGCAAAAAAGCAGAGTAGATGAAGTACAGGAGCTATTAAAGTTCAGGAGTTTAACTGAATTAAAATGATATAATTTAAATTAAACAGACTGTAATTTAAATTAAGATTCCGTATGATTCCGTATGAACGATCCGGGTGTGTGAACGAACTGTTGCTTACTGCTCGTCACACAGCCTGAGCGGCCTGGCTGTCATGTGACAAATGAACGAGGACCTGAGGACAGGCACACAGTTGAGTGAGTCGTGAACTAATCATTTCTGTTTCCTGTCCTGCTGACTGAGCTTATGCAGCTGCCTGCCATGTGGCGAGGGACGGTACTGCATGAAAATGAACGAATCACTCACTGAGACGACTCATTACTCCCGAGTCATATAAAAGATTAGTTCATATTCAACGAATCGTTCATGAACGACACATCACTATAGCTCAGGCCCTGTTATCAACATCTCATTGTATACTGAAGCTTTAAGGTCTCCCTCATGGAATGAAACCATGGAAAACAGCGGTGAAGACACTTTCAATATGATACATGATAAGAGGCTCCATAAAGAAATGGTTTTGCCAGTTTGCTGTGGAACAACTTGACTGGTCTGCAGAGAGCCCTAAACTCAACCCCATCCAACACCTTTTGGATGAACCCAAAAGGACTGCCTGACTGTCTAATCAGCTAACATCAGTGTTAGACCTCATTTATGAGTCAGGAATGTTTGAGTGTCCACACACTTTTTGGCCATGTAGTGTCTCATTACTGTGACTGTAATAGACAGTGACAGTCAAATAGGCACCCTGAGGTAAACACAATAATGCATCAGTATTAATACATCAGTATTAAAACTAAAACCAAACCAACCACCTGCACTGCTTCACTGCAGCACAGCCCTCAAGACCAAAAATAACAACGTCAAGCTGGAGCACAACAACTACATCAGGAGCCTGACCAAGACTATCAATTTGACCACATTAGCATTACCACATTAATATTTACTGCACCTTGTGTGCTCATTCAACGCATAATTAAAGTCAACAGATACAGAATATCAATGCCATCTTTCATAACCTAGTTTACCACTGGCTGCCAACATTTCATTTTAATGGGCCTTATTAGCTCAGAGACTGATAGTTCCAGTATCCTTCAGTCTTTGTTTTTAAACTAGGACACTTTCTCTTACTAATTGGTAAAACAACATCCACAATCTGGTTGCTCTAATTAAAAAACACTGAATCTGACTGAACAAATCTTGAGGCAACCACCCCCTATTGTTGACCCTGAGCCATCATTACAGGTTAACAAAATGAAAGGAAATGTCAATCTAAGACTTTTTTTTGTACATTGTCTTACAACAAGTGTTGTGGCAATCTCATAAATGCTTGTCACCACTTCAGTAGATGTAGGGCAGCTAGGTAGCCAGCCTGCTATATCAGACAATGAAGACCTTATTTTTCATACCTTCTAGTAAACTCATTGGAAGCGATGCAAATGAGCAAACATCGGAATCTTTCAGTTTTTCCCCAGTGAAGATGTCTGTGCATCAGCGAACAGGCTGAGCAATGTGGCGCTTCTCGAACCTGTTCTCTTTTTGCAAAGTTCAAATGCACTTGCTGGACCTCTAACCTACTAAAATGAAGTGTGCAGATCTGGTGGTAGTGTGGAGGTATAGTTATCCGAAAATAGTCAGAAGTCAACATGGACACATGGGAGAAATTTGCCTTTAAAGCTTTAGAGAGTGGGGCTTTCTGGGCTGGATTTCTGGCCAATGCATGATGTCAGAGAACAAGGCATTTTCCAGAAATTGAGGTAATTGAAACTTAAATTGTGCATAAATTGTGTCTTTGGGATATTGTGCACAAAGTACTTGCTGTATTTGTGAAGGTCAAACTCTGGGCCAATACACAGATGCTTGCACTTCAAAGTCCTTGTTTGTTACACGCCTTTTACTTTATAGCTATGCATTAATTAATTGTTTCAGTTGTACACTTACTCTTTTTCAGGGTGACAAATTTGAATCAGGTATTGAATCGTGCTGTGTGACAAAGGCAGAGGAAAGGTCATAGGTTCCCTGACCAGGAATCAAACCCGTGCTGTAGCGGTGATAGTGCCGAATCCTAGGGGATTCTGCGATTCGGCGCATGGGAGAAGTTTACCTTTAAAAAAAAACATGATTGACATGTGACACATGTTCAAAAATGATGAGATTTGAAAGGAAATCAAGGAACTGTTGTGAGTTACAACTAAGTAAACAGAACTCAAACTACGCAGAAACAATACTGACAAAAGCTTGTCACTGTAACATCACATATTTAGGCAATTTTTCACCCTCCATCTGCTCACTCACTGCATATCAAGAAGCATTGGAAGGCCTCATTTTACATTTGTCATTTCAAGTGTCTTTTATCTGGATTAGTTCCAGATGAGATTTAAGACACATAAATGAACACAAACATAGACAAATCAAGCTCTCACCCATGGCACTACTTCAACCACACAGGCCTAAGGTGTATGAAGAACTATGTGAAAATAGGGTCTAATTGGTGTGTTGCTCCCCCGGTCAGCTGAAAAAGCTGTCAGTGAGCACAACAACATGCCTGTATAACGTGAAATAGAGATGTGGGCTGTGATTCAGACCACTGGAAGGCTAAAGAAATAAAGATTGATGCTGAATAGTCACGAGATGAAGAGAGGGTTTTGTGTGAGTGCTGTCTTGATTAGCAACTGATTGAAGAGTTTTAACTCTTCAATCAGAAGTACTGCATTAGTGTTGTAACTGCGCATGTGCCATAACTGCGCATGTGTCGGCGTTTTGTTTTTGCCCGCCAGAAGCTCTCTTTTAAAACAAACTTTTAATCAAGTTTTTAAACGCTAAAAGTACACCTTTTACATTATTTATTTTAGCACATATTTTAACTAGACAGAGAACCTTCTCGTTAGAAGAAACTAGCTGAGCACAGGCTCAAGAAGCCACGACTTTGCTTACCTCACCATCGGGCTGCAAGAACTGTGTCAATCTCAGCCAGAACATTTCGGTGCTGGAGCAAAGAATTGCCACACTATACAAAATCCAGGAGGCCGAGAGGCACTTGGACACAATCACTTTTGGCCCTGTGCAGGCGTCTGCTAACAGTCCTGGGGAGCTGGCCACTACGGCTCCCTACCACGCAGATGCCGTCTCTTCTCCGGCCACAGCCTCCACTCCACCTGCTGTAGCAGCCCCGGCCGCTCCTCCGGTTCCTGCTCCAGACGCTATCTCTGAGGGCTCGTGGCTCCGGCTCGGGGCTAAACCAAAGGCCCCGGTCTGCTCTACACATGGCGGCACATCAGCCTTGGGTTGTGGTCGGCATTTGTAGAGGTGGATATTTAAATAAATGTGGACCAAGTTTTGTTGAAACGGGGTATGCTATGATTAATTGATGCTGACATTTTTTCCATTGAAATTTGATCTATTAACAAACTCTTCCAGTGTGTGATGGTCAGTTTATTTCTTGTTTTCCAGTTTAGGAGGATTGTTTTCTTGGCAACAGCTAGGGCTGTGAACAGTGTCGTTATAATGTGATTATGTAATTGTACTGGAGATATGTCTCCTAAGATGCAGAGTTGAGGGGATGGGGGATGCGGCAGCCTAATATATGTGATAGGTGATCTGTGACTTGTATCCAAAATTGTCTAATTGGTGTACAGTGCCAGAAAGCATGCATGTAATTGTCTGTGGTGTGCTGTGTGCAATAAGTGCAATGATTTCCATGACGTAAAGTTTAATGGTTTCCTGTTTATCATAAAATCTGGGTTGTTCCAAATTGGTGAACGAGTGGATGGTGCAACCGCGGAGCCTTTGATAATATTTTCCACCAAGCTGTCCGAGCTGAGGCTATGGAAATATTCTGAAAACAGGTGTCATTTTTAATTGTTTGTTTGATGAATGGGAGGTCTGAAAGGTTTATATTCTTGCATAGTGCCTGTTCAGTTTCTAACCAGTGTGAATCATGATGTGAAGAGGTGAGCCATTGTTTCAAGTATTTTAACTGACTTGACAGGTGATATAATTCAAAGTTGGGTGCATCTAGTCCTCCTTGAAACTTGGGATTTTGTAGTGTTGATAGTTTTATACACAGTGTTTTATTTTTCCAATAGAGTTGAGATATTGCTGTATTGAGGGAATTAAGCCAGGGTAAATTTGAAAGTGAAGGGATCATGGTGAATAGGTAATTAATTTTAGGGAGGACTGACATTTTTATTGTTGAGATTCTTTCTGACAGTGAGATTGGTAGATTTGTCCAGCGATTGAGGTCATTTTGTATTGATTTGAGTAATGGTGTGTAATTCTCTGAGAGCTTGGGGGATATGTGGATTCCTAAATATTTTATATTTCCTATGGGAAGGTGAAACTGTGAGGTGAGGGCTACCACATCCCTTTGGTCCATGCAGAGGGGTAGAATGGTGGATTCTGATAAGTTGATGGAGTAGTTGGATAGAGATGAGATTCTTGTAATGATGAGTAGGGTTCCTGGAGGAAGATCAACACATCGTCTGCATAGAGGATTGTTTTGTGTTCCGTGGATATTGATCTGATACCTTTGATGTTATTGCTTTGTCGTATGCTAGCTGCAAGTGGCTCCAAGAAAATTGCAAAGAGTGACGGAGAGAGTGGACATCCTTGTCTAGTGACATTGTGAAGCGTGAATTGTTGTGAAGTTAACCCATTAGTTGTGATAGTGGCTGTTGGTGAGGTGTATAGTGCCTTGATCCAGCTAATGAATGACTCAATTCAAAAATCCGGTTTGGTCTGGATGTATTATGAAGGGAATGGCTTTTTCAGTTCTGTCTGACAGTGCCTTGCTTATGATTTTAATGTCTGTGTTAATTAGTGAGAGAGGTTGGTAACTGGATAGGTGAGTAGGGTCTTTGTCAGGTTTTAAAAGCAGGGTAATTACGGCTGTATTCATCTTTGGAGGTATGCTGTTGGTTATGAGGAATTCATCAATCATTCTGAGAAAAAGGGGTGAGATGGTGGACCAGAAATGTTCATAGAACTCAGCAGGGAAGCCATCAGGACCTGGTGCTCTATTGTTTTCCATGTTATTGAGTGCATTATGAAATTCAGCTGGGGTTAATGGTTGTTCAAGTAAATTAGTTTGTTCTGTTGTTAATTGGGGTAGATTAATATTATTGAGGAATTTATGTATGTCAGAAGCATTTGGGTTGTGAAAGGATGTGTATAAATCTTGATAATAATTCTTAAATACATTGTTGATATCTTTAATTACTGTTATTGACCTCTGTCATTAGGATGATTTAGCCTCCAGCTATGACCAAGACCCCAATCCTCCATATACTGTTTTAAAACTATAGTAGATTTAAGTGTTCCGATATTTCCTGTTGTGTTTGATTTATCTATTGTTGGATCAAGTATTGTATTGAAATCCACCTATGATTAAGTCTGAGCTGGGTAGGTTTTTAAGGATAGAGAAAAAACTGTGAAAAAAAGAGGGGTCATCATTATTAGGGCCATAAAGATTAACTATTGTGAGAGGGTTGCTATCAATGGATATGTTGATAATATATCGTCCTTCCGGATCTGAAATTGTGTTATTGTGATTGAATTTTTTTTGTTATTAATCATAATTGCAACCCCTCTTTGTCTTGAATTGTAATTTGAAGTAAAGATATGAGGAAAATGTGTAGATTTCAGAAAAGTGTTTCTTGTATCAGTTAAATGAGTTTCTTGCAATAGACAAATGTCAGCTTGTATTTTGAGCAGATGATTAATGACTTTTAGTTGTTTTGCCTGACTCCCAATTCCACATATGTTCCAGCTTGCAATTTTAATTGTGGACATGATTCAATAAACAGAAATATGTGTGCTTTGTTTTGTTTTCTTTTTCTTGCTGTGTTTTGAGAAAGAGTAATGAAAAGTGATTTGATTTGATTTGTGTGTGTGTGTGTGTGTGTGTGTGTAGATTAGATTCAACTTTATTGTCATTGCGCATGTCACAAGAACAAAGCAACGAAATGCAGATAGCATCTAACCAGAAGTGCATCAGCAGTGATTTAAATAATTATGGTACAGTATATACAGACTTTAAACAGGCTATGGCTATGATAAAACAGGCTATGGCTATGATATACAAGTATGAACTATAATGACTATGATGGTACAGACTATAGATAGACTATGTACAGACTATATAAGTATTTACAGATGCAGTTGTGATTACAGAATTACAATAATTATGATATAATAATAGTATGTACAGTAATGCAGTGAGTGAGGAAAGTCCAGTTCACTTCCTGAGGGGATGGAGGGATGGGGGGTTGGGGCGTCGGGGGGCAGAGTTCAGCATGGAAACAGCTGTGGGGAAAAAGCTGTTCCTGAACCTGGTGGTTTTGGTCCGGAGGCTCCTGTAGCGCCTCCCAGAGGGCAGGAGGGCAAACAGTCTGTGTGCTGGATGGTAGGAGTCTCTGGTGATGTTTGTTGCTCTCCTAAGGCAACGCTTCCTGTAAATGTCCTCAATGGCAGGAAGTGAGGCTCCGGCGATGCGCTGGGCGGTTTTCACCACCCTCTGCATAGCCTTCCAGTCCGAGACAGAGCAGTTCCCGTACCAGACTGTAATACAGTTGGTTAGGATGCTCTCGATGGTGCAGCGGTAGAAGTTCACCAGGATGTCTGAAGAGTGGTGGTTTTTCCTCAGAATCCTCAAGAAGAAGAGGCGCTGGTGAGCCTTCTTGATCAGGTTGGTGCAGTATGTGCATGTGTGTTAATTCCTTCCCATTCATAACATTCAACATTTCCCCCTGACCTGTCCCAACCCTTTCCCCATGTCCCCAATGCCCTCCTGCAGGGAAAACAAAAAAACACAAAACACAAACAAAGCAATCAATACATAAGACAAAAAACGGGATAAGGGAATTAAACATTATCCGACAAGAGAGAAAACAAAGAACAATCAAAAAACAAGATGACAAACAAACAACCAAACAGAACAGAAAAAAAGAAAAAAAATTAAGGAAGAAGGCAAGCAAGAAAAAAAAGATATGTATCAGCCATACCCTAACTGCATAATTTGAAGTCTTTTAGAATGAGAGGGAAAAGAAAGAAGAAAAAAAAAGGAAAAGAAAAAGAAGAACAATTGAAGAAAAGAAAAGCCGTGGACTACATCACCGTGACGAATCTGCAGTTTCTTGTCACAGCATAGCCCGGATTTGTTGACAAGTATCCATGGTAACCTGTCACTCTGATGACGTTTGATGTATGCGACTGTTTACATGAGACAGGTACGTCTCTTCCTTCCACCCTATTCACCTTTCCTCAACCCCATAGAGGAGTTCTTTTCTGCATGGAGGTGGAAGGTTTATGACCATCAGCCACATGACCAGATGTCCCTCCTTGAAGCCATGGATGCTGGCTGCAGGGACATCACAGTTGATGATTACCAAGGGTGGATCCGACATACCAAGCGGTTTTATCCCAGGTGCATCGCCTTGGATAATATCAGATGCGATGTGGATGAAAACATGTGGCCTAACCCTGAAGATCGCAGAGATTAGATACAGTAATTTTGTGGTTTTTTTTAGGGGAACTAAGAATTTTAAGAAATTTAGTGTAAAAATGGCGGACTGCATGTTTTGCATGCAAATACCTGTAAAACTGAAACATAAAAGTCTATGCAGTTTTTGTAATGTCAACAATAGCCAGTATTTTGAAACCTGGTGTACTTTGATTGACTGCATGTACCTTGTGAAGTGAAAGCAAGTGTTATTCTTTGACAGAATCATTTCATTTTGAGTCAGATTTCCAGTGTTTTGGTAAAGTTAGTGTGTGCAGAGAAAGATGTGTTCTATTTTGAAATGAAGAGTTAGTATATATTTAACAAAATGTGTTTTTGAGAAGCCAATTGTGTTTTGTAGGTGTGAGTCTGTGTTAAGAGTTTAGAAAAAGTATCTGAAGTATGGGTAAGCGCTTGTTAGCGATTAAAAAAAACTGTAAGTTGTTTTTCCATGGTATTCATTGACTCTCTTATGCGAAGCAGATCTTCTGAAATGCTCAAGTCATCTTGTTCACTCAAGCTCAGTTGCGCTCTTCCACGCTTGCTATCGCGCCGAGTAGACATATTGTTGTAGATCGTGTCGATATAAAGTTCCAAATCTTCAATGGATTCTTCCACAAACGATTCCAGTTTGGGTTGGTGAAGTTGGTGATGATTCAGTTTAGTTTTGCAGCATGTCGGATGGAGCAGGACAGGCTTTCATCATTGGTGCTGATTTCCATTGAAAAGGAGAGACTTGTGAAATTAAAGAATGCGCCAAACAAGGAGGACGTCTTCTACAATCAAGTCATCAGCAAGTTCATGCAGAGGGACAGACGCATGGATTTCATCTACAAATAAAGTAAGTGTCCCCCCACTTGCTTGCTAATGGTGTTGTATGGTGCACCGACACCAAAACTTTTGTTTTCTCTCTCTCTCTCTCTCTATATATATATATATATATATATATAAAGTCTTCCTATGTTGTGCTCTTATGTGAGTGAGCTGTAAGTCCTGTGTTGTTGAGATGCAGGTGATTTCTTGTTGTGCTCTTGTCTTTGGGTGCTCCTATGTTCAGCTGTAAATACTGTAGAAATGCAGGTGAATGTATATCTCTGAAAATTAACTGGCAGTAATTGTGTGCGCACTATAATCCGCTGATGTCAGTAACTAGCTACATTTTTGACAGCACTTTGTCTACGAACATCAAATGTGAGGAATTTGCAGTCCACTTCAGAAACAAAATAGACACCATTAGATTGGATTTATGTCAATTTCAGCTTACGAATAAAAACATCCAAGAACCTTTGCTTTTATGTGATGAAACACTGGAGAAATTTGTCCTGGTTGGTGCTGAAATGCTTGGTAAAGTTATGTCCCAGCTAAAAACCTCAACATGTATTTTAGATCCAATTCCCACCTCCTTTTTAAAAACAGTTTATGGTATTTTAGAAGAACAGTTGCTCACAATTGTGAATTATTCTCTTCAGATGGGTACTTTTCCCACTAGCCTAAAGACCGCCATAGTTAAACCTCTTCTGAAGAGAAACAATCTTGATTCTTCAGTTATTAGTAATTACACACCAGTATCAAACTTGCCATTTTTAAGCAACATTTTAGAGAAGCTTATTTTTAATCAGTTAAATGATTTTATGAACTCCAATAACATTTTTGAAAAGTTTCAATCTGGTTTTAGGGCCAATCACAGCACTGAGACGGCACTAGTAAAGGTTGTAAATGATCTCAGATGCAATATGGATATGAAAAAACCCTGTATCTTAGTGTTCCTTGATTTAACTGCAGCATTTGATACAGTAGATTATTCAATTCTTTTAGGTAGACTTTATAATTTGATTGGCATCTCTGGTACTGTTTTTAACTGGTTCAAATCCTACCTCAATGACAGAGAATTTTTTGTAAGTATAGGTGACTGTTCATCAAATAGTTATAAAACGAATTGTGGTGTTCCCCAAGGCTCAATTTTAGGACCTACTCTTTTTAACCTTTACATGCTGCCGCTTGGGGCCGTTATCAGGAGACACAGCATTAATTTCCATAGCTATGCTGATGACACACAGCTTTACATTGTCGCGTCTCCTGATGACTCAGGGCCAATAGATGCCCTTTTTAACTGCATTTTAGACATAAAACTATGGATGGCAGAGAATTTTTTACACCAGAAAGAGAGCACACATTTCACCCATTTTAAAGTCTCTGCATTGGCCGCTTCAGAATCGATTTTAAGATTCTTTACTGGTTTATAAATCTCTTAATGGTCTTAGTCCAGCCTATTTATCTGATTTACTTTTACCCTATGAACCCTCGAGGACCCTCAGGTCTTCTGGGAATGGCCTTTTAATAATACCAAAAGTCAGAACAAAGACTCACGGTGGGGCGTCATTTTCTCACTGTGGTCCACGTCTGTGGAACAGCCTCCCTGAAGACCTGAGGGCATCAGAGAATGTTCATATTTTTAAGAGCAAACTTAAGACCTATCTTTTTAATTTGGCTTTTACTTGAACCATTTTAAAATATTTTCTCAACATTTTCACTTTTATTTATTTGCTATTATTTGTTTGTCTATATATATATATATATATATATATTATCCGTTATTTAAGCTATCTATATATTTTATTATGCTTTACTTTTTAATTATTTATTTTTTAGCTTTTTTATCTAGCTTTATTAATTATTATTATTATTATTATTATTATTAATAATAATAATTATTATTTTATTATTATTTATTGCTATTGTTATTATTTTATTTTATATTTTCATCTAATTCATTTCTAACCTGCCTCCAGTGTTTGTTCACTGCTCGACGATGAGATGGAGCTTCCTCAGTTTGTGCTTTGTTCAGAATGGGATGGGTGGGATGGAGGGTCAGGGGTGGAGAATTGGGGTTGGGCTGTGGGTGTTGGGGTGGAGGGTTGGGGATGGGCGGAGGGTGTTTGCTTGTTTTTATGTTTTTATGTGAAGCACTTTGTGTTAAATTTTTTTGTATGAAAAGTGCTATACAAATAAAGTTTGATTGATTGATTGTTTGATTTCACTCCAAAATATAAAGTCTCAGCTCAGTCCAGGCCGATTGTATATCCTCAAAGTGACTACGCAGGTTCAAAGCTACACCACGCTTATGAAACACTTCTGCACAAGTCTGAATCATCATTACTCTCAGCAATAATGCGATGTCCTCCAGGAACCTTCCTGTCATCACAGAGTCTAATTAAATTGGTCAGAAGATTAATGGAGTTGTGCTTCTATTATGACCTGCAATGTAAATGAGAGAATTACAGCGCTTCTGACTTCCAAACGACGCCTGTGTGTTTCTGCGTGCTTTTTGGATCTGTGTTTGTCACTAGTTATTTTTTTCAATCTGCTTGTTAGGCAGCTCATTTCCCTCTTAAAGCAAATCCTACACCCACCTAATCATCATTGAGGATTTTTTTTTGTTGTTGTTGTTGTTATCATCCACACCACCAACACCCAGGTAATTTATTCATCATGCTCCTTGTCATTTTATTTTATTCCTGTGGCTCTGCTGAGTCCAGAGGGGAATTCTAAGGCGCTCTGGTTACAGGCATCCTAATAAAGCCCTGTGCTGTCTGCAGGCAATACACAGCAGAATCTAATTGGACTGATAGATAGTGGAGGAGAAGCGCTGATGGAGACGGGCCATTCAGCTTGAACCCCGGATTCCAAACTGCAAAGCACTTTGGGAGATTTTACGAGCTTGTTGAACGACGAGGAGTCAGGGTTAGTGCTGATGGATTGGAGGATGAAAAGGTGGCACAGTCACTCACAATACATGACCAACACCTCAACTGTGAGGTGATTTGGAAAATTTCAAAAGAAGATGACAAATGACAAAACTATTGAGTAAACACAAAACAGTTTGTTGGACAACAAGCATGAACTGTGAAGAATTGGCGACCTGACCCCAGGCATCATTTCAGACCACAAGGGATTTCACAGAAGTTGTGGTATGTGAAACTCAAAAATTGGCCTCACAGTGTTAAAATCACTCCAGACACTTGTGAAAAAACATCTTTGGAATATTCTGAATTGTGTGACCTGTACATTTAATCTGGTGCTGGTAGCATTAGTGCTGAATCGTGCCATGGAACCAAGGCAGAGGAAAGGTCAGATGGACATCACAGTGCTAAAACCACTGTCCTGGATTCTAACCCAGGCTGCGGCGGTGAGAGCACCAAATCCTAGCCACTAGACCATCTGGGACCTACAGTGGCATGGCTTGTTCTGTCAAAGTATGAACAAAATTGGACATGGTGATTCCCTGACTTTGTACAAATTGACAAACCAAGTTCAGGCTTCAGTTCCTGCAGAATTCAATAACCTCTATCTGATACAAAACACTGATTAAAAGAAGGCATTATTGTATCAAAAATTGTGTCCATTGAAAAGATAGTATCAAAATCTCAGGCCACTCACAATCGAACCGAGCCATGGTGGTCAGAGTGTAAATACCACTTCTATCAGGGCATTAGTGATATAGTGGTGAGCATAGCTGCTTCTCAAGTAGTTGACTTAGGTTGATTTAGGATGGATGGATTTCTCTCCCCTCTTTTGGTAGACTAATGGCAACAGGTTTTGCTACTGCAGCTGACCTGCCACTGTCTGCGTTTCCTCTTTATGGAGGAAATAATCCTGTTGTGCCACACGCTCTGCCGCTTCCCACTGTGTGTGCATACCTCACTGTCATGTGGGAAACTGTAAATTACATGCTGCATAGATGGTTGCAGTGTTTTAGAGAAAAAATCATTGTGTTTTGGGGGATTCCAATTCAGCAGAATCCACAGATTATTTGACAACTCCCTTAAAGAACCGAGCTGCTTATTCCAAGAACTGTATAACTATTTACAATAAATTGTCAATTAGTCTGATTTAAACGCACACAATTTTGGTGAGGTGTGAGTGCACTCCTCTGTTGGTTTGAAGAGGCAGAAACAAAAGTGAATATTAACAACATGGAGGCTGTTTTTGTCTCAACAATCTGCATGTCTCAATGTGTTGGATTTTATTTCTTTTAGGGTGCCACCTTGCTTGAGTCACACGACAATACAATAGCGTCACTCCATGACAATAGTGAGCTGTAAAATCTCTCAAGATCTTTTTAAGGGGAGAAGTTTGGTGGACAAACTACAAGTGAAGGAGCTGGGGCCAGATCTACCTGACCTCACAATCAGCAGGCTAGAGAAACATGGAGGCTTCTCTCTGGGACGCCAGCTAGCTGGATACAGTTATGCTAATGCCTTATTTTGCTTTCCATTCTTGCTTTTTAAAACAACTGGGACAGATCCGTCATGGACAGTTATGGGGGTGATGGATATGGAGCATCTGTCTGAGAAAGTAAGGCAAGAGAATAACAATGCACACATGGATAATTGTATCGAGCTAGCCAAGAGCTAGGGAGAGTGAACATCACTCTGCAGTTGGATGATTGCTGAGGATTGCGGTGAGAAGGTGGATTAAAAACAGACACATTTCATCCAAAAACTGAGTTTTTGACTGAGTTTTCCGTCGACCCTGGCATTTTCAGGAGATGGAAAGGAGATTTTGTTGCCTCCCTAGACAGTGTGCTGGTGGAGCACAGCTAAAGCTCCTGTTATGCTGTGCTACAGTAATATTTATATTCAAGGACACGCTGATCTAACATATTTTCCAGGATCCAGAGTTCATAATTCAGTATTTTGTGCAGTATTAATATTTGTGTATGTGCCGTTTACCATTTCTACACCTTAGATCACTTGAATCCAATTCTTAGTGTGTGAATAGAGACTTAACAACATTATTCTTAATTGCGCTCCATGTATACTTACCCTAAACTTCCCTATTGTCAGGTGAAAAACAGTCTACAGGAGCATCTCAATTATATAAACATGTTTGAGTAATGGTTTATATCATATTGAATTTGCGACAAAAATAAGGTGTCCTGATCATAGACTGTATAAAATATGGACAGTCTCTGTGACGTCACCCACAGGTTTCTAAAGAGCCGTTGTGAAACTCAGTGTGGTGGCTCTGGTCATCCTGCTTCCGCTGCCTCCTGGCTAATCCAAATACGGGCAAAGAGGTGGAGCATGAGTGGAGCTGTCAATCCAAGCATCCATGCTATTAGTTCTGCATAACTTTAATTTGAACAGGTGAGTTGTATATAAATTCACCCTCAGTACAGTTGTCATGAACGGGGAAATTAGCTATAGAGACCAAAACAGTTTTTTGTACCAGGCTGTAAACATGTTTATTTCTGCTGTGAAGTTGGACATTTTAACATGGGGACTTACGGAGACCGACTCATTTCTGGAGCCAGACTCAAGTGGACGTTTCAGGAACTGCAGTTATTGGCTCTTCTGCAATGACTTCACTTTACAGGCACAAAGGTTGCTTGGTCACACCTGATGTTTTTGCATTATTTACTGCGTTATTTAATGTTTGAATAAAATAGTTAGATGTTTACAGCAAAACTAGTAAAGGCATTGTTTGCCTTTATTTTTTTTATTTTGCACTAAGTCATACTGGGATGTAAAATTGATCAGATGGGGCACAGCATCTTAACAGTACACTTTGATCTGCTGGCAAGGTGCTGGTCTTCAGTGAATAGGTTTGGTTGAGCTCAGTCAGATCTTCAATAATTTATGGAGAATTTCCAGGTAATGTCAGTTCTGCTACTGAAATTTGCAGGTGTGGGGCAGGTACAGGTTTGCAAACATGTACTGGTGTATGTCACAAAAGTGCTGGGGGAAATAGTAATTTACAGATCTTGAATTACAAACTGATTACAGCTTGAGGTTTTGCACTTGCTCTGCAGTTTTGTATTTCCACAGATGAAGTTTAGTTTATTTTTGAAACTGACCTCTCATAAAAATATCATGTGGGGTGTAGCTGAGTCCGTAACCACAGACTCTTCGTCTTACTGTCTCTCCCACATGCTCATAAATGCGCTCACACAAACACCCTTAGTCAGGTAATATTTCTTAACATGATTGAGAGTGACTGACTATCATTTAGTGATGTGTAAAACACATTTACTCTCGAAATGAAAAATTATTTTCCTCCCCTGAGAGCCATAAGTGGAGAGCAATTATCATTTTTCCCCTGCAAGAGAAAGCCATTATCATTATAAAATGGAACCTCGGCCTGGGTGCTGGAATTGCCACGCAATGAGATCATAGACTGCGTCTGGTTTACTCAGCCTCAGTTCAGGAAGTTAATTCCCGGCTCTGTAGCCTTTCATAATAATCTGCTGTATTGTGCATCTGAAGGAAAAGAAGCTGACTTTGACTTTGTGGAGCTGAGGCAGAGATTTAAATGTCATGTCAGGGTGTTAAAACAGCCATTCATTACTAATGGATGAAGGCTACATATTAAAATGCAATGTTTAAATGAAATATGTTGTTACATTATAGTATACTGTATATCTGTGGCTGCTATTCAATATTTAGGATTTACTCATTCAGGCACAAGAGCACTGGATGCCTTTCAGATATAGATTTGATTTGAAGATGTTATTAGTTTGAAAATCACTGAATGGCCTCAGACATACTTCTTAGATATGAACCCAGCAAGTCCCTCAGATCCTCTGCAGCTCGACTCCTAGTTGTACCTCCAACCTCAACAAAACCACAATGGGGAGTCCCCTTTTGACCACTGTAGCCCTCTGTGGTCTCTGTGGATCAGTCCGTCTGTGGACATTTTTAAAAAGAAAACCTAAAGACAGGCGGCGTTTACTGCTGAGCTTTTAAGCCTCTGATACTTTTTCTACTCTGTTGTTGCAGTTTGTAGGTCTTGTCAGATTGGTTCTTTTTTTTTGTCATGTGTTCCAATTTATTCATTTAGCTTTTTTCTCTGTGAAGCTTCATGTTTGTATGAATGGTGCTATATGATTACATAAGATTTTAAAAAAAGGCCCGGTCACACCTGCATGTGTTACAGTCCTGCTCACCATTATTGGCACCCCTTCATTTTTTGCATAACCTCTACAATATCTTCAGGAATAAATGGAAATGTACCAAATTTATATCATCGGGATCTTTTAATTGGAGGTCCAAAGTAATTTAACAAAGAAAATTGTTTTTTCAACTTACATATTGTTATTTCAAAGAAGAAATAGAGAAAACAGCATGTGCAGCAATAATGGCACCCCTCTTTAATATTTGGTTGCACACCCTTTAGCAGTGATGACAGCCTCCAAACGTTTCTTGCAGCCATCTATAAGCTTCTTGCACTTCTCAGCTGGTATTTTCTCCCACTCTTTCTTTGCAAATTGTTCAAGCTCTTGAACGTTTGCGGGTTTCTTTTCCCCAATGGCAGATTTCAGCTCATACCAAAGATTTTCAATCGGATTGAGATCAGGACTCATTGCTGGCCATTTTAAAACAGTCCATTTTTTCCTCTTCAACCATTCCTGCGTACTTTTGGATGTGTGCTTTGGGTCTTTGTCTTGCTGGAGGACCCATGATCTTCGACTCAAACCAAGTTTTCTTACACTGGGTAGGACATTTCGCTCTAAAATCTCTTGATAATTCTCTGATTTCATGAGTCCTGTGATACGGTCAAGGCCTCCAGTACCAGATGCAGCAAAGCAGCCCCACAGCATTATGGATCCTCCACCATGCTTAACTGTTGGTAGGGTGTTCTTTTCCTTGTAGGCTTCATTGCACCATCTGTAAACAAACTGTTGGTGTGCATTGCCAAAAAGCTCTATTTTTGTTTCATCTGTCCACAGAACATTTTCCCAGAAGGATTGTGGTTTGTCCAGGTACTCTTTGGCAAAGATTAGTCATTCCTTTTTATGTCTTTTCCTCAGCAATGGTGTCTTCCTTGGCCATCGCCCATGAAGCCCTGTTTGGTTTAGTGTGCGGTGTATGGTACTTGTTGAAACCCAGACTGTTCCAGGTTGGCCTTCAGGTCTGTGGATGTTTGACGTGGTGTTTTTTCCACCATTCGCACCAACCTTCGAAGACTTCTCTCATCAATTTTTCTCTTCCCCCCACGTCCAGGGAGGTTCTTGACAGTTCCATGCTTGGCAAACTTCTTAATAACATTACGCACTGTTGAAACAGAGATACCAAGGTATTTGGAGATGGCCTTATACCCTTTGGAGGTCTTGTGTTTGCTTATTATTCCACTTCTGATGTCCTCAGACAGCTCCTTTGTCTTCACCATTGTGACAAAGGAACAGGGGATAACGGGTTCTCTATAGAAAAGAAATGTTTCACATGATTCATTTTTTTCAGAAGATATTCCACATTATGTACTTAAACTTCATGGGTGCCAATAATGGTGAGCAGGATTGTATTTTATTCCACTGTAATCAGAGCAGTCAGTTGATTTGCTCTTGATTAAATATTTCAACTTTGATTCATTTTGACATGTGAATCAACCAATAACAAGCTATCCTGACAGTGCTGGGTGAACTTGTTGTTCTATTAAATGAAGCCAAGTCACCCTTTTACCCTATAACAGGGAAACCTGAGGAAGGAGGGAGCATCCTCTGAGGATGGACAGACCTGCACTAGTTTGTGCACAGAATTGACCAACGTTAAGTTACAGACAGACATGATAGATACATTGTTCATGTGTATGAAGAATGGATCATGGATGATGTTAAACAGCTTCAGGCGTTGTCAAACAAATCTGAGCCACATAACCTCCTCTCTACCATGAAGACCTCAGAAAGGATGGACTACACAGACTCACCTATGAGAAAAGAACAGATACAGACGGAGAGAGAGAGGACAACATTCACACAACACAGACAGAGAGAGATTGTACACGGGGGCTGTTGTGGGACACTCCTGTGAGGTTGAAGGCATGCTGAAGTTGGCCTGATAAACAGCTGCCTGGCCTGTTGTAGTAGGTCTGCCACGATTAAAAAGGGAGCGAACTTCTTCGTCAGAAGAACGGTATTGGGCATTGGTATCGGGAGGATTTTGGCCCATACACGCATTCGCCAGTGTGTTAATGATGTTCTCATTGTTTAATAATGCTGCTACGAGATTCCAAGTGGACTGAATAACTTTTTGCTGCAGCATCCACACGTTACACACTGCCGTATATATTCAAGGTTCATTCAATATATTCAAGTTTCATTCCATATATTCAAAGTTTCATTCAATCTATTCAAAGTTTAATTCAATATGTTCAAAGGTTCATTCCATATATTCAAGATTCATTCCATATATTCAAAGTTTCATTCAATATATTCAAAGGTTCACTCCATATATTCAAGATTCATTCAATATATTCAAAGGTTCATTCAATATATTCAAAGATTAATTTCCTGAACGGCATGCCATAATATATATATATTATATTAGTATTATTATTGTTATACTTTTTTTTGTTTGATTTGCGTCCGTAAAACTGAAAAAAAGGTTCTTGCTTCATGGAGTTTCATTTACGCTTATAGGATGAACAAAAATTAAAACACAGTAAATGAGTCATCCTCCTGTTCATGAACACACTCAAATCACAAGGTCGGTAGTCAAACCAGCCCATTAAGTGCAAACAAAAGGTTGAGCAATGAGAATGCTAATGAGGTGTTTGTAGGGTTTACCTGGCCTAAAGCATGCACTGATGGCTGTTACAGTTTTTTTCAGTCGCTAACAAGCGTTTGTCCAACCAGTTGTCACATTTTCAAAACTCTAAACACAATTAGCACAGCATCGGTCTTTTGTGGCCATACCATTCACACATTTCATGTCGTTTTCACACAATATGCAGTCAGTGAACACATTTCCACAATGCTTACATTTTCTTAACAGACAAGCTATACCTCCCAACAAAACTATGGATTGTTTTTGTATTATTTACGAATGTTAACACACAACATCCCACAATAGCAAAAACAATATTCCAAACCTTAGATACAGTATAAAAACCTCTGCTTCTGCAATGATATCAGTTCAAAAACAATATATCTCAACTAATAATACAGTTTTTTCAATCACCTGGGACAATGTGGCTTTCCATCATTCGCAAGCAATAACAACATGGTTTGAAGTCCACCCAAGACAGGTACGTCTCTTCCTTCCACCCTATTCACCTTTCCTCAACCCCATAGAGGAGTTCTTTTCTGCATGGAGGTGGAAGGTTTATGACCATCAGCCACATGACCAGATGTCCCTCCTTGAAGCCATGGATGCTGGCTGCAGGGACATCACAGTTGAAGATTGCCAAGGGTGGATCCGACATACCAAGCGGTTTTATCCCAGGTACATCGCCTTGGATAATATCAGATGCGATGTTGATGAAAACATGTGGCCTAACCCTGAAGATTGCAGATACAGTAATTTTCTTTTTCTTTTTCTTTTTTTAGTTCCCCCCTTTTTATCTGGGCTTTTTGCTGTTGTTTTTTTGTTCAGAATGCTCTTGTGTGTTTCATGGATATTTTGTTCACTGTAAGCAATACTGTAAAACGTTTTCTGTTCTATCATACTGTAAACAGTATTTCTACTGTACCTCCTGTAGTAAACAGTAAAGGGGAAAAAAAAAAGATTTGCTTTTTACTGGAATGCTTTTGAATGTGAACATTACATGTGGACATACAGTTCCCAACCAAGAAATTTAGTGTAAAAATGGTGGACTGCATGTTTTGCATGCAAATACCTGTAAAACTGAAACATAAAAGTCTATGCAGTTTTTGTAATGTCAACAATAGCCAGTATTTTGAAACCTGGTGTACTTTGATTGACTTCATGTACCTTGTGAAGTGAAAACAAGTGTTATTCTTTGACAGAATCATTTCATTTTGAGTCAGATTTCCAGGGTTTTGGTAAAGTTAGTGTGTGCAGAGAAAGATGTGTTCTATTTTGAAATGAAGAGTTAGTATATATTTAACAAAATGTGTTTTTGAGAAGAAAATTATCCATTTGGCCAATTGTGTTTTGTAGGTGTGAGTCTGTGTTAAGAGTTTAGAAAAAGTATCTGAAGTATGGGTAAGCGCTTGTTAGCGATTGAAAAAAAACTGTAATCACCAGTTATTCTTCCTCTTTAAATGGCGTTTCACAACGATCAAACTGTGATCAAATATTCAACAGGAGATACTACTGTTGTTATTCTTCCTCTTTAAATGGAAATTCAGAAAAAAAAGTTGTTGCTTCGCAGAGTTTCATTTACGCTTTAATTTATTTATGAAGCGTAAATGTTCATGAACGCACTCAAATCAAATGAAAAAATAAATAAATTACAAAGAAAAAAATGCAAACGGCCCTTCTTGTCCAGAATTGACAACACATAATGTAACCCACACCCGCAGAGACCGGTGATTGTACCCGGAAAGCAGCTGGCAGATTTATTAGGTTATGTTATTATTTAATAGTCATTATAAAGGAGGTGAGTATTTATGGTGTTTATATCTAACTCACTGTTTACTAAATCAACGACATATTCTGTCCTTACATAATTACTGAAGCGTCTCTTCTCTCGCGCTCGCGCACTCTCTCTCTCTCTCTCGCTCACTCCTGATCTGCATGTAGTGAAAGCCACAGCTGGCCATCAATATCCATCATATATACCATCAATATGACCACTATGGTGTTCAGAGGAATAAATACTCAGAAATCGAGTGTGTTTCATAGGCAGTCCATCAGACGTTACGGGGCTGCCAGACCTGACCTGTGTGTCAGACCTGTGTGTCAGACCTGTGTGTCAGACCTGCCGTTACGAGCAGAGTTTTTTTTTTTTTTTAATTACCAGTTTAATTGGAGGGGGAGGGGGAGGGGGCATGTTGTTGTGCAGATACGAGCGGCTGCAGCGGTGCCTCAGTGTTATCTTATCACAACTTTTTTTTTCCATCAACCGATCCGCGGACCACTTGGTGCCGGTCTGTGGGGAGCATTCTGAACGGATCACGGACAAACAATGATCCGTTGCACCACTAGCCACATCCATGATTGTGCTCTGCCTCAGCTGATTGGCTCACCCGCTTACCCCAGCGTCCCCAGCGTATCTGTTCAGATGTGTCTTTATACAGTCCATGGTGAGAGCAGAACATTAAAATCACTGCTCCTCCCCGTGGACAAATGAGGCATTGCAGCTGGTTTTCACCCAGGCTGCTTAGGGGCGTTTCCAGTCGGGGCCTCACTGACTACGTCATTGCGGGGGATCACATTACCATCACGGACCTGCGAAGGACCGTTCACGGACCAGTCACGGAAACACGGGAACTTTTGAGTTGCTACATCTGTATATATATATCACAATTTCCAGAGGCTTTAATGTGAGACACGGGCGCTGCCTCTGCACTTTTAAAATTTGTGCCTATGAATGAATGAATGTGTGTGACTGCGTGTTAAGCCCAGCTGTTTCCTCTGAGGATGTGAACTTTCCTTCCAAGAGGGAACCCTCCTTTGTTACACGTCTCAGAGCAGTGTATGTAAATCCTGCCGTGAGGAAGAAAAAGTGACACATTCTGCTGCTGCTAAAAGATTTAAATTCACAACACGTAATCTCCTCACAGCCGTGACTTCAGCATTGCATGGGCACTTTCCCAGCTACTTTTCAACTTGACTTTGATGTGTAGGATAGGCAAAAAGTCAGTGTGTGTGTGTGTGTGTGTGTGTGTGTGTGTGTGTGTTTATGGTGTCTATGTGCATGTGATAAACAGGAAGGGTCACAGAGGCTGTGTTTTCACGCTCCTGGTCTCTCTAAGCAGGTAAACTCTTCAATTACATTTGATGGTGAACAGGCTGACCTGGCAGAGTCCTGGTGGAGGGACATTATCCGGCTGTATGGGACACCTACAGACCTTAATCCATGTTTTCTGTGTGTCTGTTTTCTTGTGGAACACATATTGCAGTGCAGCCAGGGTTCCTATACTAACCACACCATACTTACACCAAGCTCTCTAAACATGATGAAGTCACAGAGAGATCTAATCACTAAGGACTTTTCACATTCCTCAACTTTATTGAGCACATGTCAATAAATGAAGCTGCAGGAGACGTTCTGACAGGAAGATTCATCTTTTGCATGCAATGCCAGTAATTAATTTCCTTCTGTCAGTCATTTATTCTTCTTTATTTAATTTCCTTACTGTCATGATCCAGGGCTGTCATGTTATCAGCTGTTCTCATCAGCTGGTCACAGCTATCCAATAGCACACCTGCATTGTAGCATCATCTTGCTGCTGTCTTTTTAAATATGATTCTTGTTCTCTGCCTCTGTTTTAATCAGTCCCTCAGTCCACTTCCACTTGATCCATGCTCGATTGTCTTCTGTATTTTTACCAAGCGGTAAACTCCATGGCTGTGAAGTGAAGCCTATGTGGAAGTGCCAAACTGTAGTTCCTTGAACATGTCAGTCTCCATAAGCCCCCATGTTAAAACATCCAACTTCAGAGCAGAAATAAATTATATTAAGGCTCAAAGTTATGCAGAATTTACAGCACAGCTTCAGAAACCTGTGGGTGACGTCATGCGTATGCTCTCCATACTTTTTACTGTCTGTGACTTTTACCAAGCTCTCTCGCATTCTTTCTGCTTTGTTTGATCTGCCTGTTCTGACCTGCCTGCATGTTTTTGGACCTTTAATATTCAGCTTGACCCTCATCGCTTGTGGGGCTGATGAGTAAACTAAACTTTCTTTGCTACTCTGTCTGTCTCATTGTCATGCTTTAAAGTTTAAACTATATAAACTGCTTAAAGTTAAGGACGATAGACCTCTGAGGTCGCCCTGCTTTAGACCTCTGTGGGCTTCTCTTGACTCTGAAGGTCTGTGTCTATCGAAAAATTGTCCATGAGCCATTTATCCATAAACAGAGCAACCAAGTCAGTCTTCGACTCTGCGTCCTCCGGCATGCCATAAATACATAAATAATCCTGTCTGAAGTCATCTACCTTGTCCATTATGACTGTGATATCTGCAGTGCACAATTTGCTTCAGAGCTCCACTTATCCACTTCTTTAGTGCAGGTGAAAGCAATGTCTGTCATATCATTTGTGTGGTTACTTTTGCAAATTTCTTGAATTCTGTCAGTTGGCTTCTCATTTGGATTGTGATTTCACACTCTAAATGTTTTCAGGTCTGCTTTCAGTTTGTTTGGCAGGGATTGAATTTATTTGCTAATGCCATTGTTGTAAAGAGAGGTGCAGGGTCACAAAAGCATCATGTTGGCCAGGAGGTGTGCAGAAAAAAACAGGATGACTTCTATTCAGTCATCAAACAAAGATTGTCAAAAAAAGATAGAGTGCTGCTCTTCCCATAACATAGTAAACTGAAAAACCAACAACCAAAACCAGTCTCAACATACAGTATACATACTCTGATAGGCCTTCTCCCAAGTTCAAACTGGCCTATCAGAGTAGAGCTGTGGAAGGGAGAATGAGCAAGATTAACAATAAAAAATGTTTTTTATTGTTTTTTTTTATTTGATTTGCTTTTCCCAACAAATACATATTAAATTCTGCAATATAAACAAAAATACTGTACATTCAAAAACAATCAATGAAATGTACAACATGAATTATTTACCTTAATTAACTGAAATGTTTCCACCTATTCCATCATCCAATGAAAATATTACCCACCCCCTTCTAGCCTCCATAAAAGGGTACCTATTGAGGCACGCTCCCTCTTTCAGCACATGCCCAGATGCACAAAGAACTGAAAACAGGTGATTCAGATTCAAACTAAACTGTTTGTTTTGCATTCATCATTCATTGTCTTTAACTGATGACAATGCTGTGTCTCTTTTATCTAATATAGTGAATAAGTTAAATAAATAAAACAAAAATTGCAACATTCTTAGCAAAGATGTCCCAGCAAACAGTGAGGGAGTTGGCACTTCCTCACAGCCATTCAGACTGGTTTTAAATTAAGCTACTGTATTGCTAGCTTCAGGTGGTAAAAGTTTATTTCTTGCTATTATTTGGTCTGTGTGGGTTCTCTGTTTTTGTCCTTCTGCATATAATTTCTGAGTTTTACCAAGTTCATTATATTC
Organism: Argyrosomus regius; assembly: GCA_946959425.1. Lineage (NCBI taxonomy): Eukaryota > Metazoa > Chordata > Actinopteri > Sciaenidae > Argyrosomus > Argyrosomus regius. The sequence continues at coordinate 29,852,024 of OX336884.1, forward strand.
GCCTAAGTGAGTTAGTTCACAATGTGTCCATGCTTCATGCGTCCATGGTGCACATGGAAGTCCCTCGTTAAAAAGTATTAGCAGTGAGAAGGGTCAACTAGAGGCGCAACTTTGTTAAAAGGTGATAACACTCATTTTCCTGAACAGTGCACTATAAAGAGGAGACTCTCAGTTTAAGTGGGCTAATATGAGTCAGCTCACTGATTGCTGATTGGTTGCTGAGGCTATTGGAGGAAGAAAATAATCTCTCAAGTTCTTCAAGAATTCATTTAGGGTTTGAACTTTGTAGAGAAAGAGTTGAGAGGAGACAAAAGCTGCCCAGATTTGTAAGAATGGGATGACATGCTGATTAGGGGGATTGATTACTTAGCTGTGTGACAGAGAACATGACAGGCATGGTAATGAAATACTTGGATCATTGTACAATAGGAGATATTCCCCGACGAGCCATTCTGAGAAAACAGACTTCAGAGCAGCTGGTTATAACAAAGAACATCATGGGAGGGAAGAACTCCATGGTAATGCTCTTTAGCCAAAGATATGATACTCATACAAATGTGTCAGCCTCACAAATCACTAATTTCTAACTGTTGTTAGGAATAGATAATAGTTCTCATCAATCCCCAAGAGACCACAAAGGCAAGTACAATAGAATACAATAGACACTCAGCAAAAACTCATTAAGAGGGGTACAGAATAAGTAGTTACCATAGGATGACCACGACCAGGCACATAGTGTACAGTATAGGGAAAAAAATCACACTAGATGCCTTGTTCCAAAAGAAGCTAGAAGCTAGGGTCTATGCATCAACCAATACACAGGTTATCATAAATCCCACTACACATGGGTAAATAAAAAATGTACTCATCTGGCAGTCAGTAATATCAAATGGTGTTTTCCCACACGTACCTTCTGAAGTCACAGGCCCACTTATAAGATAAAATGACATTTCAATATCTAAATACAAAAGCTAAGAGCAGTTGTTTAAATGACTAATGCAAAGAAACTATAGGAACAGTTGTGAAACTACAGTCTTTGTACATTGCGGCCAATGTCAATGTCAATTTCAACTCACTCATGCATAGTAAATGGGCTGAACTTATATTGCGCCTTTTTAGTCTTCCACACACCTTTACACTGCATATCTCATTCACACATTCATACACTGATGGCATTGGGTGCCAAGCATGGTGCCAACTGCTCATCAGTTTTTGGGAGCTAACTATTCATTGCATCGCATTGACAACCCGATGCAAACTGCGGTTCAGTATCTTGCCCAATGACACCTTGACCTGCAGACTGGAGGAGCCGGGGATCAAACTACCGATCAACTGATTAGTGGACAACCTGCTGTACATCCAGAGCCACAGCCACTCTGCATAACTGTGGTTCTCAGATCGTCCCTTTACGCAGGGAAGTAGAAAGCAAGTTTCAAGGAGGAGGTGATTCTAGGAGACGATTTGAACGGGTGGAAATCTCCTTGGTGTCTGGCAAGGTTACAGCTGCAGTTCGGTCTCAAGCAGCTTCACCCTCAAGCAGTAGGTACCTTCCAGCATGCCTGGTGGCATCTGCCTCCATCTTTTATCACTTCTATGTCTCCACAGGGGAGCCTTGATTAAGGATTTACAGAACCTGTAGAACAAGAACACAGTAAAAACACCCCCATCCCCAACAGCCTATAATAAATAAAAACACACATTAATGATGTCCCAGTTCAGTACCTCCTCCCCACAGTCACAAATTCACTCAATTCAATTCCTAGTCCAATAATATCTCCCCCAAGTCACAGTTCATTCTCAGACAAAGCTGACACAGTGCTTCATCATGGTAAAGCTTAATAAAAAGGTATAAACGCAGCTGCCTACAATTGCCAGCTGATCCATGACAGGTCCTTGCTTATCTGAATGGAATGAATTGATATGGGGGGCGGCGAGTCTGAGTGGCTGGTACTGTATGTACAAATGTGAGCAGTTACCAAGGCACAGTGTCGATCTGGTGAGCATAAGTGTTTTCACAGACAATAAAGCTGCACTTACATGTTGTGGTGGCCATCGGAAACAAATGGGAGGCAAGTATTGAGTCAGTTCGTACTTGACCTTGGAAACAAAAGCTGCAAACACAATTGTAACTCAAGGTTTGTTATGGAGCTCTTCACTGTATCACATGGTCCCTTTCAGCAGAATGAGTTTATTCAGTTTGTATGGAAATGTATGAAAAAAACTTGAATGATTCTCAGCATTTCTAGGATTAATCGTCCATGTTGGCTTAAGAAATGAGACCTGAGGGTTTAGTCTTGACCATGGAAACAGAGGATGGCAATAATCTCAATATAAAGGTCCAGTGTGTCAGATTTAGGGGGCTCTATTTACAGAATATGGCAGAAATGGAATATAATATTCACAACTACTGTTTCATAGGTGTATAATCACCTGAAAATTAGAATAATTATTAGAAGAATCATTATATGTACAGACACCATGGAACCTCTTCCTGGAGTCTGCCATGTTGAACCGCCAAGTTTCTACAGTAGCCCAGAATGGACACCTATTTTGCAGCCACTGTGGTTTCTACTCCCTGCTGGGAATGGGAGGATGAGATGAAGTAGCAGCTACACTGCAAGATGCCTCTGAATGCTACACTGGACCTTTAAGGAAAGGTTTCCTGCCTTTTTGGAATTGAGCGAATTCACGTTCTCCTTGAGAGTTGGAGGGAATATCATTACTAGCACCTCAAAAGCTGATTAACACATGACATCTTGTTTGTTTAACTGGTACAAAACCAAAGTGTTCCAGATGACACTGCTGTGGTCACACATTGTGATACAGTTTTCATCTGGTAGTGCTGCTGCACTTATCTCAGAGAAAGAACCAATACTTCAGTCAGTTTTTCTTCCGTTGTGTATTTTACTGCTGGAACTTATGGGACCTGGAGCAGAATGTAAATATACCGGTGCAAGGTGGAGAAACGGAAGAAGTAAACCATCTTTCTAAAATGTTTGTGTGCTGCTTTGAAGTTTCACATTTCAACTTGTTTGTAAAAGTTTGAGGGAAAAACACAAATGTATTTACTCTATGCTTCATTGTATGGTTTTGCATAAGTTTGGAATTGTAATAAGGTGTAATGTAAGAAATGTTTTCACTCTTGATGTAAATGCACCGCATATCTGCCCATTTCATCCCTCGCCCTCCTTCTCTCCATCTATAGGGAAATGTTTTACCATTTGGCATCAAGGGCACAACACAATATCTCAAGACCAAAGATGCATAATAAAAGCTGGTAATGTAATATTAAACTGAATGCAGTCCACTGCTGAACATCGCATGAGGCAGAAGACAAAAGATGGCCCTTCACACCTTTGCTGTTTTCATGCATGGTTTCCTTTCAGCTGTCAGCCCCAGATGATACATACACACCAGGAGTGCTCCGCTATCCTGCAGTGGGTTCATTCATTCTCTACCGCTCACAGCTCTCTTTTTGCCACTTGCCACACAGACCAAAACAAGTGAAGGTTTTAAGGGGGATGCATTTGACAAAACCTTAAAAGCATGGTGTGTTATGGGGCCATTCATAATGAAGTGTAATGCATTCATAATGTTTCATGACATCATCATAAACACACCTAATTTTCAATTTGTTCACAGAGTTCAAGTAGGAGACACATCTCAACACTGACTATTCAGACCTTCATGGCCAAATTGATGCAAAGAAACCACGACTGAGACAGACCAAGAATAAAAAGAGAACTGCTTGGGCCAAGAAACACAATAAATGGACATTAGACCAGTGGAAATCTGTACATTGGTCTGATCAGTCAGATTTAGGAGTTTTGGTTCCAACCACCATGTTTTTGTGAGAAACAAAGAAGGTGAATGGATGGTATCTGCATGTGTGGTTCCCACAATCAAGCATGTTGATGGTGTGGGTTGCTTTGCTGGTGACACTGTTGGTGATTTATTCAAAATTGAAGACACACTTCACCAACACGGCTACTACAAGCATTCTGAAGCAACATGCCATTCCATCTGGTTTGTGTTTAAGACAATGACCCAAACACACCTCCAGGCCCTGTAAGGGCTATTTGACTAAGAAGTTCTGCATCAGATGACCTGGCCTCCACAATCACCTGACTTGAACCCAGCTGAGATGGTTTAGGATGAGTTGGACCACAGAGTGAAGGAAAAGCAGCAACAACTGCTCTACCTACTGTATATAGGAACTCTTTCGAATCATTCCAGGTGACGACCTCATGAATCTTATGGAGAGAATACCAAGAGTGTGCAAAACTGTCATCAAAGTAAAATAATCTAAAATATCTGTCTGGACTATTGACTATGGATGCCCTTGACTAGTTATAAACTATAGGATGACTGAAGAGGGTTGTAATACATTTTGAATACCTACTCACATGTACACACATCTCAGCAATAAACTCTAAGAACTCATACTATGACGAACAGTCCATGCAGTGCCATAAGTTATCACTGTATGTGCAAAGTATATAGTGTACATATATACATACATCTATGGTAATGCATGTTTTATCATTTGAGCCACTATCAGCATACATCCCAATGTTAAGACATGTCAGTGACCTTACATGAGTTTGACATGAGTATGTGTTAGATAGTAGTGGAAGTTTTATCAGGTACAGAAAAACTCCTAATTATTCAGTTCTCTTTATTTGTTTGTGTATTAGTGTTACAGTAAATAGTGAACAGAACTTCCTGTCAACTGAAGCTAACACACAACTGTCTTAAACCTGCAATCTTTCTAATGGCCTGCAGGGAGCAACTCAATTAGCTGCATCCAAAAGGTCAGATTGTATGGAGTCTGTATGGAGAAATGAGACTACTTCTCACTTGATTTATAACCTCAGAAAACAGTTTATGGTCTCAAACTCTAGTTTCAGGTCTTCCCATACTGTATGCAGCATGATGTTTATTTTGTAAATTATGGTTTCATTTGGAGTAAAACAGATGATAAATCAGTGTATGATTTAGGATGTGGCTCCCTTGTGATCGACAAGTCATTCTCAGTGAGTTCATCAAACTAGACAGTGCTGATAATGAAACAAAATTGTGATTTCACTCCTCAGATGTCAAACGTACGTACCGTTTAGCTGTAATATGTAATGTTTGTGACAAGGCCGGTCACCATTTCTTCCTGCTTAAAAAAAAAGAGTCCAAATATGGTCATTTCTGGCTCCGGAAAACCAAGATGGCAACATCTATAATGTTACACTCAATCCTTCAAAATGTTTATCCACAAACCAATTTGTGACATCATGATATGTTTACACTTAATAACACAGCACAGGGTATCGTAGCTCTGGAACTTGTCCAGATTAGACGAGTACATCAGTTACAGTAAATGGGTGAATGATCTGCCCTGTCAGTCACGCCTGGGCAGCACAGTGGAGCCTGCTGGGTCTTCTACAGCACTATCTCACAGTCAGCCATATCTTTCCCTCTGCAGAGGTACCTACTGAATTCTGCTTCACAGTGCAGCGGTAAACATTCTAAAAAAAGTAATGGAAATGTATGATCCAACAATAACAGAAAGAAAACTCTTATCACAACAAAACATGTCACAGAGTTAAATTGCTAAATGCAAAGAAATGTGTTATGCATCATAACTCAGTGTGAATGTATTGCTTGCCTTTGATTTACATTCTGAGTTTTGTACATGTTTTGTATATTACTTCTGCCGTGAGTATCTGGGTTTTCGTTTATGCTTTGTGTTAACTGGACAAATGTTCTAGGAGTGGGTGACTCTGTGCATCGAGACTCTGCTGCTCTTTTATTAGTCAGATAAACTTCCTGTCATATTACGCCATGAAAAATAAATGCATATATCGAACTCAGCTTGTGTTTTTATTTTAATTTCACTCTCTTGCATGGTTTCATCACATTTTATCTGAAATATTTCATTAATGCTTCAGATAAAGTTAGCAAAGTCAGTTGATATTCAGCTTCATGATATCAGTTATTCAAGATGAGTGAAGCCAGGTAACCCAAACAGAGACTAAATTAGGCTGGCTTCATGGTATAGGCCTCTAACTGTAACCTGATTCCATAATACACACTAACTGCATAAATGTTATACTAATCATAGTATACTGTTTTTGCAGTAATTCTACAAGAAATTAACATACTTCACTGCTTTATACTAACAGGAAATTGTATATTATATTTGTGAACCAAAGACAACCAAACTGTGTAATGCAGAAAACCAAATGTTTTTCCAAATATTCAATAGTTAGTTTTTATTTTCTGATGTGTTCCTGTAGCTGTTTCATCACCATTCATGATTGGATTTAATATTTTCCGACTGCAATTAGCGTCTCTCTTTTCCCTTTGTGGACAATATAGAAGAATAGCGTCCATCAACAGCACACTCAAAAATGAAAATGCAGTGTGGAGGATTAGCAGTGAGGTTGCAGATGAATGCCTCTCTCTCTCTCTCTCTCTCTCTCTCTCTCTCTCTCTCTCTCTCTCTCTCTCTCTCTCTCTCTCTTTCCAATATGAAAGAGAAACTATCGTGGCCGCGAAAGGTCTTTGTTTAGTTTGTCCATTTAGGGCTACTCTAGAAACATCATGGCTCACGCGCCAGGCTCTGTGGAAGGTTAGGAATGTTCCTAACTGAGTGAAATGACCCAGAAGAAGTTTGAACTCTGTAAATGTATCTAAGATGGAGCTTTTTGTAGACTGCATCAATAATATTGGCCGTCACATATTTACATAGTGTAATATAAATGCGGTCAAATTCTCTGAGCACAGCAGATCTATTTTCCTTTTGAATTCTCTTTCACATCTTTCCTTGACTTTATGATGTTTTCCATAAAGTTCAAGGGAAAGTGTTTAGGAAAGGACATAGGAGGTCATTTCTAAGGTAATGAAAACACAGTTTTTACTGATGAAAAATTATGAAAATATTCTATTCCTGCAAAGAGATTCCCCTTAATCTTACACACTCTATCTTTAAGGCTTTTTGAGTCTTTATACTAACTTATCCTGTTTTGAGTATGTAATTTATCTTCAACACACAACATACTCAAAACCTGCTAAGAATTATGTGGCTAGTAGTGAACTGCTTTCGCTGACGAGCTAACATGAACTCAGTCACAGTAGCTCCCAGAGCTTCGTTTTCTGTTCTGTTTATGTTCCTTAGGCATTTTCTTTCCACCATTGCACATCGTTTCGTCATCAGTTTTTACCCCGACTATGCAGGTTAAATAAAAGTGAATGATGCAACGCAGCTATTTAGCTAGGAGATGCTATTTTGGAAAGGTCAGCACTGTCAAGATGGCTTGTTATTGGTCATTTGCATGTCAAAGTTCATCAAAGGTAAAGTCTCCACAGAATATTTGCATTGATTTTCGCCCTGGAGCAGATCCTCTGATCATGTTGATTCTATTGGAATTAATTGATTTCACAGTTCATGTGTGTCCAGGCTTTTAGCCTGCTGTATGGATTTGGGACATAGTGGTTCACTGTTTATTGGGACACTTAAATAGAACAAAGCCATGGTAAATGATAACCCCTGTGCTTTTCCTTCCTATATGATACAATGTCCGGTGTGAATGTGTCACACATGGTCAATCAAGTTGTACCTATTTACAGTTCACATTAATGAAACTGGAAAAAATTGTGACTTCATTCATGCCACTTGTTGTCTGATCATCACCAGATTAGATCAGATGAATCGATGGAAAACCTGCTGCCAATTTAAACCTGACACCTAGACACATGCAACATGCTAACAAGACTGAAAGGAGCACAGCCATTATCAAATTAAATTCCACTTCAAGTGTGTTCAGTTGGCATTGGTTCTGGTTTAGCATATTTAAAAGTTAGTTACCTTGAGCAGATTAGTAACTAATGGTTTGGTCCTGTTATCATGCACTCCAAGAATGTTTGTCTAAGATATGTTTGCCGTGTCTTTCTGTTTTAGTCTGAGAAAAGTTATGACCCAGAGATTGTTGCAGTGGCAATAAAAATAAGTGTTGAACTCTTGGCTACTTTCCACTCTTCACTCTTCCAGTCACATATTGGACTGAAGCTCCCATCAATCCTGCTTCCCTGTTCTCTGCCCTGACCTCCAGCACACGGAAACACTGGTATTTTCTCGACAGAGTAGACAGAGTGAGCAAGGGGATGAATCATGTATGAAATGGCAGTAAGCGAGTTTAAGTTCCCACTTAGGAGAGTCAGGACACTGGTGAGAGATGAGAGAACACTGAAAGGGCTAAGCGTGCTTCGACTGGCGTGCTTGTGGGATTTTGAATCTGAACTCCTCAACCTTTCACCTCACTGACCAGGGAAACTGAGTCTGACAATTTTATAAGTTATCAACAAATTGAGAATCCAACAAGCATGCCTTCTTCACACTGTGATTGACCAGGTGAGCTGGAGTGTGAAAGCAGCCAGGGTTTAAACATCTATTTAGGTCTCTTTTCCCCAATTTTCACTCAACCCCCATTGCTTTTCATGAGTACAGATGAATGCCTTTGCAGGGAGACTGTGAAAGACTTTTTATGCAGCCACGAGTTGCGTCTGCATGTTTTACTTTCGGGCCGCATAAAGCAACACTCTTTACGAAAAGAATTCAGTGGCCTCCTGAGAGGCGAAACAAGAAGGTCTGCATACATTCACTGCTGCTCGTTACACTTATTGATTTGAGCAGATTTTCTCACACGTTGACTAAGGTGTGGACACTAAGAGAACAATGTGAGCGTTTCGGAAGAAACTTGCAGAGAACATACTTGTAGATGTTGTTGATGACACTTCTTATAAAATATCTTGACCTTGAGGCACATCAGCAGTGCTACAGCACCAAAGTCTAAAATCCCGTTCATGCTGAATCATTTCATGCATATTGGGCAGATGGGATACCCATCATATCTGAAAAAAGCTAAATGTAAATGCAGTCAACAAGCATGTGAGACCTTGAAATCCAATTGCTTAAACCACCTCCAGAGATTTTGAGAAGGTCTAAATGTATCTGTCTAAGATGTCATTCCTATTCCTCTCAAGTGTAACTAAGTCGATAAGCAGTTTGTGAAAGTAACCACTTACATGGTCTGTCTCTTGCAAAGTCACACTGAAATTACTGTCGTGAGGAAATTGTAGAGGGTTTCTTCCTCTCTGTGGACACAATGCCCAGGGAAGAAACAAGGGAGGGTTCCCACTTAACTCACACTGATAATTGATGACTTTCACCTGTGTCAGCAGTGCTTCGATGCCAGAAGCTTGGTTATGATTAGAAAAAAGTATTAATTGAAAGGGTGGAAGGCATGTGCAAGAGAATAAACTACTTTTGTCTGTGGCTGTGACACTGGAAGGGACGGTGACAACTTTGAGTGTTGCTGCCAGTGAAGCCATCCGAACAGCAGCCTTATGTGTTGGGAGGGGAGGTTAAATACTTCCTTCAGCTAAACAGGGACTACTGGAAATGCCTTCTGTCTGTCCTTTATAAGGTTGTGGCACTTTGTTCTTTCAGCTTGATTTTAAAGGTTTAATGAAATGAAGGGCTGTATGATATTGAGGATGGATGTGAGGAAACACCTCCCTCCCTCCCTGGTAGTGCCACCAGGGCTGTGTGCTCGGCCCCCTCCTGTTAATCTTGTACACCTATGACCGCAACCACTGACATGGAGAGAACTCTGCCTGAGGATGACACCACCATCATTGGCTGGATTACAGACAATAGGAATTGATATTCAGAGGAAATCAACAATCTTGCAGAGTGGTGCACAGAGAACAACCTAATACTCAACATAAGCGAAACCAAGGAGTTTATTGCCTATTGAGAGATTATTGACTTAGAAAGAAGGAAGTGAAGACACATGCCCCTGTTCACATCAGTGGAGCTGAGGTGGAGCAGGTGAACAGTTTTAGGTTCCTGGGAATCACAGAGAACATGTCATGGATATCTTACATCTCTACTTTGGTAAAGAATGCTCACAAACTGGTGTATTTCTTAACCCTATAAAGCCTGCACCATGAAATAATTGTCATAATTGTCTTCCTCATCACTACTATCTGAGTTTTTCTCAGTGCACATTGTAGTAGGAGTCCATTCCTCATCATCACCTTCCTCTAACTGCTCCATGTCACTCTAAATATCTCAATTTCTACTCCAAATATGCCTAATTATGTCAGTTAAACCTTTAGTTTACTTAAATAAGGAAAACGACTGTATGTTGCTTTATTGAATGCATTATGCCTGAAATGCAATAAAATGACAGATTTAAAATAATAACAGATTTGCAAATCAATTACCTAAAATACCTGCTGTATTGATTTTGATACACACATTTTCAACATGGTTTTACTATAAATTAAGTTGTGAAATATTAAGTTGTTTTACATTGCATCAATTCATTAAATATTCCTATTGAAGTTTCAGTGACAATTTTAAAGTTTTCATCTTAAAGGTCCAATGTGTAGTGGTGTAATCACTTCATCAGTCTCCTCACGTCACCTTCACCTTAGTGTAAAGGAGAAACAGCACTTGAAACACCCTGTCTAGAGTCAGTGTTTAGTTTGTCTGTTCTTGAATTTCCTTCGGGATCAATAAAGTATCTATCTATCTATCTATCTATCTATCTCTGGGCTACTGTAGAAGCATGGTGTTTCAAGATGGCGGCCTCCATGAATCAGAATCACTTTATTGGCCAGGTGTGTGTACACACACACGAGGAATTTGACTCTGGTTTACTGTGCTCTCAATTGTACATACAGGTATAAACTAAATTTTAACAGGCATTTACCGCTGTGAGCAGGGTTTGAACCTGCGCGGGGAAACCCCATTGGATTTCGAGTCCAACGCCTTAACCACTCGGCCATCACAGCTAAAGACCTTGTAGCAACCAATAATGTAATAACGTCCAATAATGTAATAACATGCCAATAATGTAATAACTTAGTAATAACTACACTGATTAGACTTTTTCATCTAACACTGCGCAAACACATGTAGGTCACATGACCACTGTTCTCTTCCTGAATTCTAGCACATTCCACTAAGTGATCTAACTACCATATACACGTCACAGTAATGAATTAAATAATATTCCTCCGTACAGGAAATTATGAATTTACATATCTAAGCAAATAAACAATAATCTAAATAAAGATTTTGTACAACAAATAATTCTCAAATTGTCTCTTACAACCATAATTAAGGAGAGAGAGTGCTGCATAGTCAGAAACCTTGATAAATGAATATGACAACTACAGAGCCCGTCTGGTGACATGGGTGGAAAAAAAAATATTCCGTGGCCACGAATTAATAACGCGTGGGAACGAGATCCTATTCCATGACCATGACTTGTTTAATGCGTGGGAACGAGATTATTCAAGTTCCAGATTGATGGGATGGTGTTCAGTTTTGGAGGGGTCGTCAATTGTACGGTAAATGCAGGATAAAGGGCTTCTCAATCCGTGGCAGCGGCAGCTAGAAGTGGCACTTGCTGCCACTACTAAAAACTAAAAAACTAAAAACAACAGCAGCAGTTGCCGTGGCAGGGCAGTGGTAACTGCCTCAGACACCAGCAGCTGCCAGAGAAACCGGCAGGTGCCACTACTAGCTGCCACTGCCACGAATTGAGCCAGCCCTTGCTGGGAAATTATACTTTTATATTCAAGATTATAAACCTATAACTCAGCTAGGATCGGGGCTGTACATTAAAACACTGTGTTGACCTGATCAGGCCAGTGGCTCAAGTGCGCTAAAGTTATCTTTGTGGAGGGGCGTGGCGCATCGGCTGCAGGGAAGAGGTGTGGAGACGGCTCAGGAGAGCAGCGCAAGGGGAGATGATGACCACACCTGCACATTGTTAGCTAATCACTCTCCCCTTTATCAGTAGCGTACTGGACCGGGCAGCAGGGCAGTCAGGTTTGTGGCGTGTCGTACTGATTAATAGAACTAATCAAAACGGTTACTGGTTCCCAGAGTGTCTTTGTGCTGAGAGGACTCACGGTGGCAAGAGACCTGCCACAATCCTTCACTTTAGATGATAATTGTAGGACATATTGTATGAATGAAAATGTCTAACCGCAAGTGATTTAAGAATATCATTGTAATTCATCCCTAGATTAAAATAAATTCAGAAACGAAATCAGATCAAACTTGTCCATGTTTGCGGCTGAAGCTACTGATGCCAGAAAGTCAACAGTCTCACTGATGAAATGATTAACATTTCTCGTGGCCACCAAATACTAATCTTATTCCCACGCATTAAGCAAGTCGTGGCCACGGAATAGGATCTCGTTCCCACGCGTTATTAATTCGTGGCCACGGATTTTTTTTTTTTCCACCCATGTCACCAGACGTGCTCCGTAGACAACTATGCCATCCACTATATCTATTTTTGATGAGCAAACTGCACAAAAACTGCAAAATAATCTTTTACTTCCAAGAAATGCAGTCCTATTATTACATTATTGGATAACAATTTTTTAATGCTACGCCAATAATGTAAGAACCAGCCAATGATTATTGGAATGTTATTACATTATTGGCTTAATTACATTTAAAATGGCCCAAATCTTACATTATTGGCAGGTATTACACTATTGGATGTTATTACATTATCGGTTGCCTGAAAGAGGACCTGCTCCCACTTTAGATATAAAAGAATAATTTTTGAGTAACAAAAAATAACAATATTCTCATTTTCAAGTGGCTATACATGCATGAAAACATTTTTCAAATTTGGCAAAAATATCCTTGAAAAACCACTTGTGGGTCACTGATTGACAGCAGCCATTTTGAATGTCTCAATCAAAAGCCTTTTGGTGCATGAATTACTGATCCCTGGTGGATTATCCGTGCACTGCATGTGTCTGATTGTAAACATCAGGTTATTCAGGAAAAGGTCTCCAAAACTCGCATCAAATATGATACACTGAAACTTTAGAAAACACAATTTCAATGCTAGTTTCTTGTCAAAAGGGTAATCGGAATCATCCTGATTGGAAACGTCATGAATTGGCATGGTTGAAATACGGCCCAAGAAAGGAGGGCCTGCAGTGAGGCATCATTGGTACAAGCATCTATGACAGTGATGAGGTAAGGTGCAGATTATTAAAGACCCACCCAGCAAGACCCTGTTTACCCTGCTCCTGTCCGGAACCTTCTTCCTGATCACAGCAGGTAGAAAGGACGTTATCTGGGTGGTTTGGATCCTTAAAGATTCTCCTCACCTTATTTTTTGCAGCATCTGGTATAGGTGTCTTTTGGGCAGGGTGGAGCACCAGCTATTTTTTTCTCTGCAGGGCCTGACAGTGTTGTAGGAGTGCAGGTGACAAATCAGTGGAGTATTCTTTAAGATGTGTTTAGACTAAATGAAACACAGCTGCACATCATTTCTAATTTGAAAATCAACCAAAACTGTTTGAAATGTAACTTTCTTCTCTGATTGCACTCCTTCATCCACACTAACCTATCTGCCTCTCTCGCCCCCACATCCTTCTCTCCCTGTATGAGCCGGTGCTCTTTAATAACTTAACTGTTACATCTGCTTCTTTTTCAAGCACAAAAACATCCTGATGCAAGAATGCACAATCATGTCTCACATCACATGCACCTTTCATATCACAGTCATTGCACAGACGGCTTATATAACGTGTCTTAGCCTGAGGCAGCGCAGACTGTTCAACAGTGGAGGTGAATGTCATTTCAGACCTGCTGGGTCCCACTGAGAGAAGGATATTAGCCTTCTGACTGACCTCACACAGCTGCAGGGCAAAGCAAGAGGAGGAGGCTGATGGCCTTTGTTTTACCAGCACCAGCTTAAAGCATTAAGCTGGTATCAGTCATGTCTGCAGGACAGGATTTAACATAACTTAACCCATTAAATACAAAGAATCTGTACATAACACTTTCACCTCAGCTATAGTGCATTATGGTGGCATAATGCATTCATAGTGGTTCATGACTGCACTCATAAACATACATAATGCGTACTATATCAACATAATAAAACAGATGTGGATTATAATCTTATATATTATAATAAGTATTATAGGGGCATTCATAGTGAATTATAATGCATTCATAACGAACTCTAGATGTCTTCATGGAAAGCATTACCAGTAGGTTACTGTACGTTTTCCAGAGATTTGTACCAAACTGAAGCACGGTACAGTCTTGATGCATTAATAAATAATGAGCTGACCACTTAGGCCCGCTTTATATTTCTGAATTATTGTGTCCTTTCATTGTGACCTCTGAGTTGTCCAAAGCATTTAGGTGTTCCCAAAATCTAGACTTAAAAACAAAGATCATTGAACGTTTGGAGTTATGGCTCCTAACCTCTGGATCTGCCTTCCCCAAACAATAAAGTACGCAGTCGGTCAATAGCTCTAAAAAGCTGCTAAAAGCTCACCTGTTTCATAGACACTTTGTCTGTAATGTCTTTATTACTTACTGTTTAGTTCTTTACTTTTTTATATTGTTATTTCCTTTTGTATTTTCTAATGCTTGCATGTACGGCAACTTGTAACTGGTTTTTAAAAGTTTACTTGCATGCTATCATTTTGTTAACTACTTCTCATGTGATTTTTTTTAGCTATTTTAGCCATTCATACTAAGAAGTATGACAGAGATAGCAACATTGGTCCGTGGATGGATTGGAATAACATTTTGTATAGACATTCATGGTCTGCAGAGGATACATACTGATAGTGCTACCCGCAGGCAGGGGTGGAAGTAGTTAATTATTTCTAGTCTTGTTACGTTAACATAGTCGTTTTTTTGTGTACTTGTTCTCTTGTTAGTGTTTGAAAGATCAAGAGCGACATATTTTAACCACCAGGGGTGCTGCATTAGTGTCTAGTGCAGACCCATCGGAAAATTTTTATTTTGTAATAAGAAAAGTGTTTGTATGTTGATAACCTTGAAGATCTGTTGGTCTTCATACACCCACGTTTATTTGACAAAGTTCACATGTCAACCAGCTCCCTTCATAATGTTTACTGAGTGGTCGAAATGTTGGTAGCAGCTGAGCACCTCAAGCCTACCATTTGAAAGTTTGATGTAAGCTTCTGGGTCCTGAAGGGACGAATCGCAAAAATAGAAATGAACTCTGACAAACTGAAGAGGCCACATTTCAGTGTAAACCCCTCCCAGCTGAGAGCAGAACAGAAGGCAGATATTCTGCACCACAAGCTGACCGTCTCCTCTGTCCTCTGAGAGACTCATCTCCTCTTCACTGTCATTTTGCAAAAGCCTCAAATGTTGCAGAAGAAAACAGAAGAAATATAATATGGCATCACCAGCTGGTTGCAGCTGTAGCACTGAGACTGCACTCTCACCCGCTTCATTTTTTATCAAGACACTGTCTGCGGTTTCCACGGCGACACAGTTGTACTGCAAACTGCAACTTCAGCTGAGACTCCTCATGTTAAAGAGATTAGTCAGATCTCTGTCTCTGTCTTTTCCGTCCTACAGGCCCATAACTGTTAAAACATGTCTCTGCCGTATGTACCAATTCATTAAATGAAGCTCACATACGCGCGTGTGTGTGTGTGTGTGTGTGTGTGAGAGAGAGAGAGAGAGAGAGAGAGAGAGAGAGAGAGAGAATGAAGTTGTGTGTGAGCATACGAGAAGGCCTATTGGACTGTCTGCAACAGACACACTACTTGATTTTCTTGGTAGTGTGTCTTTTCTAGGCAGGTATCCTTTGATTGAAATTGATTCTTTGGAGGACAATTATAATTTAGCCTGCTTAACTGAAGTCCAACGGATCACATTTAAGCTACGCTAGCTGTGTGGCTTTCAGTTACTCCACTACGGACAACTATTGGCTCACTACCATAAAATATGGTTACCAGAAAATGACTATTACTGACTTTTGTGATCTCCTGACATCCACGATCACCAAATTGATTTATCACCAAACACTTGTAACCAGTGGAACTGTTTGGACCCCTCACCTCCCATCCTCATCTTTTTCAACCGTTTGGTTCGTCACTATAGAGACTGCCCCTTGGTTTCGCTTGTATGTGGACTACCGGCGTGATCGTCCGCCTGGTTTTGGCTTAACCGCATGTTTAGCAGCACTAGTTTCAGCCAAACATAGGCCACTGCTGCTTTGCCTGGATTTTAATTAACCTATTTTATTTTCCACACCGTTTTTATATCATTTCATCGTTTTTATTTCCTGGTTGCAAAACTAACAGATTACATTACCTGATAAACATCAGCATGCTGTCACTGTGAGGCTTACAGTTCACCTTCAGAGAGTCTAGAGTCTAGACATTTCTACCTTCACTTCATTCTTAGCTGTCTTTGCTCTTCTGGACAGAAACTAGGCTACTTGATCTTATCATCATTGCCCCATCTTCTCGTCAAGTATCTTTTGTTAGAGAAAGTGAAGGAAGAAGTATTCAGGTCCTGATATTCACTCACTGATATTATGATTTTATTATATCGTTAATACTGATGCATCAATGTATAAGCAGCATTTTACTGTTGTAGCTCCTTTACATGAGCTAGTGTTAACTGCTTTATTTACAGATAGCCAGTTTCTAACACAGAGGACACTAAAAAGGTTGAAAATCAAGTTGGTGTTGAATAAATATTTTTCTATTTTCCTATATATTCGGGTACATCTCACGGGTCATACTGTACAATACAAAAAAAAAGAGCTTGTGAAATGTTTGCCTCAAATTTGTGAGAAATCAGGGTGACTGGACTGAGTCCCATAAACAGCCAGACTCCTGGTTCTGATGGTATCCAAGTTTAGGTTAAAAAAATAGAGAGCAGACTTAAACACCTGGGTTATCATGCACTGTGACTTGTCAAGTTGCTCATTAATGGATGGACAGTTCACATAGATAGGTCGGCCTGGCATCACCAGACCAGTTCACAAATGCAAATTAGTCTGGAATCCCAGTTAATTTTACATATCCAAGGGGAGGTAGACCAAAATGTTTCTGTACGCAATTGGACAGACCTATAACCAATCAGAGCAATGCAACATGTAATATATTGTAGTTGGTAAATTAAACGAAATCCTGCCAGAAGTACAGCAACACACCTTTTGTAAAGAAAGTGTACCATCCACTTCACTATGTATATAATATTGACTGTGTAGTACCCTGTTACCTTTGTTTACATTTTTTTTCTTTCTTTTATGACGGTATTGAGTTTTCCTGTGTTTTTAGGGTCCTTGAACATCTCTTGTCGTGTTTTGTTGTTTTGTTTGGGTGTTCAGGTGTCAATCCGTTTTTTTTTTTGCCCAATCAGTGCCATCTGCCAGAGTAAATAAAACATGAGCTTGCTGATTCGTCTGGTTCCCAGACTATAGTGGTCCAGGGGTGCAGGCAGCTGAATGCGTGTGCAGCCTATGGCATCCAGGACCTTGAAGGATAGTGAATAAATTATGGTGCTGTATAAAAAAGGCAAGAGGTCACTGATTTATGACTGCATTGACAGCAGCCTGTGGTGGTACTCAAGAGATGCTGGAAGGACCCAGTGGTAAAGAGGACCAGGGCAGCTGTAACTCTGACAGCAAGGAGAAGGGAACAAGGAGCTACATGGTCTCTTTTCAAATCTAAAGGTGAAGCAATTGGAGAGTTGTGAGAGTTTTTTTTCGTCCCTCCTGCCTATCAGAAAAATGTGTGATTCATTGTGTCCTTTTCTCTTGGTGCAGCTGAGTTGGAAGTGTGAATTTTTTGTTGATGCATGATTGTGTAACTGTTGCCTTGTGTGAACACTTGTAGCCCTACAACAATTAAATGCAGTCCTAATTAATTTAAAATCAATGCAGAGTAATCTAAATTCTCCTCGCTTTTTGAGGGCGAGACACACTAAGTTAATTGCCTTATGCTCTGTATTTAGTGTTATCAGGGGACCGTGGTCCAGCCTATTGATGTAGAAGAAAAACATTTCTATTGTGACTAGCAAAATATAATTGAATGTATCTGTGATGCTCCTGGATACTTGGCTGAATGGAAAAAATAATAATAATAATAATTTCTGCTGGTCATAACTTCTCTTCCATAAAACAGATTTATATCATGCTAATGCTGCACTGACTTGTAATCAGGTGAATGGTTCCTGGTCATTCCTACTCTGCACCACATCTGTTGTAAGTATGTAACGCTTTTAAATCACACACCACCAACTATTTCACTGATTTTGGTGAAACTGGATCATATTTTATGGAGGAAATGTTTTCTGGTTTTCTTTACAGCGTTTCCTGATGAACCGTGCCAACAATAGCTGCTATTAGCTAATGTTAGCTCAGTTTGTTAGCCAGGCTGCCTAGACTGTAAGCTCAGAGCACTGGGGGAGTGTTCATGTTTGTACCACTGGACCATTGGGAAGAGGAGATTTTCAGGGGGAATGCTGACAAGGAGGAGAACCAGAGCTGGGCAGGCAGACACTGTAACCATGCTCAGTAGTCTCTATGGCCATCATGGCAAAAGTAAAGTGGATGTTGACAGATGAAGGTAAAAAAAAAAAAGGAGAGAGTGAGCGAGAGGCCGCTAGAAAAAAGTAAATGTGGAACTGACTTTTAGTGGTTGGTGAGAGCTTAGTAAAATAAAAGGCTGAAAGACAGACCCCGAGCTGGGCTGACTGCTGTTGGACTAGTAAGTAGTAGCTGGCTGCTATGTCTTGTGTTGTTGACCTTGTTGATGTTTGGCTGTTAGCAAAGCTTGCCAAAGTGTCAAACTCATTAGCCTAGCACTTAATGCAAATGTTGGTTGTTCTACCTCCTGGTACAAACTGAAATATCTTGAAACTATTGGGTAGACCTTGATCCTCTGACTTTTCATAAAGTGCCAGCAAAATAGTGACATTTTCAGATATCTAGTGAAATATATATCTATATCACACTAAATGGATTGGTACAAAATTTTATTCAGAAATTTACTGTTTGCTTAGAATTGCCCGCTGATCCATGATATGCCCTTGCTCACACATATGATGCCTAGATCCAGAGGTTTTAGCCAATTACAGAGCAATATCAAACCTTCCCTTTCTCTCTAAGATACTTGAGAAAGCTGTAGCTAATCAGCTGTGTGACTTTCTCCATAAGAACAGTTCATTTGAGGATTTTCAGTCAGGATTTAGAGTGCATCATAGCACAGAGACCGCACTAGTCAAAGTTACAAATGACCTCCTAATGGCATCAGACAAAGGACTCATCTCTGTACTTGTCCTGTTAGATCTTAGTGCCGCATTTGACACCATTGACCATCAAATTCTTTTACAGAGACTGGAACATCAAATTGGCATCAAAGGAACCGCCCTAAGCTGGTTTAAGTCGTATTTCTTAGATCGATCTCAGTTTGTTCACGTCAATGATGAATCCTCCGTGCATACCAAAGTTTGTCACGGAGTCCCACAAGGTTCTGTACTAGGACCACTTCTATTCAGTTTATATATGCTTCCTTTAGGGAACATTATTAGGAATCACTCCATTAAGTTTAATTGTTATGCCGATGACACCCAATTATATTTATTGATCAAGCCTGATGAAACCAATCAGTTAACTAAACTCCAAGCATGCCTTAAGGATATAAAAAGTTGGATGACCTACAATTTTCTGACGTTAAATTCAGACAAAACTGAAGTTCTTGTAATTGGACCCAAACACCTCAGAAACTCTCTTTCTAGAGACTTAGTTACTTTAGATGGGATCACCCTGGCCTCCAGCTCCACCGTAAAGAATCTTCTTCAAGAATCAGGATTTGTCCTTTAATGTCCACATAAAACAAATTTCGAGGACTGCATTCTTCCGCTCACGTAACATCGCCAAAATCAGACGCATTGTATCTCAAGCAGAGCTTTCTTCCACCTTTTTTCCCTGTTAAAAGGGTTTTTTTGTGGGCAAGTTTTTCCTCACTCGAATCGAGGGTCTAAGGACAGAGGATGTCACTCCCTGTACAGATTGTAAAGCCCTCAGAGAATGAATTTTGTGAATTTGGGCTATACAAATAAAATTTGATTTGATTTGATTTGTTCACATCTTAGTGAATTTTAACAACATGTTTTTGCAAATTATTAATAACTTGCTCAGAATACAGCTAAGTCGACCAAAACCCATCTTAAATTTTGGCTGAAACTTGACAAAATGATAATGAGTTTTTGTCAACTAAAACTGTACTGCAACTTTTTGAGTCGAATAAAACTATGAAGGATAAAAATGTCTAAGATGTGAACACTAATTAGCAATTTTGTCTAAATACTAAAACTAAATCTAAACTAGCTGTTAAATTTACCACTTCAGGAAATACAGGTGTACTCCAGGACAAATGATTTAACTCGATGATTGACTGTCACCATCCAGAATGTACCCATGCACCTATCACTCCACTGCGTTCTTGAAACTCTGTCTCAGTGTCTATCTGCTCTTCTTCTGTGTTCTTAATCGTCGTACATTTCTTTCTGCTTACATTTCTATGTCTTTCTATCACAGCTCCACTTGCTGTCTCTGACGGTTGGAAATCCCATTATTCCTCGCAGACTGAAGTGAACTTCTTTGAGCATTGTCTCAGCGAGTCTCAACAGAGACACAACAGGAGTCTTTTCTTGCAGAATGAACGACAGAAGTAGCGACTTTTTGTGTAAAGAAGGACTTGTATGGTTAACAGCTTGAAGCCATTCTACACGTTTTTTTCTACACGTTACCACAAATGATCTCTTCACATAGTCTTCGAATCTCAATGCTTTTCTCCTGTTTTTGTCAGCTCCATTATTGTCTGCATCCTTTTCATCTTCCTTTTCAACTGTATGCAGGAACCACACTGAATGCAGTGAGTGGCAGTGCTCTTATGAATTAATCTAGATAAGATGTGGCAAACAAGTAGGAATTTATTCATTCAACATTGAAAAGCCACATAACCTCCAGGTTCCATCTTGTAGAAGGTCCACTGCTCATTCTTTACTCCAGGGCCTCTTAAAGAGTTAATCCAACCCTGCTTGTTTGCTCTCTTTCCAGGGGTGAGATGAGAATATCAATGTCAATCTCATGTCTGTGTGTTAAGTATAGAGCTGGAAACAGCATGTGGATAGCCTAGCTTAGAATGAATACTAGAAGCTGGGGAAAGTGCCATCCTGTCAAACGTTAAACTAGAAACTAAATATCACCTTATTTCTTTGGCCATGTTTCCACACACGATCACTACTCTTTTGTGGAATGAGTTGAAAATGAAAATGAAGCAGCTGCGCTTTTAAGTTTCCTGCCAATTACCTGACACTGATCCTCCCTGCACACTTGCCTCTTATTTCATCATTTACTCACACTTGTCAATTGTACCCTCATTTGGCCCCAGCATATACACCACTTTGTGTCTCTCTCCTCAGCCAAACTATCAACGTTGCTTTGTTGCAATTGTGTTCCAGCCATTCCTGCATACCTATTCACAGTTTCTGCCTGTGCCTGTGCCTGTGCCGGTGCCTCGCCATGCCAGCCAGCCAGAAACATGATAGCTAGTGAGTCTTAATCATAAATGTATTAGAAGAACTGGATACTGATCTCAAAAATGGTGCCCATTTAAATAAAAAAATGCTTGCACATAAGCCAATGCAGTTTTCTAGCTTTCAGGTTTGCAATTGTGTTCTGTGGCCCACTGCGCATGCTCATTAGTGTTTCTCCTACTAGACTCGTAGACTTTATATTGGGATAATATTACACATGTAGAAACTCCTACATTTTCATGGAAAACTTTGATGGATCTCGTTATCCAAAGAGTAATAACCTTGCAAGGCAAGGTTGATAAGTGAGATCATGAAATCACAAGATCACGTAAGAATCCATTTTGTCAGGTGTCAAGCTATGTGTCTGAACACCTTGGTTACGGACCAGTCAGTGACCTATGAGGAACTACTATGGCATGAGCTATGGGTGTGGTTTAATGCTAGGTGTGTTTGATGACGTGTGAGAAGTGACTGTTCACTGGAAATGTTGGATGCTAAAGAGATTAGCATAGATGATGCTAGCATCAGAATGTCTTCATTGAAAGAAGAGCACCAAATGGTTTTGTTGATGGAAAAGATGTTTTCCCTTTTCTTGGGTCTGGCTTCGATAAGATTTACTATATATGAATGGTTGAAGTTCACCCATCATAGATGGAGATAAATGCTTCATCCAATCACATGGCCTGTATTTTTTTACCTGCCCTTTTTCAGTTTCCAACAACGACTTCACAGATGGTTCAAACCATCTGCCACACTCAGGTTAGTCATTATCTACCTTGTTTATTGGTTTATCGACATCTCCTTTTATCATGGCAGTTCATGCTTTTTGTGCCACAGGAGAGTTTTTGAGTTGCTAGTGGTCACTGGGTCAAATTGGCTGCAATTGTCTGACCTGTGAGGTTCAAGGTTCAAGGGGGGTTTTATTGTCATTTCAACCATATACACAGTACACAGTGAAACAAGACAGTGTTTCGCCAAGGACTATGGTACTACATAGAACATAGAACATAGTGCAGCCAGGACTACAATAAAGTGTACACACATTACAAAAAATAAGAAGGGCTACATAAAGTGCAGAATACGTTTAGACAATACAACGTGACAAGAAAAACAGACATAGTGTAACAGACTAGGATGAAGTGTGCGTGTTTTGTATATACATGTACATGGCTACATATAAATATATACAGTATGGCTATATGAATATATACAGTATGATATTGATAGATAGATTGATAGATACGGTAGATATTACATAAAACAATTAAGAAGCAGCAGGTAAACATGTGCAACAGGTGCAATGTGCATGGATATATGTGCAAGTTTACATTTTGCAGTTTATTCAAGTGAAGTCTTCATAGCTAACACACAGATGGTAGAATTTTATACATTTGTATGTTCTGGACTCTCTGTTCCCTCAAGGATCATCACTGTCAAGATGGCAGCACAAACTGCTTTGATTTAATATGACTAACTCTACCACTGATTCTCCCAAAGTGCCTGTAATTGAATCTTCCCTGCCTACAGTACATGTGTCCGTATTTGGCTTCTCTTCCCCTCTTACCTAACCAACATGTTCTACATTATTTCAGTCTGTGTATTGTTTCATCATGTTTACCTCATCTGTTCATCAGGAGTTCTTAAGAAAGTGAAGAGGCAGAAGCCAGATACGAAATACATGAGAATCACCTGCTGGGTTCATAAATGTATTTAAACTGATGAAACCCTGCCGGAGCAAATCAAGGCAAGCATGAAACAGCATGAAACACCACTAAAGGTTAAGTCTGATGCCATTTACAATCAAAGTGAAAATAGTCATTCTTACATACTAGTTGTTGGATCACAAAATATATGGTGAATTATTGAAAAGGGGCAGTGAAAAACAGCAGTGCCAACACTGTTTTCTCAATGTACTCTTTATCCCAGAGGATTTACTGGATCTTATAATGCAGAGAACCCAATCGGGGTCAGAGGTATAGATTTTCAGTGGCGGCGTCAGAAAGAGTTGTGTGAAATATGGATTTGCGTGTTGATGGTATGGGCCGACCACACAAGGGAGATGTTATAAATTAGAGGGCGGGTGTGAAATCATTCGACGTGCTCCAGATATTTTACCCTGCTTTTATCTCGGCCCTCCCCTGCAGAGAGGGAGATGGTTTAATGTTCATGGCTTCCTCTGCTTAAGTATATTCTGCATTAAAAAGCTCATAGCACTTACCATTATTTTATCGCATAGGCTGCAGGGAGAGTGATAGGTATAACCAGAATGATATCTATACTATTAATCCTCAAGGTGTCCATATTGGATTAGTCTGGAGTAAGAAATACATAATGTGTGCCTCAAGGATGGCACTGTTCCTCACTGTCTGTGCATTAGTACATCTGCCTTACCAGGCATCACCATCATGAACCCCCAGAGGTACATTCCTAATGACGGTCAACAGTTTGGTCTATAACAAGGTATCCTGGCCAGATCTTTAATAATTCTAATGACTTTTTGTGTATGCACCTTTCATGCATGGATACAGCTAGAACTGTGACATAGCTGGAATGTAAAACATAACAGATTGATAGAGAATTTTAAACCAATTTGAAAAAACATAGTTAATCAGTGCAGTGTCACGAGTAGTGATCTTTTCTTCTGGTAATGAATCCAGCAGGGGCAGATTATACTCAGTACAGTGAAGGTTAAATGAAAGTTGAGGGTAACAATCAGCTACCATAGCTTAATTTCTGACGCTTTGGCTCTCTGTTCCTTCAGCATTGTCAGACCAGCTTGCTATTGGTCAGTGGTGCCAATTTAAAGGTCAAAGTTCATCAAAGCTGAACTGGATGTGAAACATTTGTGGAGGTTTACAAGTGTAAATCCATTGATTGTCGCAAATTCCAAGGGAATTTTACCATTTCAGGGGTTGCGTTTGGAAATGTTTGCAATGGCACAATGCTCTATTCCATTCTCCAAAACCACTTATCATTATCAAAGTCATGGGAGTTGGAGCCTATCACAGCTGACATTGGGCGAGAGGTGGCATGAGACAACCATTCATTCTCACAGTATCCAATTAAGTCCCCAATTCACCTATTAGGTGCATGGACTGTGGGAGGAAGCCAGAGAACTTGGAGAGAACCCACACAGACAGGGGGAGAACATGCAAATTCATTATGTTATGTCATCAAAAGTTATGTTGAATGCAGGACATAGATCTAAAAAACTAGTGGTGACACTCACTGACCGCTTCTATAGTGTGTTATGAGTGAACTATAATGCATTTATTAATGTCTACATTCATAAACACACATAGCACTATCTGATGCAATATATCAATAGTTATTGAAGAATATAGATGTCAATTACAGTGATTTATAACGTCAAGTGTCTTAGGGACGCTCTTGACTAATTATAAACCAGAGATGATAATACATTACTACCAGTAGCAATAAAACAATAAAGATCACTTCATGTAGCTAGTAGTGCTGTCACACACTAAGTTCAGTTGCAGATAGCAGTAGCAGAGCCTTGGACAGAAGAGGCGCTGTGCATGTTGGACAGTGATTTATTAACAACAATCGGCAGATACTCTTCTGAAAACATCTGTTGGTGATTTTGAATATTTTGAATAATTGGGTCGATTTGGAATCCGTGCAGAGTTTGTCACATTTTGTGTTGTCATAGCTGTTTCATGCTCTCTCACTTTGGTCTTTTAAGTAACCAATCTTTTACATGATCAATTGAAGTATTGTTCCTTTAAGAGTGGGATTGCTTCCTGTGCAGTGAAGTGTAAAGGTATTTGTAACATAAAAAAGTCTTTTGCTCAGTCTGACTCATGAAATAATAAAATGTCTTTAACTAGCTTGATTATTAATTCTAAAAGAATAAAAGTCAGTGTGCTTAGATATTCAGTAAAGGAGTTGTTCCATACAGTAATTGCTTCAAAGTGCTTTTCCTGACTTGAGTGAAAGCTAACGATCTCTTTCTGTTCTACATCAATTACTATTAAACTTCACAGTGAGAGCCTCTTTAATTGCCTCTTCAAAACTAACGAACAGTGATGAGTTTGTGTGTGTGTGTGTGTGTGTGTGTGTGTGTGTGTGTGTCTGTGTGTGTGAAAGACTGACTGAGAGACAAACAGATGCATGTATTATCATACTAGGTGAGGTTTATAGTCATAATTGCTTATTGTAATCATTTTCTTCCTTCCTATAATCAACCCCCCTGGAATAATGTTGGCTTGTTTTTTTATGGTGTTGCAGGCATTTGACTTGACAGTTTTGTCAATCTCACCTCAAGGTCCATTTAGTAGCTTTCAATTATATGATGTGATCTGTCTATACACGTAGAGATTGTCCAGTTGAATTGTAGATCCTAAGCACTGTTCAGAGAGCTGAACACCTTTTTGGGGAACTTTAAACATCGACTTTTAAGCCAACTTGTAAGCAAGCAAGTCCATAAAGGGCTGAGATGAAAAGAAATAAAATTGATGAAATAAAACAACAGAAAATCAGAGAAACATCTTTTCTCCTAAGATCTTGGATCAAGCTATTGCACTCAACAGGCAGTCCGTGTTCCACGCCAGCAGAACGAAGACACCTGTCAGATGAGTGGAGACGGACTGTGTTTCAATGACGCTTGTTGCTCAAATGTAGGAGACTGGAGAGAGACCTCAACACCGATGATATGTGGCTGCTGATCCAGTCCATCAAAGGCTACAAAAGCAGAATGTGTGAGGTCACTTTGTCAGATGAGCTCAAAACTTTTCTTTGCTTTGGCCTCCTCAACAAACAGTCAGCCGTCAAGTCCAGAATATCAAAAACAACATCGCTTAGCACTTTGGGCTTGAGTACGACACTCTGCAACTGGTTATTTGGCATCCTTACAAAACAGACCATGGCACCTCCTTCAGTCTAGTGTTAATATCAGAGCCCCTCAGGGCTGCATGCTCATTCCCCTTTTGTTCATTTTGTACACCCATCACAGCAACCCACGCCATGGAGAGAACTCTGTTGTCAAGTTTGCAGACTACACCACCATCATCTCAAACAATGATAAGAATGCGTAGAGAGGAAATCAACAATCTTTCAGAGCGGTGCACAGAGAACAACCTGCTGTTCAACGTCGGCAAAATCAAGGAGCTGATCATTGTGTATAAAGGGAGTACAACAACTCTGTGTTGTAGAATCACAAATAAATGAACCTGACCCTTTTGACCTTTTGACTTCCATTGATCTCTCTCTTTTTTCTTGTTGTTGCTGTAATTTTTAGTAGTAATTATGTATTCTGTTGCCAAGCAATAGTCATAAACGTAACAGAAAAAGGCATGAAACAGCATATAAAGGAGCCCTCAGCCATGTGGTGGAAGTCCTATTTAAAACATTGTTTGGTGCTAAAATTAGAGTAGGATCAAAAATGTATGTTATGGTGGGAGTCAATGGTGCAAAAAATGTACCAAGGGTGCATGAGGTTAATGTTGTTTGTTGTGTGCTTCAGTGTGGGACTTCATGACAGCTGATAGAGGTTCAGACTGATGGCATACGATGGAAAATGCATCACTTTTAATATGCTTATGAATTCAGTAAATCATATCAAATCCTATACTATACTATAGTTTAATTTCAGTGTAGCTTTGCCCGTACAGTAGACAGCTCATAGCTTCACTCTAATGTTTTTGCTGTAATGCAAGACATCTGGCATATGTCTACTAAGTCCTATACTTTGACAGCAAACAGCAGGAATATCATACATGTTAACATCACGAGTGTGAGAGGAGCTTCTGTGCTGCTGGCTAATGTTTTGGAACACACACTACCTTTTTTTGAGTGTGTGACCCTGTGCATGTGCATGTGTGTGTTCCAACAGGTGCCAGCCTGGATGGGTTAAATGCGGAGAAGTAATTTCACGTTCAACGTGATCAATAAAGTTTCTAAAATTAAAAAAAAAAACCTTCAAGATAACTTTGTGTATTCTGGGTTAGCATCATTACTGCTAGTAGCTGCTATTTCTCTGTTTCGTGTGTGATGTTATCAGCTGATAAATGTAAATATGTGGGTTATAAAGAAAGTTTGGAAAATGCAAGGATGATTTTAAATAGTTATTTCGTTGTTTTCCAGCAAATTCCTTTCTTTCTAATTAGGTTAGGTTAACTATGTATAACCTATCATGATACTGTCTGTGTACATCCTCATTTCTATGTAAAATGGAAACTAGAGCTGACCAGGTGATTTATTTTCTCACTTAAATATTTTATTCTTAATCCAATTACAGTGAATTAATTCTGAAAATTCTGAAAATGAGCATTGAATAAATCCTGATTTAACGTCTTTAAATTACTTTTGTTTTACATAAAACGAAATACAATCTGCTTCATGACAGAGAAATGCGGGTAAGTTTTACTTGTATTAGTATTAAGTGACTGAACAAAATGGAAGAGGTGACTGAATTAATATGCCTAATACTGAAACACCTCAACTGTTAGATTGCCATGAGATTTGGGAGAAACACTTATGGTGTTGAATGGAGAGGATGAATGCTGATGACTTTGGTGATCCCCAGACTTTTCATCTAGCGCCAACAAGAGGTTCCATCAGCCTCAGTGCTACTGGATTAAGTGTTAATCAGCATGTTAGCATGCTAATTAAACTATAAACCAAAGTGGTAAACATTATTTACCGCTTACATCCGCATGTTAGCATTGCCATCGTGATCATGCATGCTCTTATTTCGGTGGTTTTAGACATTGTTCCTAGTAGTAATGATCACCAATGAATCTGGTTTCCACGTGAGATCAATTTTCTTAATAATGTTCAAGTTTAATACACATTTATAACTTAAAATGAATCTAATAATAACAAATTCCACTTGACAAATCTACATTTTTGCAAGTATACATTTACAATGGATACTCCAAAAGTCTCCAAACTTCAAGTTGAATTCCAGTGCTGTGCTGATACTCTGACCTTTGTCTCTATTGATTTCTGTTGTGTCTCTGAGCTCGGGCAGACGTCAGAGACACATTGAGATGCAAGTTATCTTTCTCTCTCTTGAGATTTTCTTCAGAGGCAGCTGTGACCTCAACCAGAGAGCCGTGAAGGATCTGGGTCAGAGCTGGAACACATGCAGGGCTGACGCTCTTTGTTTACGCACACTGATGCTTAAACCTCAGAGATGACACAGGTCAGTGCTCACACACACACACACACACACACACACACACACACACACACACACACACACACACACACACAAATGAAAGCTTTTCCATGTCTGTACCATTACTGCCTCCATAGACTGTTCATATCTGAGAGCATGACTTTAAGTTGTCCTCTCAACTTCACTACCACACAGCTCGAGTTATGTCTGAGCCAGTGCACATGTTTTCCAAAACCTCCTCATCCACTCTACAGGATGAGGCCAGAGCTGCTGTTTATTTATGAATGATTCATTCAATCTGACAAATCAAAATTCAGCAGCTCCTCATGGTGTTTGTAACGTACTGTCAAACCAGATAAGCTCGAGCTCTCTCGCTGTGGATGTGACCTGCGGCTCATACATATACCGTACATACATACTGTATATTAACGTCCAGTAATCTGATGTCTGCTTCATAAACAGGCAGAATACTTAGTTTGAATTGACCCGTCTGGTGTGTGTAGAGGTGTGAGTGTGATTTAATGGAGGCACACACAGTGGACAGCTGTGTGTAACGGCGCTCTGACGCAGCACTCCCCAAATGGAAAGCTGCTGATTTATCAACATATGTTTGGCGTTGCCTTCAGATGCTGCAGGGATTTAATGGAGTGAAAGAGAAGCTTCTCCTACAGCAGCTGTGGACAACACATACTGGTGTTCCTGCTTTAATCACATTAATAGTTACTTTTTATGCTGCTGAAATGCATCTATTGGCTCAGGTATATCTTATTTATACAGTACGTTCATATTTATTCATACAGTGATGCTATGCTCTGTGTATACTTGTCACTTTTACACACAATCTGTCCCTTTATACAGTGTACACTTATACATAATTTATTTTATTACATTATATTTTATTTATATCACACACAGTGTCTGCATAAAAATTTTGTGTATTTTATTCTTCTTCTTATTGGAACTAGCGCTCTTAATGCTGAGCGGACCTGTTCTTCTCCTCCAACACATTTCACTGTACTGTTGACTCTGTTTTTACCTTCATATGACACTGAAAAACGAAATAAAATGTGAATTAAATTCAAAAGTTTCGTTGCGGAATTGAAAAATTCTATTTTTCTTTCAGCAGGCTGAAAAGGCTCTAAAAATGTCTCCACTGACAAAGGGTCCCTGCATTTACAATCTTCTGGAAGCTGTCAGATTGTGTTGAGGGAGATCCTGACCCTCTGTGCAGAGCGGCAAGAGATGAAGACATTGTGAGTTCAAGTGTTTTGCTCACATCACGTAATCACTGTCAGCAGAGGGAGATGGATGCCAGCAGTTCACCTAAGAGTCTAAAAAACCCATTTGGGTGACGTTCTCAGTGAACTGCAGCCACATTTTAGAATTCTACAGGGTTGAGAGGGTTAATTAAGCAGTATTACACAAGAGGGTGTGCTTTAACGTCATTATTGGCACGACAGTGATGCAGTCAGTTAGCGCTAGCTTGACTGAAGTGCCAATAATAAGTTAAAGCTCACCCTCAAGTGTAATACTGCTTAATTAACCCCCAAACATTGCGATTATACAACAATTTAAACTTAAATAAAATATATAATCAAAAGATTTTTATGTTTTGAGGCAATTCGCTCTCAAAATAAACATTTCTTTGCTCGCCGTTTCTGTTCTGATCTCAGTTTTCTCCGAGATACACGGGGCCTGACTAATACCTGGAAAACAATGTGTAATGGAACCCAGTTCACTACTCCAGCAAGTAGCTTGAGCCTTAGTAACGACCTAGCAACGGAGAAACTTTCTAGTCCCGTCAAAGCTTATGGAGATCATGGAGCTTCCCAAACTGAATAAATACACATATAAACACTAAACTGCTTTGTTAGTTCAGTCTTGTAGTGACTAAGAGATTTTTCATGGACACATTTGTCTCCTCAGTCCGCGAACTTAGTCTTTAAAAACAACATTTTCTCTGAGCTCACTGAACTGTTTGATCTCCGACGTGCTGCACACCAAACTGTATTAACGAGGTACACACCTGTATTAACGAGGCGGTCTAACAGCAGATTTGAGCACATTCTAAATGTCTAGTTGACCAATCAGATTGCTCGGTTGGACCTACTTGTTGTATAATTGTAAATAATTCATGTGCTACAGTGTAGTCCATTGAAGTGCAAGTCAGGTGAATATTGCTAAGATGCATGATTGATCTGTTTGACTGACTGAAGTGAAGTTGGTTCAATCAGAAAACATGTAGTTAAACTACTTTTTCTGCAGCTTAGCTTGCTTCATTTCTCTCGGAGGAACCTTCAATGTAGTAAAGTTTTGTTTAATGCAGACTAACTGGTAGCTTAGCTCTACATTTTCCAAGCAGTCTATTAATAGAGAACCTCTCACAGAGTAAGGTCACAAAGAGTGTGTTAGACAAAAGAAAAAAAAACAATATAACAATATAAAGAAGCAAACAATGAAACATAAGTAACAATTGAACATGAAAACACTAGACAGCTTGAATAAATGGGTGATGAGCTGCAGAATGTAGATCTACAGGAAGAAGCCTGTGACTTACTGGTGATAAAAGACTTGAGCAGATTTCCTGAACACCGCAGGGGTCACTATGTGAACACAAGAACCTTAAAATGAATCCTAAAGCAGATACGATGGTGTGACGTGAGTTGTTTCCTTGGACTTGGTCAACAACCTTGTAGTGTTCTGGACCAGTTGCAGACTGGACTTGCTGAGGCAGATGAAAAGGAGTTAAAAAGTATGACTGATCATCTGGGCCCAGTATTTCAAAACTTGTAATCTGGATCAGAATAATCCGGATAATGAAATCCTCCTTTTCTCAGTCATGGATCAAGGTGATCCTGCTGACTTTATCTGAGTATTTCAAAACACTGGCAGGGTGTTAGCTAACTCGGCTCCATTGACTTGTGTGTTAAGCAGCTAGCGGGCTAGCGAGGTAGCTGGCTTTGTTGATGAATTTTGCGGTCTATGGTTTAACTTAAAAGGGAACTAATCGGACGTACATCATACCTTAACTCTTTAAACTAACACCAACCTGTTCAGAGTTTATTAGCGTTACGTCATTGGCAACACAGCAGACTAGGCTCCATGTGTACAGACCAGACTGCTGCAGTACTTTGGAAACGTAATGTTACACGGTACGAGTATTAACTATACGGTTCATTCAGAAGTGTCAGGATGCTACAGTAATGCTGGTGATGATATCAAGCCATGGACCACTCAGCTGTTAAGGACAACCGGTCCATATGAGTGCTGGAAATCCTTGGAAACGCTTTAATTGTATTGATACATTCAAGGTTTAAAGTTATTGGATTTTGAATAAAGTGCTTGAAACTGCTTGAAATTGTAATTGCATTACTTTCATGGTATATAGCTTGGTCAGTGACACAATTAGAAACATTTTTTCATCCTAATTTGTCTCCCTTATATAGAAGGCTCTCACTAAACATAATTATGGTCATTTATAGCAAAATAGCATCTGATTTGATGAAGTAAAATAATCAGTTTGTACACAAACACTTACTGAAATACATTGCTGCATGTTTCAAAATCACATTCAAGCTATTTCCAAACATTTTAAGTAACAATATCTAGGAGAAGTGGAGCTGAGACTTTGTCAATCTGAGTGAAATCCACCTCTGAGGTGGATCCAAATGATCCTGAAATTTTGGTATCAAGTTGATCCAGATATCTGCCTTAACCTTTGAAATACCCAAATCCAGCCTTTTATCTGGATTCAAGGGAGGACTGGATTACCAGAGCAGAATCCTGATCTTCAGGATCATTCTCTGGATCTGTGTTGAAATACCCAGTTTTCAGATCAGATCTAGATTTAATCCAATCCGACCAGGATAATCCTCTCAGATCACTTTTGAAATACTGGGCCCTGGTGATGGTGACAACAGCTCTGGGTGTGCCAGTGTTCCTTAAGTGGAAGAAACGTGAACATGTCAGTGATTTCATATGTTGATTGAAGTACAAATATAACCAAGATTTCTACAGTTACAGCTGAAGAGACACACAACACACTGAGCAACCTTTGAATCTTTGGAATCAGATGCAGATGTCAGTGTTCACTGTGTTTAACGGCTAAAGGTTGTTGACCTCGGTCCTTAACAGCAGTTAGACAACTTATCAAAACAGTTTTGCAGACTCATCAGGCTTAAAACAGAGATGTCTTCAGACCATCCTTACAAATACATACAGTAATTCTGCACACTTATGTTTCAGATTCATGTCATTCAGATGGTTTTCTTTCTCCAGCTGTCTCCACTGTGCAGCACTGACACATTTCCAGCAGCACAGGTACGACACAACACCTCCACAAATCCTCCGGGGGCCTGACATCGCTGCAGAACCTGCACGACTGCTGCTGCTACCATGGTATCTGTTAAAAGAGAAATATTCCTTTATACTATACGCTCCCGTATCCTTGCCTCTCTTCTCCAGGGAGACGCTGACTTTCAAAGCTCCTTCACTCCTCCTCACAGATGGCTTAGTTTCTCTCTACCCACTTCCTCTTCCATTTTGTCTCTTCCTTGATTTGTAAAGTCATTTTCATTCAGTCTGGTTGGTTCAATGTTGCAGCGTCATCATCAGCTGACTGCGCACGTTTGTGTATAAGTGTGTGTGTGTGTGTATTGTGGCACTGACAAATGCAGTGCTAAAATTAGCTCTCTGACCTGCTGCTGAGAGAGCAGGGCCTGGAAATTTAGGTTGTTTTAGTGACAGCTCCTCTGCCTGGATACACACATACACACACACACACACACACACACACACACACACGCACGCACACACACACTGAGCATTGGGTCATTCACTAAGGTGGTTGATGTCTCAGAGAAGTTTGTGGATGAACGAAGAGCCCCAAACAAAAATGTGCAGAATCACATGTGGAACATGGGGTAAATATACCTTGAAACATTTTAGTGGTACAATGTGTGAAGCCCATGATAACATGACTGCTGCGTGGATAAAGCATGGCATTCTTAATTACAGATTAATCAATAAAAATCTAAAATAATTGATTTGGTTAGTCTGACTTGAGTTTCTGTACTGTAAATGTGAGCAGCTGGTGAGTGGGGAAAAGAAGTTTCCTGCCAGCCTTTTTGTTGTAACTCGGAGTCGAAGATATGAAGAATTACTGGAACACCACGATGTGACTATTTGGAAAAAAAACTAGAGAAAACAAAGCAGTCCACTAGTGTCATCATGAGGTTGCCAGGCAACCAGCATCCGGCTAAGAAATAGGGTCTGTCTCAATGGTAACCTCAGATTTACAAAAACTCTCATGGGATTTGTTTCCACTTCAAAAGATTCTTGGCAGTTTAAAGTGCACCTGCAGTCGCACCGGGAGAACACCACGACTAAAGTTTGTTTTTTTAAAGAGCAAACTGTTTGAAAAAAAAGTGCCAGCAAGGTGGCTGGAAATATTCCTCAGAGACGAATGATGTGAATCTCTCGTTCCGTCACATCAAAAAGTCGAAAGATTCCAGAGTGTTTTTCAGAGTTCAGTGTCATGTTCAAAAAAGCAGTTTGGGGTGCTTTGAGCTTTATGAGCAGGCACGTTCTGCTGGAAGTGAGATGACACACTGAAGTCATAAAGGGATGGATATGTTCAGCAACATACCCAGGTAGGCTGTGCTGCTTAAACAAAGTTAAATTTGTACTAAGGGACCCAAACGTTGGTCCATACTTTATTTATTTATGCAGAATTCTGCCCCTACCATCTGAATATTGCAGCAGATAATTAAGACTTATCAGACCAGGCAACATTTTTCCTTTGTTCAATGGTCCAATATTGGTAAGCCTGTGCCAACTGTAGTTTCAGATTACTGTTAGCTGACTGGAGGTGTAACTGATGTGGTCTTCTCCTGCTTCAGCTTCAAGTTTCGACTCTGGCTGAAAAAATGTCTATTGTTTCATATTATGCTCAATTGTTTATTGTGTTGTGTCACAAATTACACTCTTCAGGGCAATATCCTCCATCATTTGGATGATGCTTTGCGTCACAAGGTCACACAGATGCAGGCTGCAGGCAGGATATCTGCATACAAAAACATGGAGGACAGTGAACATGCCACAGAACAGGAGAAAGACAAAACAAGGAACTCATACCTGAAAGTAGGGCTGCAAAATTCTGGGAATTTTCCATGGGAACTAACAGGAATTTATGGGAAGAAATGGGAATAAACCATCTGTTGAAATGTCATGTTTTTTTAATTGTATTATTTTGCATGTCTGCTTATGACAAAACAAAATGTCTATATTTATGTTTGTA
Source organism: Argyrosomus regius (assembly GCA_946959425.1). Lineage (NCBI taxonomy): Eukaryota > Metazoa > Chordata > Actinopteri > Sciaenidae > Argyrosomus > Argyrosomus regius. Next base: position 29,886,908 of record OX336884.1, read on the forward strand.
TGTTACCCCCAATTTCCAGTTAATTCCCATAAATTCTCATTAATTCACATATATTTCCAAAATTCCCTAGCTTAACTTCCCATGGAAAGTTTCAGCCACTTTGCAACCCTACCTGAACCCTACGTAGGCTACTTCTGTTGCATGGGTGTGATTTGGATGTGAACAGTCTGACATGGACTAGAAAACTTTAACAGTATACTTTGCAAATTGTGCCACTGACCGGTCCCCTCGACAACCTCAAACATCACTAACCTCTTCAACAGCTACACACGAAGACAACAACAAGACATTTTCATTGCCTCTGATTGAATATTATCTGTTTTTTGGATCATCATCTGTAAAACCTAGAGATGGTAGTGCTCAAACCAGCCCGTCTGGCACCAACAATCATGCCACAGTCACTTAAATCACATTTCGTCCCCATTCTGATGATAGGTTTGGACGTCAGCAGATCTTTTTGACCATGTCTACATGCCTAAATGCATTGAGTTGCTTCACTGATTAGATATTTGTGTTAAGAAGCAGTTGAACAGTAAACGTGAGGAATATGGATCCAAGAGGATGTTGAACAACTCCCAGGTGCTGCAAAACACAAAGGATCTGAGGCAAACCAGCTGCTCTGTATCATAGAGACATGAAAAGAGGACACATACACAGGAGAGAAAACCAGGCCAGTGACTGAGGGGGTGGTAAGAATTGCGGGCAGTTTGTAAAGAATAACAGAGGAGCAACTCTTCCTCAGATGACTGGGAATATGAATGCATGATGTGGTCAGATGACTCATCAAGAAGAGTACATCTTGTGCATTGGACATTACAGTGAGGGGATCTGGTGGCTCTGTTATGGTGTGTGGTGTATTTTGGTGCCATGGTTTGGATCCACTCCGCAAAGTTGTTCTGAGTGATCACCTTTATCCTTTGATGAAACATTTCTGTCCTGGTCAGATGGGTTCATCATAATGCCCCCATCCACAGAGTACGAGGGCTCTCTGAATGGTTTGAGTATGAACATGAGGAGAATTAGATGCAGTGGCCTTCATAGTTACCACATCTCAACATAACTGAACACCTATGGGAGATTTTGTGAAATTAGTGAATAACTTTTAGAGGAATGGTTTTCATCCCTTCAAATGGACTTCCAGAGACTTGGGCCACCAGAACATCTTCAGCTAACATTGATTCTCCAACACTTAGGGTGCTTTCACACAAGCGCTGTTTGGTACACTTTAAACGGACCAGAGTTCGTTTCCTCGGATAGTCTGGTTCGTTTGGGCAGGTGTGAAAGCTCATCCGAACTCTGGTGCGGACCAAACAAGCGAACTCTGGTCTGCCTGAAAACGTGGGTCTTGGTCCTCTTGCAAGTGAACCCTGGTGCGGTTTACTTACAGTGGGAAAACAAACGGGAACCAAAGATCAGAAAGCCAATCAATGAGCCAGGTTTTCTTCTTACCAATGGGGCAATACCGCCCCCAAATGAGCAGCTGTTGTAACTGCATGACGTTGTCCAGGCGGTTTGGTCCACTTTCAAGGTGCAGTGTGAAAGTGAACCAAACCAAATGAAGGTGTAACATTTTTCAGCATTCTCTGTCTCAATGCAGATCAATCACATCATCATATTTCCTTCTCCACACATCCTCAAACTTTTCGAGTCAAGCTTTGTTTTCTTTGCATCAGTTAGTTGTGACAGTCAGACAAGCTGACTAACTTTAGCTTCTCGTCAAAGACAAATTCACTCACAGATTTACTGCGGTCCAGCAGCTTCTGTGCTAACATTAGCTAACAGCAGCTAAAGTTGGGAGCAGCTTACTTCACTGTCCATCAGGAAACTCTGTAAATCACAGAGAGTTAAGGCGGAGCAGCCAGAGGACATCAGAGGAAAAACCAGAAAACAGTTTCTCCATAAAATATGATCCAGTTTCACCAAAATCAGTGAAATAGTTGGTGGTGAGTGATTTTGTGCTGTAAAGCGTTACGTACTTCTCGGTGGTGATCGTACCTGGAGCACAAAGTTGCATATTCGTTCACATGATGACAAGTCAGTGTCACATAAAATTATTTAAAATCAAAATTTTAAAAGTTGTTTTATGGTAGAAAAGTTACAAAATGTTGCTTTAAATTGTCCTTCAGCCCAGATGTAAGTCGAATATGTGGAATGTAGCTGATTTGTAGTCAGGGTTTACCGCAGAAAAACGGAGCTGTTGTCTTAAACGTAAACTTTCAGAAGTGATCAGAGAGGTGAAAAAACACTGCAGACACAATAATTCCTCCTAAAGTTGTGTTCTACCACTGGTGGCTGCACCCTGCGCTTTGCATCCAGTCGATAACAGTTGATCACAGCCACTTCTAGTCGCAACCTCATCCTCTGAGGACCGGTCTGTGAGGGGGAAGTCAATACAACGGTCCTGCACCAGAGTCAATGCAGCAACTTGTAAAATCAGGCAGCAACAAACAAACAGTGCAGCGCTGTTTGATATCCTGGCATGGAGACAAAACACAGCTGGCAAATAATTTGTTCCAATTAGCATGACGATGGAGACAGTAAGACGGGCACTCGTAAACAGTCAGGAGGGCAGTCCTGCATGGATGCACATGCAAACAAACACAAGTACACACACACACACACACACACACACACAAGAGAAAACGAGCTGTCCTTCTGGTGACATGTGGAATCTTAATTGGGCCTTTGACGAGACATCAAACTATAAATCTTAAAAATTGTCATCCTCCATCTCCCTTTTCATCCTGCAATGTGCTACACCCTTCACACAATCAATGAGAGCAGAATAATTCATTATCACATCAGCAGCTTAAGGTTGACGGTGGTGGTATGACGTATGTGTGCTGGCAGGTGGAGCTAGTGAGTAGTAGTAGTACTAAAGATGGCGGTATTAAAAATATGATCTGTGTTGGAAATAACTATCTGTTGCTGAGCTCCACCAGCCTCCACATGAACTGATCATATTTACCAGAGGCCAATTTCATTTATTTTCCAAGACATCTGTTCTTTGTTTGTTCATTTGTGATGTAAGGGTTGGTTGTCTCAAGTCCCCTTCAAGCGGTCACATGATCACCTGATCAAGGCGGATAGCACAAGCTTTTCTGAATGGGAAGGACACGCACATATACTGTATATATACTGTCCTCCTCCCTTTGTCCTGTCTTTGACCACAGCTCTGTTGTATGTGTCCTGCAACTTAAAGTCTTTATTTAATATTTAATTTACCTTTATTATCAGCCATGATTTGTGCTCAGAATTTTGATCTTCTTTAATCAAAGAAGTCTACAAAGAAAACCTGGAAAAACCTCCTCCTGTTTTTTTTTAAAAATCTGTTAGATTCATCTGGTTTAATCCAACTTTGCAAAAAAAAAAGATTTGTGAAGCATGTTACAGTTTACTTGACACCTGCTAAAAAGAATAAGATAAGATTTACAGCCCCACTGCACTCATAACCATGTTCTCTAATGCAGCCATGACGTTTAAATACTTGACCAACAGTGTTTTACAGCAGGATGTAATTTTCAATCTATGAAATCAAACTGATACTCTTTTTTTTTTTCCAAGATTGTCTCAAGTTTTACTCTTTCAAATAATCAACCATCTACAGAACTTTTCACAACGTTATTTTTCTACTTCTTCTTCTCATCATTATCATTGATTATTAATATTATTATTAATAATAATAATATTGTTTAAAGTGATCCTCTTATCATTTAACAGAAAAATACATCATACAAACAGCACCAACAATCAGAGCAACTTTTGCAGCCTTGTGACAGTTTTAGTGTGATGGTGATCTCTCAGCTTTCTGCATCACTACATACTGTTAATAATCAAAGAAGCTCTGAGGCTTTACATCTGTTATATATGTTAGAATACAAGATTTCAGCATCGAGGTACAATCAGGCTACATTCATGATTTTGTACAGTCATACTAACCAAAAAACTTCTTATTGATTATTAATATAAAGTTTCAGGGTGTTCCCGTAACCATGGTAACTCACGGTGCCAGAAGGGAGGGAGAGCCGCTGAATGAAGCCGTTTACACAGATACACAGCAGACAAAGTCCAGACACACAACAGGAGACTCTCTGTGTCAGAGTTCTCACATGTTGACTAAACTTTACAAACTGAGCATCAAAATGACGTCACAGCTCTGTGACAGCCAAAAACTGATTAATGACGTCGCATGACAGAAATCCGTCATAACGACGGAGAACTTTTATCCATGTGGATATGTATCACTTATCACTTGTTGTAATTATAGAAACATTCGGTTCACTGTCGGCTGTGCAGTGGTGTTACAGAGCACACCTTCCTTCCTCTTAAACAATCTCTGGTTGAACATGAACCAGACAACAAATATTTTGTCGACTGGAAAAGCCCCAGAGGGAACATGATCACATTGTTGTCTCTGCAGAGGGCACTTTATCATGTTTTATCTACCACAGGTCATATATGAGGGCACTTGTATTTTTTTTGCTAAGATGGGTCACCTGTGATGACAGGTCCACATTAATTCTCGCCTCTTTCAGGATCACAGGAAAGATGATGAGAAGGAAGGATTTCTACCGACTTGATGTGATTTAATACTTCAAACACGTCAAGTGAATTCAATAATTTTCCCTCTCTGGACAGTTAATTGAATTGCACTTAAGGGTTTATTTGAAGCAATTCATTAAAAAGAGCCTTTTTCTTCTTTTTTTCCACTCAGATTTATGAAGTGTTAGAAGCTGAATGATGATGGTGGAGAGGGCTTAGTGGTTTGTTTGTATTAAAACACTCGGCTGGGCAGAGCGGGAGCTTTCATCCCTTGAATCATCTGCACGCAACACAAATTCAATAAAGTGGTCTGAAGTCAGTCGACTTTTACCACCACTTTAAGCGCAGCCTTTAGATGAGGCATTCAAGAGCCATCAAAGTGCCTTTTTTGGCACATATTGAAGCAGTTGTAATATTTGAAGATCTCAGATCTCAAAGAGCAAAACCTCACCTGCAAATATGACATCAAAGCTGTGTGCAGAGAAGCTGCTGTCAAAACCTCACTCACCAAAAAGGTTTTTTATGCAGTTCCACTTAGCTCTATACTTTTTAGCTTCTTTCAGCTCATTGTTTTCTTTTCTTGCCCACATCTTCACTCTCATCAGTCGTTTCCAGCAGCATTGGTAGTAGAATCATATCTTTCCCTCAGGATTTGGAGACCAAGGCAGAGCTAAAGGGGAGTCATTATTGATTGGATGAACACAAACACGGCTCCAAGTGACATGTCCAACATGTTGTGTTCACAGTTTATCAATTAGTGTGTGGAAGTTTTTCTAAAATTGTTTTCTCTATTCGTCACTTTGACACAAAAACATGGGAAAATGAGATCCTGATTGAAAAATACCACATTTATTCAGCTGTTTATATTTTATGAGACAGTGACAGTGAGTCATTTTATCCTCGTCACAACAATCTCCATGTATCGGAGCTTTAAGTGGAGTTTCAGGAGTCGGACCACACCTCAACCATGCCACTTCCGACAGTCCTATAAAACCTGACCTAACCCTCTGGTCCCCTTTGCTCTCGTATTTCGCACACCCCTCCCGCCCACCAATTTCTTTCACTCATTTCTCCTCTCCTTCCTACTCTCCACAGGGTTCTGAGGAGGGTCCGTCGTGCCCAGGTGTTACGGCGGATTCCCTACCAAAGCTTCCCCACACTGCAGCATCGACCAAAGAAGTACAAGAGATCATGCTTCACTCACAATCATTCATTTTGTCAATAAATCATTTGAACGTATCTTGTTGATGGTGTGGAAACCAGCATAGATATGGCGTTAACCTCACAAAGTGATCCTCCTCCTGTCCATGCTGGAGGACACTGCATGGTGTTGTAGCAAAAGTAGATCCAGGTTCAGCCTGGGTCATGTTGTATGAACATAACATTATGTTCTGGATTTGGATATGGACATAATAAATGGTGCCTTATATATAAACCTTAAAATAAAGACCTTGCTTGTCTACATCAGCACTAGAGATGAGGAAAAGATGTGAGCTCTTGTGAGCTTCAGTGACTAATGTTATAAAATGAAGGGAACGATGAGAGACTTGTTTCATTTCAGCAGTTATTGTGCATGAATATCTCGTTTGAGACTTTAACTCCATCACTAGTTTTGCATGTGATTGTCCTGCCGTGCAGAAAGCGCCTGATAGGTCCTCAGAGGTCAGACTCCTGCTGCCGCTGGTGTTTTCATCGTTATTTTCAGCCAAGCGAGAGCTAAAACAGGGCTGTGACCCAGCCGGGGTGACAGCAAAATGAGTGTGTCCCCATCCTACCTGGGACAGGGAGAGAGGCTATGACTGTGTGTGAGTGTGTGTGTGTGTGTGTGTGTGTTTGTGTGTGTGTGTGTGTGTGTGTGTGTGTGTGTGTGTGCGTGTGTGTGTATGTGTGTGTGTGTGTGCATGTCATCTTTTGTCCTCTGCTTATAAATAGCATTGAGTTGGAGGCTGCTTGTCTGTTCAAAACAAATTAAATCAGCAGTGTCCTTACCTGCTGTCACTGCTTCCTGGGCCTAATTCTCTCTTTCTTTGTCTTTGTCTCCTTCTGTTCCGCAGACACAGCAGGAACACTGCTCGTCTCACCATGAAGTTCTCTCACCCTTCCCGTTTGTCCCTCATCCCTCCTCTGTTACCGCTCTGACAGGCTTTTCTCTTATTTGTTTTCTCTAACAGTGAAATTAGCTCTGTCATAGTTCCATTCCTGTGTGTGTGTGTGTGTGTGTGTGTGTGTGTGTGTCATGGGTTGTATTTAATCATGCAACAACAAGATGTTTTCAGAGAGGCACATTGATAATTAGGCTTTAAGTGCTAAGTGGCTTTTCTGCAGGGGGTTTCAGCTTGCCAGAACGTGGCAGCACTTCCCTCCAACTGGATGAAACAACATTTGCATTTCCTCCAAATGGTCGTCTGAAGTGTATTCAACTTTGAAAGTGCTTTGTCCGTCATGCTTTTTGCATGTTTTCGAAAGGTTTCAGGCTAGAGCCCTATCAGCTTTTAGAATAGATAATCATTGGCAAAAAAGGATACATGCAACACAGACATCAAATCATTTTTGATCAATATTCAATTGAAGATGAGATATTTCATGTTCAAACTGATCAACTCTTAGAGCAGAGCTCCAGAGGTGTCCTGAAGAGACGAGGTTCAGGTGGATACGTGTACACACATTCAGTGGGAAGAAGGATTCTCATCAGTGACAATAAACAAAAAAGAAAATAGAAATACTGTAAATATTTTGTGACTGACCTTGTGTCTTGTACAAAATAGAGCACATGCAGGCAATGCAAATACTGAGGTGACACAAGCGTACAGCAACATGCAGCTGATTGGGTCGTCCACTGTTCAGATGATCGGTGGTTTGATCCCCGGGTCGACGTGTGTGTGTGTGTGTGTGTGTGTGTGTGTGTGCGTAAATGTGTGTGAATGTGTATGTTTAGCTCCCAAAAAGCAGCTGGCTCCTTGCGTGGCAGCTTTCAAACATGAATCACTCATACAGTGCCCTTACATAGATATGAAGTTTATAACTGCATTTATGCATATTCTATATATTCTATATATTTGATATATTCTTTTAAAATGATTGATGTCAGGCTATGACATTATTTTAGATAATGAAACTCAACATTTTCCTGCAGATGTTTATTAGAAGACCCACAAAGATAATGAGGGATGATGCCCTTTGAGCTGCTGGAGGGCTTTTAATGTGAAACATTAAACAGAACAGCAGGACAAGTTTTGTTTCATTGATTAACAGAAATTTAAAAAAAATATTGATGAACAATGAAGAGTATCTGTGTTGTATTTTCTGTGGAGAACTCTAACTCTCAAAGTCTGGATCCAGTTCTACACAAACAGGAAATGGGACCAGTTTGATGAATGAATACTTGGATCAGAGCCATCGCCTGCAATCACACCTAGACCTGGATTCATCAAGCATCTCAGTATGACTCCTGTCAATCATACTGAAACTTGACCTCAGACTGGACGTGGACTGGGGAGAGACTTATTGACTTTCAGCAAAGAGAAGCACAGCTCCCAGGACAGAGTGTGACGTCCAGGTTCTGCTCGCGGTTTCTGCCTCTTAAAGGAAGTTTTTCCTCGCCACTGTCACCAAGTGTTTGCTCATGGTGGGAATTGTTGAGTCTCAATATTATAAAAAGTACAGTCTAGACCTGATTATGAGATAACTTCTGTTATGATTTGATATTTATATATAAATTAAATTGACTTGGATATACAGTGCAGAAATTATCCCCACTTTTTGTTTCTGTGAATAGTGAAACTGAATATCCACTGGCCAAGTCACACCTCTTCATTAAGACCATGTTATCCTCTCATTCATGGATTAAATCCCTTTCAACTGCTCATCCTGTTAACTTATGTTCTCTACACGTGGAGACTTTGGATAATCCACTGTTACGGCTGCCGCCTTTACGGCATATTTAATACGGCTTGTAGTGTGCTCACATATGTAACCTTAGCTGTATGATCACCAGTTTCTCATTGGTTCCCGATGGCCTGGTCACCTGACTTGTCTCGGAAGCCGGAGGTCCACGATTGGAGCAGCACCGTCCTGACCCGCCAACCAGAGGGGCCCAATTCAGGGGAGCTACCTTATTTAAACTCAAAGCGCCTGACTGTCCGGGCGGCTTGTGTGTTTTGTGTATCTAAGCTCGCCTCATATTGACAGACTGTGAAAGTTAGCGTTAACTCGATTCTTTTTTTCGTTTATTACAGGGACTGGGCTGATTTAGTTTTTGATTTGACTGATTTATTGCACACACACTTGAGAGGATATTTCTGTTAGGTTCACTAGTTTTAGGGGTGCTGTTTCTAATGTGTTTTTGGTTATTAACGATAGCTTAGACAGTGAGGTTTTTCTTTCTAGTTTTCTTTTCATATAGTTAATATAAGCTCTGTTTTAGAGAGTTCTCTTTTTGTTATATTTCTTTGTTCTTTTAAACAGCATCCGTGTGCCCTTTTTGTTCCCTTGTGGTGCACCTCACCTCCTTTTGTTTAAAAAATCACCAATCTGAAATTTCATTTAATAAATACCTTAGTTTGAACCTTACCATCTGGTTTTATGTTCCTTCCTAATACCCCTTGTGCTGGGTCATAAGATCTAACTACAGATTGTTTTTATTTTCTATTATCTAGTTTGCTGCTGGTTTCACAGATTATCTATGGAGTATATGTGACAAGTCATAAACATAGTCTAACCAAGATGTTTGTGCATGATGTGCAGTGGTTAGCACTGGTGCCTCACATCGAGAAGGTTTCTGGTTTGAACCCCTCAGTCAGCTTTATTTCTGTCTTCACACTGTAACTGTATGAACATACATCTCAAATTCTATTCTTTGAAATAATTCAAAGAAATTGATATGAAGCTCAATCAGAGTTTGACCTGATGTAACTGTTCCAGTGAAACATTAATAAATGATCTGCCCTTGAAAGCCTTTTCAAATTATTGGTGCTGAATTGGCATGAAGTCAAATAAATGTGGTGGACTATACAGTTTATACTGATAAATTGGATTCTGTCATTTTTGCCTCTCAGAGCAGAAAAATCTGTGTGCTGTCTGTTTTTAAAGGGTTGACGAGGATAATAGAAAGTAATTAGCTACTATTTGAACACCTCCGCCTCTTTAGGCAATGCTGTTATCACTATAAATAAAATGTAAATGTTTTTTTTGAGGGGGTTTCAGGCACTAGAAATTGATATCACACATTTCTTTAAGTGACCATTTTGTATGTAAATGTGACAATCGTCTCACGTCTCTGACCCTAATTATCAGGTTTCTGTGTGTTATATAGTTTCATGTGCTGCATGTTCCGCTGTCTTTTCTTAACATTCCCTTTTAATCACTTGTTTTATTAGATCAGAGTGTTTTTATGGTTCATGTGATTATTACATGCAGACCTACAAGAGCAAACAAGCCTGAGTCTGTTTGCCCTGAAGCCTAGCTAGCCCAGCTTTGGTCCGTAGCGTGACTTTATACTGTCCATTGGTGGACTTATCAAGGAAATTTGAGTTTATTAAGTTATTTTAAGAGACACTTTGGAACTTTTATTGTTTCTCATTGATTGTTCCATGGTAATAAATCTGTTTTAAACATTTCTAGAAGCTGTTTAGTCTCTGGGTGGTGTTGTCGGCATCTTTTTAATATTTTTCTTAATATTTATATCGTGTTATTTCTAACCTAGCATTTAACTGACTGGTTGAACTGGGTAACTCGGCCATATTTCTTTTTTAATCAGCGAGGTAAATAGAAACTGTAGATGGCAAATAAATGTTCTGCAGTAGAGGTCGTCTGATTGGTCGATTCATCGCTGCTGATTCTCCTTATCGGTCAAATCTGGCTCCGATTGGCCAACTTCTGCACAGATGTAGAATACAGTAGCGATCGGTGCCTTTAAGTACACTCTGCTCTGCATCTCACACATCTATGCTGGTATCTACTCGTCAGTGGAAGATGTCTGGTCTGTAGAGTTCTGCTGATCTCTGGCAACAAGGCCAAAACTCCTGGATACGAGCCGAAAAGTCTTCATTTCATAGTTCAGCCATTATTATTCTCCAGCTCCATCCTCCACTCCGTCGACCCACAGTCAAACCACCTGGTCCCACTTTGACCATTCCCTGGAGCCAACAGCAGCACACTGGTCGGACACCAGGAGGTAACTCTGGAAAATCACCAGAGAGGTGTCACTTGGGTTAATTTTCATTGGCCAACTGTGTGTGAAAAGGTATTTAAATAAAAGCATAAAGTGTCATACAATAGTCTGAGTTATTTACTTTGAACCACTTCATGTGAGCTCCTTAAAACCAATAACATAAGTCATGGACGGGCAGAACATGAATGTACTCATAAGGTTTTTGAGACAGAAGATGAAGCTCTGAGCTTTCTAACAGTCAGCTGGTGAACTCGTGCTTCACACTATCGCCACATAACTGAGTGAATTGCTTTTACAGTACATGTACTAGTGTATGTGTGAAAACCCTGCACACATAATCCAATATGTCCTGTGACATTTATGCAAGTGCCCCATCCTGCTGAACCAATCGTATTATACCAATGGCCAGCTGTGAGGGCACAGTCAGCCATCAGGGTCACTTAACAAGTGAACATTTGTTTTTCTTTGTGAAATAAGAGCTGAACCTGAGTGTTCTCACTTTTTTTCTGCTTGTCTCATCACAGCCTGGTAACCATTAGCAACAGGGAGCCCACCGTCTTTTCTCCCTTTGAAATCTGTCCCTATGAATCTAAAGCAAGTAGCCTGCCTGTACAAGGGCAGAACCAAACCAGACTTTTTGTTTTTTAAAATAGTTTTTGTTGATTTGTCTCAAAATAAAAGTCCCACTTGTACAAAGAATTAAACATTAAATCTTGAATTTAATTACAACTACACAAGTACATACATACTATATTATTATTTCCATTATAATAATAGTTGTAGATATTATTATTGTCATTGTGTATCTTTGTCTCTCTCTCTCTCTCTCTCTCTAAAGTGAACCGGTCCCAGCATATGACCGTCCACCATGATCCAGGTTCTGCTCGAGGTTTCTGCCTTTTTAAGGGAAAGTTTTCCTTGCCACGGTCACCAAGCGCTTGCTCATGGTGGGAATCGTTGGGTCTCTGTAAATAATCTGATAAAGAGTACAGTCTAGATCAGCTCTATATGGAATGTGATATGTCATGAGATAACTTCACAAGCTACAGAAACAACCTAATCCAGAGATCTGGGAAAGAGAGAAGCTCAAAGGAACTATTTACAGAGAAAGTTACAGGGGGAGCATCAATGTCACCACAACAGCTGTATCCTCCTGCCTGCCACATACACTACATTGAGGAGAGGAAGAGGACAGAGAAACCACGGCGATGTTGGCAGGAAGAGCCATGGACTGATTGCTCTGAGCAGCATACATGGGAATGAATTACAATATATCTTTCAACTTTTCCCTATGGTCTGAATAAATCGCTAATTTATCACTAGTGGATTTTTACTCCACTGACCGAGGGTGCAGGGTGCAACCAACTGTACAGTTGGGAGGGGGATCCAACACTTTCCTTAACAAATGGAAATAAATTTAAAATAACTAGAAAAGTTGACAGGATTCATGGAAGGAGAACATATTTAACATGTTCTACTGTATATCGGCAGGGACAGATTGATATCTTGCTGCTTGGTTACACACTTGTGTCTGTAGAAGACAGTGAATGAGGTAGATCTTAAAATCAGTGCTTTGATTCATAGAAGGACTGTTCATGTCTAATATGTTTTTATTAAAAGTCAGCAAACCTTAGAGGAGGCAGAAATGATCTTCAAACTCTGCAGAAAGAAAGAAGTAGTGGTGCCGTCCTGGGGGACAGAAACTATACGGCCAAATGGAAACTGGAGCAGCATGCAGTATGTGTGCAGCCATCCCAGTCCCAGCCCACTGCAGTTCACGGGCCAGTGTGTCACATCCACTCTCGGATGGCTCAGATCAGGTCAGAAAAGAAGCGCTGCAGCTCCATATTCCATGATCACTGAACACAAATCCTGTCAAAGAAAAAAGGAGAAATCCGCAGCAGCTGCTCTTAAAATAACTCATCAACCACCACTGATTTCCTCATCCAGGGAATTGATGCCAGGCTTTACATTACTCATGGACTCATAAATTCCCTGCATCAGGTTCCAGACTTCAATATGTATGACTGGACCTCACTGGAGAATTGACTGGCTGATGTTTTAGTCATGGAGACCTTTAGGGCTGGCCTGTCCACCACTAAACATTATTTACTCAGCACTTGGGATCAATAATGCCCCTCTGACACAATTCCTGAAGTGTGCATGTGTGTGTTGACTGGAAATGGGTTAGCTGTGTACATAATCTTAAGGTCTTGCTCTTTCGGCTACAAGCTTTCATTTCCATTCCTAAAACCTACGGGATGTTTTCTCTGCACATGATGCCATTAGTTGGATGTCATGCACTTGTTCTGGTCACATTCCGTCATTGCTGTGGTACCCAATATGTCAAACATGGACAAAAAAAAGCAAGTCCAAACCCCATCAGCCCCAGAGCAGTGAATCAGCACAAATCTTTTGCTGTGAGTTCTACTTTCACGAACTTTGCGTCATTGTCCAAAAGCTAACTTTATAGTGCTGACCTTTGAGGGAATAGAACTGGTGTAATAATGGTGTAGGTACCCCTATAGCATCACCACTTTTGTACACACCATGATGATGCAACGTCCAGTCAAGTTAGCAATAAAAAATATGCTATATCTGATTAGGTGGTTTAGATTAGTATAAGTATAAGTAACATCAGTTTAAAAGAAGTCAAGATTTATCTTTCACATAGGACATGGACAAACACCTGTGTTTGCTTGACCCATCCATCTACCCCTACATCCTTGACATGCAGACTTTCTCACTCTCTATACAAAGTCACTTAACTTCAACACCACAGCAAAACATTACAGTAGACAGGCACTTCCAGAAATGACTGGTGGAGTACCTACAGTGTTCTACTTTAGCATAGGGCCACCCATTATGATTACCTGAGAGTGAGGATGGCTGATTCTGTTAGAGTACGAACTACTTCACAGAAGAGTTTCACTGACCCAATTAACACGCCAAGGGAAAATTCTGACCTTATAGTAGCACCTCTGGAAAAAAGGTCAAAGGCCATCAAAATGACCAGCTCTAATCCTTTACTAACTTTGGGAAATCTATTATATTTAATTGAGCTTTTCATATATTAGATATAATGTAAAATATAAATGCAGTCAGAAATTATTCAGTGTGTGAATGAATAATTTCTACGACTGCAATGACATTTTCTCAGTGAGAGCCAGTTATGTACAGAAATGATTTGCTGCTCTGTGATTTCTCTCCTGGGAGAGACATGTTTCTGTAGCACTGCCTCATGAAATACAACACTCAAACTCTTTATCAGGACTATGGTGGAGCAGGACGCACACAATTAGCTCAGCGTATGATTAATTCATTCATTTTTTTCTCACTGAGTTTGATATTTATGAGCAACTGTTTGATTCTGGCTCCGTTCATCAGACACCAACACGGACTGACCTCACACTCTGGCTCTCGGCCTCACAAACATACATATTCACACATGTACTTCACATTTAATCATAATGCATCCACTTCTGTGGAAGGTCTTTGAATTGGATTGTGCGTGTCAGGTTGTATTTAGACCAAATCAGTACCCCGGTTCGAATGAATGTGAAACCTGCATTTTTGCCACAGTGTTGGATTTGGTCTGGATGAGGCTTTAGTGTGTTTTAAGCTAAGCTAAAAGCTAAGCCTTTGTTGTACAGTGAATGGACAAGCCGGGTCCATTCCAGAGTTAGAAAAAGCAGTGAAGAGATGAATTTCGTCCTGCTGATGTTTGTGAAAAATGAAAATGATCTGAAATATTTCATGTGTGTTACCCTGAACAGCAAAGTGATGCTTCTCTGAGTTTCTCCCTTAGCAATTTTAATTTATTTTAATAGTTATGTTTATGTCTGTGTGTGTTTGTGGGGGATTGTTTCCCACTTCAATTAGCTCCACTGTTGCTGTGTAAAAATAGATCTCATTTAGATACCCGTAGGTGGTTTCATACACAGGATTTAGGGCAAAAAATCTTTTTGGACTTACAATTTACCATTAACAATTCAGTGTATTTGGACACAGATTGGAGACTCTCATATGGATTATTTGAGTTGTAACTGTTAGAATCTGTCCCAGTTGGCAGTAATCTGTAAAATGTCAGGACTTATATGTATTCACACCAAAACATGATACAGTCATGAAAAAACCTCCTCGGTTAGTTATCCCTTAATATCACAAATCTATTTTTCTTCATGACACTGATAAAGAACAATATAAAAAAGTAATAAAACAACGTATGACATGAATCAATTCAAATCAAATCAAATCAAATCAAATTTTATTTGTATAACCCAAATTCACAAAACACATTTTGCCTCGGAGGGCTTTACAATCTGTACAGGGAGTGACACCCTCTGTCCTTAGACCCTCGGTTCGAGTGAGGAAAAACTTGCCCACAAAAAACCCTTTTAACAGGGAAAAAAGTGGAAGAAACCTCAGGAAGAGCCACAGAGGAGGGATCCCTCTCCCAGGACGGACAGACGTACAGTAGATGTCACGTGTACAGAACAGATCAACACAAACATATTGTACAATTACAATGAATGATAGAATGACAATGAATTACAATGAATGATAAAATGATTACAGTAGCAGTGGAACCTGTGATAGAGATAGAGAGACACAGATGCACAGCAGCAGCAAATCATTAATTAACTATAAACTGTAATGGAGATCTGGTAACATTAATGACAGTAATAATATATGTAGTGGACGTCATGCAGGACCACAGCAGCAGCCACGATCCATGAGAACCTGCTGGACGAGAGAGCACAGAAACTCCGGGGAAGAAATATTAAAGTCTTCCAGTCAAACACACGTTCTGCTTATTGTTCTTTCACTGTGATGTTTGAGCCTCACTGTGCAGAATGATGTCTGAGCAGGTTGTTTTAAAGTTTCTCTGAGCTCACCTTAAATCACAGTCTCAACTTTTCGACATGTGGACGTACCCACAGGATCTTTTGACATTCTGATTTGGAAGACAAACTGACTTCAGCCATCAAATTCACCTTCTTCTTCTCATGTTTTAGTACACTATCTGGACCATCTTTGGGTTGACATACCACAAAGAACAGAACAGGTAAAAGAGGCAGACACGAAGCCGACTGATGAGATGCAGTGTGTTACTAAAAGAACACTCACATGACATTATTGTTGCAACATGTCACGTGTTGTGTGTTTGTTTGTTTTAACATGGTGGGTTATGGATATTGACTCGATCTATAGCCAGCCTCAAGTGGACGTTTGAGGAACTGCAGTTTTTGGCACTGCTGTGATGGCGTCACGTCACAGACACGGAGGTTGCCGCTTCGACAAAATAAAGTTGGCCAATACAAATAAACTATCTGACATCTAACCAGAAGTGCAAAAAGGTGGTAAAGAGCAGAGTATGTACATATGAACAGGGATATATAAATGATGCAGATATAAATATGAATTATGTTATAAGATATATACAGTATTAACAGTACGGATAGGGTGAAATGAATACACTAAGATATTACAGCTTGTGTAGCAGCAACAATTGCAATATGAACATAATTACTGGTGTAGTTATACAGTGCAGGTTAAGCTGAGATATTGTTTCAGTCTGAAATATAATTGATGATATGAAATATTACAGTATTAACAGTTGTAGTGCAGTTGTAAATACAAGTGATTAAACATAGTTAACATTATACACAGAGTAAACGCGCCCTCCGCAGACACCATTGCTCAGGAACATAAGAAGCTTATGTAACGCTAAGGTCATTGTGAACATCATCGTCTACAGTCTGTCTTTGATATAACAGTGAATAGTTTTTGTTTTTTGTTTTCTATTTTGAGATTGTGCTCCACATAAAAAGCACATCAATATATCTGTTGATCCCTATTACTTGTCACATTATTGTAAACTCAGGAGGACTTTTGTCAGGATCCTGTAGGACTGTTTTATCAGTGATCTCCCTCGCCCCCCTGCTGGTTCCCCTCAATGTCTGAGTGGAGATATCGCCCTTGAGCTGGAACGATAGCGATCGCTGCATCACATGGCTTTTCTTCAGGTTGTTTGATGCTGTTAGAAGTAGTTTAAAAAAAGGCTCCTATTCTTCCTCTCACGTCAGCTTTTCTGCTTACCTTTGAAGTATCTCTCTGTAGCTGCCATATCAGAACTAAATACCTCATAATTACAATGAAAATCCACGTTCTCTGAAGCTGTCGCAATTCCTTAACAGAAATCAAATGAGAAGAAAGCCAAATAATATCACTAGAAGTCAGCCATCACTGGTTTACACTATTCTCAGCACTCACTGATACCCATTTGTAGCTATTTCTCATCAGGAGGGTTATCATCAGGAACAATCAAGGCTTACACAGTGGAATAAAACTCACAGAGGAGCAGAAAATGTGTATTTCAAGCCAATTAAGCCTGAACAAATACAATTAGCAGTTAATCAGTTAGTGAAGGAGAGCTCTTCTCAGAGTGGAGGCTTCAGCTCTGCTGATGCACAACTTCATTTGCTCACACATTATTCTGTCTGGTCTGAAACATCGTGGAAATGTTCACTTCGTTTCATATTTGCTTTTAGATTTGACAAAGATTTGGTGGAATTTAGTGCTGCCACACAGTTGAGTCATCTGTAAAAGAGTACCCGTTGAGTATTCAATATGCTAGCCGAACTGTCAATTAGCTCTTTTACTTTTTCTGTCTTTGTCTTCTCTCACAAAGGATGATGTTGGTGTTTTGCAGCTCAAATGCTCAGCTCAGTTCAGCTGAGTGACACACTTGCATCAGAAAGCTGTTCTGTTGTGCACTAAATCCAAGACAGATGTTCACAAATCCAGAACTACATATTAAGCAAGGGCAAATTTGGATCAGGCGTTGCGGCAACTCGTAGCAGGGTTGTCCGGTGGTGGTGGGGTGAGGGGAGCTGAGGTGGGTTGCTGTGGGCGTATACATATACATATTCTCTTTCTCTCTCTCTCTCTCTCTCTCTCTCTCTCTCTCTCTCTCTCAATCATCGGACACAAATCAAATTAAACTTCTTCGTGTCATTATATTTTGCGGTGTAAATTGCAGGTCAGACTCAGATTTAGAAGCTGGTACATGAAATAAACAAAGTGAGAACACACACACAGGTAGATTATCAGAGTTTAGTCCGTGAATCCACCTGGATAGTCTCTGCTTCAGAGACATTTCAGGCTGTCTGTGGAGGTTTGAGCGATCTGAGTGTCTGATTGGCTTGCGGAGCGTGACGTCGGGCTCCGTTTTCCCAAAAGTTGGATATGGATCAACTTCTCTCCGCCGGTGCGTTTTTTTGCTGACCCCCCTGCATTGCGGACTACCGGTGCAGAAACGCACTACCCCCACTGAAATGACCAGTTGTGGTCTTGAAGTGATGAAGTCCCGAGACCTCTTTGAGACCGGGTAAAGACAGACGAGACAGAGGCTTTAAAAAACAGCTTAAAAGCGTTTGAAAAACCAAACAAAAATATGAATGCCAAACGTCAAAACGTCCAAAACCATCGTTCAATGTAATGAAAGCCATGTTTTTCTTTCAGATATGACATTTTGTTGTCAGTGCACAGTATTTTTATCCTCACACAACCAACTGACTCCAGATGCAACTACATTCTACACACTGATCCTTCACTGGTGCCTTCTTCTCTCACACCAAAATCAGATGCAGCTTGTCAAAGATATGTAACTTCACTGATAGAGCCTTAACTCAATATAAGTTCACAAGGTGGTTTACAGAGACAAGGAAAGAGGAAAGAGACAGGCACAATGCAAACAATGAAAGCAGGTACAGAGAGAAATATAAAGACAGGATCACAATATGAGCAGAGCTGATAAGTTGGTAAACGACAAGAACAAATTAAAATAGAGGATGAATTGGAAAATGCCCAAATTGCCTCAGAATAAGGACAATAAAAAGGTCATAAAAGCCATAGAGTGAGTGTGGAGAATAATATGACAGTTTATAAAAAAAGTATTTTCAGTCCAGCTTTAAAAGATGAAGCAAACTTTTGTTCCTTGTTCTGCACTACACGTCCTTCAAAGTTGTCAGATGGTTGTTCTATTCACGCTGCACAACTTTCTGTTTCATAATGGGATCGAAAGGCCCTTCTGTTCCGCAGAGAGAGTCAAGGGGGTAAATAAATACCATCTTTGCAATAAAAACATATAGATGCTCATATTGTGGTTCAGCAAGGACAACAAGGTTAGTTGTTGAAAAGCTTGTGTGAAAGCCAATATATTCTGATAGATCTGAAACATGCCTCTCCATACCAGTAGACACATCATAACCTCATAACCAACAGGACA
The DNA here is from genome assembly GCA_946959425.1 of Argyrosomus regius. Taxonomy (NCBI): domain Eukaryota; kingdom Metazoa; phylum Chordata; class Actinopteri; family Sciaenidae; genus Argyrosomus; species Argyrosomus regius. The sequence goes on from OX336884.1 coordinate 29,905,912, forward strand.
ACAAAACGGGGCTGAGAGAGCATCTGTCTTTATCCTGTATGGCAACTGTTTTCTTAGAAAATGGCTTAAAGTGATTAATTGATGGTCAAAATAGTTGGTGATTATTTCATAATTGACAAGTGATCAATTCATTAACTGTTTAGCAGCTCTTGTGTGTTCATGAACAACGTAACAAAGTTGGCGGCACGGTGGCAGCTCACAGCAAGAACGTTCCTGGTTTGACAGACAGTCCAACCACAGCCCAAAGACATGCAGGTTAATTGGTGACTCTTAATTACCTCTTACTTAATTATTATGACATAACTTTTCAGTTGAGTTAGGTTGGCTGGGTCTGTAGTGAATGCATCAGGAGTTTGGCCTGCATCAACTTTTGCTGCCACTTGCTTCAGAACAACAAGCTCCTGTCAGATACAGATGACCTCTCGTTGCGCTTGACTCCGCTTGACTCCCCCTGTGCCTTCACGGTGGCAGTTGATGAGGCAGATCGAACCATTCAAGAGGGGAGGCAGTACATGAAATACCAGCTGATGGTGTGGCAGGTCCTGACAGCAGTGACTGAGATAGTTCAGGTAATTCTGAAGGATCATCCCAATCATCTGAGTCATCCTGCAAACTTCAAGTAAAACTGAAATGGTTTCAGTCGACATCATCAGTTCTACACAGTTTAGAAATAACAAATCAAGTTCATTGTTCTCAATTTAACAATGCATTCTTTATATGACTTGTGAAAACATACCTTAATATCTGTTTTCACAAGTCATATAATTAAGTTCAATTCATTTCTGAATATTTTGCATGAAAACAATATGTAAAAGTGTCTATTTCACACTGTATACTCAAACTGGAGATGATGCACAGTGACTTAGACTTTATTAGATTCTCGCTCACTGTGGAAGAACAAACACAAGAGATAAGTAAATAAAAAATACACAAGAAATGAAAATAACAGTAAAAAAAACAGTTATGTTTGCAGTCTGTGTAAACCACAAACATATTTGTAGACTATATAACGTACAGTGGTCTCACACGGATGGTGAGCAATACAATATTTGATGAACTTAATTATTTTATCATGGGATTATATTGATTTTATTCACCATAAATACTTTGTCTTAATCTCCTCAACTGAAAGACAAATTAACACATGGATTCAGGCCAAAGGGCTAAAACGTGGATTAGTTTTTAGGTGACAGCCCTAAACTCATGTTAATATTCATAACTGTTTTATGTGTTTCATGTGTTTCATCACCTGAAAATAAGAATGGTGATGTTTTGTTGCCTTAGAATGAACCTTTTGTATCTACTGGGGGTCCTCGTCCAAAGAATCCATGTTTCTACAGTAGGGCATTTCACGTTTTTTTATGGCCATTGTAGTTTCTTCTTAATGCTAGGAAGGAGAGGGTGAGGCGAGAGGGTTGCAATCAGCAACTACACTGCAAGATGCCTTAGTCCTACACACTGTAGGTGAGTAAAGAATGCTAGATTGAAAATAAAGTTGAAAATACTTTCCACTAATCAGAGTACAAACACAAAAATGTAGCATTCTGATATGTTTCCAACATTTCCAGCATTTGAACTGTAGTGACACAAAAGTAAATCATCATTGGACATGATTGAGATTATTACTGCAGTCGACAGCTTGGGGAGAGGTAACAGTGGCTGTCACAGCTACAGGCAATCAGGCTGCACTGAGGTGAATACCAAACCTCAATTTTAACCATCAAGTAAATTAATTTTGTGAAAACTAAACTTCCAAATGGGAAACAATGCCAACTCCTACTTTTTAAGTGAAGGAAGGTGTGAGGGATGAACCTGGAATTAAAGTAACACGTGAAGTGAATGAATGTCTCATCAGTCTGTTCTTCTTGGCAGCAGCGATGAAGGGAGATACTTTCAAGGATTCAAGGATTCAAGGAGTTTTTATTTGTCATTTCAACACATGTTAAACATGGGATGGAGCGAAATTAGTTTCCCTGGTCCCGGAGCAGCCCAATGACAAGAGTAAAAAAATAGAATAAAACTAGCTAACTAAGTATAAAAAATAAACAATCCTTCTACATCTGTAGAAGGAGGTCAGGACTGAGCTCCCAAGTCCAGCGCGCCTCAGACTCCTGAGGAAGTAGAGGCGCTGGTGTGACTTCCTAACCAGACAGGAAGTGTTGGTGCTCCAGGTGAGGTCATCAGAGATGTGTACGCCCAGGTACCTGAAGCTGGAGACCACTTCCACCGCTGTCCCTCCGATGTGCAGGGGAGGGGGGAGGTGTCTGCCCCTTCTGAAGTCCACGATCATCTTCTTGGTCTTCTTCACGTTGATGCAGAGGTTGTTTTTTCTGCACCAACCCTCCAGGTGTTCCACCTCCTGCCTGTAGTCGGACTCATCGTTGTTAGAGATGCGTCCAACCACAGCTGTGTCATCTGTGAACTTCACGATCAGACAGCTCGGATGTCTCGCTGAGCAGTCGTGTGTGAGCAGAGTGTACAGAAGGGGGACACAACCCTGGGGGGAGCCTGTGCTGAGGGTGACGGAGGAGGAGGAGATTGCAGAGCACTGAGTAGTGTCAGTGGTGGCAGAGCAGAGGAAAAGCTGGGTATTTCTGGAAGGTTAAATAGACTGCCAAATTGAAGGGGCGTGTTGGATAGGTGATGCAAACAGTGGTGCATGTCATGTGGCATGTGTCATGTCACATACTGTAGCAATGCAGCTTCAGTTGACTGCCTGAACTAGTTTGCAGGTGTCACTCCATTCATGCAAATCTTCCATCTTTCCACAACCTTAGCAGGAAGATGATCTAAAGTGTATGAAGCCTGAAGCTAAGCACATGCAGAGCTTAGCATGTAAATCTCAGTGGACTAGTGCCAAAGTACAAAGTAGTTGTACCCCTAACCCTAATCAGTAAAGACAATGCAAGTGGACTACAAAGCAGATGTTTTATTTGAATAGTCGGGGTTTGAGCTTTCTAAATAGCAGCCGATCTGACATGCCCCCTAGAGAACATTGACTGGTCTAACAGTGCTTTCACATCCCAACAGCATGATGCAGCGTAACATCGTGATGATATAGACAGGGGTGTACATAACTTTTTTAGTGAGTTACTCAGGTGAGTACCAGGAGATGGTGTTTGGTACTCACCCCATATGTAGCGATCAGCTGATTTTGCGCAAATCTCCAGTGCGTGTGCAGTGCACAGAATGTGCACAAGGGATTTTCCAACCGCAGCATGTTGCTGGAGTTTTGGTACAACGCCGTTGTACATACTGACGTTGACAGCAGCCCCGTCTGTGCACACAGCGACCAACTTTGTTGTCCAGTCATCCAAGCCTGTGTCCTGGAAAAGTCTCACAAGGCTCACTGTTATGGCCTGCATGGTTCGGTCAGCACCCTGTTCAATCAGTCCAAGTAAGTCTCCGTTGCTGGTTTACAATGTAAATGATTTCCTGCTCAGTTTTTGTGATGTCCTCAGATCCATCAAAAAGCAGCCCCCAAAATTCAGCAGACTGCAACTTGGCTCCTAACTCCCCGCTGATGGTGTGAGCGATACTCTGCATGATCCGTGTGCCCCCTTCATGTGAATGATATGCACCTCCGACATTTACTCCTAGCCGCTTCAGTAAAGGAATATCCTCAGAATAGGAAGACATGGGATGCGCGTGTTTAGCTTTATGGAAGGCGAGGAGAAAAATATTAAACAGAGCTTGCCGCTGTTCTTTATTCAGCTTGTCTCGCCATCTGGCAAGTGGGCAACTGGACATTTCTTCTCGGTTAGCTTGTTTATAAGCAATGGCTTGCGCCACATTCATGTGCTCCTTGCTCTTTTCATGTTTGTCAAATAAAGGATGGTTGAAATACTGAGCCTTTATAAAACGCACCTGTTTTGTCTGCTAGATGTGGATGCGAGCGGCAAATCTTCCACCACATTTCAGTGCGCTCATCGTTAGCTTCAAGGCACAGCACATCTTGAAGCCACTTTTCCAAAAAAAGTATTTTCTTCGGCTCAGGCTCCGGTTGGCGTTTCTTTGTAGGTGGCGAAACGCCAAAGAAGCTGCTAATGTCTGTTGTTTTTTGGACATCTCTGACAGTAGTTGACAGGCAACATGTGTAACGTAAGATGAGATACTGGTGTTGATAACGTGACGGTCAAGTACGCAAAGGCGCATAGTAACACAAGTGACATTACGCATTCCTAAATTTTTGTGTCGAATGCATACCTGTGTACCAGTTATGTGCACCCCTGGATATAGATTTAATGGTAGATCCACCATTCAGTATCTCCACTGGTATTCAGGATGAACACCTTGTGTTGTGTTCATTCACGTCACTGTTTATAGTCTTGCATCTTTAGCTCACCCAAAAATGGGCTAGTAGTATTTGCAAATTGTCACTTCTGCTCGCTGAATACTACTGAATGATGCATTGGAGGGGGCAAACTGGAAAAGAAGTAGGTATACCTGTGTATACCATATATATATCATGCTCCCCACTGCCCACTACAAAACTCATTCTGCATCACTGCCCTTCATGGTAGTCCTGGGGTTGTGAAGGTTCAAAAAGTGGCACAGATGAAAATGTCGGTAGAGCGATAAACCAGGCAAGGTAGTTTAAACATCCTCTGGCTAAGATGATGATTGTATGATAGGATAGTCCATGAACAAATCCCAGTGAAATCAATCAGTGATTGTAAGGTGGAGCACCAGACCAATGATGAAATAAGCAAACAGCTTCATTAGTACAGAAACATAATGTGTATGAGGAAGGATTACCTTAGTGTGAACGGGGAAACAAAGAAATCCAGACATGTTTGGGTGGGAGTTGACAAAAACAAAAGCTAAAGACAAGTCCACACTGGATTAATGGGGGAAAAACTCTTTGATATCTGTGTTCTCTGTCATTTGGATGTCTAAGCAGGAAACTGTGTGCTAAAATCTTAGCTATAGAAACTGGATAACCCATCAAGACAGTGGTGCAGCTATAAGACATTTTATGCTGACAGGCAAAAGTTTCCTTCCTACACTTCTGAATGACTCCTCTCTGTTTCTACTATTCCAACATCCACTTTCAACAGCAAATGTGTCACATTCACGTTCTCAAAGTGCCGCATCAATTGGGCTTATAAGGTTCCAAAATGTGATTACTGAATGCATTTTTCATAAATTTCACAGGAATATAGCCCCCCCAAGAAAATCATTCCTGAATCTCTCTGTGTCTGGTTACACTTTCAAAGTAATCTTATCTCTGCTCTCACACACATACTCACACAGTGGCAAAAAGACTTCCGCACCTAAATGAGGCTCATCATCTCTACGTTCAATCAATCAATCAATCAAATTTTATTTGTATAGCCCAAAGTCGCAAAATACATTTTGCCTCGGAGGGCTTCACAGTCTGTACAGGGAGTGACACCCTCTGTCCTTAGACCCTCGGTTCGAGTGAGGAAAAACTTGCCCACAAAAAACCCTTTTAACAGGGAAAAAAGTGGAAGAAACCTCAGGAAGAGCCACAGAGGAGGGATCCCTCTCCCAGGACGGACAGACGTGCAATAGATGTCACGTGTACAGTCAACAAGTCAACAGAAACATTTTGTGTAATTACAATGAAAAATGACAATGGATTACAATGAATGATAAAATGATTACAGTAGCAGTGGAACCTGTGATAGAGATAGAGAGACACAGATGCACAGCAGCAGCAAATCATTAACTAAGTTACTATAAACTGTAATGGAGATCTGGTAACATTAATGACAGTAATAATATATGTAGTGGACGTCATGCAGGACCACAGCAGCAGTCACGATCCACGAGAACCTGCTGGACGAAAGAGCACAGAAACTCCGGGGAAGAAGTTTAGTTAGTAAGATGCATTAATGTACATGTATGACAGACATGTATGTTTACAGATGGTGGTGGTGATGGTGAGAGAGAGAGAGAGAGAGAGAGAGAGAGAGAGAGAGAGAGAGAGAGAGGGAGAGAGAGGGTTTTCAGTAAAGGGAGATGTGACTGCATCTTCAACCAATACCATGCCTGGCTAGGCATAACCCTGAAAGGAGGAGTCCCCCGGCAGTATAGTCCTATAGCAGCATAACTAAGGGATGACCTGAGCCAGCCCTAACTATAAGCTCTATCAAAAAGGAAAGTCTTAAGTTTACTCTTAAAAGTGTTGACCGTGTCTGCCTCCCGAACCCAAAATGGTAGTTTGTTCCACAGAAGAGGAGCTTGATAGCTGAAAGCTCTGGCTCCCAATCTACTTTTGGAAACTATAGGAACTACAAGGAACCCAGCATTCTGAGAGCGCAGTGTTCTAGAGGGGTAGTAAGGTACTATGAGCTCTTTTAGATATGATGGTGCCTGACCATGAAGAGCTTTGTATGTAAGGAGAAGAATTTTAAATTCTATTCTAGATTTAACAGGTAGCCAATGCAAGGAAGCCAAAATGGGAGAGATGTGATCTCTGATCTTGGTTCCTGTCAGAACACGTGCAGCAGCATTCTGAATTAGCTGCAAAGTCCTAAGAGACTTATTGGAGCAGCCTGATAACAATGAGTTACAATAGTCCAGCCTAGAAGTAACAAATGCGTGGACTAGTTTTTCTGCATCTGCTTGAGATACAATGCGTCTGATTTTGGCAATGTTGCGTAAATGGAAGAATGCAGTCCTTGAAATTTGTTTTATGTGGACATTAAAGGACAAATCCTGATCAAAAACAACTCCAAGATTCTTTGCGGTGGAGCTGGAGGCCAGGGTGATCCCATCTAAGGTAACTAAGTCTCTAGAGAGAGAGTCTCTGATGTTTTTGGGTCCAATTACAAGAACTTCAGTTTTGTCTGAATTTAACATCAGAAAATTGAAGGTCATCCAACTTTTTATATCTTTAAGGCATGCTTGGAGTTTAGTTAATTGATTGGTTTCATCAGGCTTGATCGATAAATATAATTGGGTGTCGTCGGCATAACAATGAAAATTAACGGAGTGATTCCTAATAATGTTCCCTAGAGGAAGCATATATAAACTGAATAGAAGTGGTCTGAGTACAGAACCTTGTGGGACTCCATGACAAACTTTGGTATGCATGGAGGATTCATCATTGACAAGAACAAACTGAGAACGATCTAAAAAATAAGACTTAAACCAGCTTAGGGCGGTTCCTTTGATGCCAATTTGATGTTCCAGTCTCTGTAAAAGAATTTGATGGTCAATGGTGTCAAATGCGGCACTAAGATCTAACAGGACAAGTACAGAGATGAGTCCTTTGTCTGATGCCATTAGGAGGTCGTTTGTAACTTTGACTAGTGCGGTCTCTGTGCTATGATGCACTCTAAATCCTGACTGAAAATCCTCATATAAACTGTTCTTATGGAGAAAGTCGCACAGCTGATTGGCTACAGCTTTCTCAAGTATCTTAGAGAGAAAGGGAAGGTTTGATATCGGTCTGTAATTGGCTAAAACCTCTGGGTCTAGAGTGGGCTTTTTAAGAAGAGGTTTAATTACAGCTACTTTAAAGGACTGTGGTACATATCCTGATAATAAAGACAGATTAATCATATCCAATAAAGAAGGGCTAACTAGAGGTAAAACATCCTTGACCAGCCTGGTTGGGATGGGATCTAAGAGACAGGTTGACGACTTAGATGAAGAAATTATTGAAGTTATTTGATGAAGGTCGATTGGAGAAAAACAGTCTAAATATATATCAGGTTTTACAGCTGTTTCCAAACTTGCTGTATCAGAATGCAGATCAGTGCCTGTTGAGGGCAAGAGGTGATGAATTTTGTCTCTAATAGTTATAATTTTATCATTAAAGAAGCTCATGAAGTCATTGCTACTTAGACCTAAAGGAATGGATGGCTCAATAGAGCTGTGGCTCTCTGTTAGCCTGGCTACAGTGCTGAAGAGAAACCTGGGGTTGTTCTTATTTTCCTCTATTAATGAAGAGTAGTAGGCTGCTCTGGCACTACGGAGAGCCTTCCTGTATGTTTTAAGATTATCTTGCCAGGCTAAACAAGATTCTTCCAGTTTAGTGGCACGCCATTTGTGTTCAGATTTACGTGCCTCTTGCTTTAAGTTGCGAGTCTGCTGGCTATACCATGGTGCTAACCTCCAACGTTCCTCCCTGATCTCTTGTGGTCTCTGCAGGCCTCCATGCCTGTACTCCCTGTCATCCATCAGGTGACTCCTTCAAACACACCAAAACGAAAGCTTCATCCAGCCATCGTCAGTGAATCACTGTCTGACTGTCACGGCTGACTAGAATGAGAAGTTCTACTCAGAAGTCCTTCCTTTTAACTGTAGCCCAAGGCCTTCTTTATACCACTGTGACAGAGTCAGAGTTAGAACTGGAGATGTGCAAGGTATATATGCTTTCCCCAGGTATTATGGCAATGTTGCACCTTGCAATTTACATCCAATACTATCATTCAGTATTGATGCAGGGAGTAGTGTGTCCTATATGCAGTGAGGTGAAAAATTGGGATGTGGATGTTTTATTTGCCTGACCACGTTAGCTATAGCTTCTATCATCAGTTGGCTGCTGGGTGTCCATTACATCATGACAAAGGATACCTACTAAGGAGTTCTGGTAAAACTGACTGCCGACCGTGGACTGAATACTATTAATTCCACAATTAACTGTAACTTACTGACAACGAGTATCCGGTAGTTTTTCATACCAGCATCAAATGGGTTCCTCAGAAAATGTTTCCCACTTGGAGGAGCTATTGTAACTATCCACAGAGACTGGTAGAAGCCAAGTTGGATAAGAGGTCAGATTTTGAAACAGTACAGAATAGCCATCTAAGCAATCATCTTAACTAAACTTAACTCAGCTGAATAAACATAGGCAGACAAAAAGACAGTTATGCAGGAAGACAATGGCAAAAGATAAAAACTCAGTTAAGAAAGAACTTCCACACTTCCAAAGGTGCCCAGGTGAATAGAAGGAGCTCTGTCTGTACTAAGCGGGGGACCATAGTTATTAATGCAACTGAGAATTTCATGCTTTTCAATTCCAATCAATACCTGTCCTGTTTCTGTGAGATTAATCATTTTTGCGGTTACCGTGGTTCCACTGGAGCTAATGATGCCACCGGAGGAGAGCTGGCATTATGCCAAATGGATGAAAGGGCTAAGACAATCAGAGCTGGAGAAAGTTGGAGGAAGAAAAGGGCAGAACATTTAAAAGAAGAGGGGGAAGGAGGAGTGTATTTAGGGATAAAGATGGATGGATGGAGCACAGAAAGAGGAGAAACAGATTATTGGATGCAGTTGAGGTATTTAGGGATGGATGAGGGGAGGATAGAGGGGGTGATCAATAATAGAAACAAAACTCTCAAAGGAACAGACAGTCTGGTCTGATGCAGCCTTTGTAATGGCTTCTTTAATCAGAGCTCGAGCAGAGAATCAGCACTGATTTAGCCAAAAAGAAAAAAAAAGATAAGTGAGTATGAGTGAAAAGACAGGAAGGAAGGTAAAACTCTACAACATCCTCCACATCTTTTATTCCCTCCAACATCAGTCCTCTTATGAAAAGTCTGTTTACTCCAGCAGCATGAATGAGATGAGTTTCTCATTATGTTGTTGGACAAGTGGGGAACAATAATGCACTTCTGGTGATCACTTCCCATCTCATCCCTACTATCGCTCACAACAAGAGAATAGCAGTGTATGTGTGTGTGTTTGGGTGTGTGTGTGTGTGTGTGTGTGATTGTGTTACCGCTTGTCCTCATTCACCCCATTGCACTGTGTCTCAGCTGAAACAGAAAGGCTGTAGCCTACTGATTGAGGCAGGGAGGCAGGGCTACAACCACAAGTAACCTGTAGTCTTCTCTCTCCGGCTGTCAGCAGTCGACCACTCTGTCTCTGTGGCATGTAGGAGATAAATTCAGCTATCAGGTAGTAAACAGTCCACATGAAAGAACGCTGCTTTAGTTGTAGCTAATGAGGCGTACAGTTTGTAAGGAATTTAACTCTGGTGTATGTAATCTCTGGTATCCTCGTAAAAGAAAATTAGAGTCAGGATTAAGGGATTTGAGCTTTTTGTGGTCATTGCTCCTATCTCTGAGAGCACCTGGAGTTGACTAGACGTGAAAAACTCTCGCTCTCTCTCTCTCTCTCTCTCTCTCTCTCTCTCTCTCTCTCTCTCTCTCTCACACACACACACACACACACATAATTTTGTAAAATTAAGTTTACCCACTTTGTGAACCACACTGTTGTGGTTCTTTCTCTATATCTTATGGCAGTCATGTAGACACACTTATCATAAAGAAATACACCAGCAGGAAAAGAGACATTTTTTTCACACTTTGGGATGTAGAAAATGTAGAAAACAAAACAAAATGCCTTAAAAACTTCATGACTGCACGATTAAACAGGTATTCATAGCCTTGTGTCTACCCCCTGTATATCCACATAGTCACTTTTACACTGATCAGCCACACTACACAGACTAGTGAAGTGAATAACACTGATTATCTCACTATCATGGGACCTGTCGGTGGGTGGGATATATTAAGTAGCAAGCGTCCCCAAAGTTGATGTGTTAGAGGCAGTAAAAATGGGCATGTATCAGGATTTGAGCAATTTATTCCAAAACTGTAGCTCTTGTGGGGTGTTCCTGGTCCACAGTGGTCAGTACCTAGTTGTTCACAGAAAGAAAAGCAGTGAACCGGTGACAGGGTCATGGGTGGCCACGGTTCATTGATGCATCTGTGCATGTGTGGAGGCTGGCCCGTGTGGTCTGATCACACTTCACTCAAACTGCTGAAAACGTTCATGTCAGCTCTAATAGAAAGGTCTCAGAACACACAGGTCTGATGAATCATGTTTTCTTTTACATCACATTACATGGAAAAAAAAACATAGCACCAGGATGCACTATGAAGAACTCAAGCTGGTGTAGGCTGTATGATGCTTTAGATGGTGTTCTCCTGGGAAACCTTGGGTCCTGCTATTCATGTGGATGTTACTTTGACACGTACCACTGACATTGTAAGCATTGTTGCAGACCATGTCCACTCTTTCATGGAAATGGCATTCCCTGATAGCAGTGGCCTCTTTCAGGCAGGATAATGAGCCCTGCCACTAAGCTAAATTGTTCAGGAATGCTTTGAGGAAAACAACAAGTTCAAGGTGTTGACTTAGCCTCCAAATTCCTCAAATCTCAATTCAGTCGATTGGCTAGATACGTCTTGGTGCTAGATACCACAGCACACCTTCAGGGTTCACGAGTTGAAAGGTCAGGGCTGTTTTGATGACAAAAGGTGGTCATAATGTTATGGCTAACTGGTGTACATGCACTCACTCAAGATATTTCCCCAGTACTTCTGGGGTACTCACTAGTCATACTTTTCCAGTTTTATCAAGTTCTTAAATACCACGGAGTGACCGTTCATCCTTGGAACAAAGCAGACTGAACAAGCAGCACGTAGTCCTGATATATTAAAGCTCTAACTATTTTTTCCTGTCTCCCTGTTCAAAGAAAATGCAGCTCTATTAAAAATAGGACAGGGAATTTGCAGATTTCTGTGCAGTCTCTGCAGGGAAAGGTGCACTGGCCAGACGGCAGAGATAATGTTTTTTTTTTATCCTTAAATGTCCTTAAGCTCTGTTAAATCTCTCTAATATTTAAATCTGATGTAACTTTGTAATTTAATTCCGAAGTAGATGTGACATTTAATTAAATTTAGACATCGGTGTAACTTCTAATTTAATTTAGAAGTTTCTAATAAATGGAAAAGCACTGCTCATGCACTGCAGAGTCACATGGCTGTGTGTAAATGTAAGTTCGCACCATTATATGTTGCAGTAATTTGAGGGACTGAGCTCTGAAGGTCTCTTGGCACAGAAAGCAGCGGGAAATTACCTCTCTAAGATAAATCAGTTTGTAAAGGCAGCGAGTGGCTCTCCTCTCATTCCCTCCATCCTCCTGGCTAATAATCCTCAGCTGTGCTTCAACAGTTCATCCTCAACTGTCCGAAGCTGTAAAATAGGCCGCTAAAATTCCATTTCCTATTACTCTGGACTTTCACATTCTTCTTTAAAGACTTTCACACTCAGGAGCTTTGTGCTCGGATGGGGACGCACTGGAAAGCAGCCAGACACGAATTAGAGACCAACCGAACTCTCTCAATGGGTTATCACCACAGGGGAGTGCAAATTCTCCCAAAATCTGTATTTGCTGATGTGAAGCCTGTGCTAATATGACAAGTCGTAGATGAAGGTGCAGATAGAACCCAGCATGCAGCCATTTGCATCAGCATGTAAAGTGTTTGCCAACCTACAGGTGCTCATTCACATAATAAAACCCTCACACACACACACGCAGGTGATGTCGGATCATTCTGCCCGTATCCTCCATCAGAAAGAAAAGCCGTGGATCACAGGTTGGATGTGAACGTGCTCCCTCTAATTGTACCCTGTTGCTTCGCCATGTGGCGGGAAGCAGAGCCGAGCCTGCTCGCCTGCTGAGCCGTGGCGGCTGTCCAAACACCGCCATGTGCCCATTCTGTGCTCAATGGGCCATGAAATCAAAGTCATCTCGCTGCGATTATGCCATTCAACATTCAGCACGGGCTGCCTGTTTGTGCTGGAGATTACCAAGGTATTGTCTCTTCTGTATTAGTGCTCAACTTAGAGGAATACCCTCACTATGCTAAAACACACATCACCACAGTTTGACTGCCAGAGCAACATAGCGAAGGTGTGTGACTGCATCTGTATGCAGTGAATCCCAAAGCAGCATCAGTAAATTCTCTTATTGTATTTTATATCCCATGGGAGCGGCACTGTATACTGTATGCATACATTTTACACATATCCAGTAAAAATATATATTTAGGCAATCTGTTGTGGTGTTTTGAATTAACTTTGTTTTGAATTAGTAACATTTGTGTGGATTAAAACATGCTCAAAGGACCAGTTTCAGTTTTATTTGTCATAGAAGAACACAGGGTAAGCAGTACAAAGAAATATGATGGAGGAGAAAAACAGGTTAGCACTACTTGCAATAACAAGGTTAGACAGGAAAAAAAGCAAGAGCAATAATGTTCCTGGAAACACCAGGTATTTCGGGTCTTTCAACATCATACACACACACACACACACACACACACACAAATGCCAGGAGCAAGCAGTCAGTCTCCTGCAGTCTCCATTCCAAGTGTATTGATTTTGCAAACGCTAATTTAAAATATCTTAAGATGAAATAAGTGTGTTATTACCTCAAAGCCTGTTTTTTCTTAGCGACAACAGTGATTTGAATTTTTATGCTACCCATACTGCATGGTCATATCATCTATCTGTGCATACCTGCCATCATTTTGGATCCTGGTGGCAGTAGCAGCAGGCTTAGAAAAATTGTCTAGCTGTCTTTCTCCCCACTTGTTCTTCATGTGAGATCCCAAAATGATAACAGGCCAGAGTTGAGTTTCCCAAACAGTTAAATGTACCTTGAAAAGCCTCTAAACGAAGGTGCCTAGGTGGCATCCTAATCATGCCAGACCACCCTGACGACTGACTTCTTAGAGGAGTTAAACCAGAGTTAAACTGCTGCTCCTTCACATTGAAAGATCTCTACCCCATGTGATGCGTTCTGGCTGCACCGTGGCCACTGGAACTGATCTCACAATCCTAGACAATGATTGTGATTCCATCAGAAGCGCTGTGGTACGTCTCAGATACATCTCTCCATTCTGCTCCGTGGCAAATACGTGGCTGCTCATGGCATCCGTCAAAAATATATGCTTCTGAAATGCTGGTAGTGAGGTATGAAGCCACGAGAAGAATGGACAAAACATTGTCAGAGTTTAAGGGTTAGTGACTCGTCCTCATTTCGAGACATTTCTGGTACAATGTCCACAAAACCGCCGACCCCAACCAATCCACCTGCTGATCTCACGTATTATCCTTACCCTCACTCATGAACGAGACCCTCAGATACTTAAACTCATTTGCTTGCTGCAGCAACTTACCCTAACGTAAAGTGAGCAGTCCACTATTTTCCATCGGAGTACCATGTCATCAGACCCAGCTGCTTCACAATAAGGTTCATGGTCTGATGAAGCTAGTGGCACGACATCATTAATTAAAAAAGCAGAGATGCAATCCTGTGGTCACCATATGGTATCAGACAATCTCTGGCTCCTAGATGTACCAATCATTCTGTCCATCAAAATCACAAACAGAAGCGGTGAGCCGAACACCCACGTAGAACATAGGTTCTTACATTGTTTCCCAATAACAAAGTAGTGGAACGTGCTGCTGTTAAATTCTGATTATCATGGTTTGGTTTAGATTATGCCCGGTTTTTAATAGGAATCCATTGAATGTCGTTTTCATATGTCTGAATATGCTAAAGTGGAAGTGAAGTGTTGCCTAGTAACAGTAGCAGTAAGGGGGAGGAGACAGAGTGCTGCTGGTTGAGACACTGGAAAGAAGGAAGATTTTAAAAAAGTGAGGAGGGTCTCTTTGAAGCAAACATTAGAGGAAGAAACAGGCACGAGGTCACAAACAGCGGCCTGCTGCTGTCACTTGGCAGTCCACTCGGTGATGCAAGCACTCGATTGAACTAAATGCTGGCACGAAACTTGCCATCCTCCCTGCTGGGGTAACATGTTACTGTAGTAACATTGGCTGCTGTCTTTTTTCTGGGCATGAGCAACAACATAGAGAGCCAAAGCACCAACATAGTCCCTTTATGATTTAGAGTCTAATTAGTGATTGTGGATACGGGAAGTGAGGTTTGCTGAAGAAAACACTGGTGCGTTTACAGAGGTAGAACTTAAGTGTCCTACTTTTCCACCACAGTTTGACTGCCAGAGCAACATAGCGAAGGTGTGTGACTGCATCTGTATGCAGTGAATCCCAAAGCAGCATCAGTAAATTCTCTTATTGTATTTTATATCCCATGGGAGCGGCACTGTATACTGTATGCATACATTTTACACATATCCAGTAAAAATATATATTTAGGCAATCTGTTGTGGTGTTTTGAATTAACTTTGTTTTGAATTAACTTTGTTTTGAATTAGTAACATTTGTGTGGATTAAAACATGCTCAAAGGACCAGTTTCAGTTTTATTTGTCATAGGTGAACACAGGGTCAGCAGTACAAAGAAATATGATGGAGGAGAAAAACAGGTTAGCACTACTTGCAATAACAAGGTTAGACAGGAAAAAAAGCAAGAGCAATAACGTTCCTGGAAACATCAGGTATTTCGGGTCTTTCAACATCATACACCCTCCTTCAGGTGACTCAGCTCAGGCTGATCAGGCCCAAGCTTCTGTCCAGGAACCAGCTACGCTGCTCCATGGCTCTCCTCTCTCGAGCTACAGCCACCTTGAGGCTCTTTCTGCTGCGTTGGTGGGACTGTACATGGCTCTTCTCTTTCTCTCTCCCTCGATGCCCAGCAAGCTGAAGGCTCTGCATAGAGATCTTGCTGCACCCAACCTCCATTGCAAAGCATCTTGCTTTCTAGCCACCTTGCTGGCATTCTCTGATCAGACAATCATTTGGCGATTTTCCTCTCATATGCCTCCTCCAGGCGGACCTCCCATGGCACTGTTAACTCCAGGAGCATGACTTGCTTGGTGGAGATATGCTACACCACATAAGTATATGGAAACTGAGTATTGTGTGTAAGAGTACAGTGGCAAGTGTATGCAGAAGCATTGCACAAAGTATCAGTCCTGGTACTGAAGCAGCAGTCCTGTTTGATAGCATTCCCACATACACATGGTGTTTTACTGAAGTATTGAACAAGTCCTACTACAGTCCTAGCAAAGTAGCAGCAGTCGTGGTTGGTGGTGCACATTTTGCAGACAGCTGTCCAGTTGATTATGAGCTGAGAAGGCAGATGACCTAGTGGTAAAAACTGTTCTTAACCAGTATAGCAGTGCAGTTGAAGGCTGCAAACATGCACATAGGAGAAAGGCCTTATCTAGGGTGTTACATGGCGGGTCAACATGGCAGACATGCTCCCTACGTAGATAAAAAAGGCTTCATTTTAAGGTAAACAAAACATCTCCATTCTTATTTTATATTAATGACAAACATGCTTATGAATATTACATGTTTCATTTCTGCCATATTCTGTGAAGAACCCCTTAAATCGGACGCACAGGACCTTTAAAGAAAATAAATACCACAAGCTGTGATTGCACGTCATTGTATTTCATTGCTAACTGTGCTTTCTCTCAGCACCCTGAGTGCACCATACGAATGGAGCTGCTCTATTATAAAATGCTCATTTTGCATTTATTGTAGTGCCATTTTGCAGGTGAATCACGTGTCTAGCTATTGCTGTTTGAAAAATGTATTTGAACTTTAGTATTTTCTTCATGCTGAGGTTGAAGATGGGCTGTATAAATCCTGTTCCTAAGCTTACTGCTAAAACAGATCTGACATGCCTACCATGGAAAGACAAAATGCTAAGACATTATACAGAAATTATAGGAACCCGTCTATGGAATGCTGTGAGTAGAGTCACAGTAGAATACATTACTTCTCTATGATGGGTTTAGGTGCCATTAATTGTGGCATAATACTGTTAAAGATGCAGTCACAGCCTTTGTGGAGGTTGCAGAACCTGGCACGCCCACACAGCACAATCCCCTGTAGCAGGAAGGGGATGTAATGTTTTGCATAATCTCTAAATAGTATATGTATAAAGAAGTCATTGGTGACTGCATTTATGCCCCTGGCACTCTTTCAACTGGGTGCATCACTATGCATGATGTAGTCTGGTAGCCTAACAAATAATTCTTTTTTATTTATTTAACTGTTATTTAACCAAGAAGGGTCCCGTTGAGATTAAAAACCTCTTTTTCAAGGGAGTCCTGGCCAAGACAGGCAGCAGCACAAACTAAGAACAGGTCAAATTAAAACAGATACAGGAAAAGGAAATAGAAAATAATAAAAGTACAATACAAGCCATGAATTCAACAACATCAGACACCCCAATGATTCAGTCTACGGGTCTTTCAATATGGATTTAAAAGCATTCAAAGAAATCAAATCTTTGAGCTTTAAAACATTCTGTAAAACATTCTTCTTCCCTAGTTTAGTATGAGCATTTGGTACAGATAATATGTAAAAGTTCCTTGAACGCAGCAAATATTGTCCATCACACTTTCTAGAAAGAATCAAATCAAATCAAATCAAATCAAATTTTATTTGTATAGCCCAAATTCACAAAACACATTTTGCCTCTGAGGGCTTCACAATCTGTACAGGGAGTGACACCCTCTGTCCTTAGACCCTCGGTTCGAGTGAGGAAAAACTTGCCCACAAAAAACCCTTTTAACAGGGAAAAAAGGTGGAAGAAACCTCAGGAAGAGCCACAGAGGAGGGATCCCTCTCCCAGGACGGACAGACGTGCAATAGATGTCACGTGTACAGAACAAATCAACACAAACATATTGTACAATTACAATGAATGATAGAATGACAATGAATTACAATGAATGATAAAATGATTACAGTAGCAGTGGAACCTGTGATAGAGATAGAGAGACACAGATGCACAGCAGCAGTAAATCATTATATCATAACTATAAACTGTAATGGAGATATGGTAACAATAATGACAGTAATAACATATGTAGTGGACGTCATGCAGGACCACAGCAGCAGCCACGATCCATGAGAACCTGCTGGACGAGAGAGCACAGACACTCCAGGGAAGAAGTTTAGTTAGTAACATGCATTAATGAGACATGTATGTTTACAGATGGTGAGAGAGAGAGAGAGAGAGAGAGAGACAGAGGGAGGGGAGGGAGGGAGGGAGAGTCCCCCTGCAGTTTAGTCCTATAGCAGCATAACTAAGGGATGACCTGAGCCAGCCCTAACTATAAGCTCTATCAAAAAGGAAAGTCTTAAGTTTACTCTTAAAAGTGTTGACCGTGTCTGCCTCCCGAACCCAAAATGGTAGTTTGTTCCACAGAAGAGGAGCTTGATAGCTGAAAGCTCTGGCTCCCAATCTACTTTTGGAAACTATAGGAACCACAAGGAACCCAGCATTCTGAGAGCGCAGCGTTCTAGAGGGGTAGTAAGGTATTATGAGCTCTTTTAGATATGATGGTGCCTGACCATGAAGAGCTTTGTACTGTATGTAAGGAGAAGAATTTTAAATTCTATTCTAGATTTAACAGGTAGCCAATGCAAAGAAGCCAAAATGGGAGAGATGTGATCTCTGATCTTGGTTCCTGTCAGTTACAATAGTCCAGCCTAGAAGTAACAAATGCATTAAAGGACAAATCCTGATCCTCCCGTCTAAAGTAACTAAGTCTCTAGAAAGAGAGTTTCTGATGTTTTTGGGTCCAATTACAAGAACTTCAGTTTTGTCTGAATTTAACATCAGAAAATTGTAGGTCATCCAACTTTTTATATCTTTAAGGCATGCTTGAAGTTTAGTTAACTGATTGGTTTCATCAGGCTTGATCGATAAATATAATTGGGTGTCATCGGCATAAGAATGAAACTTAATGGAGTGATTCCTAATAATGTTCCCTAAAGGAAGCATATAAACTGAATAGAAGTGGTCCTAGTACAGAACCTTGTGGAAGTCTATGACAAACTTTGGTATGCATGGAGGATTCTAAGGATTGATCTAAGAAATACGACTTAAACCAGCTTAGGGCGGTTCCTTTGATGCCAATTTGATGTTTCAGTCTCTGTAAAAGAATTTGATGGTCAATGGTGTCAAATGCGGCACTAAGATCTAACAGGACAAGTACAGAGATGAGTCCTTTGTCTGATGCCATTAGGAGGTCATTTGTAACTTTGACTAGTGCGGTCTCTGTGCTATGATGCACTCTAAATCCTGACTGAAAATCCTCAAATAAACTGTTCTTATGGAGAAAGTCACACAGCTGATTAGCTACAGCTTTCTCAAGTATCTTAGAGAGAAAGGGAAGGTTTGATATCGGTCTGTAATTGGCTAAAACCTCTGGATCTAGAGTGGGCTTTTTAAGAAGAGGTTTAATTACAGCTACTTTAAAGGACTGTGGTACATATCCTGATAATAAAGACAGATTAATCATATCCAATAAAGAAGGGCTAACTAGAGGTAAAACATCCTTGAGCAGCCTGGTTGGGATGGGGTCTAAGAGACAGGTTGACGGCTTAGATGAAGAAATTATTGAAGTTATTTGATGAAGGTCGATGGGAGAAAAACAGTCTAAATATATATCAGGTTTTACAGCTGTTTCCAAACTTGCTGTGTAAGAATGCAAATCAGTGCCTGTTGAGGGCAAGAGGTGATGAATTTTGTCTCTAATAGTTATAATTTTATCATTAAAGAAGCTCATGAAGTCATTACTACTTAGACCTAAAGGAATAGATGGCTCAGTAGAGCTGTGGCTCTCTGTTAGCCTGGCTACAGTGCTGAAGAGAAACCTGGGGTTGTTCTTATTTTCCTCTATTAATGAAGAGTAATAGGCTGTTCTGGCATTACGGAGAGCCTTCCTGTATGTTTTAAGATTATCTTGCCAGACTAAACGAGATTCTTCCAGTTTAGTGGCACGCCATTTGTGTTCAGATTTACGTGCCTCTTGCTTTAAGTTACGAGTCTGCTGGCTATACCATGGTGCTAACCTCCTTTTTTTAATTATCTTCTTTTTCAGAGGTGCAACAGAGTCTAGAGTTGTTCGTAATGAGCCTGCAGTACTATCAACAAGATGATCTATTTGTGAGGGGCTAAAGGAAGCAGACAAGTCCTCTGCTACATTGAGACAAGTCATTGAATTCAATACTGAAGGAATCACTTCCTTAAATTTGGCTACAGCACTATCAGATAAACATCTGCTGTAGGAGTTTCTGCAGAAAGGCTTATAGTCCAGTAATATGAACTCAAAGGTTATTAAAAAATGGTCAGACAGAAGAGGATTCTGTGAAAAGACTATTAGATGGTCAATTTCAATGCCATATAAGAGAACAAGATCAAGAGTGTGGTTCAGACAATGAGTCGGTTTATTTACACTCTGACAGAAGCCAATTGAATCTAATAAAGAGATAAACGCAGTACTAAGACTATCATTGTGGTTGTCCACGTGAATATTAAAATCACCCACAATAATTACTTTATCTGTTTTAAGGATCAAGCCTGATGCAAATTCTGCAAATTCAGATAAAAATTCAGAGTAAGGACCAGGAGCTCGATATACTATAACAAATAGAATTGGCTGTAATGTTTTCCAGGTTGGGGGAGTAAGGCTAAGAACAAGACTTTCAAATGAATTATAATTTAGTTTAGGTTTAGGATTTATTAATAGACTTGAGTCAAATGTGGCTCCAACTCCACCACCTCGACCAGTACTTCGAGGAATATGAGTATTACAATGACTGGGAGGAGTGGATTCATTTAAGCTAACATATTCATCCTCCTGCAGCCAGGTTTCAGTAAGACAGAATAAGTCAATATCATAATCAGATATTAATTCATTGACTAAAAAACAGCTTTAGAGGACAAAGACCACATTTAATTCTCTTACTTGGGACTGTTGGAGATGTTGTTTTAATTTTTTACTCCTCCTCTGTCTGTTTTATCTTTAAATAATGTAGGTGGACGGGGGACAGACACAGTCTCTATACTAAAGGATTGGGTGGGTGGCTGCTCTAATGGAGGCACAGAGAAGCGTGTAAGACTGCAGCTCTGCTTCCTGGTCTCAACTCTGGGCTGTCACGGTTTTGGTCAACTAATAAACTTGGCCATATTTCTAGATATGAGAGCTGCTCCATCCAAAGTGGGATGGATGCCGTCTCTCCTAATCACACCAGGTTTTCCCCAGAAAGGTGTCCAATTATCTATGAAGCCCACATCGTTTGCTGGACACCACCTCGACAGCCAGCGGTGGAATGACGACATGCGGCTATACATGTCATCACTGGTCACATTGGGTAGGGGTCCAGAGAAAACTATGGAGTCCAACATCGTTTTGGCATATGCACACACCGATGACACATTAATTTTAGTGACCTCCGATTGGCGTAACCGGGTGTCATTACCGCCGACGTGAACAACAATCTTACTGTATCTACGTTTATCTTTAGCCAGCAGTTTTAAATTAGACTCGATGTCGCCCGCTCTGGCCCCCGGGATGCATTTAACTATGGCCCCCGGTGTCGCTAACTTCACGTTTCGTAAAATGGAGCTGCCAATGACCAGAGTTGGCCTCTCAGCGGGTGTGTCGCTGAGTGGGGAAAATCTGTTAGAAACGTGGAGCAGTTGGTGGTGTACCTTGGGCTTCAGTTTGGGGCTATGCCTCTTTCGGACAGTCACCCAGCCTCCCGGCTGCTCGTGAACTGCCGAGGGACGGCTAGCTGAAGCTACCTTCGGTGGTACCGCACCAACTACAGGGGACTTGCTAACTATAGCAGCTACTGACTGTTCGGTGGTGCGGTACCGTGCCTCTAACTCACTGAGCCTCGCCTCCAAAGCAACAAATAAACTACATTTATTACAAGTACCGTTATCGCTAAAGGAGGACGAGGAGTAGCTAAACATGTGGCACACCGGGCAGGAGAGAGGAGGAGAGGAGAGAGGAGGAGAGGAGAAAGCAGGAGAGGAGAGAGAAGCCATTGCTACAGCTAGGCTAGTCAGTGTGACTAACAGAAACTGGTAAAACTATCGGATTGTGGTTACTAAAGTTAAGAGACCTGTTCGTGCACAAGCAGAACAACTCTAAGGATAGTGTAGAGATATGTAGATAATCGCTGATGTGAAAAATATACGAAAATCTGTTTAGGTGAGCAGAGCAGAGAGCACCGTGGCAGTAACACCGATAACCAGAAGTGACAGAATACGCTTACCGTAGTACGTCAGGTCTCTGGATTCAGAAAAGAACAGATATGATGGAAGCCACCTGAGAATTGCCTTGTGTATGTAAATATACCAGTGGGTGCTCTTACAGTGGTGAGTCAGGGCTTTACAGGTAGTGTCTTGGCATTAGTAAATAACATGCACTTGGTTGTGTCAGCATTAAGAACAAGTTTTAAATGAGACAAAGTTTTCTGTACAACATTAAATGCACATTGCAAGTGGCCAACAGCTTTAGCAAGGGTTGACACACTGCAATAAATAACTGTATCATCAGCATATAAGTGAAAATCAGTGTCATTCACTATTTATAAAAAAAATAGTAAAAAGAAGTGGACCACAGAGCCCTGTGGAACACCCTTACAAACAGACAGAGTATTGACCATCAGACCTGACACACTGGGACCTATCAGTAAGGTAGTTTGAGAACCAACCAACTGCTTTGTCTGATAGCCCAATATCAAAAAGCCTCTGTTTGAGGATAAAATGATCAACTGTGTCAAAAGCCTTGGCTAAATCAATAAAAAGAGATGCACAGTGCTGTTTTTTTTTTATCAAGTGCTAAGGAAATATCATTTACCACCAAAGCTGCCGTAATGGTACTGTGATTTTTCCTAAACCCAGACTGAAACATAAAATATTATTTGAATCGAAAAATTTGATTTGCTCACTGATTAAACTTTCAAGGATCTTTGACAATATAGACAATTTTGAAATTGGCCTGTAGTTATTTAAAATGGTTGGATCTCCTCCTTTTGACAAAGGTAGAACAAAAGCAGATTCCCATATCTTTGGGATTATATTGTTTGCCACTGTCAGGTTAAAAATGTGTGTACTGTAAGTGGTGATAATTAAATCAAGATCAAAATTTCAAGATTTCTCTTGTAAGCCAAGCGTAGTTTTGTTTTAAGAATCTTAGTATTCCTGACAGCAGCAATTACTGGTCACTTAGATCAGACTTTGATTATCAAAGATGAAATCTTGGACAAGGCTCCGACAGTTAGCAGTGGTGATGTAGGATCTTCAGGGATGGTTCACGTTTCAAAGAAAATACTTGTGTGCCATAGCCATGAGACGATTGGTGGAAAGGTTCCATGCCCTGGCCCGTGATTGGCTGCAGCCGGGAAACCATCTGGTACATAAGGAGCCAAGATGGCGCCCGTCTGTAGGCAGCAGGCATTCCTCATCCTCCTCCTCTCCCAACCAGCCACACTTCTGCTTTGTCGAACCTTGTTTAAGATTGGATATAGTTTCTTTTGAGTAGTAAGGGTGGACTGCCAGTTTGTCCTTTTGTTTTCTTAGGTCAATTTCTTATTTTCTAGACAGGATCGTTTTGTTTGTTATTTTGGCCTTAGTCCACCCTTAAGCCTAACTCAGCCTTATATACCTTATGTATATCTTTATGTTCATCGATATAATTCTGTGAATAAATAATTTTCATTATATCCAAACAAATCTTTGTTAGTGGCTACTTGGGATTTGGGGAAGATGGGGCCTATTCATGTTATATCCTAGGCACCCCTAGACTGGGGCATAACAAAATATGTATATATATGTGTGTGTGTGTGTGTGTGTGTGTGTGTGTGTGTGTGTGTGTGTGTGTGTGTGTGTGTATGTATGTATGTATATACTAAGATGGTGTATATGTAGAAAAATTGGGCTCAAATGGCAAAGGAACCATTTTGTATATTGCAGCAGATAATTTGGCCACTCGATCGTTGGCAGGATTCCAAGAAAGTTTTGTCTCTGACAAGAATTGCCGCTTTTGCATGGCTACGTGGCAGGAAATACAAAAAATGAAGTTAGGCCCAGTCACTTCGTCTTGAGAACAAAACAAGACCATGATCATCAGGTTTGTTGAGTCTAGCATGATGCCCAGAAGGCAAAGCAATATGGTATGAAAGGAAGCTGTCCTTTAAGTGATCATTTGGAGCACTTTTTCCTCATATCTTCCATGATTTGCTTGAAGGTATTATTCCTTCTGAGTTGAGTCTTTGCATTCATGATTTGATAAAAAAGTTCTTCACACTTGAGATGCTGAATAGTACCATCAACGAATTTCCCTACACACATTCAGACAAAACAAACCAGCCTCAGTTACTAAAACACTGCATGCCAAAGGGACCATTGGAGGTAAAACTGGAGCCTGATCAGACTGCTTCCCCTGTTGTGATGGCCCTCAGCCATTTTGTGTTTTGTTGCTCTGTGCTCCTCCCTTCATAGGTTCTCCCTGCCTGTTCCCCTCCTACCTCGTTGGGGAGATCCATCTCACCTGTGGCCTCATCTATAAAGGCATGGCCTTTCTAAGATGGCGGCCTCTCTCTTGCTCTCTCTCCCTTCTGGAGGGTTAGTGCCTCCAGGCACCCCAGCGTTGTTTTGTTTGGTTTGGTTGTGTTCTGTTAGCTCTTTTGTTTCCTCATGATTACATTTAAATTCTGTTCTTTAATAAATTCATGGTTAACTTAACTGGTCACTGTGGTCTTCCCTTCTTGGT